>OW964835.1:36328568-37536068 GCA_943142095.1 Ophonus ardosiacus
TTTTTTATTAGTCGCGAAGCCTAAGATAAAAACTAAACAGTAAATGTCACTGTCAGAAAACTTATCACTTCAAATTAATAATAGTGACATTTTAAAAAGAAAATAGTAAATGAAGCAATAGTTTTTTGCAATGGAACAGTTTGCAGCGTTAGTAAATACGTAGGTAGGTATGTATTTAAATTATTAAAAATTAAATAGCGGGAGGTTTTGTGTTGGCCACATCAGATTTTTTTAATGCATTTCATTTTAGAACTTTTCGTTTGAAAACACTAAAGGAATTTTAATTAATTTAGGCTCATATTAAAGCGTATTAAATGATGTTTCAAACAGCATAACTTTTATTTTAATGTATAGTTTCTAAAAAAAAAATTCAAAACTGCGCAATGGTCAATTTCTAGGCACGTAAATGTATTATATCATTGAATTCAGAATAAAATTCTTCAACGAATGAGCAAATAAAAAATATATGTTCCCATTTAAAATATTTTTTTATTGTTTTTTAAATTTGTCTTGTAAAGCAGAAATTGCTTGTCATTTTAACCGTCTATGTAGCTCTGATGGCCCATTTAAAATGAACACCCTGTATATATTCTTATTCATATATTCAAATAACTTTATAGATTTTTAAAATTTAAAAATGATCGTCCATCCAAATTAAAACTATATTAGAATCAGCTTGACTTGAAGTATCCTCTCATGAATTTTTTTAATAAAAAAGTTATTGTTTGCAATGATCTAGGCCTTAAAAATAATATATCAACAATTAGGCCCTTTACACCCTTGTACATAGGCCAATACTAACATAGAACTAAACTATGAAAAAAAAATATAACATGCCTCTTTAAGGCGAGTAAAAAATTTATATTTAAGCTGGTCTTATTATAATCTCTTTCTATGCTGTTAAATTAATTGAAACCTAACAAATATAAAGTATATGTTCAATACATATGCATTAAATTCTATTTTGGAAACAATAACTCAGGAAGACATCAATGTAAATCAAAATCAATTATATATTAATATAAAATCATACAGCTTAAGAATATATTAGTATTAGTATAATCAGATTTTTTTCTACTCTCATAGTTCCTCCTCTCTCGCCTTCAGCTCGTTTAACAAACTTTTTTTCACTTGTTCAAGAATATACTATTTATTTACTATTATATGATAGTCTGTTTCCACGATTTGATACGCACGTTAACAATCATAAGCATGTGTTTTAAATGGACCCATCCCCTCATTTTTTATTATTTTAAATGAAAGTTAATTTTGAAGCAATGGGGCCTCCACTCTTATTTTTTTCATAATTTTAAATGAAAGTCCGTTTAATTTTGAAACAGTTCATAGTATTAAAAAGTTATAATTGTTTTTAGTTTAACTGCATTTAATTTTTAGCGCAACCATTGCTATCTTTCTCAAACCAGGAGTGGGATCACGTAACTGTGAAAACGATATTGCTACTGTCGACAAGTGAAAATGTGATCACGTAAATAATGAAAACCGAAAACGATATCGTTTTAGACTGAAAAAAATGTGAATTCTAGTCGACACTCTCAAAGCATGTGAAAACGATAGTCGTTTCTTACGTCTCTTTTTATTTTATACATTTGGGTATAGGTATATCCTTTTCTTATTTACTTGCACTTAGGTAAAAAAAAATGTAGTGAGCAGTGAGTTGAATTTGACGTTTTGGAAAGAATAAAAGAAATGTCATTATATATGATTTAAAAATAAATTAATATTTTAAATTTGAGAGGTATTTTTTATTATTTTATTTAGTAAGGCGAAAATGAAATAATTGTGATAAAATACGATAATCGATAATTATAAAATGAAAATTGATTACAAGAATGAATCTAAGAAAAAAAATTATGAATATTTTAATAAGCATGTTGCGAAGAACCAAATGCTTATGATTTACTATATATTTTTACTCTTTTGAAATCTATGATAGAAAATTGAAATCTTGGTGATTAGATATTTTCTTATTTCTACTGAAATTTCCTGTGCTATTAAAATTTAGTGAAAAAACTACCCAAAAGAAATGTTTCGGGCAATATTGATATTCCAATAACTGTAAAAGTGTTGATTACAACAAAGCATATTTTGATTGATTACAAGAATAAATCCAAGAAAGAAAATTTTATTAATATTTTAATATTGTATTCTGAGAAGCATCAAATATAACGATTCTATCTTGTGTTTTGTGATTAATATTTTGTAGTTTTTACATAAAATTAAAATTTGTGAATTGATCATTTTCTGCAGCCCGTCGAAGGTTGTGCGCCGTTATTTAAATGTGGCCCATACTTTATTTACTTGAAATACAAAACTTAATAAAAAACTAGATTACTTTAAAATAACAATCTTGTATACTTGCGGTCTTAAAAGGTCTCTTGAAGTTTTAATTATATATTTAGAAATATTTTTCTTCTGGAATATCAAAAGGAACAAAATAAGATGATACATGGTATCTGTAACTAATTGATAATTTAACTTGTATCCTTCTTCAATTCTTAGAGCATTGGGGCGAGAATAATACTTTTTGACATTAGATTAAAAATTTTAATGACATTCATATAAATTATCTGTTAAAACTACTATTTAATATAAAAACATTAGTCTGTAAACGATATCGTTTTCACAAAACGTAGTCACTTTACGGAAATAACCGAAGTTGAAAACGTAGTGAGTGACTAATTTTACGTGATCGCTAAGGAAACGAATGTCGTTTTCACTTCTCGATAATCGCAATGTCGTTTTCACTTTTACGTGATCCCACTCCTGTTTCTAAAATAGACTGCACGAGAAAGATAGCAATACTGTGACGTCACTGTGACACTGGAAACAAATTCAAATATCTCCCAAAGTATTTATTAAAAAAAATTGAAAATATCTTCCCGCTGTTACACTACCGTTTCTTTTACATTTTAATTGGAAAAATAATTGTGACTTATTTAAAAATTATTTTCAAATAATGCTTTTCTCAAAATTTTGCTTCTTTATCTATATTTGTGTGCAAAACGAAAATGTAAACTTGACACAAAACCACTGAATAATATTTTGATTTAAATGTCAACATCACTGGATAAACATTAAAACAGAGGGCAGTATAGTAGATAATTACATTTCTGTAACTCCAAGACATACGTCATTACTACTTTTAGTGAGTTTGAGAGTAATGTCACCACTTACGTACATCTTTTATACCGGGTGTAACACAAAAACCAAGTCATAGGCGTTTAAAATGGGAAATCAGTTTTTCCTTGAGTGGCCTATTAATTTTACATAAAAACGCTTCAAATAAATATTGTAGAGAATTAAATTCAGCATCTAAATCAATAATTATGTTTTCTTTTTCTCGTTTTCTAGCCGAAGAAAATAAATTTAAAATTTTATAAAAGTTACTTTTTTATAGTGTTAGCCATGGTATTGAAATTCGAACAAATTTTATGACATTTTACCTGTAAGAAATTATAAAATATATTTTTCATCAAAATAATACTAATCAATGATTTGTATCGTCTCTTCTTGTGCATAATTCTCAATTTTCAATAATCATAACTCAAACAGAGCTTTTCTAACAGGTAAAGTATGTCACAAACTGATAGATACGTTTCTGACTGGTAAAATATGTCACAATCTGTCAGATACCTTTCTGACAGGAAAAATTTGGATACATTATACAGGGTGTTATGTAAGTAAGTGATCAACGCTTAACCGATGGTAGAATTGACCCCAAAGATAGTAAATCTGGCAATAATTTTTGTTTAACATGCTTTCTACAAGAACTAGAGGTCTTTAAAACTGACCAATCACGTCATAGTTCAAAACTTTATAAAAAAGTAAAAATCAATGGAAAAAATATTGTTTGTCAATCTGACATTAAATGTTTTTTTGCATAGACGTACAATTTATATTCTGTTTTTTTGATATTCTCAAAATCCCATTTACCTTCACCAACCAAGAGTACGCAGACAAGCATATGGTTTATGGCGAGACATTACAAAATAGTCGTGCTGCTATAAGACGGTACAGAGAGTTATTTCCAAATAGACGTATACCGCATTACTCTGTTTTATCCGAAACAGAATATAAATTGTATGTCTATGCAAAAAAAAAACATTTAACGTCAGACTGACAATCAATATTTTTTCCAGAGAACACATTGATTTTTACTTTTTTATAAAGTTTTGAACTATGACGTGATTGGTCAGTTTTAAAGACCTCTAGTTCTTGTAGAAAGTATGTTAAACAAAAATTATTGCCAGATTTACTATCTTTGGGGTCAGTTCTACTATTGGTTAAGCGTTGATCACTTACTTACATAACAGCCTGTATTTGTTTGTAATTTTATTTAACAGAAACGCTCTGCTTTGAGTTATCATTACTGAAAATGAAGATTATCCACAGGAAGAGAAGATAGTAGTATTATTTTGATGAAAATTTTATTTTAGAGTTTCTGACAGATAAAATGTCATAAAATTTGTTTGAAATTTTGAATAGCTAACACTATGTATAAAGAGATGTTTTATGTATATAAATTTAAATTCAATTTTCTCGGTTACCAAACATACAGAAGAAAATATAACTGAATGGGGGAGTTCATGATTTTTTTATTTTTATATTATGTTATAGTATTTTTAAATTTAGAAATTCCCGATTTTTTTTTTCTTGAAAATTCGGCTTCAAACCCGAGATAAATAGCTTCGAATATTTTACTATGACCGTTCCCGCAATTGTGACGTCACCGACCTCACTTCCGGTGCTAGTGATATCATCGACGTACAGAGCACGCATTAATAAAGACAAGTATATGTCCGTATGTCTTAACTTACTTGTTCTGTTTCTGTATACGCGCTACTGTCAACACTGGTCATACGTTATCAGAGGTTATGTTCTTGTGTTTATATGTTGTTACATTATTATTCTTTCTTACAGTATTGTTATTATACATACAGGCATGACATTTAATTCAAAGGTTATGTTTGTGTTTATGTTTGTTCAAATGTCATTTATTAAGACAACAGCACCATCTACACAAAAGGAAGTAGCACCTTTGAATCCCGTGACGTCATTGGCGGACGATTTAAATGTATGCTACACTTTTACGTAATTAAAAAAAAGTGTTACAATAAAATTATATTTTTTTATATTTAATAATACACTAATACGATTAGAAACAGTTATAAATAAATCTTATCTACAAATTTAATATAAGTGAACTCCCCCATTAGATGCAGAATTTAATTCTCTACATCATATATTTGAAGCATTTTTGTCTAAAATTTATAGGCCATTTTTGTGCAAGGAAAAACTGTCAAATATCCTTTCTCTTTTTAATACGAACTGTTGTCAAACTACTGCTTTATAAAGTGCTGTGGATTCTTTCTCCGAACAAGTGACTTGCAACAAAAATTGATGACGTGGTATCAACTCGCGAAAGCAGAGTGTACGTCTTACAGATATTGTGTGCGTGCCGTATTTTTGTCAAAAAGTCATAATATTAAAACTATCACAATTTTAATGTCAAAAGTGTAGCTCTAGTTTTGATGAGTGAGCAGAAATCTTCACAGATAATATTTTATATATTTACAATATATTCGGCGTAAATACAAATTACGTAATATTTTTTCAACCAATATGGAGACGACGCGCGAAAGCTACAATCATCTAAGATGATTTTTCATCAAAAATACGCGGGCACACCATTTTCTTTTTCAAATCGAGCTTGTTAATAATAAATACAACTTTACTATTGTTTAATTTTCATTGTTAAAAATTCTGATTATACGTAACTAACCTGGCAAACATATGACATTATTGTCTATCTATTTATACATCAATAAATGACGTTTCTGTCATTTTGTAACAACAATATATAACATATCAACAGATATGAAAAAAATAACATGTCACTTCTGTCAATTGTTTTGACCAAAGCACTCTACAATAACATGTTCACATCACCACACACATTAACCGACTATCCACCATACATAATATCAATAAGCTCTATATTTGTATCGTACACCATTCAGTAAAAAAGATAGATGTTAAATATGTGGACACAACATTTAATATAACAATATATCGGTATATATTTTTTGCACAATATGCTCAGTAAAATATGGAACACATTATTAATAACTCCTACGACTCTTAAATAGGGAAGCTTCACTATGGAACGCCGTTTTAATATTTATTCTATATTTAAAGATATGTTAAATTATATAAAGACGTCATTAAATGAAATAAAGACGTCTTTAATTCATTTTTGGATGTTTTTATAATATTTTTTGATATCCAAAATGTTTTAAAGACGTCTTAAATTCAAATATTTATAGATATCAAAAATTCTTTTTTGGATATCAAGAATTGAATTAAGGATATCAAGAATTAAATTAAGGATATCAAAAATTGAATTAAAGATATCAAAAATTGAATTTTGGATATCAAAAATTCAATTCTGGATATCACATCTCCATAAATAACATGTCCAAAATTCGAATTTTTGACGTCCTAAATTATTTTTTGATATGAAGAATTGAATTATGGATATCACATCTCCGTAAATAACATGTACAGCATTCGAATTTTTGACGTCCTAAATTCATTTTTGATATCAAGAATTGAATTATGGATATCAGATCTCCGTAAATAACATGTCCAGAATTCGTATTTTTGATATCAAGAATTCGGTGCGCCATCTAGTTTAAAGTGACTGAAATACTTTGTGTCGGTAAATCAGATTTCCTCAGCGAAATTATAATAACGTTGGTTTAGATTCTGCCTTAGGATTGGTCAGAATGCAAACATATTTCACAAAAACGAAAAGAATCACCAGTTTATTGGCCTTTATCAAATAAAATCTACAGAATAAATGATGTACACATTTAGTCATGATTTATCTAAGGAAATCTGACTTACCGACAAAAAGTAATTTAGTCATTTTAAACTACATTACATTAACTGTCTATCAGGTCTAGATGTCAGCAGTATAGTGTTGACAAGTATAGAAGTTATTGCAAGCTTACGTGTAGGGTTGATAGTTTTGGACGCCAAATAATACTCTGCGCCCTTAATTCCCGCAGATATCCTCTCACGAAGATGATAACTTTTTAGGTTTTAGTCAGTCTGGGTTTTAGTGTCATCAAGTAAAGATATTTTAAAGATAGATAAAGATAAAAGTATTTTGGCCTAAGGATGCATCAGCATGTGCTGTGTCTCTTATAAATTGATAATTTATTTCCGTATGTTTTCTATGCTAAATTGTTCTATGTCAGTTATAAATTCACCTTAATACGCTTGTAATGCTACATTCACACGTAGATTCTACGGTCGCATACCTATTTCTTGTAACTTACTTATTACTTTTTTTCATATTACAGTGCCATAAATGATGTGTCCTAAATTTTACTGGGATTATTGTACATGATAAATACATGATATATTTCAGTGTTTATTTAAATATATTATATATTAATATCTATCTTTTTTACTAACGTATACGATTTTCGAACAATTTTTTTATCTATAACTAAAAACTGAAACTTTAAAACTAACTAAAGTTGAGCAAATATAAAAAATTATTTTAAAATAAAAGACGATTGATAAATTTATTTTGATTGGTATTGCGTTTGATTATTGAAAATAATTTTGAATTTGAATATTTACATTTATTGCTAGAGCTATTTTTGTAAATCAATCGTCTTAAAATATAAAAATTATTATGTAATTGTACATTTTATATTGTACATGATTATTTAAATAAATAATGGTAGTGAGTCGTGATATTTATATAGGACGTAATGTTTGACCCACTTCTAATAAAATTCAAATATATCAATAATTAAAATATATTATTCAAAATATACAGTGAAATAATACGATATCTATTTCAATATATATTTTGAAATATATATTTTTATGGATGCACAAAAATTTTCAACATTGAGAACAATCTTACTTTTATAAAACTATATATTAAATTTTGGATGGCATAAATCGATTTAAAATAATTATTTATGTATCAACGTTATTATATTTATCAAAATATGATTTTAAAGCAGATCATTGTTTGTATTCAAACAAATATTTTAAAAAAATCGTTCTTTAAACATAAGGGTGAAATTAAATATTTAAATTTGAATTTGACATTTCTTAAAACAGTGTTTTAGTTAAAACCGTGATCATACTACGAGCCCTTATGTTCAGCGTTGCGAACCTCGGGATATTGAATTTATAGTAATGCATGAACACTCAAAATTATGTGTATTATCTTAAATTTTGTAATCAAATTTATTTACGTAATTCGTTTTTCTTGCACATATTTTTGTCATTTACTATTGTACAGTAAAATTTTTGAAAGAAGTCCGATCAAGGCCATCTACGAATGGGGTCATACCGAAAAAAATTATATATTGATTTTTTTTATATAATTAAAAAAATTACATAATTTTATACATATATACATGAAAAATATGTAATATTTTTAAACTTTTCATTAATGATTTTCTTTCTAAACATTTTGAGTCTTACTTTGTGACGTCATGGGTTTGTACACACATGCAATGATAGTCACGCACACATGTACTCGTGCACGTACTGTGCATGAATGTCGGCGCAGCGCAGAGATGTCACGTTTTTCGAACATAACCAACATTTTCAAAATAAATATCTTTGCAACAAGTTGTTTTTGTTTAAATGTAAGTACAAATAACGAAATGTTCTAATAAGTACAAATTATGTGTGATTTAGATATTACCATGGTTGTATAATATTGTTCTGTGCCGTCTTGCGAGAACATCTCGCTGAGAAGCAAAAATAAAGTTTTTGTTCGTATTCCTAAACCTCAAGATTAATTTCCATAATCAAATTATTCAATATACAATAAAAACAAAAGCACGAATACAAAATAACTTGCTGTCACGTTTGCTTTCAAGTCAAATAACATAAACGTCAAACGTAGTTCCATTTTTATTCGACAGGAGTGACTACGGTCACGATCGCAAACCCGTGACGTCATGTGAAATTTAATATAAACTTTAAAAAATTAGTTCTGTAAAACTAGAAACTTATGTGACATAAAATATATATTTCTGTGAGTGGTTTTAAGTATACTTTCAGAAGAAAAATAAATTGGAAAATGTGGTATGACCCCATTGTATCTATGAATTAAGATTTTGTGCTGTCAAATTTAGTAGTGTCTTTTACTTAGTTTTTATGAGGGTACATATATAATATCTTGTGTACCTCATAAAAACTATGTAAACGACACTACTAAATTTGACAGCATAAAATCTTAATTCATAGATGCAATTCGTAGATGGCCTTGATCGGACTTCTTTCAAAAATTTTACTGTACATCATTTATCTACCCAAATTTTCTTATGTACAATAATTATCATAAGAAACACAAAGTACAATAGCGAACACTAGGTGAAACAATGTATAATAGCACAAGATTTTAGCATCTGAATCAACATCATAGTCATCATCAGATGCCGACCATGCCTAGCAAGTAACCACAGACGCGTTTTGCTCTTGTTGGGGCTCATCATTGTGGTGTAACTGCCGTTGCCGTTTCTTTGCAGAGACAATTCACCAGCTGGGCACGGCGAGAGATATGCGTCTCATACAAGATAGTTGGCTTAAATAGTAACTAACAACATGCAGAGCCATCTATCGAAAAATTACCGAAAATTCTTTATTGGACACCTAGGCTGGTAGTGCGAGCTTGGTTTTAATTAAAACGCTGTTTCAAGAAATGTCAAATTCAAATTTCAATATTTAATTTCACCCTTATGTTTAAAGAATGATTTTTAAAAAAATATTTGTTTGAATACAAACTATGTTCTGCTTAAAAATCATATTTTGATAAATTTGATATTATTTATTTTCATTATTAAATAATGAAATTTGACATTTCTTGAAACAGCGTTTTAGTAAAGAATAGACATTTATACAGAAGCGGCACACTCTGTCGACACCATTGTTGTTGCGATTTGATGTTTATATCCTTGAACTTTAAATTTGTTGGCAAATTTACGCGCAAAATTTAAATAGTTTTAAACGGTAAAAGAAAAATTAGAACATAAAAGTATTAAAATTTTAATTATATTAACGAATTAAAAAGAAATCAGATAAAATAAACACATAATTATGTTTTTAATACGTGAATTTTACAAATTCATTACAATGCAGAATTTTATCTTTGACATGGGAAACACAAACGTAAGACTCGATGAATATGTCCAGTATATCCTTCTCCATCAAATCTTCTCTTCCACAGGCCTTGAGTCATATTTTACATCTATATTTATTAGATAAATATACATTTTGCATAATATGGTAATCGTTTTGTATAACTAACATTTATTGATCTTTGGGAAACGAAAAAAAAAAAAAACTTACATTTCACTTTGTCCATTTTTTAAATCTACTTATACAGTCTTTATATGAACAAACAAGTCCTCCAGATTCTACATTCTTCGTTTTATCCATTTTATTAGAAACTAACGCCACTTCTAAAATTCACAAACAGTTCACAAAATGGCATAATGTCAATAGAAGATGTGTTTGATTTGCTTGAATTAGCCAAAACCCTAAAATACATGGGCATGACAAGCTGAGACAACAGCTCCTCCAGAATATGTGAAATATAATGATTTTCTTTATGATAACGATTTTTCCTATCATTTGTTGAAAAAATAACATGTTTGTTCTTATTAGAAATCAATTTGTGTTTCTCAATATACTTTTATTATAGACCCCTAACGGAAAATGTTCTCGTCGAGATAATGAAAAGAACAAAGAATCGGAAGATACGAAGATATGCCGAAACATTCCGATTTTATCCGATTAGCCCTTTAAATTTGTTGGCATACTCTTTCTCTCTAATTTTCGTTTCTCTCTCTGACTATCGCTTCTGTATGAATGTTTATTATGTGGTTTTAGTTAAAACCGAGCTCGCACTACCAGCCCTAGAGTTCGCTATTGTACTTTGTTTTTCAATAGCTGTCAGTGCTTTTCGGCGATTCCTCGATAGATGGCTCTGCATGTGTTTACAGTTACCTCTTAAGCCAACTATCTTATATGAGATGTTTATCTCTCTCCGTGCTCAGTTAGGGAATTGTCTCTGCAAAGAGCGAAACGCGTCTATGGTTGCTAGCTGAGCACGGCCGAGGTTGATTCAGATGCTGAAATCTTGTGAAACATGGCGAGTGTTTTCTAATTCTTTATTAATTATCATATGGTTGGCAACACTGTATTACTTTAATAATGCTTTTTAAACTTTCAATAACGATTTTTGCGCACTTTAGAGTCGATTTCAAATAAATAAAATGTTTTATGGGCCATCCTGTGTAAGGTAAAATATTGGAATAGATTTTTAACGGAATTTTCCATTAAATAATAGTTTCAGAGTAAATAATTTGCAAAGCCTTGTTCACAATGATGAAAATGAAATGCCGTGCACCCCTATGTAAAAATTTGTGCGCCCGATTTTCGTGCAAAAGTCATAAAGTGCCTTACTTGTATCTTGTATGTATGGTGCAACCAAGTGTTAAAATTATCATTATTCTAGGAATATTCCCTTAACCGTATGCACCATAGCAATATAAAAACCATAAAAATATCTCATATTCAATGATACGATACGAATGCATGATGCTAAAATGTAGGCTCCAAAAAGGGCACAGGTTCCCAACAATTTGGAATTTGTAGTCACGAATTTTTAAGAAGCAGTGGTTTCCTTTAAAATTATTCGGGATTCGAGCCCAAGATCTTCACTTTGCCGGAGTGAATATTATTTTTATTCGCCACGTTATTCGATGTAGGGTTGGAATAGACGCATACAAAATTGCAATTTGCACGAGCGCCTCTAACGGCAAAGCATAGAAATCAAGGTTGCTATGGTTACCCCGTCCAAACAAAGACCTGCCATCAGCCGTAGACTCTACACTCTAGCCATCGTTTTAGTTGAATAATCGAATGATCTTCAATATTATCAAACAAAAAAGTTGCCCCAGACACATCTTCTGGTTTTAAACTCATTTTTATTAAACACAACGTACAAATCACAATAAAGAATTAGGTTTAACACTGAATAACATATGCGAACACAATGACAGATAGGAACAGGGAACGGGACGTAAAACAACGAGGGGAGGTTTGTTTGGATGCATGATCTTCTATCTCTCTCTTGCAGTGACGTCAATTTTGTAAGTGTCTATTACTATTCCATTTAAACATCTGTGAACAAGTCATAATTTACCTAGGCGCTATCTGACCAGTTTTTATAATTAATAAAGAATTAACTATGTATTATAAATAAATTGTCACTCCGGCAAAATGAAGGTCTTGGGTTCGAATTCCGATGTCTGACATGATCTTTTCACAATTTATTTCTAACATTGCCATTTTGGAAACCACTGTTTTAATTTATGTATATTTGTTATATAATTTTTTATATAATATGTATTATAGTGGGACCAAGTAAGACTGAACCATACTAATTGCTGTTTCTTAAATATCTAAATATGTATCGTCATTTTTTAAATAAATTGGATTCATGGCAGCAGGAGATATGTCACGTTTTCAAATATTTATACAGGATGTCTCAATAAGCTTGCTCACTATTGGTAACTTTTTTATTTGAAGAGATACGAGGTTGGTTAAATGAGCAAAATTGTGCCATTTTATATTAGAAAATTGGTCATGTAGAAAAAATAAAATTTGTGTCAGCGGTTCTCAAAATTTGGGGCAATATATATATTTTTTAAATGGAACCATATATTTTTTATTATCTTATTGGAAAGAGTATTTTTTTCTCTTTCCAATAAGTTAATGTTGCTTATGTACAATTTTTTCAAATAAACGAGTTATTTACGGTTAAAAATTTTAATTTTGTAAACTATTTTATTAGTTTTTTTAGTCAAGTAAGCCATGGAAACAATTGATTCTTTGTTTGTTTGACGTTTAATAATTTCTCCCGTAAAGTTCTCTGTGTTTAATAATGTTTAATTACTTTACAAATGAAGAAAAGTTAGATATGATCGTGCTATATGGAAAGTCATATCTAGAAACCAGTTACGTAGAACGGTCGGCTCTCTTTCCAAAAGAGTTTAAATGTGCGAAAGAAATAATGGCTTTCAATTTGAATACTTTTTTTTGTATTGTTATTACTGTAAAATAAATTAATAAAATAATAATTTTATAAAAGACAATTGTTTCCATAGTTTACTTGACCTAAACTAATAAAAAATAATTTTTATCTTTAAACGTAAATAACTCGTTTATTTGAAAAAATTGTACATAAACAACATAACCTTATTGGAAAGAGAAAAAAATACTCTTTCTCATAAGATAATAAAAAAATATATAGTTCCATTTAAAAAATATATATTCTGTCTTAAATTTTGGGAACCGCTGACACAATTTTTATTCTGTCTACATGACCAATTTTCTAATATAAAATGGCACAATTTTGCTAATTTAACCAACCTCGTCTTCAAATAAAAAAGTTACCAATAGTGAGCAAGCTTATTGAGACACCCTGTATACCTTTCCAACTTCATTTTTACAAAAGTAACTTCAATTTCGGTAAAAGTACAGAACTACAGAAAATACAAATTCAATTTCAGGTAAATTATATGAAAATAACCATTTACTTACTTCTTCTGAAATTGAGTTTACATTTTCTGAAATTGAAGTTACTTTTTCTGTAATTGAATTTATATTTTCATTGAATTTACTTTTACTGAAATTGAAGTTACATTTTCTGAAACTTAAGTCGAAAAGATCAAATTTAAAATTTGTGAAACATTATAAAATGATAAAATTTATTTTCGACATTATATAGAGTTAAGCAGTTTTGCCATACCTAATTATAAAAATTAATATTTTTTTCGACACAGGTATGTAAAAACAGAAAAGTGACATATCTGCTTCTGGCATGTAACCACAAATATGTCATCACGATTGTTATCAATTGTATCATAAATATATTACAATATATTCATAAATAAATAAAAAATAAGAAAACAGGAAAGAAAAATAAAATAAAAATAACATACCAATTTTTAGAAGTTCACGTATTTTTTCAATCGCTCATCCAAAACTCTGTAAATAAATAAAACAAAAATAAAATCAAATAAAAGAAAAGAAAAATAAATAAACATCCCTATTTTCAATCATGCTTGGTACAACTTTACAATATACTATACCTACATATATGTACATATTTTTAACAACAATATAAACTTAAATATAAATAATAACCATATTATACCTATAGTGTACCGCGTTCGTTTCTTAAATACGTATGATAAAATATAGCGTTTGCTGGACGCGAAGTCTTGTGGGAACCTGGACGCCATCTTGGAGAAGCTGCTACTCGACTATGATGTATCCCTGTGTCCTGGAAAACTAGTTCTTTGCTGTGAGGATGGTCACAAACTCTGAAAATTAGAAACACAAAATTAAAAAAAAAAAATAATCAATAAAGTACAAACTGATATTTAGACTGTGTTCGATATCGCATTTTGGCATTTAGTATTTAGGTCTTCTTAATATAAATACAACTCCGAATGACACACTAATGACATCCATTGGTTTGTATGACAACACTTTAGAACAACAAAAATGATTTGATTTAATTTGAAGATTGAGAGTTAAATGTTTATGTTATATTTCATAAAATAGAAGCTAAGAAGCTATTCTTTGACATAACTAAAGAAAAAAACCCTTAAAATTATTATTAAGGTTAAGGGTTTTTTTCTTTAGTTATAACTTTATCTTAAGACTCCATTTTAGTTTTTAATAACTATTCTTTGACAGTAAATTTACGTTTTGAACAAATTATAGCAACGGACATGATTTGTTTAATTAGTGCGCGTCAACTTCAAGGCATAGTGTGCTCCTGCAAAACCCTAAAATCTAATTCCTAAAATTTTAAATAATCACTAGATTTAGGGCGTACAAATTTAGGACTTAGATATTAGGGTGATAAAAGTGCAACATCGGACACAGCCTAAATGTTTTTATTTAAAATGAAAAAGTTAGATTCCGTATTTTGAGAACTGGTCGAAAAAAAATCTTTTCATTAAATTTGTCCCGTCAAACAGAAATTGTTTGCATATTTAACCGTATTTGTAGCTCTTGAGAGGTGAATATTCTAGACTTTAGCCGAAAATTGTCACTTTGACTGCTTGGCACTTATAACCTATAAAACAAAGTTGTATATTGCTCACCTTCATAGTTGACCATGCCATCACCATCAAGATCCGCTTCCTTTATCATATCATCCACTTCTTCCTCCGAGAGCCTCTCTCCAAGACTTGTCATCACGTGACGCAATTCATTCGACGATATCATCCCATCGTTGTTCTTATCAAACACTCTGTAACCCACAAAACACAAAAACTTAATTTTTTTATGGACACAATAATGAATAATATCAAATTTATCAAAATATGATTTTAAAGCAGAACATAGTTTGTATTCAAACAAATATTTAAAAAAAAATGTTCTTTAAACATACATACATACATAAAATCACGCGTTTCCCACTTAGTGGGTTAGCAAAAACCCGAAAACAATAAGAAAATGAATGAAAATAAGAGCTCCTGCTCCACTGAATCACTTAACTCTTTAAAAACATTCTTCTTTGGCCTTGCCCAAAATCATCGTAACATTCTTACAAAGAACATATTAATGTGACCGATTTTCGGTAGCGAATAACCGCATCCGGACCACAATAATAGTTACGCAACAATCATCTTTCGCCACACATTCCTATCCATGCACACTTTTTTCACCTCAGTCACATTCATACATAATAACATATTAAAGTGACCGATTTTCGGTAGCGATAACCGCATCCGGACTACAATAATAGTTACACAAAAATCATCTTTCGCTACACATTCCTGTACAAAAATACTTCGTTCTTCTCGTCCACATAAAAGTTTAGCTGTCTCTCCATTTTCATAAAACATTCTTACTAACCATACATCTTCACACAACAATAATTACGAAACAATCATCCTTCGCCACACATTCCTATCCAGGAAAACTTCTTTCGCCTCAGCCACATTCATAATCGTATTCATACATGCTCTTCTTCTCTTTCCACTCGGAAACTTACGCTCCTTCAAAACACTACCAATCACATCCATCCACTTACACACTGGACGGTCACACAATCGAACACTCTCAACTTTACCAACATATATGCGTACATACGGGTAAAATTAAATATTTAAATTTGAATTTGACATTTACAAAAAACAGATCCCCATGACAACATCTCCATGGGTCCACCAGGTCCCCATGACATAATCTCCATGGGTGCGATTCAGTGGGTTATATTAAAGTCTATACTAACACTTGTATTAACTAAAACACTGTATTAGCTTAAAACACATTTTAAAACAAAGGTGATTCAGTGGTCTGTATTAAGCTGTTTTAGTTAAAACGCAAAATTACACTTGGCAACACTGTAATAACTGTCAAAATGCGAAATTGGCGGCATTTGAAACGTCAATATTTTGTATTTGTGTTGTTTTAGGTTATATTACATTACTTTATGACCTATATTTTAAATTTTAGCATATTAAAATGTCAGGAAAAAGAATTACAGAACCGATTGGTTTAATGAAGAAAAGATTATTTTAATAAGAGGCTATTACTAAACGGAACGGTATTATTGAAAATAAGGGAAATGACATTAAAATAATGAAAAATAAAAAAGCTGCATCATTTTGAAGTGGTAAATTGGAATGTCCAAAGAAATAAAAGTGATGTTTGTGCTGATTGATATTTTTTATTACTGTAATCAAGTTTCCATTATTGTAAATAAGCATTTCTTTGTTGTAATCAAAATTTCTTTAAGGATTTCTTTGTAATAAAAAAAAAAAATCAAAATCAAATATTATTTTAATTCAATGTAGCGGGGCCCCTAAAATGTGAGGGGCCCATAGGCAATTACCTATTCTGCCTAATGGGTAATCCGACACTGATTGAAATGCAATTCAAAGAGTGAAATTGCACATTATTTAAAAGAAAAACTAAAACTGGAGGAGGTACATCATCGCCAAACCCAGATATGTCAATTCGAATCAAATTTATTACATTCTGAAATACATTTTTTGATAATCGGTATCACTTTCGGAGAGAGTATTGTCATAGTTTTTCGTCTTCTGTATATCCTTCTTCGTCTTCTACAATCAACAACACGCCAAACATGCTCAACTCTTTCAATAGCACGTATTGTGTCACCTAGTTTACTTAAACAAACTTAGAAAATAGACAACATATAAATAATTGTTGTAACTTGCCTGAATTTATTCATATTAACCTCAATTTTTTAAATTATTCATTTTCTGTTTTATTATTTCATTTTAAGTTCAATATTTGCTTTAGTATACTTTATGAAGAGTCAAATATATAATTTTACTTTAATATTTCATATTTGACATTATGAATTAAGGTTAATACAATACTTAAAACAGATATAACCCATTTTAAGAAGTGTTTTAATTTCCTAGGCAACTAATACACATGTATTAAAATAAACAGTCTAATACAAGCCACTGAATCAGGTTTTTTAATACAACTCTTAATACAGACCTTAAAACAGCCTAATACAACCCACTGAATCGCACCCCATGGGTCCACTAGGTCCCCTTGACATCATCTCCATGGGTATACCAGGTGCCCCTACCTGAACGCCTCCCGGAGTTCGTCTTCGCCATCGGCACCCTTCATCTTCTTGGACATCATCTGCAAGAACTCGTTGAATTCGATGGTCCCGTTGCCATCTTGGTCGACTTCGTTGACCATGTCGCGGAGCTCGGTTTCGGTGGGGCGTTGACCTAGGGAACGCATGACGACTCCCAGTTCGGCCATGGTGATGGTGCCGTCTTCGTCCTTGTCGAACAGCATGAACGCTTCTTTGAATTCTGAGAGGAACAAGGTAAATACTTTTATTCAATATTGTATTTTTTATCTTTATACAAATTTTACAAACTGGAAAAATTAGTATATTATACGCCAAGGTTGAGAAACCCGAGGGATACAAGGCGCCTGGTCAATAATGATTATCTTCTCAACCGTGGTTTATATACTATTTTTTTCACTACTAGCACATAAATCCTATTTGAATTTTTTTTTATTGATAATAACAATCACTTTGACATGAATAATTATGTTACTTGCTTGTTAATATTCACAAAAACAAAGTAGGCTGCATTTGTTTTTATATCTGACGTTTCGCTCATTTTGCTGGTTTGTTAACCTCACTTATGACCCTTGATTTAATTATTTAATAAAAACACTTTGTGCTGTTACAGTCAGCAGCGTAATTAGTTTATTATTATTTTTAAATAAATCTATTGAATTGTATGTACAAATACAAAAAAAATAGTGATTTATTCATTACTACATCTACACATATTTTACATTTCACCAAAACAGGCCAGGCGAGGCGGCAGCGTAGGTTAATTTAAAATTAAGCGGCAAATTTAAATTATATACTTTTCTTGAGTTTAATGAGTTAAATAATATTTGGATTTGGAGGCTTGAGTTTGATTGAAAACTGACAGTTTGCATTATAGACCTAGGTTAATAATAAATTATTATTGACCTAGGTTACCATGGTTACAAGCAAGCGGTAGTGACAAACAATTTCTCATGGCAAATAAAGGTAAATAATAGTGGGTTCCTAGGCTAGTAGTGAAAAATAGTATATTATACGTCAAGGTTGAGAAGATAATCATTATTGACCTAGCGCCTATTGTAACCCGAGGGCGAAGCCCGAGGGATATAAGGCGCCTGGTCAATAATGATCTTCTCAACCGTGGTTTATATACTATTTTTTTCACTACTAGCACATAAATTCTCTTTGAATTTTTTTTTATTGATAATAATTTTGACATGAATAATAACGTTACTTATTTGTTAATATTCACAAAAACAAAGTAGGCTGCATTTGTTTTTATCTGCCGTTTTGCTCACTTCGCTGGTTTAATAACCTCACTTATGGGCCTTGATACGTATTTGATTTAATTATTTAATAAAAACACTTTGTGCTGTTACAGTCAGCAGCCGTATTAGTTTATTATTATTTTTAAATTAATCTATTGAAATGTATTTACCTACAAATACAAAAAATGGTGATTTGTTCAATCCTACATCTACAAATATTTCACATTTTCCCCAATACAGCACAGTGGTCAGGCGAGGCGGCAGCGTAGGTCAATTTAAAATTATAGTGGCAAATTTAAATAATATACTTAACACCTTTCTTGAGTTTAATGAGTTAAATAATATTTGGATTTGGAGGCTTGAGTTTGATTGAAAGTGACAGTTTGCATTATAAATCTAGGTTAATAATAAATTATTATTGACCTAGGTTACCATGGTTACAAGCAAGCGGTAGTGAAAAACAATTTCTCATGTCAAATATAGGTAAATAATAGTGGGTTCCTATGCTAGTAGTGAAAAAAAAATATTATATTTAATAAAATATTAAGAAAACACTCGCCATGTTTCACAAGATTTCAGCGTCTGAATCCACCATATATGGCTCTGCAT
This sequence comes from Ophonus ardosiacus, assembly GCA_943142095.1. Taxonomy (NCBI): domain Eukaryota; kingdom Metazoa; phylum Arthropoda; class Insecta; order Coleoptera; family Carabidae; genus Ophonus; species Ophonus ardosiacus. The sequence continues at coordinate 36,348,168 of OW964835.1, forward strand.
GTGGGTACATTTCCCTCTTAAGTCAACTATCTTTTATGAGATGTTTATATCTTTCGGCATGCTCAGTTGGGAATTGTCATTGTCTCTGCAAAGAGACGGCAGTTATACCATACTGATGAGCTCTAACAAGAGCGAAACGCGTCTATGGTTATTAGCAGAGCATGGTCGGTGTCTGATGATGGCCGAAAGGTTGATTCAGACGCTGAAATCTTGTGAAACATGGCGAGTGTTTTCTTAATATTTTATTAAATATTGTTTCACCTAGAGTTAGCTATTGTACTATTATTAAACTGGAAAAACCAAAGGAAACCTATCATAATATTATATTTCTTTATAAAATATAAATAAGTGGATTATTATTTTAATGTTTTGGTTATTGTATGGAGACTTTTTTCTCATGAAATTATGAATACTTTGAATGTTTACCCTATAAAATAAATAAAATAACTATATTATGCTCTTTATTTTGAGTAAAAAAATATTAAATATATTAGGTTTTGAACAGCTATTTTTCATAAAATAGATGAAATTATTGTCGTACGGAGACTCTTTTGTATGACTATATTTTCTATCTCTTTAAATTGGAAAGGTCTATTATACAATTTTACAATATACGAGTACATAATTGTGAAATTTAACTCAATACACACCTGCAACTTGGTCCTCTGAAAGTCCATACTCTGACTGAAAAATAATGAAATAATATTTACATTAGAATATGCCAGCACGCTGTAATAATAAACGCAACATTATTAATTTAGTATTGGGTGTTTCATGATGATATTTTTAAAAGGGAATCTTATGTTGAAATTAGTCTCATCTTTTTATTCATTTTATAAGCTTTTCAGTGATATATAACAAGTCTATATTCTTTTGTTTCAAACAAGAATAAAAGATAAATAATTATTTTTTTGGGGAGAAAACGCAAATCTATTATATCAGTTCATCATTTGTTTATTTCTAATATTAATGATGTCTCTAGGTATGTATGTGTGTATGTGTGTATGTGTGTATGTGTGTATGTGTGTGTGTATGTGTGTGTGTATGTATGTGTGTGTGGATCCTCTGGACACGATTACTCAAATACTATCAATCAGAAAATTTTGAAATTTTGTATACCAATTCTATACTAATGTGGGAAGAGCTCATTAGTTTTTAGTGTATATCGGATAACCGGAAGTATTATTTATACAAGCTTTTAACAGTTTTTCTTGTAAAAAATTCATTGAATATATTTTTATTATCAACTTTTATTAATAAAAATTGAATACAATGGTACAATCTTCAAATCTACGATAATTGCATTTAGTAAATAACTCTAAATAACTAAATATCAATTTATAATATAATTTATTTTCATACATCATCTTGCCTATGCCTCAAACCAAAACTTAATACTTTAATAACAATTTTGACATATTTAAACAAGTGATACTGTCAGGAAGCAATTACAGAAATAGATATTTATACACCAAGTGAGCTAAGAAGCGAAGAATTTAAGACACTCGCCCTTACGGGCTCGTGAGCTAAACTTCTCGTGAATAAACATTCTTAGCTCACGTGGTTTGTACAATATTTTATTCAATTTTGACGAAATACTAATAAAAACCATTATAATTTTTAATTTTGACAAAATAAAAAACTGATCAGTTTAGTAGGCTGAGCATGACAATCGTCGCTGATAGACGTCAAGTCATGTATTTAAAATGCTTTATTGTCTGTCATTTGTGCCGTGAAAAATAATGAAAATTATTTGTTGCAGAGTGAGTTCAAATTTTGCGAGAGTGATTTAAAATTTTTTTTAATTCACATGTGAAAAAATCTGTTGTGGCCAGCACAAAACCTTCCGTCAATTCAATGTATTTTGTACAAATCCGATATCAAAAGTTCATTGGAAAAGATTCTATACATCCTGTAAAATTGTAACACGAACACACTATTTTTTACAAATTCCATATTGCAAGTTCCTTTGAAAAGATTCTATAAATTCAATATTATTATAACACGAATGTCCATTCTGTAAATTTCACTTCACACTTCCTCATTCATATCCAACGCATCTTCTTCACACATTTCTTCCTCTCTCAAATATTCTGCTACACAGTCCTCCCATCTTCTCTTTGGCCTTCCTCGTACTCCCGACATTGAAAATGCAAGTCACTTGCGAGGGACAGTCTGTCACTTATGTTACTTTCTGATCCTATACTTTTCATTTTGATTTTGCACTTGACACTGACAACTGTCAATTAGAATTTTTTGAATATATGGAATATATTTACTGTTTCCATAATTTTTGCAAAGCTGACTGATTTTTGAAAGTTAACCTCTCTTAATCTCTCTATAACTCTATACCTATTGAATATAAAGGAAAACGTATAATCAAATCGTATAGAGAATAAGATTTTCTTTCATATTAATGATCATAAAATGTCGAAAAATGATATTTAACTGCGTTTTTTCCAGAAAAACTGTTAAGAACTTCAAATAAGGGTACTTCCGGTTGACCAATTATAACCAAAATCTAATCAGCTCTTCATAGGGTTGTAAAGAAGAGGAATACGAAAGAATCATAATTTTTAGAATTATAGTTTTGAAGTTATCGTCGGAGAAAAATTTGTCACACACACACACACACACGGACACACACACGGACATACACACATACAGACATCAATGTAAAATTAGTAAAATCGTATTCTAGGGATCTTAAAACGTGCTTATTCATTAAAAACTCACCACCGAATTTTTTGACCAAAGACAATACCTTCCTTTTGACGGAAGGTAAAAAAGTGTTACTTATAATTGTTGCTATGGAGTTAATAATGACAGTTTAAAACGTCAAAATTGAATAAAATTAATAATGAAACCGTGTTAGTAGTAATAATATATGTATTTGAATATAATAAAATTAAGGTTTGTAAAAATAATATATTTTCAATCATACATAAATTTTAGAAGTACTATTGAATTGCAACATTGTGTTTCAGGATACGGCCCTGAAAAGACTTTGTGTAAAGATATGATTTTTGTTAAATTTTTCTGTTAGTTTTATCAATATTTGTGAAATTTATTTTACGTATAATATATTTGTTAAATGTAAAATAAAGATTGTTATGTGTGAATATAAAAATATTTGAACATAATGATTGCTTTACTGCGTAGTTAAATACCCAGCGGGAGGTTATGGGCTGGCCACATCAGATTTTTTAATATTTATTTTTAATTACTGACTCATTTCAATCCGTAAACATGTAATAATAAGTCGGTCACCCATCCATATTTCACCCACTCTCACTCCAACTTTCCTCCATTAATCACTTATCAACTATTTTTACTTACACTAGTTTGTCGAATTTGCAAATCACTCGTAAGTCTCTGATACCTCACATACTCCCTCCCGTAGTTTTCAGTACTCATTTCAGGAATTTCAGGAGGTGTTCTAACCTCAAAACACTTGAAACATAACCTCTACACCAAAACTAAAGTGAAGATAGCGCGAGAGAAGACAGAAATGAAGTTAGATATTAGAAAGTCCCGGGGAGATATTAAAAGATCTTGGTTTATGTAAGATTTATTTATGTTTTGGCACTGCTAAGAAAGAGGAAGATATGTAAACAAAAATAAATAAATAAACGAAACAAGTGTTTTAGATTATGTTATTGTGTTCGATTTGTTGGTAGGGTATGGCAGCTTTATTCATAGACAGCTCTCTGAACATTATTTATTTTAATTTTGGAGTAATATTAAGTCGTATTATGCTATTTTAATATTTGTAATATTGTACTCTATAAAAAACTGATGTGTACAGCACAATACCTCCCGCCATTTAATTTTTCATGTTGAATTCAAAATTTCAAACTATTTTTAACAGAAACAGAGATGGATGAAAAAAATCTGATGTGGCCAACAATACCTCTCAATCTTTAATTTTTATTAATTTAAATACATATCTACATATTTACTGATGCTGCAAACTATATTAAATTCCTTAGCATATAACTATTGTTTTATTTACTATTTTCTTTTTAAAATGACACTATTACTTATTTGAAATGATTAGCTTTTTGACAGTGACATTTATCTATCAGTTACATATTGTATTTGAAATATAATTTGTGTAAAGGACTTGTGTTTATCTTTAAAACAGGCTGCGGGTTTTATAAAAAAAAGATTATCTTTAAATTTATCTGTAAAATATATAGAAAAAATATTAATGTATACCTGTACAAAATCCAATAAAACTTTAATTTTCATAATGACATAAAATGCGAGAAAATGGCATTTAATGGTATTTTTTGAAGAGATTATGAGCTTCAAGTAAAGTGTTATTTATCCTATTTACATCAAAATGTAATATTTTTTATTCAATTTTGACGTTTTAAACTGTCATTATTAACTCCATAGCAACAATTATAAGTAACATTTTTTTCACAAGTGAATTAAAATTTTTTAAATCACTCTCACATTTTTTTTAATTCACTCTGCAACAAATAATGCATTTAAAATAATATCAGGCACGAAATTAACACTTACCGTATATTTATCAGACATTATCAGCCATTTTCATTATTTTTCATGGCACAAATGACAGACAATAAAGCTTTTTAAATAGATGACTTGACATCTATCATCAACGATTGCCATGCACAGTCTACTAACAGATTAGTTTTTTGTTTTGTCAAAATTAAATATTTTAATGGTTTTTATTATTATTTCGTCAAAAAGTCAAAATAAAATAAAATATTGTACAAACCACGTGAACTAAGAATGTTTATTCACTCGAAGAAATTAACTCATGAATAAACATTACCTTAGCTCACTTGGTGTGTAAATATCTATTATTTTCATATTAGAATAGGGTCGAAATACAAGGTTTTAGAATTTTCTGAATGATAGTATTTGAGTTAGAACGTAGACACAATCTATACACATGCACACAAACGCACATATACATACATACATATATACAGGGTTAGTTAAAAGTATGGAGACGGTGATTTATTGTTAATATTCATTTTAGGAAATTATGTTCAATACAAAAGTTTTTTAAGAAATTTTGATCTACATTTGAGAATACTTAAATTTTTTTTTCTTCAATTGTTTTTGAGTTACGCTTGTCCGAGTAATTTTTTTAAATGGGAACCTATTAATTTTACTCTACCATTCGATAGAGTATTTTTTTCTCTTTACAACAGTATGTTTGTTTTTTTGGTTTTCAATTTATTTTAATAACATTTTTACAAGGAAAAACACCGGTTCAAATATTTACGAATAGTAGGTTCATCTAAGATAGACAAAATTATTTCCAATAAAGTTGTCGGTCACAATCTTATCATTAAATTCAAATTAATAACTAAGTAAATTACATCGCTCGAGTTTGTGTATCGCTTCGCTTTTGTCTATCTTAGATGTACCTACTATTCGTAAATACTTGAACCGGTGTTTTTCCTTGTAAAAAATATTATTAAAATAAGTTAAAAAAAAAATACTGTTGTAAAGAGAAAAAACGCTCTATCGAATGGTAGAGTAAAATTAATAGGTTCCCATTTAAAAAAATTACGCGGACAAGCGTAACTCAATAACAATTGAAGAAAAAATAAAAAAAATTCTTAAAAAACTTTTGTATTGAATATAATTTCCTAAAATGAATATTAACGACAATAAATCGCCGTCTCTATACTTTTGACTAACCCTGTATACACATTTACAGATATCGTGAAAATGTTAAAATCAGATACTAGGGGCCTTAAAACATGGTCATTTACTGAAATCTCGATATGCGATTTTTAGCTTGATCCCTATACTTCCCTTACCAAGGGTAGCGGGAGGTAAAAAGTAAAAAATATAAGAATCCTTGTTTGTATAAAAAATGAGCTTGAATTTTGCATTCTTGTAAAATATGAACATGGGCAATTTTCGCCATATCTATTGAAAATTTAATAATTCTTAATTTTTATAATAAAATAATTCACGAAAAAAAATGTTTGAGTATTTTTCTAAGAAAAACTATTCAGAGTTTTGAATTCAAATACAGCAAAAGTGTTTACTATTTACTCAGATATTAATGGTATAAATATATTCAAAACGTATGTAGGTATTTATATGTTTCTTTATAAACATGTTTATTTCATTGAATACAGTACGGATTTTTATAATCATTTGTACTCGTATAATTAAGTGTATGTGTGTGAATGTATTTAATGTAAAATGAACAAAAATTAATTAAACTATTTGAGATTAAATTAGTTCGTATCGTAATATAAACTAGTCAATAGCTCTGTAAAGATATCCGTCAATTTATGATCCAATAACCATCAACACAGATAAAATTAGATTGAATATGTGCCAACTTTTGTCATAGATACTTTCAACAGAGGCGTATTCAAAAAAATTACTCCTAGAAATTTTGTTTGACATGTTGTATTACCTAACTTTTATAGATTAAGTTGCGGAAGATACGTACGTTATATTTATATACAGGTTGTCTCACAACTCGCGCCCCAGAGCCAATGAGGAAAAACGAGATTGCACTCGGATGTGTAATTTCGAAGAAAAAAAAATCTAGCTTGAAAGATATTAGAGAAAAGACGTCTTAAAATTGACCAATCAAAGACCTACACCTTTAAAGTGTGTTTGCCGTAATTTTACGTTACTAGGGTTTTATACAAATCAAATCTTCTTCAAAATGTGTGGACGACTGTAGTTTTCGAAAAATGTCAGTGTCAAATCACCATTGTATAAAGCATTACAATAAAACGGTTCTTTTTAGAACCAGCATTTGTTGTTTTAATCTCAAAGAATTCAAATGACAATAATATTTTCGTTTAACACATTTTACAGTACACAGCTGCTACAACACGTTGCACTGTACGATATAAATGATGATCTCGGATGACACCTTCGCTAAACTAAATTTGTTGACAGTGAAAAGTCAACTCTTAAAAATTACAGTAAGTTACGATTTAAAATATACTGGTTATGCAACTTGTCATGTTTTTCATTGTTTCTGATGGTCCGCTTGATACGTGTTTCCTTGAATAATCCGCTAGATGCGCTACGTGAAAACGACCCTACCACAGCAAACTATTTTTTATTTAAAATATAAAAAAAGAAATGCATAATAAACCTGAATCAATGCATTGTTAGAATTTAAAATTGGAAAAACTAAATAAATTGATAGAACCGTACGCTTCCAGATTTCCATTCGGTAATAATCACTGAAATATATACTAACTGGAATGCGCGTACGAACCGTGACTGTGAAGCATATTGAAAGCCTGCTGCTGGAGTAGTCGGCAAACATCGAGACAGTTCGTGAGTAGACGGAAATTATTCCGTGTGGCGCATGTTTAAATAAATGAAGCATAATATGAAAACAAAGCGATCAGCTATGATACGAGTTATTCGGCTAGGTTCGGTTCGACACGAACGTGGGCGAACAGGACCAGCCATTATTGTTCAATGAGGCTTCAGTGCAGCGTACGCTGATAGGTAGAGTATGCGAGTTCCAGTTAGTATATATTTCAGTGGTAATAATATCTTCTTCCCGAAAATGTTTTTGTCAAACATCATTCAATCTTAATTCGCGATCATCTCTACTAATTGCACATTGCCATTTTTTAAAAAGTGATATATCGAGTGGAGCAGCAAACAGAGATTATTTTTCAGTGGATTTCTTGTAACCGGTTTCACATCTTCACATTTTCTATTTAAATTTCTTTTCATTTTGCATTAATTGCAATATATTTCAACAAAATATTTATATTACATTACATATAATACGAATATGCACTTCAAAACCTGTTTTATTTATCTTTTTATAAAGATATAACATGTAATATTTTCAAAATGACATGCAAATGACAGGTGTCAGTTGGGTCGTTCTCACGTTGCGCCTTTAGCGGAAAAAACGAAGAAACACGTATCGCTTTGGACCCTCGTTTTGTGTAGAGTGGCACAACCAGTATATTTTAAATCGTAAGTCAAACAAATTTTGTAACTCACTAGTAGTATTTTTGAAACCTAGCAACCAGTTTTATTTTGTAATAATGTCATCACACCTCAAGATATCCTGGATTAAAAAGTCTTGTAATTCCGTTATGCAAGCAGCCGCAAATTATTTTCTTCTATTTGTTGGCAACCTATTGTTGTCGGCAAGTGTCAGTTTCGTCTGGGGCACGAGTTGTGAGACACGCTGTATATAAATTAAAAATATATTGATAGGTATATACAAACGAGTATTTAGTATTTTGTCGTTCTCTGAAGAAATTTTGTTGTCGTCGTATATTTTCATATTTTCAACAGTTAAAATTTAACCAATATGTGCAAGTGGTCATTAAAGTTTTATCAGGAAGTTGGGTAGTCATTTTACTGATACGCGAAGGAAAATATTACCTCTCTTTTGGACTTTTTGCTTTATGAATGTATTAGCGGTGAATTACACAATTTTCCGGTAAATTTAATCAATACTGCATTAGGTTGTCGTACTATACGTGAACGCTAAACCGATTTATCCATTTGTCGATATCCAAATGAGGGCGTGCTTTCATATCCTGAATAGGAAAACGAATATGAATAGTCATTATGTCTTCCTAAACAAAAATATCAGGACTATAAATATATTATGTTTCTAATAGGCTACTTGCGTACCTTTTTTTGATTAGATATATATTTTTGAAGAGCACATAAAAACTTGCTACCCATATTTTTCCTTTTGACAAAATTTTTGTTAATTAGCCAGAAAAAAAATAATGAAATATGATTATTTGAATTCCCGCCATGTATGACGTAGAATTACGCCGCACCAATGAATGGTCGTAAAGCCATTGCGTTTTTTTGTACAAGGTTTGTATAGGTAATGTAGATCACCTGTTTGACGTTTCGACAATATTTTGGAGGTTGGTATTTTAATTTATCTTTTTGGTATCGATATTTTAAATTACATGTAACTACGTATGTGTTTATTTGTGAAGTAATTAATATATTTGAGAGACCAGAGAAAGAGAAAAGTGAATTAATGTCGAATTCAAATTAAAACTTTCTCGCATGCCATCTATACGTTAAATTTTTAAACATGGTTCTCCAGTTAAATATAATGACGTCACAGAAAATTTTCTTTCTTAATTTACTAAAAAACAAATAATTTCTTTAAAATAAAATTTATATTTTTATATATGTTTTCAACATAACATTACATATATAGTGATAGAAATCGGATTTTCAGTACCACGCAAGTAGCCCATTGAAAGTATTTAGAATATTATAGACTTACACATTTATTCTAATAGTTATTTATGTATTAAGAGCGTAAGGAGGCTTTTATGGCCTGGCGGCGGGATTTTGAGTCCGAGGCGTAAGCCGAAGGATAAAAACTCGTCAAAGGCCATAAAAGCAAGTTCGTTCGTGGTACACACAAAACTTTATGCACGGACGAAAATTTTCAAATTATGAGTGTTAGAAAAATTGTAGCGAAAAGAATTTGTCCTTGTACATCCCGTATCTAGTGTTGCTATGAAAGCGGAAAAAAACAGTTTATTGTTTGTTTATTAGTTCTGTCATTTGAGTTTTATTTTTATTTTTACTATCACAAAATTAATTTTCATTTTTCATTAAAGAATATAAAAATTTTCGATTTGTAATAAAAACTTTTCATATTACCTGTTTAAATTGTTTATATTGTAGGTTATAATTTGGTTTGACCCGGCGGGCTATAATGAAGCCCTCGGACTATAAAATAACGTTTATATCAAAAAAATTCGTGTATAATTGTCAAATGATGATACGTCCGTGCATAATAGTTTTTATAAAAGTTGTTGATGAATACGTGTTACAAATTTATAAGGAATGTAAAGAATACAAAATAGACTAATGCCCGAGACAGACGACAAAAATTAATGATTATATACGGTTAGATATAGTATGCGCACGTGACTATTGACAGATGTCAAAATTGCGTCTATTAACAAACCAGAAAATATTGACTGTAGCACAGTAAGTACGGGTTACTTATTGTTTCATACTGTATGAACTTTACCCAAATATTGTTTTTTATTGTATTTAAAATGTTTTCTGCACTCATATAATTCTAATTATATCTATTTTTCATTGTATAAGTTCATAAATGTCAGAGATTCTTTCAATTCATTAACAAGATTGGCGGTATTTCTGATGGTTATATATGCATTTAACCTATAATTTCAAATATTTAATTAATAAAACAATAAGAAAGATTAAATGTACTTCCCAGAAAAAGCTATCAGAATGTCACTAAAACTGTTGATTTTTGACAATGACATCTATCATTTACAAACTATGTTATAAACATTTGAATTTGTCAACTGGTTTCCCTAGTGCCTTAGCCTCTGCGATTAGACTATTCTATATATTACAGTGCCTTTATCTCTAAATCTATACAAGATATAATAAAAATTTTAAATGTATCAGATGTAGAATTTTAAGTTCTTCATTAATAGTAAACAGAAATTTTCAAAAATATAATATTTAGAAGATTTTTTTGAAGAAACTATTACCGGTTGTCCAATAAGGTAATTGCGCAGTTTCCAATTTATTTTTTTCTGAAAGAATTGTTCAAGTTATTCACTTTAATACATATTTTATGTCTGACAACTGTATATTTTTCAAAATATAATTTTTTAAAACAAAATTCTTGTTTCAAATTTTCTCGTGGTGACGTGTTTTATTAATACCAATCACAGTCTTTCTTGCCCTAGCGGTACACTCTCGGTTGTACACTCTGTACACAATACTACCATTTTTATTTGAAACGATTTATATGTCTGAGAGAAGCACTATTTCAAAAGAAATTATTCAGTTTCACACAAATTCATTTGTTTCGTTACCTTGTTTTAAATCTGCTGATATAGAAAAGAAAAATAAAATATGATTTTAACACGTGAAACATAGGTTATGTCACTAAAAATGACATGTACATTCACTGGAATGTGCAGCTACCTGGTGGCGAAATTATGAAGTCTATATAATAATTAAATATCTGGTATTCAAGTAAATAATTATAAAATATACGTACTATTAAATAATACTTTTATATTTGTTATTTTTCTTTTAGAATTATACTGTAAATATTTGTATGATACAATTAAATATAATTCAACATCTTCGCTTTGTCGTGGTATTACAAGCTTGTATGAGTCATACAGACTTGGTCGAACTATATAATTATTAAAAGTGTACGTCACAAGAATTCCACCAAGAACTTTATTTATGGAAATTATGAATGAAAAGTTTTATATTTTCTAATAATTTTTACATTAATATGTTTAGAATTAGTTTATATTTCATAATTAATAGGAAAAAATAACATTAATTTTTTTACAACTACCCTATTGTTACCAAAATTTAATCAGTTTTCCCAGAAATGTCAGTTAAATATTTTTTAAGTAATAGTATTGGAGAAACTGTGGTTCCAACATCCACACATACATACACACACGCACACGGACATCATCGTAAAAATGTTATAATCGGATTATAGGGACCTTAAAACGTGCTTATCCATTAAAATCTGGATATGCGAATTTTAGCATGAATCCAATACCTCTCTTAGCGAGAGGTAAAAACGATTTAAGAAATTTAAAAAAAAAGTGTTGGATAAAATGTTGTATTACACTTGCGTGGTATACATATTAGTCGTTAGAGAAAATTAACCACTCGCCCTCCGGGCCTCGTGGCTAAACATTTTCTTTCATGACTAATATGTTACATTTCACACATAATAAATAACTATTATCCAATAATAACATATTTTCTCTCACCAGGTTGATAGTGACGATGAGATCATGTTGCTGATGCTTGTGCCCCTTTTTGGGCTTCTTCCCCGTCTTGGCCTGCGCGGCAGCCTTCGCGGGGGGAGGTGGCTTGGGGGCCCCTTTCTGCGCGGCTGGTTTCTGTCCTGGTTTGACTGCAGGCTTCGCTGGGGCCCCTTTGTTGCCGAGAACTGGAGTCTTCTGGCCTGATGCGAGTTTGGGGGGCGCGTGGGAGCCGTCTGCTGGTTTGTTACGGGCCTACAACAACAAGAAGAAGTTGTGATAGATGGGATTGTTATAGTTTTGTTGGTTATAAGTGTTTTAAAAGTGTAATACATGCATTTAATTACATTTATGTCTTACTAGCAAGTTATTGTTTTATAACAACCTCAATATTAGGTCCGTTATTGAGTAAATAATGCCCTAGGGCGTATTAAGTTGCTATGGTAATGTTGACAACTAACTGAGGTTAATAATACTGATACTAACATAAAGTGCAGTTAAGGTTAAGAAGCATTGTGAATTGTAGTCGTTTATAATCATATTTGTTTCATCACAACTACAAACCAGCATACTTCTCATTCTTAGCAATAACATTGCTCGTCCATATTGACAGAAAAATACCACAAGAAATATATTTTTTGTTTGAAAAAATGCTTTGTTTACAAAAACAAAACATTACCTAGATACCGCATTCACAGGCTACTTTGTAAGTTGTATTAAAATTTTATGATTTATTATTTTTATTTGATAAATTCTAGTCAGACAAAATGTTTATTAAGAATTTCTAGTAAGACATAAAACGTTGAAGGCACCACGGGTGTTAAACGACAATAATGCCTTCGGTCAACGTACTCGCCTCGGGCCAGAGGCCCTCGACAGTACATTATTGTCCTTATAACAACCCTTGGTACCTTAATTACTATAATATCCTAAAAATGCATGTTTTCATTCATAATTTTTCACGTTACTAAATATGGAAATGATCTATAATATTTGTTTGCTATTTTTCCTTAATGACGGAACTTAATAATTTCACTTAAAGCCTCATTCACAGCTCCGAAAATTAAAATAAAATTATACATAAAAATCTGTTGTGGCCAGCACAAGACCTTCCGTCAATTCCATGTATTTTGTACAAATCCCATACCAACAGGTCCTTGGAACAGATTCTATATAATATCATGTAAAAACACATACTATTTTTTTCAAATTCCATACAAAAAGTTCATTTGAAAAGGTTCTATAAATCCAATAAAATTATAACATAAACTACACTAAGTAATGTCCTTCCATCTTCTCTTTGGCCTTTCTCTGCGTGTCACTTGCGAGCAACACTATGACATACCAATTTTAGATCCTATACTTTTTTCCATATTTGGTTTTGCACTTGCAACTCACATCTGCCAATTAAATTTTTTTGAATAATTATGTCAGCAGTTTCCATGATAAATAGCAAAGCTGACTAATTTTTGAAAATTAATTTCTTTATAATGCTTTAACTCTACATCTATTGAATATGAAGGAAAATGTATAATCAAACCATATAGAGAAGAGTATTTTCTTTAATAAATATAATAACAAAAAATAATATTTAACTTCGTTTTTTTAAGAAAAACTGTTAAAAACTTCAAATAAGGGTACTTCCGGTGGATCAATTATAACCAAAATCTAATCTACTCTTCATATGGATGTACAGAAGAGGAATACGAAAGAATTATAATTTTTAGAATTGTAGTATTGGAGTTATCGTCGGAGAAAAATTTGTGACACACGGACACACACACACACACACGGACACACACACACACACATACAGACATCATCTTTAAAATAGTATATTCGTATTGCAGGGACCCTAAAACGTGCTTATTCATTAAAAACTCACCACCGAATTTTTTGACCAAAGACAATACCTTCCTTACCTAAAGGTGACGCAGTGGCGTGCGGTGCGTTTCTGTGTTGGGTGTGCAGATTTTTTTAAAAAAAGTATTGTGTTAGTAGAATCTTAGGTTAACAATTCAGAATTATCTTATTTTTTATACTATGTCCCTTCTAGAAAATGGTTTCTTCAGTAAATCCGCAATTAGTAATTCACTTGCAATTTCCATTCTATAAATTTTCATAAATACAAATATAAGTTAAATAAATAATATATAAATGATATACCAAATACCTAAAATTAATAATTAATTGTTTGCCTGAACTTGTTTATGCTTGTGAATACTACCAAAAGTAATTTTAGGGCGATACGTGCACAAAATATGCTGTACGCTGGAGAGTGCGATGGGGCGATACGTATTTCTAATATTTTATCCTTGTCTGGGCAAATACACTATTCCTATACTCTCCCTGTGTAAAACTTGCGCACCGAGTGCAGTGCAGAGACCTGCACTTGCCCGGCAATTTACAAATTCGCTGATAGGCAACCAAACACGCTCCTGTTCGTTATTGTCACATAATTGTATTAATATTTTGTATATCATATATTAAGATCAAATCAATTAAATAATTCACATTTTAATGCAATAAATTTTGAAATTATTCGCAGGGTGTGCAGTGCACACCTTGCACATATGGACTGCACGCCACTGAGGTGACGGAAGGTAAAAATACATTTTTAATTTCAAATCTTTATCTAAGAGCGTACATAAAATTAAGTAGGCCATGACCATATGTTTTACTAAAAGCAATTGCTTCATTTGACATTTCTATCAAACCTAACCTAAAATATATTAATTAATTTAAGCATTTTATGTTGTTATAATCTTACTTTTCCATTAAATTAAGTTATTATATTCCACAATATGTGATTTTTCTTATTATTTATATCATGAGACGCAATGTTAAACTGAAGCTTGGTTGTCCGAGATCAGCTGATCATCCGCCATGTTGTGACGTAGGTGCAGGCGCCCTATAGTGAGCATTTAACGTCACACGTTCTGTATCTTTTGAGGTTATGATTCAGTGAAAAGTGTGGATGTAACTTCGTTTGTGTTGCTAGAGTTAACGTTAGCGTGAATACACTAATTAAATGCGGTAAACATTGAAATTGAAAGTCCTTTATTTCTAAAATAAAGTGTTTTCTACAAAAAGTTAACATTTACGTTCTTTCATATTAGAAGTTGCAATAACTCACTATTACCAATTTAAGGAACACTTAAAATATAAGCGTCAGCGGTGCAATCGGGCATTAGATTCCTAGGAAAATAATAAGAGTAAGGTAATAATAGTAATTAAGGTACCAAGGGTTGTTATAAGGACAATAAGGCATTATTGTCGTTTAACACCCGTGGTGCCTTCAACGTTTTATGTCTTACTAGAAATTCTTAATAAACATTTTGTCTGACTAGAATTTATCAAATAAAAATAATAAATCACAAAATTTTAATACAACTTACAAAGTAGCCTGTGAATGCGGTATCTAGATAATATTTTGTTTCTGTCAACAAAGCATTTTCAAACAAAAAATATATTTATTGTGGTATTTTTATGTCAATATGGATGAGCAATGTTATTGCTAAGAATAAGAAGTATGCTGGTTTGTATTTGTGATGAAACAAATATGATTATAAACGATTACAATTCACAATGTTTCTTAACCTTAACTGCACTTTATGTTAGTATCAGTATTATTAATCTCAGTTTGTTGTCAACATTACCATAACAACTTAATACGCCCTAGGGTATTATTTACTCAATAACGGACCTAAAGTTGAGGTTACTATAAAACAATAACATACTAGTAAGACATAAATAAATAATAATAAACTGAGCGCAGTATTTCTAATATAATTAATGCAAAAATTTTAATTCAGTAAATTTTCAATTTATTACAGGAAGTAATACTGAGTTTCAAGTTAGGATATCCGTTTCTAAGTCCATATCCTGATGAAGGATAACAAGTTGGATAATAATTATCTTAGATATATGTGCCTGTTCACTAACTCAGTTACTAAAGTTTCACTAACTTACTGATTACTATCACTGACGTAAAATTAGAAGTTTCGTTAAGTGTATTTTACATACGAGTATACAGGCTGTCTCTAAAATAGGGAGACATGGCTTAACCACACATTCCTGGGCCCAAAATAAGCCTATTTAACTAACCTTCTCCTTATTCGAAAGTGCACCTTAGCCGATATTCTGCTTCAAAGTTCAAAAAAAATATTTTTGCTTATAAAAACAGAACGCTTTGTTAAACGTGAATGAAATTTGGTATGAAAATCCATATGGATATAATTCATATTTTAAGATTATATTTGTTATTTTTAGTGAATCACTAATGTATGAAATTTGGGTGTCTTGACAATGATTAGTCCATAACTTTTTAATGGCAAAGTCAATAACGTGAAATTACAGTTTTTCAGAAAGATACATGTAATAGTAAACTTTTCTGTCTCTGTGAAGTTGTGATATCTATAACGATTTAGAAAGAAAAACATAAATTGTAAGTAACTGCGCCGTGTAATTTTTAAAATAAATTTTATCTAGCAGTTTATTCAAATGTCAAACAACTAATTTTTAATGACAATAACAATTGTTTATGAGTTGCCAATCTTTTCCAGCCCGATTTACAAAAAAGTTTAAGCTAATCCTCATTTTTGGATTAGTGAATTCTATTCTATTCCGGTATTTAAAATTTAATTTTCATGATATTATCAATAAAGGTAGGTACTAGAAATAGATTAGACTATATTTTAAGTTATAAACTGTCAAAATTAGAGTAGAATTCACTAATCCAAAAATGAGAATTAGCTTAAACCTTTTTTCTACGACCACTGTTAAAAGTAGTCTTTTTAACGGTTGCTTAGCGAGTTAAAAATAACAGTTTATAACACAGTGAATTCTTTTAAATCGTTGTCATTTGATTAAACGGATTAAAAGAAAAAACAAAATTACTTTTAACGCTAGTGTTAAAAAAGAATTAAATCTAGTTATATTTAGTGTTAAAAATATAACTAAATCTAGTTACATTTAGTTTTCATAAGTAAACGCAGTTTCATTTTATATTTATTTTTGTACTGAAATTATTTATATAGGTATTTTATTAGAAGTACACATTATTTTGAAACGTTTATTGTTATAGTACAATTATCACAATTGTTTATAGTAATTCCTTGAAAGGCGCTTGAAGAATTGGAATTTAAAACAGTACCTATTGTTGGGAGTAGAGGTTAGAATAAACAATTTTCAGTTGTTCATAGCAAATACATCATGACCTGTCATAAATGTCATTCTATGATTTTTAGTTTTTACTAATACATAACTAGGGTCGTAGGAAAAATAGTGTATGATATTTGTGTTAAAAGTGATTTTATTTCGTTCGTGGGGTTTGTTTTACTCGGCTTCGCCTCGTTTCACAATTTTCCCCACTCACTCATAAAATGTCACTTTTAACACTTATATCATAAATAACTATTGTGAGTCGGGCTGTTCAAGTTTAAGAGTACTCTAATTTTTTTTAAGAAACTACTACTTCCGGTTGTCCAATTGTCCAGTTGTTTTTATAGTTTTTGAGGAATCGTCCCTCCAACATACACACATACACACACACACACACACACACACACACACACACACACACACACACACACACACACACACACACACACACACACACACACACATCCACATAAGCAGACATCATTGCAAAATATTAAAATCGGATTCTAGTGATCTTATATCGTGCATATTCACTAAAATCTGGATGTGCGATTTTTAGCATGAATCCAATACCTCTCATCGAGAGTTAAAAAAGCGTTTTAATTTTTTTGTGACTATACAACTTTCGCTCCACATTTTAGGCGCGAAAATAGTACTTTTGCTCCGGTATCAGAAAAAAATATTTTAAAAATTACATGTCGCAGTTACAATTTATATTTTTCATTCTAAATCGTTATAGATATCAAAACCTACGCAGAGACAGAAAAGTTTACTATTAAATGTATCTTTCTGAAAAACAATAATTTTACGTCATTGACTTTGCCATTAAAAAGTTATGGACTAATCATGATTGAAACACCCACGTTTCATACATTAATGGTTCACTAATAATAACAAATATAATCTTAACAGATGAACTGTATCACTGTATCCATATGTATTGTTCAAGTTGAACAAAGCGTTCCGTTATTGGGCTTCCAAAATTAAAATGCGCCACTGGTGGCAGATTTCTGAACTGAGTGAAGTGTACATGTACAAAGGTGGTTGTTTTATTTACTTGTATACGAATTTTAATACGCTTTTATCTTCGGCTATTATTGTTTTATTCTTAGTAGGATCTGAATTACTGCTAATAAAACAGATAAGTTTTTGTTTTTTTATAAAATTAATTAACAAATTAGGAGATATGCAATTTATAGGTTAAAGTTACGATGGAGTTTTCTCCGAAAATATTTATCACATAATATTATGTGCCCACTATTTATTACTTGCTGACCTTCCACCATATTTCTAGATGATACACTACAATTCCCAAATCTACAAATAGTATCTAAATCTAAGTAAAGAAAATTGTTCATTATGAAAGAAAAACAATTAAATTTTTATTTATTTTTATTTACTTTTGTAAAGCTCTGTAGATAGAAATTAATATATGTACAGCTCCGGCAATGAAATACAATCTAAATAAAGGAAATCAAATGTTTTTTTTATTAAAAATACCAATATACTGTTCATTAAAATATGACTAAAATACTCTTAACCTACAACTACTTACTAAAATTAACCCTGTTGACTAAAATATTATTAAAACTATCACTAAATTGTTACTACAAGAAAGATCAAACTCAATTCCACCGAAATTAACAACAAAAAACGCTATACTAAATCCGAAATTGAATTAAAAACTACGAAAATTAGTCTCACACCAACTGTACTCTTATGGAAGCCAGCGAAAAATGTACCATTCGTTTGAATTTTGACGTTTGACGTCAGCGCCATCTCTTCATAATTAAGGATAAATTTAGTTAAATCGTCTTATTTTGAGCCCCTATTACTGAGACACTCCGTATATTAATAATCTTGAGATATGGTCTACGCAAAATTTCATAAGAATCTATACTCGTACATATTATTTAATCAATGTTTAAACCAGCTATCATTTTTATCGATTGCCTGAACAGCTGTTTAGTTCGGTACTTCATTTGTTGGAGCATGTAATGTAGTGAACTGAATAGAAACGTGGTCGTGTTTTTGTAAAATAAACTTAGTCAATACTCGGTTAATAACCTTTTACTTTACTGCTAATGCTTGAATACATTTACATGCGTTTATGTAGATTGAACGGATATATCTGTATTAAGGAATCGATAGATTTATTTATGGAATAGTTTGGTTAAAATTAATTGTTGTGAATGTTAATTACTAAAGATGTTAGATCTGTATCATGAAAGAATTAACAAGTTTGTATACATTTATTTCTCTCATATTTGCATTGTTAAGAAAGCAGTACAATAAGCTTGTTGTCTTTCAAGCAATATTGTTTTGATAATAGTACAATAGCGAACTCTAGGTCAAACAATATTTAATAAAATATTATATTTAATAATAGTATATTATGTGGCAAGTGTGTGAAGCTGAAATTTTGTAAAATAGGCTCCACACACGTGTTACATACTATACTTTTTCTACGACCTTGCAATAAAATATATTTTTTCTTCACATTGTCATTCTTTTAACGTAAAGCCTTTGTATTATCGACTTGGGGTCCCGTGGCCGCGTGCCTGAGTGTCTGGTCGCAAACCTGGGGGAACCGGGTTCGATCCCGACAGACGCCAAATATTTCCAATTTTAAAAAATGGCACAAAAGTGACCCCTGTGGTGCACTCTCCACACCAGCTATGAGTGCCCGTGAGGTGACGCCTGGTAAGCGCTCACACGGTAAAATATATCATCATTACCGATGTCTACATGTGTTGTAGATACTGGCAAATGGGTAATATGCCGTGATGATATATTTATTTATTTTATATTATTGACTTGTGTAACCATGATTACCAACGTTATGGGGGTTTAACAGCTTTGTTTTATTAAAATACAATTCAGTTTGTAATATTTAAAATAATGAACGGTACATGAAGTGCTACTTCACGCACAGTGTGCAAAAAATCAAACTTCACACATAAAAATTGATACGTGAAGTACTCACTTCACAAATGGGAGTAGAAAAAATATTTTATTAAATATTGTGTCACCTAGAGTTCGCTATTGTACTATTATTATTATTTCAATAGCTGCCAGTTTAGCGATTCTTCGATAGATGGCACTGCATGTGGGTACATTTCCCTCTTAAGTCAACTATCTTTTATGAGATGTTTATATCTTTCGCCATGCTCAGTTGGGGTTAGTATATGTTTTCTATGGGGTTGGGAATTGTCTTTGCAAAGAGAAGGCAGTTATACCATACTGATGAGCTCTAACAAGAGCGAAACGCGTCTATGGTTACTAGCTGAGCATGGACGGGCCGGTGTCTGATGATGGCTGAAAGTTTGATTCAGACACTGAAATCTTGTGAAACATGGCGAGTGTTTTCTTAATATTTTATTAAATAAAATGTTGTTTTAACTTAAGCAAGCATTTCAAAACATCGTTGTTGACAATACTGTCACTGTAACCTAACTTCATTTATTATTAGCTCTGTTCGATGAGAAGTGCTTGAAGTGCAGAGCAGAATAGTGCAGTGCAGTGTAGTGTACACTAGTTCAGTCTAATTCTTGTGGTTTCATAAAACACACTAGTGTATATTTGGGCAAGTTTGCTCAGTTGTGAGTAATCAAGCCAAGCGTAGCCAAAGGTGTAAAAGGTTAGGTTGTTTATAAACACAGTCATATCATAAAGCTGCAAAGAAGTGACTGCAGAAATGTCTGTTTTAAAGAGCATAATGTTTGAACTAATAAACGATTCTGCGAAGATCAATCATCACTTGATTCTTCATCAGATTCAGAGACAGATATATTAATCAATTCTTTATATAACAAAACAAAGAGAATATACTATATCTGAATCCATTATTTTATTTTCTCAATGTGTAAAATTTTAGGTTAATAAACAGATGTGTACATAGGATAGAATTAAAATGTCTACCGAACAACATTTAGTTACCCCCACTCCTACTATGCACTTTCTACACCACCTCGCGAGTCAGGTCAGAAACGTGAGCACTAGTTCTTAAAATTTTTGTCATCGAACAGCCTGCCAGAAGCTGCCCGTTTCTCATAAAATATGTTAGTGTAAGAAAGTTAACACTAGGGCGGCCTAGTACATGTCATCGAACAAAGCTATTATTTTTCACATATTTGGTGTTACATTTGCTAATAAACTTACCAGTTGACTTATTTTTGGATTTTGAATGCTTTTACTGTACAGGGTGGAATAAATTCGAGTTCCTTATATGAAAAACTTTTTTATTAAGCACACTACAAAAAATTGATGTAAGTCTTTACGGGCCAATTTTTTGAAACAACTTTAATAAGCACCACAGGAATTTTCGATCGTCTTTTGTTTTTGAGCAACAGTCTAATGCCCATATTCATAAACACTCGTAAAGTTTCAAAACGACTCGATATAATTTTTGACAAATAAAATCAAACTTGACAAATTACATTTCGATTTTTTCTTTCAATGTCGATTGTTTTTATTGGTTTTAATTTATAACGAAGCGTTTATTTTTTTTACGAGTGTTTATGAATATGGGCATAAAACTTATTTTTCGCTTATTTTAAAAATACCTCATATCTCGCTTAATATGAGAGATACAGAAAACATGTTTAGGTAATTTTATATAGTTTTTTACGTAGAATAACGTGGTGTAATTAGATTTTTCAAAACTTAATAATTCTCGAGATATAATACAAACATCATATTTTTACCTCCCGCTGCCCTAGGCAAGGGAGGTATAGGGATCGTGCTAAAAATCACATCCAGAGATTTTAGTAAATAAGCACGTTTTGATGTCCCCAGAATCGGATTTTATCATTTTTACAATTATATCTGTAGGTATGTATGTATGTGTGTGTGTGTGTGTGTGTGTGTGTGTGTGTGTGTGTGTGTGTGTGCGTGTGTGGATCGTGTGGACACGATGACTCAAATACTATCAATCAGAAAATTTTGAAATTTTGTATACTCATTCTATACTAATGTGGGAAGAGATCATTAGTTTTTAGTGTATATCGGATAACCGGAAGTATCATTTATACAAGCTTTTAACAGTTTTCCTTGTAAAAAATTCATTGAATATAATTTTTTTGCAACTTTTACCAATACAATTTAAATATAATGGCACTATCTTCAATTCTACGATAAGAATTTAGTACATAACTTGAAATCACTTTAAATATTGAACTATAAAATAATTTATTTTTGTACATCACTTTGCCTCTGCGTCAAACAAAAACAATACTTTAATAACAAATTTGACATATTTAAATAAATGTCACTGTCACGAAGCAATTACATCAAAATTAATAAAGAAACCGTGTTAAGAAGAATGTAATGAAATTAAGGTTTGTAAAAATAACATATTTTCCATCATACATAAATATTAGATATACAGGATAATTCGATTTAAATTTGATGTTTGCAGCATTATATATCAAACAGCTCTCAATAAGAACGTGATTTCAAAGTGTTAAATAATAGTTTGCAACTACACATTTACGAAATGGATCATGTACGGCGAAGAGAAGAGAGAAGAATTTATAGCGTTTTAGAGCATAAGGAAGTTGGTGCTGACTTTGACAATAATGTGTGTGTGACGGTTTTTCCTTAAAATATATTAATGATCCAAAACTTCGCAAAGTTGGTATTTGCTCACAGATTTTTCAGGAAAAACATAATAAAATACCGGGAGTTTATTTTATCGGTAAACATAGGGTATATCATTGCCATAGTTACGGTATGAATGTTTGACAGCAATGTATTGAAGCGTTTATTTTATGAGTAAACATAGGCGTTTAACATGTAAAGCAGTTTTTTGTAAATACAAAGTGTCCGGCTAAATATCTAACCATGCTGTTGAACATGATAATAGTATATTACATCTTGTACATTATTTAATATTAATTACTTTAATAATATTGCAAAAATTGCAATAAATTACAAAAATTGTGAAATAAATAATTGTTTCAGTTTTTTATTATGCAATATGAAATAATTTACAAATGTCTCCATGGCTTAGTGGTTATAACACTGGCGTCTGAAATTTTTGGTTGGGGTTCGATTCCCCATCGGGGTAATAATTTTATTTTTTTTACATAAAAATTGTTGAACTTTTAAAAATCAGTTTATATTTCCATATTACAATTATTTGAAAATAATAATAACATTGTAATAAATAAAGAGAAAATGATTGATTACAATAATCAAAATATTGATGTAATAACAATGCATTGTATTTTATTTGATAAATACAGTAAAGACATAATATATGCACAAATTTATTATATTTCAGTTATTTTTATTAATATCAAAGGAAATACAATGCATTGTTATTGCATCAATATTTTGATTATTGTAATCAATTATTCTCAATTATTTTCTCTTTACTTATTACAATGTTATTATTATTTTTAAATGATTGTAATATAAAAATATAAACTGATTTTTAAAAGTTCAACAATTTTTATGTAAAAAAATAAAATAATTACCTCAATGGGGAATCGAACCCCAACCAAGAATTTCAGAAGCTAGTGTTATGACCACTGCGCCACGGAGACATTTGGAAATTATTTCATATTGCATAATAAAAAACTGAAACAAATTATTTATTTCACAATTTTTGTAATTTATTGAAATTTTTGCAATATTATTAAAGTAATTAATATTAAATAATGTACAAGATGTAATGTACTATTATCATGCTCAATAGCATGGTTAGATTTTTAGCCGGACACTATGTATTTACCAAAAACTGCTTCCCATGTTAAACGCCTATGTTTACTCATAAAATAAACGCTTCAATACACTGCTGTCAAACATTCATACCGTAACTATGGCAATGATATACCCTATGTTTACTGATAAAATAAACTCCCGGTATAATCCAAAATTTCATATTACAAACTTTTCTATTTATTGGAACAACAAAGTAGATTTTGTTTACAAACGATCAATCGGATGTGATACTTTACTTAAAGCTCATTGCTATTTTAAACATGGAATTGGCGGGAGGTCATGTGCTGGCCACATCAGATTTTTTTAATGGAAATTCAGATTGAAAATGGTCTCATCTTATTTTATAAGCTTCTCAACGATATATAAGAAGTATACATTCTTTTGTTTTAAATATGAATAAAACTTGCATTATTAATTTTTAGGATAAAAAAAATGGATTTTTTTAAGAAACAAATGAAAAAGTTAATTACATATCATCATTTGGTCCACAGCTTTCTAAAGTTTATAGTTAAAGTATCCAAAAGAATTTTGTAGAAATTTCTAACCATTTGTGTAAGTATATTTTTTTAATTTGTTGAAAATGTAAACCGGACGAATTATTATAAGTTTGGGCTCGTACATTATACATGGTGGTTGATTTTTCATTGTCCAGCTTATATCTTCTGAAATATTAAAGATACAGGAAAATGTTATATAGAAAAGTTATTTGATACAACCTGGTCTATAATTTAGCATAAACAATTTTTTCCAAGGCCTACCAATGGGATCCTATACCATTTTTCTTTTATTTATTTTTTCTGTAAGAACAGGATAAAATAAGAATTTTAGTGCAAACGCGACTTAAAAATTTTACGTAATAAGCGAGATATGTATTTTTAAAGTTTAAAAATTTGTGCGTGACGTAGCAGGTACTAACAAGTGATCGACAAACAATGGGACAAACTGTTAGTTATAGAGGGAACAATGTTTTTCATGTTTGCATAGCTGAAATGTTTGTATATAAAATTATTAAAATATAATATAATTTATACGTTATATTCACGAAGAAATTATTATTAAGTATAAATAACGTAAATAATAAGCATTTTTTTCCTAATAAATTATAGAACATTGAAACAGTTTGACAATAATCTTACACAAAGTATGACGACGGATGGCGCTAGTGTTGGCTGTTTTGAAGTTTCAATATTAATTTAATTAATATTAGAAATTGATTTAATTATAAATATATTATTATTGGTAATATTTCTAGATGTTATAATTAAACATATTCATCAAACACAAAATTGTTAAATGTTTTGTTAGGTTATAGAACAACATGACATTTCATATTATTTTAAAGGTGACTCAAAGGTGACCGCTGTAGACGCGCGAATCTCCTTTTTAAAATCAGGCGACCAATCAAATTCTTAGTACCTAACGCGTCATCCCCAATTAATAATCAGCTTCAATCGCTTACAGTTTGTGACCTAATCAATATTTAAAGAAATTTTTTTCACTAATTCTCATTAATTTATGTATATTTTCGTCTTCTTATTTAAGATAGTTAAAATATGACTATGGTATAGGACCCCATTTTCCAGAAAATATTTAACTTTGATTTTTTAAATGGAACAGCCTGTATATTTTTACGGAGTAAAATTCTAAATAAATTGCTCTTTACAATGATGTGTAACAAGTAAGGGTTTACCTTTAAATTATGTCTAATAAAGCAAATAGAAATACGATAAAAGTAGGCTGTGATATTCTATTGTTTATACCAGTAACATATGTCACAGATTGCTACTTGATATTTAAATAAAAGTATTAATAATTTTGTAAATCATCAATGCTAGTAATTATATTACTTGCTTTATTAGACATAATTTTATTGAAAGGAAAAACCCTATGTAGCCAATGTTCATGTGTGACAGAAGTTACAGGTATAAACAATAGAATATCATGGCCTACTTTTATCATATTATTTCTATTTGCTTTATAGGACATAATTTAAAGGTAAATCCTTACTTTTTCCAAAAAATTGGTAGGCCTTGGAAAAAATTGTTTATGCTAAATTATAGATCAAGTTGTATTAAACAACTTTTGTACATAACTTTTTTTTATATCTTTAATATTTTAGAAGATATAAGCTGGATAATGAAAAATCAACCAGCCTGTATACTGAAACATGGAATTTTGGATATGTCAAGAAGTCACGTCCGATTCTCTTTAAGATTGCTTTGTATAATAGTGCGTTAAAAAATGAAATAAACTAGAAAATATAGGTTACCTGACCTGCCTACTAGCAAATTATAATACTTATATTTATTAATCTACACAACCCTATATTCATTTCATGTTATATTTGGTTTTACTTGTATCCACACCAAATTATTAAATTCATGAATGGAGCATTCTGTTTTTATAAGTAATGATTTGATATTAAGTAAAATGTATCATGTACACGGTAAATAAAAACTTTGTTGTGATTACTAAAAATAAGTTCCAGTAGCAAATTTTTTTTGTCAATATAGGACCAGCAAATATATTTGTTACAATTACCAAGGTAAATTTGCTGGTATAAAATTGTTGTGGCAACAAATACAGTTTTGTTATATATAACAAAAGATATTTGTTATGCGAACAAATAAAATAAGTTACCATTAAGAAGTATAAATTTGTTATGCGAACAAATAAATTAAGTTACCATTAAGAAATATAAATTTGTTATTCGAACAAATAAAATAAGTTACCATTAATAACTATAAATTTGTTTTAGAAACTAATTAATTTTGATTGATATATAGAATGAGGTAATAAGGTAAAAATTAAATACATGCGTATTGTATTATTTTTATTTATTTATAATTATAATCTATATACATGTCACAAATATTATATAAAAAATAAGATATGAAACAATAGTCACTTAAATTATATAGATTTATCAGTAATCTATACATACCTTCAAATTTCTCAATAAGACACTCTAATTGCCATTGTTTCAAAATATCTTTTACAAAATCATCCATTTTTATTGACGGGCACAAGAAACAAGCACTTTTAAAACTCAATTTTCGACAGGCTAAACTTAACTGCGCAAGCAAATGCGACACGACGTAGTATATACACGAACAGTGAATTATGCTGTATACTAGGGAATACCCTGTCTACACATAAGTTTTAGTTACCTATACAAAGTATATGGCGAGAAAAGAAATAATTTGTAATCTTTACAAAATATGTCACAGGAAAAAAAATATTTATCCCAGTAACAGATGAAATATTTTTAATTGTTGCAAAATGAATTTGTAATCGGAACAAAGTAACAAAATGACTGCTTAATACTACTAATAATAATTGCTGCCATGACTAATATTTTGCAGCAAATAATACTTTTTATATACAACAAAAATTGTTTAGTTTTGGAAACTTAAAATACAAAGTTCTTCGTATACACGGCAAAAACTTATTGTTGAAATAACAAACAAAATGCAGCTAACTAAATTTTGTCCGGAATATCAATGTAATTTTTTACCGTGTACAGACTGCTGCCAATATCTAAAAAAACGGCAATGATATATCAATTATCATCCGTCCCCCATTCTTGTTTTTAATTTAACGCCTCGTTATCATCATTTCATCGTCCATCTACATTCTTGTAAAGGTCCATTGAAGTTAACGCGTTGCAATTTTGTGAAATGCATAATTAGAGCAAAACGCTCTGTCAGATAAAAGAGTTTTTAATAATGGGCTCGCTTCTTCTACCTCGCATTCAAGAATTCAAAAGTAGTACACGCTTTACAAAATTCTAAGAGAGGAATTCTAAAGAGGTGCAATGAATACATGAAAAGAAAGTTAAAATTATGTTTAACATTATTGTATTATATTGCATGTATCTAGCGTCTTCTTTGATAAGTGGGTTAAGGCAAGAACAACCAGTGCAACATTTTTGAATTTCAGTGTTTAATAATATACAGGGTGTCTCTTAAATAGGGGGACATGGCTTAACTACAGATTCCTGAGGCTAAAATAAGACGATTTAACCAAACCATTAAAAATTACTTGTTTGACATTTGGATAGACTGCTAGATTAAATTTATTTTAAAAATTTAGCAGTGCAGACACTCAGATTTTATTTTTTCTGTGTCAACCGTAACAGATATCACAAATTACACAGAGAGAGAAAAGTTTACTATTGAATGTATCTTTCTGAAGAAAAATAATTTCACGTTTTCGGCATTGCCATTAAAAAGTTACGGTCTAATTAATGTTGGGACACCTAAGTTCCATACACTAGTGGTTCACTATTAATAACAAGTATCATCTTAAAAGATGACTTATAACCATATAAACTGTCATACCAAATTTCATCCAAATCGAATTAAGCGCCCGGTAATTATAAGCAAAATTAATTTTTTTTCGAAGAATTTTGAAGCAGAATTCTGGCTAAATGGTGCACTTTCCGGTAGAAGCAAGTTAGGTTAAATCGTCTTATTTTAGCCTCAGGAATCTGTGGTTAAGCCATGTCCCCCTAATTAAGAGACACCCTGTATACCTATTAAATCTGGCATTCTTCAAAGTTCTTTACAAAAATGTATTTATTCTGTATTGAAATAAAATTACAAACCAATTTGATAGTTAAATATCTATTGTCTAGCAGGTTACCCAATTAACCTCATTTTGAACAAAAATTGACATTAGTTGTTTTTGCAGAGTATACATATTGCTGAAATAATTTATATGTATCCTGTATGTAGAAGACTCTGTATATGTGTAATATATGTACAGAGTGTCTCATTTTCGATGTTATTTTTTTAGGGTATCTCGGGAAATATTACTGACAGAGCAAAATCGTTTTGCACCTTCCAGGGTCAACTTTTTGAGAAAAGTTTAGTAGTCACCAAAGGAATTTTCGATCTTCTTTTGTTTCTGAGCTACAGACAAAAAACTTGTCTTTCGCTCATTACGAAAATATCTCCTAACTTATTTATTATAGTACTTAGAGAAAAATTGTATTAACAAATTTTGTATAGTTTTTTAGGTAGAATTAAACGATATAATTAGATTTTTTGAAAACTTCATAATTCTCGAGAACACAAACACTGAAATATATACTAAATGGAATGCGCGTACGAACCGTGACTGTGAAGGCATATTGAAAGCCTACTGCTGGAGTAGTCGGCAAACATCGAGACAGTTCGTGAGTAGACAGAAATTATTTCGTGTAGCGCAGGTTTAAATAAATGAAACATACCATGAAAATAAAGCGATCAGCTATGATACGAGTTATTCGGTAAGGTTCGGTTCGGCACGAACGTGCGCGAACAGGACCAGCCATTATTGTTCAATGAGGCTTCAGTGCTGCGTACGCTGATAGGTAGAGTATGCGAGTTCCAGTTAGTATATATTTCAGTGAACACAAACTTATGATTTTTTAAATGGCAACCTATGTTGAAAATAGTCTCATCTTTTTGCTTGTAGCTGAGAAACAAAAGAAGATCGAAAATTTCTCTGGTATCTATTAAACTTTTCTCAAAAAGTTGACCCTGGAATGTGCAAACGATTTTGCTCTATCATTAATATTTCCCGAGATACCCTAAAAAAAAACATCGAAAATGAGACACCCTGTACATTTAGATCAGATAATAAATACATAATAATTATGTAGTTATGTAAGTAGCGCAATTACCTGAAAACTGTAACAACTTGTAAAGTAATGCCATATTATTATTGTAATAAATCATATTTATTTCTAAGTTCTCGTATTATACTATAATCATAATACATTAAAAAAAAAAAACTCATAAAAATGTACTTAATCCATAAACCATCAATAAACAATGGTAAAAATCACACATCTTTTAATTAACACGTTCAGTGCCAGCCCATTTGCTGCTCCTATCTCAAATGCCGATACTTGAAATTATCCAAAAGTTGGATTTTATTATGATTTATTTAATTTCATAACTATGATAGTTGATCTGGTATGTTTCCACAAAATTTTCTGCTGTGACACACGTGGT
Organism: Ophonus ardosiacus; assembly: GCA_943142095.1. Taxonomy (NCBI): domain Eukaryota; kingdom Metazoa; phylum Arthropoda; class Insecta; order Coleoptera; family Carabidae; genus Ophonus; species Ophonus ardosiacus. Next base: position 36,377,851 of record OW964835.1, read on the forward strand.
GTGACGTTGGCCGGCACAAGCACAACCTTACACCTAAACAGCCAAGAAAATACTGAATGCTTGAAGTCACGTATGCCAGCGACACATACCGTGTGTCGTCGGCTCCTGGTGGAAGTAGCCTAAGACACACGGTGTGTGTCACCGGCACTGAACGTATTAAGATTTCCAACATATGAATTCCTAAAATTTCAGGCATCCGCAATACACGAAAAACCACCCTTCCTAGTACTAACCCTACCCTGCCCCTACAGTAATAATAAATCCTTGTTACAATAATAATGTATTTCATTTCTATGTACCAATCAAAAATCGCAATCCAATGATCCAGGATCATATCCCACTTGCTAGCAATCATCCTGCAGACCGTCAATCTGAAATCAGAACGACAACCTGCAAAATATAGCTAACTAAAGATCCAGGTTCGATCCCCGCCTACTAGCTACCAGCACCCAGCAACCCGCCGAGCATCCTAGTGATCCACCAGCAACCAACCAGCTATCAGGGCGGACCCCAGCTTAGGTCTTGAGGTACGAATACGTATCCTGGTGGCTGGCTAGAAATCAGCGAAAAGCAAGTATTGGGCTTCCAAATTATCAAGAGATGGCGCTGACCTCAAACGTCAAAATTCAAACGAATGGTGAATTTTTCTCTGGCTTCCATAAGAGAACAATTGGTGTGAGACTAATTTTCGTAGTTTTTAATTTAATTTGGGATTTATTATAGAGACTTTTTTGTTAATTTCGGTAGAATTGAGTTTGATATTTCTTGTAGTAATAATTGAGTGATAGTTTTAATAATATTTTAGCTAATAGGGTTAATTTTAGTAAGTAATTGTAGGTTAAGAGTATTTTAGTCATATTTTAGTTAACATTATATTGTTTTTTTAATAAAAAAAAACTTTGATTTCCTTCATTTAGATTGTATTTCATTGCTGTAGTTATACATTTATTTTATTTTGAATTTTCAGAGCTCTTTTCCAAGCTTTTAATTTATCACAGCACATTTGTGCTCCAAATTTATTTTTTATAACAACTACTCCCTCATTCTTTTTAGGAAAACGGTGAAATCTTAAACCTTAATGTTCTGTTTTTCTCTGCCGTCGATTTACAACCATAAACCGCACATGTTCTCCTATTTTTGGTACTTTTCTTCGGAGAAAACTCCATCGTAACTTTAACCTATAAATTGCATATCTCCTAACTTGTTCATTAATTTTTATTAAAACAAAAACTTACCTGTTATATTAGGAGTAATTCAGATCCTATTAAAAATAAAACAACAATAGCCGAAGATAAAAGCGTATTAAAATTCGTATACAAGTAAATACAATTCCTGAGTAAAACATACACGTGTATACCTCAGTTCACAATTCTGCCACCAGTGGCGCATTTTAATTTTGGAAACCCAATGTTATAACCGAGGTTCATAAAGCAGAGCGTCCGGTACAACTCCGTCGCTCACACTACACGAATGGCTGTTAATTTATCAGACAGCCAGTATTATACACAGCTGTCATTTGTGACAGTTGTGACAATTGTCCAAAGAACACATTGATTTTTTTTTACAAAATTTTGAAATGTGAAGTGATTGTTCAGTTTTAAAGGCCGCCAGTTCTGTAGAAAGCATTTTAAACAAAAATTATTATCAGCTTATGAGCCCCTTTGTGCGGTTTAACTTTGTTTATTATTTTTTTTTTTATATTTCCCAAAATAAACGAAATATTCTTTGTGCCGAAATTTCGCCGATCATCCTCTTTATATAACAAAAAAATATTAAAAAAAAACTTTCCTAACATTTTATATTGTCATCTGTCCAAAGTTTGAATACAGTTTCTATTTCTGGATATCCGAAAATCTGGTGATATCTTGATATCCATACATCCATGGAAATCTACCGCCACACTATCTCACAAACAAAGCACTAACGATTGCCCCAAGTCGGTCCAAAGCGTAGGATTTTGTTTTCAAAGTATATATTGATTTTATTGTTTCTTAACATGTTACATGCTAAGGCATACACCGATGTCTGTTCGTTGTTTTAATCACAGGGCCAACGCAGACACCTATGTCTGGTTTAAGGCTGGTTAATGATGAATTTAATTTATAAATTTACATTTTGAAATTTTATCGGAAATGTTTTTTTTACTATTTTTGATTTGTATAGTAAAGAAAGAAAAAAAAAAAACGTAGATGTTCTGTTAGGCTGTGTTTAGGCCTATAAGTACAGAGGGCAGTTGCAGTAGGTACACAGAAAAAAATCTGATGTGGTCAACACAATACCTCCCGCTTTTTAATTTTTATTAATTTAAATACATACCCACATATTTACAAATCCTGCAAACTATATTAAGTTCCTTTGCATATATCTATTGCTTTACATAACCCATTTCGTTAATGTGCAGTTGTAAACTAATATTTGACACTTTGGTAACACGTACTTATTCACAGCTGTTTGTTTTTTAGTGCTGTAAACATATCGAATTATTCTGTACATCTAATATTTATGTATGATGGAAAATATATTATTTTTACTAACCTTAATTTCATTAGAATCAATATAATTTTTTTAAAATGGTTTCATCATTAATTTTAATGTAATAGCTTCCTGACAGTGACATTTGTTTAAATATGTCAAAATTATTATTAAAATGTTTGACGCATAGGCAAGATGATGTACAAAAATAAATTATTTTATAATTTAATATTTAAAGTTATTTCAAGTTATTTACTAAATGCTATTATCGTAGAATTGAAGATTGTACAATTATATCAAATTTTTATTAGTAAAAGTTGCTAAAAAAATTAAATTCAATGAATTTTTTACAAGAAAAACTATTAAAAGCTTGTATAAATGATACTTCCGGTTATCCGATATACACTAACAACCAATGAGCTCTTCCCACATTAGTACAGAATGGGTATACAATATTTCAAATTTTTCTGATTGATAGTATTTGAGTAATCGTGTCCACAGGATCCACACACACAAACATACCCACAGACATCATTGTAAAAATGTTAAAATCTGAATCTGGGGACATCAAAATGTGCTTATTCACTAAAATCTCTACATGCGATTTCTATACCTGCCTTACCTAGGGTAGCGGAAGGTAAAAAAGAATTGAAATTTTGTCTAATTATATTTAGATATTATTTCATTATTGTGAGAAATACCAGTTGTTATGGTTACGTAATTAATAAAATAGTGACATATTTCGCATACTGATATCAAGCACATCTTGTTTTGATAGTTGTGGGAAAAATAGTTATTTTCGTAACAAGTTATGAAAAATACCAAATATCATGCGATTGTAAATTGACGCACAACGCGTAGCGGAGTGCAAGTCAATATACACGAGCTAAGATATTTGTATTTCATACAAGTTATGAACATTATTTTTTAGATGAGCATAAATAAATTTTACTTTTTTTACAAAACTGAAATTTAGGTTGAAACGTACTGACAGCTGACAAATGAATAATGTATACATATAGCCAGAAAATAATGATATAGTAACCTAGCAACCGTATGGAATGCCGTTTTAGCATTTATTCCCACATTTTAAAACAGTCATACAAATTAATATATCAAAAAAATAAACTCTCATTAAAAAGAAAGATTTAAACTGATTGTTGAATTAAAATGTTTGTTGATAATATAATTACAAATTTTTTAAACAAACATTTTAAATCAATAGTCAACACACAACCTTATTTTTAACATTAGTTTAATTTTATGTTTATTCAATTTATATGATTGTTGTTAGTCCCTAAACAAACGTAAAAATTCAAGTATCATAGAAATGAAATAACATTTATATGAATGAATTAAATTGACTCTGTATTTTCAAGACACATGAATTAAAACGATTGTTTATTTCTGTGATACTTGATTTAAATTGTTTGTTTCATTCTACGATACGTGATTTAATATGATTGTTGATAATTTTATAACAATCAATTTAAAAGGCACTGTCATATAAATTCATGTATCATAAAAATAAACTCTTATTAAAATGAAAGAAGTAAATTAATTGTTGTATTAAAATGTTTGTTGATAATACAATAACAAATTTTTCTAACAAATTCTAGAAAATTTTGTAATTATATTATCAACAAACATTTTAATACAACAATCAATTTACATCTTTCATTTTAATAAGAGTTTATTTTTACGATACATGAATTTATATGACAGTGCCTTTTAAATTGATTGTTATAAAAATATCAACAATCATATTAAATCATGTATCGTAGAATAAAACAAACAATTTAATTCAAGTATCACAGAAATAAACAATCGTTTTAATTCATGTGTCGTGAAAATACAGAGTCAATTTAATTCATTCATATAAATGTTACTTCATTTCTATGATACTTGAATTTTTACGTTTGTTTAGGGACTAACAGCAATCATATAAATTGAACAAACATAAAATTGAACTAATATTAAAAAGAAAGTTATGTGTTGACTGTTGATTTAAAATGTTTGTTTGAAAAGCTTGTAATTATATTATCAACAAACATTTTAATTAAACAATCAGTTTAAATATTTCTTTTTAATTTGAGTATATTTTTCTGATACATAAAAATATATGATTGTTTTAAAAAATATCAACAATCAATGAAATTGAAGTATCTTATAAATAGACTAAAATTAAAAGAAATATTTAAATTGATTGTTGAATTAAAATGTTTGTTGATAATATAATTACAAATTTTTCAAACAAATATTTTAAATCAACGGTGAACACAAAACTTTCTTTTTAATGTTCGTTTAATTTTATATTGTTCATTTTATATGATTATTGATATTTTTGAAACAAATGTAAAAGCTCAAGTATCATAGAAATGAAGTAACATTTATATGAATGAATTAAATTCACCCTTTATTTACACGACACATGAATTAAAACGATTGTTTATTTCTATGATACTTGAATTAAATTGTTTGTTTAATTCTACGATACATGATTTAATATGATTGTTGATATTTTTATAACAATCAATTTAAAAGGCACTGTCATATAAATTCATGTGTCGTAAAAATAAACTCTTATTAAAATGAAAGATGTAAATTGATTGTTGTATTAAAATGTTTGTTGATAATATAATTACAAAATTTTCTAACAAACATTTTAAATCATCAGTCAATACAAAACTATCTTTTCAATAATTGTAAAAAATCAAGTATCGTAAAAATGAAGTAACATTTATAGGAATGAATTAAATTGACCCTTATTATCACGACACATGAATTAAAACGATTGTTTATTTCTGTGATACTTGAATTAAATTGTTTGTTTAATTCTACGATACATGCATTAAAATGATTGTCGATAAATTTAAATGTATCAATTTAATTAGCGCCGTCATGACTATTTCAAGAACTAGTTGCAATTTGGCCATTCTTCCGCAGATGGCTCTACATATTGTAGCTTTGTGTATATCTGTAATTTATTAGTGACGCTCGATTGCGGGCACAGTAAAATATATTTTATAAAAAATGACCGAAAGGCTATGGCCTATAGCTATCTTATAGTTCTTATAACTTCACTCGGTACGCATAAGCATATATTTCTTATGTAAAGCCATCTGTTAAAGTATGACCGAATTACAAATAATTCTTGAAATAGACACCACGGCGCTAATTAAATTGATACATTTAAATTTATCGACAATCATTTTAATGCATGTATCGTAGAATTAAACAAACAATTTAATTCAAGTATCACAGAAATAAACAATCGTTTTAATTCATGTGTCGTGAAAATAAAGGGTCAATTTAATTCATTCCTATAAATGTTACTTCATTTTTACGATACTTGACTTTTTACAATTATTGAAAAGATAGTTTTGTATTGACTGATGATTTAAAATGTTAGAAAATTTTGTAATTATATTATCAACAAACATTTTAATACAACAATCAATTTACATCTTTCATTTTAATAAGAGTTTATTTTTACGATACATGAATTTATATGACAGTGCCTTTTAAATTGATTGTTATAAAAATATCAACAATCATATTAAATCATGTATCGTAGAATTAAACAAACAATTTAATTCAAGTATCATAGAAATAAACAGTCGTTTTAATTCATGTGTCGTGAAAATAAAGAGTCAATTTAATTCATTCATATAAATGTTACTTCATTTCTATGATACTTGAATTTTTACGATTGTTTAGAGATTAACAACAATCATATAAATCGAACAAACATAAAATTAAACTAATATTAAAAAGAAAGTTGTGTGTTGACTATTGATTTAAAATGTTTGTTTGAAAAATTTGTAATTATATTATCAACAAACATTTTAATTCAACAATCAGTTTAAATCTTTCTTTTTAATGAGAGTTTATTTTTTCGATACATTAATTTGTATGACTGTTTTAAAATGTGGGAATAAATGCTAAAACGGCATTCCATACAACCGTGTCAACTATTACGATATGAAATATATCGTAACACTAAAGTAATAAGTTCAACTTTCAGTGTTAGGATACTACGTTGATAAAAATACTTATTGTAACAATAACTAATGAAAACCATGTAAGTAAAACCTTGAATATTTATTTTTAATTATGTCCGTTATTATATTATTTCCATCTGCCGCACCCATGTTAGGGTGTGATCTAACAACGTAATAAACTAATTAACCATACCATCTTGCATGCCCGCAATCTATTTTAATTAAATTAAAATTCTTAGTTAGTGGTTTTTCAGGGCGCTTTTTCTGAAATACCCGTATACTAATCAAACATGCTGCGAAATTGTTCGGAGCACGCGAGCGCCGAGCTTTCAGCCTGAAAAAGCTTCGCTAGCTGATGAAAAGCTCTCAATGGATCCACGCCCACATTTACGAATATATCGACATATTCTATTGTACTCGTTGGGAGTTTTAATAAGCTTGTTCCTAATAAGAAAATAATGTATGAAAGTGAATTAAAACTTTAATAAAAGGTAATGTGTTTCAGAATAAAATACGAGGTGTGGCAATAAAATAACAGGATTTATCTTAGAACAGAACATTAACTAGATATTAAAAAAAAAATCTGTTGTGGGCAGCACAAAACCTTCCGTCAATTCGATGTATTTTGTACAAATCCCATACCAAAGTTCTTTGAAAAGATTGTATATATTCTATTTTTTTTTAAATTTCATACCGACAGTTCCTATAATACCTATCAGCCCGATTCACAAAAAAGTTTAAGCTAATCCTCATTTTTGGATTAGCGAATTCTGCTCTACTCTCTACAGTTTATATCTTAAAATATAGTCTAATCTATTCCTAGTATCTACCTTTATTGATAATATCATGAAAATTAAATTTTAAATACCGGAATAGAATAGAATTCACTAATAAAAAATTAGGATTAGCTTAAACTTTTTTGTGAATCGGGCTGTTAAATTTTAAATATTTAATTAATAAAACAATAAGAAAGATTAAATGTACTCCCCAGAAAAAGCTTTCAGAATGTCACTAAAACTGTTGATTTTTGAAACTGATATCTGTCATTTACAAACTATGCTATAAATATTTAATAATAATAATAATAATAATAATAATATATCATCACGGCATATTACCCATTTCTGGGTGTGCCAGTATCTACAACACATGTAGACATCGGTAATGATGACGATATATTTTACCGTGTGGGCGCTTACCAGGCGTAATATTTGAATTTGTCAATTGATTTCATTAGTGTAGTTTAGTCTCTGCGATGTATTACATCCGATTATTCTACCTATTATAGTGTCTTTATCTCTAAATCTATACAAGATATAATAAAAATTTTAATGCCCGGTTGCAGATACGTTCATCAATCCCTTGATCAATCAACGGTTCATCAAAATGAACAAATGCACCGCTATTTTTTGACAGCGATGATTTTAAATATTATAAGAACGAGGAAACTGATTCGAATTTGTTCATTTTGATGGCGCGTTAACTGAACAAGGAATTGATGAACGTTTCAACAACCGTGCATTAGTGAAGTGTAATTGTTGTATAATTCGTAAAACCAATCCTGAAAGATGTATAAAAGTATTTATTTTAAAATGACCACAAACGAAAACTTGACATATCAAAATTTTTAACATGGTAACATCAAAAACTTTTTTTACATATATATGTCTACAACATTTATTGTTTTAAAGCAAACTTCGATTAATATGAAAGCAAACTTTGATTTAATAATTAATATTAACAATCTTGATCTAATTATCTAACATTTACAACAGTAATAAATGGAGAATTTTATGTTCTTCAATGTTTGTAATAACAAAAATTTCCAAAAAATTATATTTAGAGGAATTTTACTAAGAAACTACTACTTCCGGTTGTCCAATAGGGTAGTTGCGAAAAAAATAAATGTTATGTTTTCCTATTAATTATGAAATATAAACTAATTCTAAACATATTAATGTAAAAATTATTAGAAAAAATAAAACTTTTCATTCATAATTTCCATAAATAAAGTTCGCGGTGGAATTCTTGTGACGTAGACTTTTAATAATTATACAGTTCGACCAAGTCTGTATGACTCATACAAGCTTGTTAATATACCACGACAAAGCGAAGATGTTGAATTATATTTAATTGTATCATACAAATATTTACAGTATAATTCTAAAAGAAAAATAACAGATACAAAAGTATTATTTAATAGTACGTATATTTTATAATTATTTACTTGAATACCAGATATTTTCAAGATATTTAATTCTTATATAGACAACTTCATAATTTTGCTACCAGGTGGCTGCACACTCCAGTGAATGTACATGTCATTTTTAGTGACATAACCTATGTTTTACGTGTTAAAATCATATTTTATTTTTCTTTTCTATATCAGCAGATTTAAAACAAGGTAATGAAACAAATGAATTTGTGTGAAAATGAATAATTTCTTTTGAAACAGTGCTTCTCTCAAACATATAAATCGGTTCAAATAAAAATTGTAGTATTCTTTACAAAGTGTACAACCGAGAGTGTACGGCTAGGGCAAGAAAGACTGGTGATTGGTGTTAATAAAACACGTCACCAAAGGAAAATTTAAAATAAGAATTTTTTTTTAAAAATTATATTTTGAAAAATATACAGTTGCCAGACATAAAATATGTATTAAAGTGAATAACTTGAACAATTCTTTCAGAAAAAAAATAAATTGGAAAATGCGCAACTACCCTATTGTTACCAAAACCTTTTCAGCTCGTCCCAGGAATGTCAGATTGAGGAATTCATAGTTCAAACGACAAATAGGTCGTAAGTCTTATAGTTTTTGAGGAATCGTCCCTCCAACATCCAGCCATACACACACACACACAGACATCATTGTAAGAATCAGTGGCGGATCTAGACTTTGTTAACTGCAGTGGCTCAGCATTAAGTGAGGCAGCGGGAGGCAGATTTTTGCGAGGCCCTTTGGTGAGATAAGGTAAACATAAAAAAATTCGCCGCAAGTTCAATTTTTTAGTTAAAATTAAAAGTTACATTTTTTTCAAGGGATGTGCAAAAGCATGTTTTCCTCCTTTCATGTACAGAAATAAGTTTTAAATATCAACTTCTTTCTACTCGGGTTGTTGCGAGACCGCCACTGAAGCGTAGGTAATTTTTTTGAAAGTTACTAACATTTTTTCTGAGATGAAAAGCTACACTTTTTACTTTATTTGGACATTAATGTTAATGAATCTATTGTTTTTAATAATTATTTAATTAAAGTTTGCAATAAACAACGGATGAAATTAATGTGAAATTAAGCATAAGTAAAAATTATTACTAATATTAATACTACATATTAAGTTATATACAATATAGACATGTCGATTCCTGGAATCTTTTTTAAATAAATGAAAAAGTAAATAGTATGCGAGTAGATAATGCTTTTTATTATTTACAAAAATAAATAATTATAATACTACAGATACGTTACGTATAATCACCATGTAAAACAGATCATTTCGAGTTAGTAATCTGATATATTTCTTTTAATTCAATCAAAAATAAGTAAAAAATAATCTTCAAATAAAATGATTTTTGAAATATTTCATTTAGATTATAATTAAAAAAAAAGTTACAGTGGCTCAGAGAATTTTCACAGTGGCTCGAGCGACTGTAAAAAGGGCCTATATCCGCCACTGGTAAGAATGTTAAAATCGGAATATAGGGACCATTAAAATCTGCATCAGTAACACAGTTATATGGGAAGAAATAATTATGTATGCAATTTATATAAAAATTCAATATGAGTGGAATCCGCTATTACGATATTTGTATTTTATGGCTAGACCCGACCGAGTAAATTTTCGTGACTATACCTACATACATTGTTCGTCTGTAAAAATCGAATATTTTGTCTCGAACGTTTATAACTGTCTAGCACATCCACAGAAAAAGCAAACAACCTCTTGTCAAGAGACGAAATTTATAACCGTGGTCTCCTAAACTGTAACACCGACGCAGTTTGCGTTCAAATGCTTTTAACCGTCAACATAAATCGACATAGAAGTTTTCCATGTAGTCGCATACCAGCAATGTATAATGGCTAAGTTGTTTACGTGGAATTAAAATACACGTGTCAATTTAGAATGACCTAGATAGTTATTTTATAAAGAATTTTGAATTTTTTCATCAAACAAGGAAGACATAAATATCATAGCGAATCGACAAATTCAAATACTATAATTTTTGAATAATTAACTAGGATATTTTTTAATGAAAATGTATTTGGTATTATTATAAAACTAATTTAAAATATTTTCCGAAAATATAAATTTACCGGGTGGCTATTGGCAAGAGCCAACAAAGTGTCTGACATCTGGTGGCAAAATAAAACATATAAGTTGTAGGGAAAACGTTGTGCTGTCAAGTAAATAGCAACCAAAAATGACCAGTAAATCGAAGAAATATTGTTCTGTACCGCAGTGCAATAATTATACAAGTGCTGACATTTCCGTTCATTATTTCCTAAAAAAAAATCTGTTGTGGCCAGCACAAGACCTCTCGCCATTTCCATATTAGGCTATATAAGTATTGTACTGCACTTCGCTTTCGAACCGTCGTTTTATAACAAAATATTACAGAACTTTACCCAAATATTGTTTTTTATTGTATTTAACATGTCTTCTACACACATATAATTCTAATTATATATATTTTTCATTGTATGAGGAAGTTTCTAAATGTAAGAGATTGTTCCAATTCATTAACCAGATTGGCGGTATTTCTGATGGATATATGTATTTTACCACAATTTTACCTATAATTTCAAATATTTAATTAATAAAACAATAAGAAAAATTAAATATACTTCCCAGAAAAAGCTATCAGAATGTCACTAAAACTGTTGATATTTGACAATGACATGTGTCATGTTATAAACATTGGAATTTGTCAACTGGTTTCCTTAGTGCCTTAGCCTCTGCGATAAGTGTACTCTATAAATTATAGTGTCTTTATCTCTAAATCTATGCAAGATATAATAAAAATTTTAAGTGTATTACATGGAAAGTTTTATGTTCTTCAATATTTAATAAAAAAAAATCCCAAAAAATTATATTTAGAATAATTTTTCTAAGAAACTACTACTTCCGGTTGTTCAATTGTTACCAAAATCTAATCAGCTCTTCCCAGGAATGTCAGATTGAGGAAACTGCAGTTAAATATTTTTTAAGTCTTATAGTTTTTGAGCAATCGTGTCTACAACATCCAGCCATACACACATACACACATACACACATACACACATACACACATCCACACACAAACACACACACACACAGACATCATTTTAAAAATGTTATAATCGGATTGTAGGGACCTTAAATCGTGCTTATTCAATAAAATCTGGATATGCGAATTTTAGCATGAATCCAATACCTCTCTTAGCGAGAGGTAAAAAAAAATATTAAAAAATAAGTGGAAAATCGCGTTAAAAATCGGAAAGGACATATAACCGTTCATGAACGGGTGTTCACAACATTTTTTACCTAAGCGATTTTATTCCATATAAGTATTTATAAAAATTTATGCTTCAAAATATTATTAGATTGTTTTTGTAGTTATTAATAGAAAAATATTAAAAAGTAATGGTAAACCAAGCCAAAAATTACCTAAAGAAAATTCAACAAAATCCCTGTACAGAGAAGAAAAATAGAGAGACGTTACCTGTAAATAGTAACTATTATTCTTTAATATTGTATATTTATTTTAAATTGTTTATAGAAAAGATAGAGAAGAAGAATAAACTATAAAAATACCAGAAGCAACAGAGCAACAGCAAGAGAAGAAGACGTGCAAAACAAAGAACTTTATGTGCATTTGTATTTAACGTTATTACGATTGAATGATGCGCCCCTTTCAAATTAGATGTTTGAACGCACAGTCCATTTATTTCTATATGATTCTGTTTATCTGTCTTATATCCGCACAAGTATGTCTAGCTAAAAATAATTAAATAAGTAGTTAACATGCAGATAACTTCAATTTTGAATCTTATTTTCCTTTATATACTGCTTTTCCTTCGACCATAGACCGCACAGCACCATTTAAATAAATGTATATGTCTGACATTGTGATAAACATATTTAATTTCATTTAAAAATAACAATATATCCTGAAAACAAAGCATCAAAATACAACTAGCACAAACGTGAAATATAATGTTTTCCCTATAAGTCGGTCATTAGTGCTGCCATCTCTAGGATGTGGCTCTCCCGGATTAAAAACGATTCTTGTTTAAACTCCGTAACTCCGGAGTGCATTGTGCTATCGATTTCAAATTTTTATCTGTTGCAGAAAAAGGGCTGGTTTAAATTTTTATTTAAAATATCACTGTATTCAGAATTAAAATGTAAAAATATATAGGTGTTCCATTTATAATAAAAAAATTTATATCGATTAAACCAGAAGTGATATGATTATTATACATAAAAATGATGGTAAAACTGGAAGTAGAATTCAGAATATCTAATACCAAAAAGTGACATTTAAATTCGCCCACACTTTGTAATATAGGTACCTATATAATAAAAAAATCTGATGTGGCCAGCACACGACCTCCCGCCAATTCCATGTTTAAAATAACAATGAGCTTTAAGTAAAGTTTCACTTCCGATTGATCGTTTGTAAACAAAATCTACTTTGTTGTTCCAATAAATAGAAAAGTTTGTAATACGAAATTTTGGATTATATTTTATGTTTTTCCTGAAAAATCTGTTAGAGCTTCAAATTAAGTACTACATCCGGTTTATAATATATAGTCAAAATCTAACATGTTTCAAATTATATAAGAGTATTAAATACCTACCAACTTTGCAAAGTTTTGGATCATTAATATATTTTAAGGAAAAATCGTCACACACAGATTATTGTCAAAATTATCACCAACTTCCTTATGCTCTAAAATGCAATCTGTGTAAATTCTTCGCCGTACATTATCCATTTCGTAAATGTGTAGTTGCAAACTACTATTTGACACTTTGAAATCACGTTCTTATTGAGAGCTGTTTGATATATAATGCTGCAAACATCAAACTTAAATCGAATTATCCTGTATATCTAATATTTATGTATGATAGAAAATATATTATTTTTACAAACCTTAATTTCATTAGAATCATATTTAAACTAGTAAATTCTTCTTAACACGGTTTCATTATTATTTTAATGAAAATTGCTTCGTGACAGTGACATTTGTTTTAATATGTCAAATTTGTTATTAAAGTATTGTTGTTGTTTGACGCAGAGGCAAAGTGATGTGCAAAAATAAATTATTTTATAATATAATATAAAGTTATTTCAAGTTATTTACTAAATGCTATTACCGCAGAATTGAATATTGTGTCATTATATTCAATTTCTATTGGTAAAAGCTGCTAAAAAATTATATTCAATGAATTTTTTTACAAGAAAAACTGTTAAAAGCTTGTGTAAATGATACTTCCGGTTATCCGATATACACTAAAAACTAACGAGCTCTTCCCACATTAGTATAGAATGGATATACAAAATTTCAAAATTTTCTGTTTGATATTATTTGAGTAATCGTGTCCACACGATCCACACACACACACAGACACACACACACACACACACACACACACACACACACACACACACACACACATACATACATACCTACAGACATCATTGTATAAATGATAATATCGGATTCTGGGGACATCAAAACGTGCTTATTCACTAAAATCTCTATATGTGATTTTTAGCACGATCCCTATACCTCCCTTACCTAGGGTAGCGGGAGGTAAAAACAATAAACTTTTTGAAATGAATTGCTATTACACTTTTATTTTTTAAAAATTATGGTTTTTCTCCAGAAAAATTGAAAAGTTGTAAGATTTTTTTCCTATATAGGTTAATTTTAATCTAACATGCTGAAAACTGTAAAGTGCTACCCGCATGCTGAAGGCTGTAACCTGAAACATGCACTGAAACTGAAAATGGAACTACCCTGAAGATATCAGAACTCACTAACTGTATCTAGGACTCTAGAAGTCCCGAGCACTAACTAGTCTACATACTTCATACAAATACGGTTTTATAAAGAGATAGATTATAGTATAGATACAGAAAATAGATAAATAAGTAGCTAAAGAAAATTTAGTATAGAATAAAGAATTTAGGTACACAATCATTTAACTTAGTTAAAATTGATGAAATAAAATATAATGGATAAATATCAATTTTATTCTTATTACAGTATTTTATTTGACCGAAACAATGAGGTCCTCCACTCTATTTTGTTTCTATTATTTTAAATGACAGTTCGTTTAATTTTTGAAGCAATTCGTAGTTTTAAAAAGTCTTCATTGTCTTTAGTTTAACTGCATTCGATTTTTAATATTAATATGACGTCACAGCGATACTGCGATCTTTTTCTCGCTTCGCACCAGACTATAGTAGGCTGCGAGAGAGAGATAGCAATAGTTTGACGTCATAGTGACACTGAAAATAAATTCCAAATATCTCGTAATTATTAGAAAATATTTATTTTATCTTAATCGTTATTTATTGAGTAGTACTTTCAGTACAAAATGTATATTTTTTATTTTTTATTATGGTGGAGGATCCATTATTAAAAAATAAATAATTCTGTAATCGACTTTTCAAAGTATACTGAAATTAATTTTAAGCTTCATAAAGCATTTTCATGAAGTATAATTGAAATTAATAAAAAATTAAACAAAAAATAATTTTATTATTTATATTGTTATTGTTAATAATAATAAATATTTTATATTACTAACTATCAAGCCAATTATGCATTAGTGAAAAAAGTGCTAGTGAAAAACTCAGGCAAAAAAGTGAACTAAACTGAAGTACAAGTGGTGTAACAATTTTTATTTAAATTTTGCAGCAGTATAGAAATGTACAGGTGATCCAGAATGACTAAAAATTCCGCCCCGATTTAATTTTTTGTTTGCCGCATCGTTGTGATAATGAAATACGATTGACGAAATGCATTGGCGTACAATGAACTTTTAAAATGGGATGAAAATAAATATATTCAGGATATTTAGAGTAGAATTAATTTATTTACGAAAATATGCTTCCAAAATTAATATTTTTCCGAAGACACCATTCTAGCATAATCTAATTTTAAAAGATAAAAAACTGTATGTCAGAAAATTAAAAATACGTAACCTAGCTGACTTTTACAAATGTCTGTAATGTAGATAACATAATTTGACATTGCCGGTAAATTGATGCTATTTTTTTCGTGGAAGATAATTTTGATCATAACCAGTACTTTTTCAACTCAAGTGACTTTCAATCATTCTGGATTACCTCTGGATAAAAAGGACAAAATGACAATTTTGTAACAATGTTACTAGATCTTAAGAACATTGCCACTGCAAATAATTAGTAATAATATGTGTTACAATTCTTAGCATTGTTGCTAACGTATTAAATTATATATTTTTATGAATTTCAATATATAGAATTCTCCACGTAATTAAAAGTGTATGATTATTGCCGACATACGTAAGTAAAGTAGTTTTTTTACCACACAGGTTATAAAATCATCATAGTTCATCGCATACAGAATGTTGTGAGATGTCAAATTTCTCAAGTTGTTTAAGAGTACCTACTCTAACATTATTTAATCGTCTAATTATAATATTGGTAGTAAAATACTATCAGGCCGAAAAAACGAATATGTTACCAGTTTTATAATATTGCGAAGGAAATTTTTGACACGCTAAAAACAAATGCTACTGATATTAAAAATAAGTTATTTGACATTTGGGCAGACTGCTAGATAAAATTTATTTTAAAAATTACTCGGCGCAGTCACTTATATTTTATTTTTTCTATCTAAATCGTTACAGATTTCAAAACTTACGCAAAGACAGAAAAGTTTACTATTAAGTGTATCTTTCTGGAAAATAGTAATGTTACTTTACCATTAATCTTAACTTAATCATAGATTCCTGGGTCCAAAATAAGACGATTTAACTAAACTTACCCGTTACCCTTATCCGAAAGTGCACTATTTAACCAGAGTCCAGTCAATGGATATCAAAAAAGACCTTTGACTTACAAAAGGTGGAGTAAAAACGATTTTAACATATGTTGTTTGGGACGAGACGGAGATGAAAAATTCAAATTTATGACATTGGGGAGGCTCGGCGTGAGCCGCCATCTTGGATCAAAGGTGCAAAAAACGAGTTTTTCGCTATTATCTCAAAAACAGTGGCCCATATCAAAATTTTACAAGAATACGAAATTAAAGCTCGTTACTTTTTGTACAAAAAGGGTTCTTGTATTTTTACCTGGGATGAACTCTCAAAGAGGTATGTTCAAAAATAATTACTTAAAATATACACAATATTAAGTTTTTAATACTTAGTCTATAACTAAAAAAAAAATCTCTTAACCTTAACAATAAATTTAAAAACTATATACGTATTTCGAGAACTAAGTTCTCATCATCAGTAGAAACTACAAAGTAAAAACAGAGAAGTTAAAATTACTCAGCATGTAAACCATGCCAGAGGTCAAAACAGCTCTGAGGAATAAGGGAGAGAACACGGGTTATATAGGGACAGGAGTCATAGGTGAGTGGATACCTAATTGGGTAACTAAGATTAAACAGCGTAACTGTCGTATATTAACTCATATAATTTAGAATTTGGGATGGGATCTAGGTCCGCGTTCATCAATTTACACCGGATTTTTTATTATTATCTATTTTATCTTTAGGGTTACCTAATAATGATTTAATGGTGTTATTTGATTTATAAGTTACCGTTAAATTTTGATTTTTAAAAATTTTGTTTAAACCTTTGGTGGCATTATCAAACGGTAATGTTATATATTTATTATTTTTATTATTAGTTGGCGTTAAAGTTGTGAAATCTAATACAGATTGACGATTTTTAAATTTATGGACTAGTTTATCTATAATTTTAATTTTTTAGTTTTATAATACATATGGCCATATTCATAAACACTCGTAAAGTGTCAAAACGGCTCGTTATAATTTTTGACAAATAGAATCAAACTTGACAAATAAATTTTCTATTTTTCTTTCAATGTCGACTGTTTTTATTGGATAAAAATTATAACGAACCGTTTAAAATTTTTACGAGTGTTTATGAATACGGGCATTAGTCTAATAGATTTTGTTATTTATAACTTTTTACATTCATCGTGGCATCAAAAGAAGTAAATTATCAATGATTTTTAAATAATTTTTACCAACGCTTTCCCACAAATTCGTCAATCACTTTGACCCGGTTAAAAATACGAAACCGCGGTTTGAAAATTTTAATTCAGCTTGGAATTCTCTAGTTTTCAATTTTTCTTCTAAAATTTCGCATCGATTAAAGATAAACATTATTGCGCATTTAATACGTGTTGAAATTTTTAATGAAACAATGTAAACTACGCCGATTTGCAGATGTTTCAAATTTTAGAGAAATTCCATATGTTTAAATTGTTAAAATTTCGTGAATCACTCATCGGAGCAAAAATCATTTAACATGACATGAAGCAAAAGTAAATTATAAATGATTTTTAAATAATTTTTGTCAACGCTTTGTCACAAATTTATCCACCACTCTGACCCGGTTAAAGGTACGAAACCGCTGTTTGAAAATTTTAATTCAACTTGGAATTCTAATTGTTGAGTTCATCCTAGGTAAAAAAATGCAACAACTCTTTTTGTACAAAAAGTAACGAGTTCTAATTTTGTATTCTTGTAAAATTTTGATACGGGCCACTGTTTTTAAGATAATCGCACCTTTGATCCAAGATGACGGCTCACGCCGATTCTCCCCGTGGTCACAAATTTGAATTTTTCATCTCCGTCTCGACCCAAACAACATATGTTAAAATCGTTTTTTTTTCACCTTTTTGGTCTCCATTGACTGGACTATGGCTAAATGTTTTGGATAAAGGTAAGTTTAGTAAATCGCCTTATTTTGGCGAAAAATTAAAACTGGAGCAGGTGAATGAGTTTGTATATTTGGGTAGCATGATGTCGAGGGATGGACGAATTGACCGTGAAATTGATAGGAGGGTGAGTGCGGGATGTAAGGTAATGGGTGCTCTGGGCACGTTTGCTCGTAACGTAAACGTATCTAGAGAAGCTCGGTTAAGTGTTTATAATGGAGTGCTGGTGCCTGCTTTGATGTATGGAAGTGAATGTTGGGCATGGACGAGAAAGCATAAAAGGAAAGTGACTGCTGTGGAAATGCGGTATTTACGTGGTGTTTGTGGGTATACAAGACGGGATCGCGTGAGGAATAATTTGGTGTATGAAGAATGTATGGTTAGGAAGAATGTAGTTAAGAGAGTTGGAGTGAGTCAGTTGAGATGGTTTGGTCATGTGGAGAGAATGATAAGTGAACGACTTGTAAAACGCATATATGTTGGTAAAGTTGAGGGTGTTCGATTGCGTGGCCGTCCAGTGTGTAAGTGGATGGATGTGATTGGTAGTGTTCTGAAGGAGCCTAAGTTTCCGAGTGGAAAGAGAAGAAGAGCATGTATGAATACGATTATGAATGTGGTTGAGGCGAAAGAAGTTTGCCTGGATAGGAATGTGTGGCGAAGGTGTAAGAATGTTTTATGAGAATAGAGAAACAGCTGAACTTTTATGTGGACGAGAAGAACGAAGTATGTTTGTACAGGAATGTGTAGCGAAAGATGATTTTTGTGTAACTATTATTGTGGTCCGGATGCGGTTATTCGCTACCGAAAATCGGTCACTTTAATATGTTATTATGTATGAATACGTTTATGAATGTGGCTGAGGTGAAAGAAGTGTGCATGGATAGGAATGTGTGGCGAAGGATGATTGTTGCGTAACTATTATTGTGGTCCGGATGCGGTTATTCGCTACCGAAAATCGGTCACATTAATATGTTCTTTGTTATGATGATTTAGGACAAGGCGAAAGAAGAATGTTTTTAAAGAGTTAAGTGATTCAGTGGAGTTCTTACTTTCGTCCCTTTTCTTATTGTTTTCGGGTTTTTGCTAACCCACTAAGTGGGAAATGCGTGATTTTATGTATGTATGTATGTATGTATGTATGTATGTATGTATGTATGTATGTATGTATGTATTTTGGGGCCAGGAATCTGTGATTAAGCCATGTCCTCCTATATCTGAGACACCTGTATATTGGCGTTTTTGTGTCTCGTATGTGATTTATCGATAATTGTAGCATTTTTGTGTCTCGTGTTGATTTACGAGATTTATTCATAATACCAAAACGAAACTATCAAAAAGGGCTAGAATAATAGTCTTTTTTGCATGTGCGTTTCTTCCAGAAAAAAGATAGTTTTCTAGTAGGTGGCAGCACATTTCTGAATTACCCATAAACGAAATATAATTCCGCAATTTTATTCTTACATGGAGAATACTATAATATTAGAGTTACACCACTATAACAAAGACCATAATTGAAAGAAAGAAATGAAAAGAGTGTTAATAGTGAGAATTCGACCGTACTTGTATGAGCGTTGCACTAGTGACCGTGTAGTGAGTTACCTGACTTAGACTCCTATAGCTACTAGCACTTCCGCTGCGCGCCTGTAACCAAAAGCACACTTACAACACCCAGAAATACAGAAGGACACACTACATAGACACACAGATCAGATAGATACAGGAGTAGATATAGATAATAGATACACAACATTTAGTGGAATAGGTATCAACATAACGCTTCAGATCTTCAAGAAGCCCGCTGACTGAGTTTTTAAAGTTCTGAGATACATATAGAAGAAAGATTTTGTACAACATGAAAAATAACTGACAATTAACAGGCAGTTTAACCAGAGATGAAAACATCAGACTTTAGCTTCAAAAACTTAGTTAACACTTTTTAAGAAAAGCTATTTACAGGCCGCTTCAAAGAAAGTGTAAAAAAAAAATTAAGGACATATACAGGTGTCCCATTCAAGGTACGAATGCATTGGTATCTCGAGAACCGTAAAAGCTACGAGGTTGGTTAAGTTAGACGAAAGTTGCCCCATTAGGAGGCTATTTTAATGATGTTTTGTTATTTACGAAAAAATGCATAGGTCAATAGATATAGGTGAAAATGTAAATTTAGCGATTTTCTTTTTTTGCTTATAGCTTTGTTATATGAAATAATACGAGATCCTGGTTTGCACTTTCTTAAGGCACTTTTGTATGGTGAATTTGCAGAAGTTCTCAAATTTTTTTTGTATCTAACCATTTACGAGTTACTGATAGCAACTTTTATTTTTCATATGGAGGTCATATTAAGCTATGGCATTTTTAAATAGAGATTTTTTTTTAGCTTTACAATGATATAAAACAATAATAATTTATTTGTATAATTAACAGAAAAATTAACAAAAATTGTTATTTATACTAAAATTAAATTGAAAAAAGTAAATCGAAAGCTGCTATGGAAACAACGAACAACGAAAAAGTGCAACAATTGAATTTCTGAATTTTACTTGGCAATAGTAGATTATTACGAGTAATACACGAACTTTGACAACGAATGTAACAACTCAACATATCATATTTTTCCCAACGAGAAAAAATCATTTTTATTACTCGTAATAATCTACTATTGTCAAGTAAAATTCAGAAATTCAATTATTGCACTTTTTTGTTGTTTGTTGTTTCCATAGCAGTCTTCGATTTACTTTTTTCAATTTAATTTTAGTATAAATAACAATTTTTATTATTTTTTCTGTTAATTATAAAAATAAATTATCATTGTTCTATATCATTGTAAAGCTAAAATAAATCTCTATTTAAAAATGCCATAGCTTAATATGACCTCCATATGAAAAATATAAGTTGCTATCAGTAACTAGTAAATGGTTAGATATAAAAAAAATTTGAGAACTTCTGCAAATTCACCATACAAAAGTGCCTCAAGAAAGTGCAAATCAGAATCTCGTATTATTTCATATAACAAAGTTATAAGCAAAAAAAGAAAATCGCTAAATTTACATTTTCACCTGTATCTAGTGACCTATGCATTTTTTCGCAAATAACAAAACACCATTAAAATAGCCTCCTAATGGGGCAACTTTTGTCTAATTTAACCAACCTCGTAGCTCTTACGGTTCTCGAGATACCAATGCATTCGTACCTTAAATGGGACACCCTGTATACACTGATTTTTCATACTTGGCCGTTGCGTCCTTAATTGGTATGTTTATCTCTCTCATACCTATAGTTTTCTACATTCTGTCTTTGATACGTATATCTAATATACGAACATCAAATTATGACGTAACGGTAAAGTGTGAAAAATCGGTGTTTAGTATTGTCAAAAATTAGTAAAAAAAGCTTAATCAACATAGGTCTGATCTTTAACTGTTTCCAAGATAAATGAAAAATCGAAGAAAAAATGACAATGATACTGATCGAACAAAATTTTGTCTATGTCAGTAAATAGACTATAAAAAACAATAAAATTTTATGTGAAACATTTTTCTCATTTTCTAATAAAATGAAATAATATGAAAAGTTACCGCCTTCTCGAGGTGAGAAAATGAAGAACATTTGTATTTTTATAAACACATTCAATGTATTGGAACGTTTCGGAACCAGCCCTGCCAATTTAACTATTTATAACGATTTCATATTTATTACAATTTTCCGACGTCGTATTTTTGGCCACACCTGTCGTGTGGATTGTTTGTGAATGATCTGGTAAGTAGTTTATGACAATTATACACCGTTATTGTATTAGAGATGTAAAATTTAAAAAGTTTTCAAGATTAAACATTGGCTGATGATGGAAGTTTTCCAGCTTCCGAAACGTTCCAATACATTGAATATGTGTTTATAAAAATACAAATGTTCTTCATTTCCCCACCTCGAGAAGGCGGTAACTTTTCATATTATTTTAACTTAATTGTACTATGAGTTATTTTAAAAAACTACAAATCAATTTCTAATAGTTACGAAGTTATATGAAAATTAAATATTGGCAAAAGTCGCCACATTTAACTTAGTACAATTATTTGATTTTTTAAAAAACGAAAACACATCTAAGATGACCTCTGAAAGATAAACAAAAAGTCTTATTTAATTAAAGTCGTAACTCTTATAGTTTTCAGATAGCAATAAACCCTGAAGAAAACCCCATTTTCCACTACCTCATATCTCGAAAACTATCGAATATCGGAACCATGTTGATTAAGCTTTTCTTACTCAATTTGGTTAGTACTGAATGTCCTTAAAAATGTTTACACTTTCCTTGAAACACCCTGTATAAAATTATAAGCTGAATATAAAATAATGACAGAATGATATTTAATAAAGAATGAAGTGAAACAGGTATCATAATAAACAAAAAATCTTTCTGGGTGGCGTAAATTTTACTTCATCAATATATTTACGATGACTCTTCAGAGATATATTTACGAATAGAGCTGCAATACATAACAGTGTACAGATGGAACAAATTCGAGTTCCTTATATGAAAAACTTTTTTATTAAGCACGCTACAGAAAATTCTTGTAGATCTTTTTAGAAAACTTTAATAACCACCACAAGAATTTTCGATCGTCTTTTGTTTTTGAGCTACAGGCAAAATCTTGATTTTCGCTTATTTTGAAAATACCTCATAACTCGTTTATTATAAAAGATATAGGAAAAACGTTTAAATAATTTTGATACTTTTTTTTACGTAGAATAACGTAATACATTTAGATTTTTTTAAAGCTTAATAATTCTAGAGAACACATCTTGAAAATATTCTCATCTTTTCCCTTATTTTATACGCTTTGCAAAGATGTACAATAAGTCTACATTCTTTTGTTTTAAACATGAGTAAAACATGAATTATTAATTTTTTGGGGTGAAAAATTTTTTTAATTAATTAGAAAACAAAAGAAAAAATCAATTACAGCTCATCATTTGTTTATTTTTAATGTTATTTTCATTATTTCTATTCATTTTTCTAACATATAAACTTCAGAAAGAATATTATACCACATATTTCGAAAGGCGTCAAAGCCAACTAATTAACTTTTCCGAAAATAATTTACTGAAAAGAAATTTGAGAATTTAATAAACAAATGATAATCCGTAATTGATTTTTTCAATTGTTTCTTAATAAAATTAAAAAATTAATAATACATGTTTTGTTTATGTATAAAATAAAAGAATGTAGACTTCTTATACATCGATGAAAAGCATATAAAATAAGGAAAAAGATGACTATTTTCAACATATGTTCTTATTTAAAAAATATTATGTTTATGTTGTATCTCGAGAATTATTAAGTTTTAAAAAAATCTAATTACAGTAAAATTTTTGAAAGAAGTCCGATCAAGGCCATCTACGAATTGCAACTATGAATTAAGATTTTTTGCTGTCAAATTTAGTAGTGTCGTTTACATAGCTTTTATAAGGTACACAAGATATTATGTACCCTCCTAAAAACTAAGTAAAAGACTACTAAATTTGACAGCACAAAATCTTAATTCATAGATACAATTCGTAGATGGCCTTGATCGGACTTCTTTCAAAAATTTTACTGTACATTACGTTATTCTACGTAAAAAACAGTATAAAAATTATTTAAACATTTTTTCTTTATTTTTTATAATAAGCGACATATGAGGTATTTTCAAAGTAAGCGAAAATCAAGTTTTAGCTTGTAGCTCAACAACAAAAGCGAATAAAAAATTCGTATGGGGCCTATTAAAGTTGTATAAAAAAGTTAGCCCATAAAGACCTACCTACATCAATTTGTTCCACCTGTACAACCAACGCGATAGTTATTTTTATACCAAGGGTTGAAAGTAGCTCTTTACAGATCGCTTGTCGCTTGTCGCCTGAACACAGCGAGGGCTGAGCAAAGGTCTGCTAAGATACTTTCAACTTTAAACCAAAGATATAAATTTATAATGTTCCAAATTATATCATCACATGTCAAAAATTTTGAATGTGAGTCGCTACAGATAAAACCCACTGGACTGTACTACTTTTTATCAATCGCAGAACAACATATATCACTTTTCAACTTTTCTTAAATTTTTGATAACTGTCAACATATCTTTCTCGAAGTCGAAGACATATGTCCAGTACAAAAAAACTTAGTAAAATAAAACACAAATTCTGAAATACTCAATACGTTTACGAAGTATGTATAAAAGCACATATACAGCAGTACCTACACATAAACATACATATATCTGATAGTATACAGATATAGAGAGCATAAATTACAAGAAGAGAACAATCATGACACGTAAATGGCATATGATATGACAGTAAGTGACATGTAACATGACATCTAAAATGTATGACAGATTTATACACATACGTACATAAATGACAAGATAACCACATAAACACAAAACAGATGGCATTTAAATTTCATTATAAGATCCAAACTCAATGTTTTAAAAATGGCACATGTGTTAGAAAAAAATGGATAAGAATATTAACAAAAGAAGAAGTTGAATCGTCCTTATTGTTTCGCCCAAAATACAAAAAAAGGACACTTTATTTTTACTTTCCGTCTCCTTTAGGTAAGGAAGGTATTGTCTTTGGTCAAAAAATTCGGTGATTTTTTAATGAATAAGCACGTTTTAGGGTCCCTACAATACGAATTTACTATTTTTATGATAATGTCTGTATATACCGTGAGTATTTTTTAACGTGAAACATTGGATTTGTCATATCCATAGTTACGTCTTGACATTTTATTGACAGCAATGTATTTGCCCGTTCCATTTAAAATGAAACATAGGGAACGTATTTCACATTTCACAAGACGTCAATAGAGGTTAATTTTGTTTAAGTAATTATAACCTGCTTTCTAAATTAAATTTAGTTGTAGAAAAAATATTGTGTGCACCTTGTGCCTGAAAAAATATGTTTAGTGCTCTCGAGTGGTTTTCTGACTCCGCTAAATTTCTTACAATATTTAAATATAATACTTCTGCAAATTCGTTCGCTATGTTTCATTTTAAATGGGACAGGCAAATACATTGCTGTCAATCAAATGTCGAATCGTAACTATAGATAATACAAACCTAATGTGTCACGTTAAAAAATACTCAAGGTATGTACATGTGTGTGTGTGTGTATGTGTGTGTGTGTGTGTGTGTGTGTCAAAAATTTCTCCGACCATAACTCTAATACTACAATTCTAAAAATTATAATTCTTTCGTATTCCTCTTCTTTACATCCATATGAAGATCTGATTAGATTTTGGTTATAATTGGTCAACCGGAAATTCCCTTATTTGAAGTTCTTAACAGTTTTTCTTGCAAAAACGCAGTAAATATCATTTTTTGACATTTTATGTGATTATCAATATGAAAGAATATCTTATTGTCTATATGGTTTGATTAGACATTTTCCTTCATATTCAGTAAATATGGAGTCGATTTTATAAAGAAATTTAATCTTCACTTAAAATTTAATTTTCAAGTAAATTTAATGAAACGGTTTCTTTATTCTTATGATATTTATCATTGCTGTCAAATAAACGCGTTGCATTTTTTCATTTTGTTAAATTTACTATAGACGTAAATTTTAAGTAAAGATTAAATTTATATATAATTTACAAAGACGGCCCATAGTGTTAAAGAATTATCAATACCACTTTTTGACATTTTATGTGATTGTCAATATGAAAGAATATCTTATCGTCTATTTATACGGTTTGATTATACATTTTCCTGTATATTCAATAGATATACAGTTAAAGAATTATAAAGAGATAAACTTTCATAAATCAGTCAGCTTTGCTATAATCATGATATATTCAAATAATTCTAATTGATAGATGTTAGTGTCAAGTACGATCTACATGGTGTATGTTCGTGTTATAATTTTATTGGATTTATAGAATCTTTTCCAAGAAACTTTCGGTATGGAATTTGTAGAAAATAGTATATGTTTGTGTTACAATTTTACTGGATATATAGAATCTTTTCCAAGGAACTTTTGGTATGGGATTTCAACAAAATACATAGAATTAACGGAAGGTAATGTGCTGGCCACATCGGATTTTTTTGAATTCATATTGTAACAATTGTAGCAGACAAATTTCATATTGATATTTTAATTTATTTATTTATTTATTTTTGTTATTTGGGAAACCAACAGATAAATCCATTTACAGGTTTCCTCGGTATACATATACTATTACAATTTGAAAAATTACAAACACATAAATTTAGCACAAAATAAAACAAAAGAAAAATATCGCTTGAAATTTTACAAATACAATACAAACAATAAACATTGAACGTAATTATACATCATTTTTGTAAGTCTCGTTTAAAATGAAATAAAGTTGAGCAAAAAGGATCTAAGTGCTGAAAATTTTCGTTATAGCATTGCATAAATCTTTGCACAGGAGAGTTCTTATAATTATTAGAATTGTAATTTTTTGTATAGAATAAATGCTTGTTGCGCACTACTACATTTGGTATATGAAAATTAAAGTTAACAAGAATGTCAGGACAATTAACATGATTATTTAAAATTTTATATAAGAAAATCATGTCAGCATTAGATCTTCTTTTCTCGAGGGTTAACATATTTAAAGTGCTTAATGAAAGTTCATAATTACTTTCATTTAGACCAAATTTAAACTTAAGCAGTGAAATAAACTTTTTCTGAACAGATTCTAATCTAGTAATATTACTGGCATACGACGGGCTCCAAACTTGAGAAGCATATTCAACAATAGGACGTACTAAGGCATTAAATAATAGAATAAATGAATTGATGTTATTGAAACGATTAAGTGACCTGTATATAAATCCTAATGTTTTGTATGCTTTTCTAGCTATGGTATCCGTATGTTCGTTAAATAATAATTTGGGATCAAACAAAACACCCAAATCTTTAATTGTTGTTTTTCTTTCTAAAGTACAATTATTCAACCTGTACGAGAAATTGAATACATTTTTATTTCTTGAAAAAGATACCACACAACATTTATCTATGTTTAAATGCAAGTCAATATCAGTACAGAATTGTTGTAAATTAAGCAGTTCGCTTTGTAATCGGATACAGTCTTGTACATCATGAATTTCAGTGAATATTTTCAGATCGTCGGCGTAAAGTGAGAACTTGCAATGTGTAAAACATTTATAAATAGAATTTATATACAAATTGAACAGCAAAGGACCTAAGTGTGACCCTTGAGGAACACCTGATGGTACTGGAAATGATCGAGACTTGTAACCGTTACAAAAAACGAACTGCGAACGATTTCTTATGTAGGAATCAATCCAACGTAATAGAGAGCCATGAATACCATAAGACAACAGAATGGCAATAAGATTATCATGATTGACTCTGTCAAAAGCTTTACTGAAATCAGTATACACCACATCAACTTGAACTCTTTTATCCATGCAACCACTGATGAATTCAGTAAAAGGTATTAAATTACTTAAAACCGACTTCTTCTCAGAGAAACCAGTTTGTTGAGGAATTAGGATGTTGTTATAGTCTGGTTTAATTTTATCAACAACAAGAGACTCAAAAATTTTGCCAAAACATGAGAGAATAGAAATAGGTCTGTAGTTGCATATATTATTTTTGTCACCTGATTTAAAAATTGGAGTAATATAGGATACTTTCCATTGATGAGGAAATACACCGGTTTTCAGGGAACTGTTGAATAAAAGGAAAAGCGGGTAAGCAAGATAATGTGCGCAATTTCTTATGAACAGTGGGTGTATTTTATCAGGCCCGCACCCTTTATTTACATTTATGTTACATAAGCATTTAAAAATTTCATCTTGACTAATAAATAGATTAGCCGAATTAATAGAGTTGAGATTTGACGTCAGTAACCTGTTAGTACTATTATTATTAGTATTAGTAGAAGTGGTGTATACTGATTTAAAGTACGTAGCAAAGAGATTACTTATATCTTCGCCATTATTTGCTGCAGAGTTGTTATAATGCATCGAATTTGGTAGACTGCTATCTTTTTTTAAGTATTTTATGTGTTGCCAAAAATGATTAACATTTGAGTGCAAGTTATCTTCAATATATTTAATGTAATTTTTGTAATCCGTATTCATGCATATTTTCACTCTGTTACGTAGAATTGAAAAGCTATTATACGCATTTTGGTCTTTGAGCAACTTCCACTTTTTATGAAATTTATTTTTCTCTTTAATAATCTTTATTAAGCTTCCGGAGAACCATTTAGGATACTTTTGGTTTTTGTGAAGAATGGTAGGGCAGTAAACATCAAGAAGACTGTACAATATATCATAAAATATTTTGACATTGTCGTTTACGTTAGTACTTGAGAGTTTGGTGTCCCAATCAATAGCTGATAGTTTCCATATAATATTCTCATAATCACATTTTTTGAAATTGTATGAGGTATGATTAGCAAAAGTTAATGGTTTATGATTATGAAGAGAAAAATCGATTTCAATGGCAGGATGATAATTATCTAATTTACTTAATGGAAAGTTGCATACAGTTAAATTTACAACGAAATTACATAATATAAGATCAAGTATTGAGTTCTTATGATTCACAAAACTATTAAATTGATACAGATTACACAGGGACATGGTATTAATTAAATTACGATGAATGTCATTGTTGATATGAAAGTTAGGTGAAAGGGTATTATCTTGAACTGGAGACCACTGGATGTCCGAGAGGTTATAATCACCCATAATTAAAATGTTATTGTTGGGATGTTGCATACACACATTAGATAATTTATCGAAGTGATTGTCGTAGATCGTTAGGTCACTTTTTGGGGGAATATAAACACAACATAAAAGGGATTTCTGTTGATTTGAATTAGATACAGCCACCCAAATGTCTTCAGCTGAAGAACACCATTCAAGATGCACCCGAGAATGAAATTTCTTTGAGATGAGGAACATTACACCACCACCTTGTTTACTAATTGAATTATCACGATCCCGTCTATACACAGAGAATTTGGAGAGATCACATATTTCACTGTCACTGATAGTGTCATTCAACCATGATTCTGTTACACAAATGACATCATAATTGCAGGCAGATATTTCATTGTAAAAATCAATAAGTTTAGTCTTGAGTCCACGAACGTTCTGATAGTAAATCGAGATCATTTTTAAATTGTTTGTGTGATAGTATTTTTACTATAATATTTTTATTTAATTAACTTTATTCAAATCATTTTCAGAGTTAATCAAAATAATGGGAGAATTCTCGTTTTTTCTAACAAATATTTTAGAATTTTTAACCCACGCATACTTGTAACTTTTCTCGCGTGTATGCTCTTTGGTTTTCTTCAATAAAAGTTTGTTGTATGGGCTCAGATGATCATTTACGTATACATTGTTTTTTTCGTTGAAACCTATCATATCCGATTTTAAAGATTTGACCTGTCTAGCACACGCAATGAACTTGTCACGTTTAATTCGAGAAACAAATCTGACAATAATATTTTTTGGTCTGTTATTAAATAATTAAAGATATATTTACATAAATATTTAAAAAATATATATAATTTGATTAAAAAATCGATTGGTAACAAAACGCAAATGAATATTGTATAATTCCATTCCAGAATAATACCTAATTCAAAGGACATATGTGACACACACACACACACACACACACATATTCACATTACTGTTCCCAAATTTAAACCAATTTCGGTTTGTAAACTTTCTAATTATCGAAGAACTCTTCATAAATAAAAGTCTACAAGAAAATAATATACCATGTAGTGAACACAAAAACACAAAATACGTTGAATAAAATATAAACATGAAGCACGAACCATGAAATGGTGATTTCATGATAGGAGTCTATGTATTTTTTATTAAACATGAATAGTAGTTCCTTATAGTACAATAAAATAATGTGAAATTTATGTTTCAAAAAATATAAATATAAATATCTTGACAGTATTTTATTGTTTACCAGTTGGCAGCGAAATATCTATGGTATTAACATATAAAAGGAGGTTATGTTAAGAAGAAGAAGAAAAATGTTTAACTGCGTTACACTTGTACTGTTCGATATATTTCTATATTTGTTTATGAAAGTACCAATAATTGTATTTGAATGGAAAATAATTGTTCAATATTTTCCTGATTATTTGTTTTATTATACATACAATTTTGCAAAAGACAATATTTGATATGTGTCAGTTTACCAATACTACGTTATTGACAATTAACAAAATATTTTATTGATTTTGTATTTCAAATTTCATCTACATTATTATTTCTGTGGATTCATGCACAGTAATGAAAATTATTTTACTTTGTTACTTTTTCTAAGGGCTTTATACTTATTAGAATCTAATGATTAGATATACGAAAGTTACGCTAGAATTAGTAGTATTTTCCATTCAACAATAATACGCACAATCATTCTCTCCTAATTTTTAAAAATTTACAATAAATTCTCTTTTGGAAGACAAAATAAAATATTTCCTAACTCATTCTATTTTTTTTTTTCTATTCATTCCGTGAGGTGACGCCTGGTAAGCGCCACCACGGTAAAATATATCGTCATCATTACCGATGTCTACATATGTTGTAGATCCTGGCACACCCAGAAATGGGTAATATGCCGTGGTGATATATTTATTTTTGTATTTCTATAAACAAGTTTACTCTTATTCTTCCATTTTGGGATTCTTCAAATTTATTAACGATATTGGCGGTATTTCTGATGGGTATATGTAATATATGTATCTGTAATTTAAAATATTTAATTAATAATAAAATAATAGATATTTATACACCAAGTGAGCTTAGATAATGTTTACTCATGGGAAGTAAGTTTAGCTCACGAGCCCGTAAGGGCGAGTTAAATTCTTCGAGTGAATAAACATTATCTTAGCTCACGTGGTTTACACAATATTTTGTTCAATTTTGACGAAATAATAATAAAAACCATTATAATATTTAATTTTGACAAAATAAAAAACTAATCAGTTAGTAGGCAGTGCATGAGAATCATCGATGATAGACGTCAAGTCATCTATTTAAAAAGCATTATTGTCTGTCATTTGTGCCGTGAAAAATAATGAAAATGGCTGATAATATCTAATAAATACTGTGGTGTGTGTTATTTTCGTGCCTGATATTATTTTAAATACATTATTTGTTGCAGAGTGAGTTAAAAAAATTGTAAGAGTGATTTAATAAAAAAATTAATTCACTTGTGAATAAAATGTTACTTATAGTTGCTGCTATGGAGTTAATAATGACAATTTAAAACGTCAAAATTGAATAAAAAATATTAAATGTACTTCCCAGAAAAAGCCTTTTCTATCTTGGACACAGACATTTTCTGTCAATTACAAACATTTTAATTTTTCAATTGGTTTCCTTGGAGTTATTTGAACTGTGAGATTCATTAAAATGGATTATTTTGTATATTTATCTCTATCTCTAAATCTATAGAAGATACAATAAAAATGTTAAATATATCGGATAGAGAATTTTATATTCTTTAATATTTGTAATAATATATTTTTTTTAAAAAATAACATTTAGAAGAAATTTTTAACAAACTACTATTTCCGGTTGTCCAATTGTTGCCAAAACCTAATCAGCTTTTCCCATTAATGTCAGATTGAGAAATCTGTATGTCTTGAGTCTTATAGAATTTGAGAAATCGTTTATCCAACATCCAGACACACACATTGTTAAATTCGGATTGTATGTGGGCTTAGAACGTGCTTATTTATTAAAATCTGAATATGTGCTTTTTAACATGAATCCAATACCTCTCTTAGAGAGAGGTAAAAAAGGCAGACCAGTAGTGGCAACACGTACTTTAGAATTCTATCAAATGAGGCATTTGTTTTCGTTTTTTTTCGTAACCGTACGACTCGCGGTGAAGGTTAATACCTTAATAATTATTTTGTCACAATTCAATTCAAAACCAATTTATATATTTATTATATACAACTGTCATAATATTTTCTATTTTAAAAGTATTGTGCAGGAAGTTTTGTAAGATTAAACTTCCTGACTTTCTTACCGTGGCTCCCAGATAACTGCTAGGGTCGGTGACGAAATTCTAATGTACTTTTAATAAAAGTAACAATTTATATTTTCAATTAGTTATATTGTGAAAATATATAAATTACATGACATTAAATTATTTTTTAATTAACAATAACAATAATTTTTGTTTTTTTTTTACCATGGTGATATCATCGCCAAAAGTTAGCTTTGGAAATAAGTGCATCGTGCCAAAGTGACAACTTCTTGGTTGTACTCCTGCCAAAGTGACAGTGAAGTGACAGCCCAAAGTGACAGTGAAGTGACAGCCCAAAGCGTTGAAGTGACAGCCCAAAGCGTCGCTAACATGCCGCCCCCTTTGAAAGCTTTAGCTTTCAACAGTTAATTCTGAATCTATGTCTTCTGGCAAAATAGATATTTTTGTTACAGGTCGCTTAAATATTCCATTTGCGGTTCGTACAGTTACGACACGAGTAATATTATCTTTACCAGGGTGAAGTTCCATTATACGACCAAGGCACCATTTCATAGGTGGTGAAGAGTCTTCTTTAATTATTACTAGTTTACCAGATTTTATTAATTGATTTGATTTTGTTTTCCATTTGGTGCGAATTTGTAGTTCTGATATATATTCTTTATACCATCGGGACCATATATATCGCACAAATTTTTGTGCAAGTTTATATCGATTTAATAATGAAGTTTTTGTATCATTAAAATCATAAATTTGAATTGTTGTGAGTGGTTCACCAATTATAAAATTACCTGGTGTAAGGGAAGTAAAATCGGTTGGCTCAGAAGAAAGTGGGTATAAAGGTCTTGAATTTACACAAGCTTCTACTTGAGTTAAGACAGTTAAAAATTCTTCAAATGTTAATTTTTGCTCACCGATTACCCTTTTCAAGTGATATTTTATACTTTTTACTCCAGCCTCCCACAGACCACCGAAATGGGGAGATTTAGGAGGAATGAAATGCCAGTTTACTCCATCTTGAGTCAAACTATTATTTATTTCTATATTTGACAATTTTAAAAATTTATAAATTTCTCGATAAGCACCAATAAAATTGGTTGCATTGTCAGAATATAAATGTGAAGATTTTCCTCGTCTTGCAAAAAATCTATGTAGGCATGCTAGAAATGCCTGAGTACTCAATTCACTCACCAATTCTAGATGCATTGCCTTTGTGGAGAAACATATGAATATGCATACCCAAGCTTTGGTAATTTTGAAATTTCTGGTTTTTCGGTCACGTAAATAAAAGGGACCACAATAATCTATTCCAGATATTAAAAATGGGCGAAACTGTAGAGTTCTATGTTCTGGTAAATATGCCATTAAATATTTTTGATTATTTAACGGTTTATTTTTAAAACAAATTAAACAATTATGAGTAATTTTTCGAACTAAATTTCTACATGAAATTATCCAATAATGTTCACGTAAAGATGCAATTAAAAATTGAGGACCTGCATGTAGAAGTCTTTTATGTTCTTTAGTAATTAATAATGTTGTAAATTTACTTTTATCGGATAGAATAATAGGATGTATTTTGTCAAATTTGAAATTTGAATATTTTAAGCGACCACCGACTCGTAAAATATTTTTGGAATCAATAAAGGGATTTAAGGGACCTAATTTTCCCTTTTCTATTGAACGATTATTTTTCAAATCAGAAATTTCAGAACTAAAAGTTTCTAATTGTGATAAATGTATTAGAGTATTTAAAGAATTATTTAATTCTGTCACTTTTATTGGACCGATTATTTTATTTTTGCTATTAAGTGTGTTATTTTTAAAGCGTAAGATATATGCAATAACATACTGAAGTTTAGTAAAATTGGAATATAAATTAAAGATTTCAAATTTATATGAGTTTGTGTGAGACATAGTTATGATGGAATTTGTTTTAGCTTCCGCTTTGCATTCTTCATGAATTGAATGATTTGATGGTTCATTTGGCCAGTTTTCTGAAGTTTTTGCTAGCCAGTTTGGACCATGCCACCAAAGCTTATTTTCAATTAATTCACTAGGATCATTTCCACGAGATATTATATCAGCAGGATTATCTTTACTGCTAACATAATGCCAATAATCAATTTTTGTAAGTGATTGTATTTCGCTAACTCTGTTTGCTACAAATACTTTCCAGATATGAGGTGATGCTCTTATCCAACTTAAAGTTATCATAGAGTCGCACCATAATACTATTTTGTTAAATCTATATGTCCATGATTTGCTAATTTTTGTAAATAACTGTGCTAAAAGTAAAGCTGCACATAATTCTAATCTTGGTATTGATACAGACTTTAAAGGTGCAACGCGAGATTTAGCACAGAGAAGATTTATTTTTATTGATCCTGATTTATCAATGGATTTAACATAAAAACATACACCATAACCTTTTTCTGATGCGTCAGAAAATCCGTGTAGTTCTACAGTTTCAGGATCATCACATAGAACTCTTCTAGATATGACTAAGTTATTGATGAATTGAAGATTTCTGTATAAGGAATCCCATTGATTAAATAAATCTAAAGGGAGTGATTCATCCCAAGATAAATTTAATGTCCAGATTTTTTGCATAAAAATTTTTGCTTGCATTATTATTGGCCCAAGGAGACCTAATGGGTCAAAGATTTGTGAAATTGCTGATAGAATAGTACGTTTTGTAAGTTTTTTATTTGCGTAATTTATAGCAATTTCATATTTTAAAATATCATGGGCTGAGTGCCAAATTAAACCTAAAGTATGAGTCTCTTCATTTTTTCCTAAATTTAAGATAACATTTGAATTTGAATTTTGAATTTTATCTAGAATTTCAGGACTATTAGAAATATATTTGTTTAGACTAAAGCCAGCAGAACTTAATATATATTTTATATCAGTTAATAATTTTAATAAATATTCGATACTATTTCCACCTGTCAGTAAATCATCAACATAAAAATCTTGTAATATTATTTTACTGGCAACTGGATATTCATTTTGATGAATTTTTGCTATTTCATTTAAACAACGTATAGCTAGAAATGCAGAACTGGCTGTACCATAAGTTACAGTATTTAATTCATAGTAATTGATAGGCTCTGATGAATCATTACGCCAACATATACGTTGAAATTTTCTATCATCAGGATGTACTAATACCTGACGATACATTTTTGTGATGTCACCCGCTAAAATATATTTATGAATTCTAAATCTAATAATAATAGAAAAGAGATCTTGTTGAATTGTAGGTCCAACAAGTTGTATTTCATTTAATGAATAACCGGAAGTTGTTTTACAACTTGCGTCAAAGACGACTCTTAGTTTAGTGGTTACTGAGGTTGTTTTTATAACAGCATGATGAAGTGTATAGTAAGCAATGTCATTTCGATCAATTTGAAGTAATTTGGACATATGATCTAAATTTTTATATTCTGTCATAAACTCATTGTATTGATTTTGCAAATCTAGATTTTTAGATAATTTCTTTTCAGTATTCTTTAAACGTTTTTCAGCTATGTCTAATGAATTACCTAAAATATTAGTGGATTCTTTAAATGGCAAGCGGACAATAAATCTGCCGTCATTATTTCTTTCAGTTGTGGTTTGAAAAATCTTTTCTGCTAATTGTTCTTCAGCAGACCAAATTTGTTTATCAGGTAATTCCTCAATATTCCAGAACTGAGAAAGTTTATTGTCTAATTCTGTATTTGATATAAAATTACACCGACTGTAACGTTGTATTGATGAATTCGGAATTTCTCCAGAAATAATCCATCCAAATAAAGTATTTTGGAGGACTGGTTTATGCCTACCTAATATCTTTTGACCGATTTTAAGAATTTTCCAAAAGAATTCAGCTCCTAGAAGCATGTCGATTTTATCTGATTGATAAAAATGTGGATCAGCTAAATTTATATTAGATGGAATTTCTATCGTACTTCTGTCAAAAGATATTGATGGAATATTATCAGTTATATGAGGAATTTCAAGACAAACTATGTCTTGCTGGAATGAATTATATTGTGATTTCACATGAACTTTTACATAATTGTTTACATTAGTTAATGAATTATTTATCCCAGTAATTGACATATTTAATTTAAATTTTTTCATATTTAATTGTTCAGCTAATTCTGAAGTGATGAAATTCGACTGTGAGCCATTATCGAGTAGTACTCTGCAATCACGATAATTACCTGATATATCTCTAGCTTGAATAATTGCAGTGGATAACAAAATTTGATTTGTTTTATTAAAATTAACAGAAACATTTGGGGTCATATTTGAATCGTTACTTTGAGTTATGTTCCTGTTTGTATGTGTGATTCTCTCATTGCTTGAGTTTTTATTTAAATTAATTTCAAATTTGTTAATGAAATGAAGCAACGAGTGATGTTTTTTACCACAGGTTTTACATGTCATTGTATCTTTACAATTTTTTGTTTTGTGCCCAAATTTTAAACAATTAGAACTTAAATTATGTGTGCGTGTTATTTCATATCGCTTTTCAGGTGTTATTTCTAAGAATTTTGCACATTGTGCTATGAAATGATTTGAAGAACAAAATTTACATTGTGATGTATTATTAGTAATAAATAATTTAACTTTATTATTTGATACAGTTTTATTTGATTGAGAATAATCAAGTTTATTAAGTGCTACTGATTTTTTACATATTTCATTTAAAAATTGTTTTAATTGTGCTATACTTGGCAATTCATTTATAGATAATTTATCATTCCATTTTCTGCGAGTGTAATTATCTAATTTATTTACAACAATATGTATTATTAAGAGATCCCAACTTTCTACAGGTTGTTTCAATGATTTTAAAGATCTTAAATGTTTATTTAAATCATTTAGTAAGAATTTTAATGAATTATTATCACGTACATTTGGCAAATTAAAAATTGCATGAATATGTTGATTAACTAATAAAACTGTGTTTTCATAAGCATCATTTAATAATGACCAAGCTACATCATAATTATCTGCAGATATTTCAAGATTTCGTAAAAGATCTAACGCTTCACCGGTTAAAGAAAGCCTTAAATAATGGAACTTTTGATTAGATGATATACTTGGATTATCATCAATAATTGATTTAAATGTATTTTTAAAAAATAACCAATTATAATAGTTTCCATCAAATTTAGGAAGGTCAATAATTGGCAATTGAATATTATTATATATTGGACAAAGTACATTTTGATTCGAAATTGAATCAGAATTTGCAGCAATAGGAAAAGTATTCATAGCATAACCAAGCTGCTTAGCATTTTCATTCAAAGTATGATCACCGATATTTGACATATGTCTGTCAGAATTATTTCCTGTATTTGACACATGTCTATTAGAAGTATTATCATTCAATTCAGATATTGCATTAGAGTTTAGAATTGTATGTTCAGATGATATTTGATTTGGATCGGTATTTTGGTCATCCAAAGCTTGAGTATTTGATTTAGTTTGATTACTCTCACCTGAATTAGTGACTTGAATTGAGTCTTCAGGCATGGAAATAGGAGCAATAATAACAGGTACTTCCTGCGCTTTATCAGCAGTTCTTAGTAAACGAGTAACTTGGGCTTCCAAGTTAAAGTATAAATCTTCAAATGCATTCCGACAATGCTGGTTTTCCTCAAAATCAGTTTCAAGGTCTTCAATTTTATTTTGGATTTCATCAAAATTATTCCAAATTAATTTAAATTTATCATATCTTGCTTTAAGATTTTCAAAATCATAAGCCTTTTCCTCTAATTCTTTCAAATAGTTCTTGAAACGAGTTAGAGATCCTTTAACATAATTCCGCTTCTTTATAAGCTTCGTAAGGATGTCTGATTCAGCAGTTTCTGATTCAGGCATTGTATATCTTCAGTCTGAGGTCTGAGGTGTAGTTGACGTTCAGTTAATTCAGAAGTTATGACTAGTAGATCCACAATTGTCGCGTGGAATGTAGATTCACTTGAATCCAGGTTCGAAGGACCATAAATGTGCAGGAAGTTTTGTAAGATTAAACTTCCTGACTTTCTTACCGTGGCTCCCAGATAACTGCTAGGGTCGGTGACGAAATTCTAATGTACTTTTAATAAAAGTAACAATTTATATTTTCAATTAGTTATATTGTGAAAATATATAAATTACATGACATTAAATTATTTTTTAATTAACAATAACAATAATTTTTGTTTTTTTTTTACCATGGTGATATCATCGCCAAAAGTTAGCTTTGGAAATAAGTGCATCGTGCCAAAGTGACAACTTCTTGGTTGTACTCCTGCCAAAGTGACAGTGAAGTGACAGCCCAAAGTGACAGTGAAGTGACAGCCCAAAGCGTTGAAGTGACAGCCCAAAGCGTCGCTAACAAGTATAAAGCTCGAAAAGTGCATGCTACTAAGATTCGTAAAATTAAATCGCATTCACCTGTTTCCTAGCATAGTATTCTATACTTTATTTCACGTAAGAAAATAGCAGATGGCGCCTGAGAGCCGACCGTTTTTACATACATTAAATAAATCATTTAAATAGGCTATTCCACGATATTTTTTTATTATTTTTTTTTTTTTTGAAGTACATAAAAATATAAGACCGCATGTGAAAGGCTGAGTTAAAAATTCGTCCAAATAAGCGAGATATTAAGGTCCGCATTTTAAATTAGCTTTGTGACGTAGGTAATGTGGATATACCAGAAGTAAACAAACAGTGGTTCACAAGCCACGAAAAAATATTAAATAAATTACAAAATAAGGTATATTTAAATTGTAATATTATAATTCATTATTAGAGACAAAATAAATTATTATACTTAATTTATTTCACTTTTTTGTTATCATTTTATAAAAACAAAGAAATTAGAACGTCACCCGAACAGATCCGATACACCCGAAGAAGTATACTCTTAGTTAGGGCGGGGTTTCTCAAAGTCGGAGGTTATACTTGGATCCTATTTGCTCAAACACTCGTGCACATGTCCTGCATCATCAAAAGCAAAACTCTCCGTGTCTTCTAGAAGGAATAATTTATAATAAAAGAAATATGGTTTTCCTTATCCTTTAACTTTTATCGTTCATATTTTCAATAAACTTTTAATTTTTGATTACTGTGGAGTATCCTATTCTTGAAACCAAACTTTGTCTATAATAGAAATATTTTTATCTATAAAAATGTACGAGTCCTGAATATTAAAAATTGCAGCAAAACATGGTTAAATATCACTTAATTTTGTCGATTTTACATGATAATTAACAGCTGACAATTTTTTTTCGCTTTTGTGAACTAGGTTAGCATTCTGACCAATCAAAGGACAGAATTTATATCCTGCCACTACAGGCGGAATTTGACCTCGTAAATAAATATTACGGTTTTTAGATCCAATAACCAACTCGGCTACTGAATGCGTTTCCATGATTATTGTTTTTAATGAATTAGAAGTAATAACTGTCAAATCGCATTATATTTTTGTAAATATTTTAATAATAAGCCATTAAATTAGGAGTATGTAGTATTTACTAGTGGTGGGATCCGGATCCGGATAGTTTCGGTTTCGGATCCAAAAATATCCGGATATCCAGATAATTGAATGTTGAACTATCCGGATCTCGGATCCAAATCTCAGTATCAGATTTTGGATCCGGATCTGAGTATCGGATTTTGGATCCGGATTTGAGTATCGTATTTTGGATCCGGATCTGAGTATCGGGTTTTGGATCCGAATCTGAGTATTGGATTTTGGATTCGGATCCGAATATGAGTATGAGTATCGGATTTTAGAAATGGAATTTCAGTATGCGCATCGGTTCTCGGATTCGAGTGCCTATTCTCAGTACTGAACCAGATGATAATATTTGAATGTATATTATCATGGAGTCACAAAACCAAATAAATTTGATTATGAAATAATCCACTATACATTTTTGTTTGATGTAGTTAATAGTCGGTATATTTTCGATGTTAAACTTTTAGCATCCGCTAAGAATGAAATTCCTCGATTCCACAGAACTATAAGTAGGTAACAAAAGCAATCCCTTTTATGTGAAACACATGCACGATATAAATAAATAGGTATTTCGACACCTGCAGTGAACCTGTAACCATTATTTCTCAAATTTAATCTTAATTGCGTTTTCTTTGAAGTATTTGTTATATTGAATGTTAAAATTTTAGAACTACAGAATTTTCAATATTCTACGAAAAATTTGCACCAACTACCTGGCTATTTTAGAGGGGTATTATAAAATTTATTGCTGATTACAGACCGCTGTCTCTACAACCGTCTACATTCAAATGTTTGCCTTAACATTCAAAATCATGAAACGGATCCAGAATTAAAATTCGGATCCGGATCCGTGAACAACACATCGAATCCGGACCCGAATAGGATCCGAATTAAATTTACGGATATCCGCTTCAATATCCGAACATCGGCTATCCGAGGAACCGGATTTTTTAAAATCCGGGTACTCGGATCCATGTTTTGTCGGATCTTCACAGCACTAGTATTTACTCATTGATGCCAAATTACATAAGTTTTCTAACCATATCAAAAACTCCAACTATAGTCCTACGGGACAAATAATATTTGAAAACTATTTTCACATGTTAAACGCTTATGTCACGGTTTCCAGTGTTCAACCCTTTATAATGCCCGTATCACATTACTGGGTTTTGAAGCGGTTGGCGGGTGCGGGTGACTCCTCGACCAATAGGAGCACGGCGGCTAGCGGTTGCGTTTGCGGGTGAAAGACTCGACTCACTATTTTTTCACCCGCCAGCCTCACCCGCAGCCAATCACAGAGCCCAATACTGTCACATAATTGCCTTGGTTTGACAAGTGCTACAGTTTTCGTCCATTTCTGCCATTTTGGATTTATTGACTTGAGGCGAGAATGACTGCTTACAAAAAAGACAAGAATCTGTTTTCTTTAGAAAAGGAATTTTTAGTCCTAGATTTAACAGAGAGGAGTCTCATATTATGAGAGTTCACCGCCGTCTCGAACTGTTCTCGCTTTCGATAAAACACCAGGACGAATAAACAGTGGCGGTATGGCGGAGCGAGTGCGTTAACCGCACCGCACAATATGATTGCAAGAACCGTCACCCGCACCCGTACCCGCACCCGCCAACCGCTTCGAAATAGTGTGATACGGGCATTAGTCAGTATTCAAGATAGTATCAACCTAGCTATATTAAAAATTGACGACCATTTCTTAATCCATGTTCCACTGACAATTTCCTTTGCATTTCATGCAGATTTCTGCAAAGAGTTCAACTCAAATTACCTCCTAAACCACTCACACAAACACAAAAATACATCATCGTTAAGTATGCAATACATAATTTCCTTTCCACCCTATGCTCTATTTTCATTTTCATACATGTTGGCAGAATTTCTTACATGTTTTTGCTACATATTTCAATCTTGCTGATATGTTGTATCTGATAACATTGCAAGTTCTTCAGGACTTGGCTTTCAGCCAATGCAGCGAGGATAAGAAATATGTACACTTAAATTTCTTGAGATGGACTATCTTAAAGTCTCAGCAAATATTAACCGAAAAAGGGGAAAATTGGGAATATTTTTATTGGATTTTACGGGACAATGAAGAGGTCAGCTGAATATTAGATTGAACTTCATCATAGGAACAAATTAAATCAATATCATGTTATAAAACAAAAAAAATCTGATGTGGCCAGTACATGGCCTCCCGCCAATTCCATGTTTAAAATGGCAATGAGGTTTAAGTAAAGTATCACTTCCCGTTGATCACTTATAAACAAAATCTAATTTGTTGTTCCAATAAATAGAAAAGTCTGCAAAACT
The DNA here is from genome assembly GCA_943142095.1 of Ophonus ardosiacus. Lineage (NCBI taxonomy): Eukaryota > Metazoa > Arthropoda > Insecta > Coleoptera > Carabidae > Ophonus > Ophonus ardosiacus. The sequence continues at coordinate 36,420,142 of OW964835.1, forward strand.
AAATTTTGGACTATATTTTATAGTTTTCCCCCAAAAATCTGTTAAGGGCTCCAAATTAATATCCGGTTTCAAATAATATGCTCTAAAACGCAATCTGTGTAAATTCTTCGCTGTACATCCATTTCGTAAATGTGTAGTTGTAAACTAATATTTGACACTTTGAAAACACATGCTTATTGACAGCTGTTTCACTTATAGTGTTGCAGACATAGCAAACTTAAATAGGATCATCTTGTACGTCTAATATTTATGTATGAAAAAAAATCTGTTGTGGCCAGCACAAAACCTTACGTCAATTCGATGTATTTTGTACAAATCCCATACCAAAAGGTTCTTGGAACATATTCTATATAATATCATGTAAAATCGAATACGAACACATACTATTTTTTACAAATTCCATACCAAAAGTTTATTTGAAAAGGTTCTATAAATCCAATAAAATTATAACATAAACGTACACTAAGTAACATGCACTTGACACTTCCTTCATTTATTCTTCAACTTTCCCCTATTTTATTACGGGTCGCTGTTTCCTCTTCTCCTCCACTCATTCCTGTCCAACGCATCTTCTTCACACATTTCTTCCTTTCTCAAGTCTTCTCTTTGGCCTTTCTCTGCACGTCACTTGCGAAGAACACTATGACATACCAATTTTAGATCCTATACTTTCCATATTTGGTTTTGCACTTGCAACTGACATCTGTCAATTTTTTTTTTTTTAATTATCAGCTGTTTCCATGATAAATAGCAAAGCTGACTAATTTTTGAAAATTAATTTCTTTATAACGCTTTAAATCTATAGCTATTGAATATGAAGGAAAATGTATAATCAAACCGTATAGAGAAGAGTATTTTCTTTAATATGTATTATAACAAAATGTCAAAAAATAATATTTAACTGCGTTTTTTTTAAGAAAAACTGTTAAAAACTTTAAATTAGGGTACTTCCGGTGAATCAATTATAACCAAAATCTAATCAACTCTTCATATGGTTGTACAGAAGAGGAATTCGAAAGAATTATAATTTTTAGAATTGTAGTATTGGAGTTATCGTCGGAGAAAAATTTGTCACACACGGACACACATACACACACACACACACACACACACACACACACACACACGGACACACACACATACATACAGACATCATCTTAAAAATTGTATATTCGTATTGTAGGGACCCTAAAAACGTGCTTATTCATTAAAAACTCACTACCGAATTTTTTGACCAAAGACAATACCTTCCTTACCTAAAGGTGACGGAAGGTAAAAATATATTACTTTTACAAACCTTAATTTCATTAGAATATTTGATCATTACTCCTCATCTCCTTAACACGGTTTCATTATTAATTTTAATATAATTGCTTCCTGACAGTGACATTTGTTTAAATATATCAAAATTCTTATTAAAGTATTATGTTTTTGCTTGACGCACAGGCAAGATGATGTATGAAAATAAATTAATTTATAGTAGATATTAAGGATACAAGTTTGATATAGCGTTCATAATGAAACGCGTGTGATGTTAAATCACGAGGCGGTGAGCCGAGTGTTTTAATCACGCAAGTTTCATTATTAGGAAGGACATCATCCTAAAAATAGCAAATTTGTATAGTAGGGACCTTAAAACGTGCTTATTCATTAAAAACTCAACACCGAATTTTTTGACCAAACATAATACCTTCGTGTGTATGTGTGTGTGTGTGTGTGTGTGTGTGTGTGTGTGTGTGTGTCCCCGTGAAGTGAAGTAAATTTTAAGTGAAGATAAATTTCTTTAATTTTGTAAAAGTATCTAAACTCAGGGGACTTTACTTTTGAAACCGATAATAATATCTTGTTCAATATATTGGCTTAATTTTTTGCCGGATACTTTATTTACAAAAAAAAACTGTTTTCCATGTTAAACGCCTATATCAAGGCTTGCTTGGGACACTCCGTATGTAGTTCGATACGAATAAATATCCATAATAAATGTTGAAATTATAAGTTAGTATTACAAAAATATATTCCAAAATTTCTCCATTTCTTTTGGCTACGATTCAACTTAGAATCGTATGTCTACTGGCCATACTAACCCCTATAGCTATAATATATGTAAGAACTCACAAGTTCGCACGCGAAGTAAGATAAGATTTCTTGGACACATAATTTATTCAGCCTAGCCTAAGCTTTTTCCAGATAAAAATTATGATAACATCTATAGGCCACACTGAAAGTGTCAGTAACTATATTTAGATTTATTTATGCAAATAACTGTTTGTTTGGTTTGTTCTATGAGTTTAAAGTAAGGACAACCAATGTCAACACTTTGTAATTTTGTACTTTTTACTTCCTTGTATGAAGTAAAAGAAGTATTGTAATCGCGAAAAATTTCGGTTTCCAGATTTCAACGGAAATATCCATTTTGACCATCCCTGAATCCATTTTGACTAATTTCGTCGTGAGGTCTGTACGTACGTACGTATCTCGCATAACTGAAAAACGGGAAGCCGTAGGAAGTTAAAATTTTGTATTTAGGACTGTTATAACCTCTAGTTGTGCACCTCCCTCTTTGGTCATTACATAACTCGGAAGTGGTACTTTACTTGAAGCCTATAATAGATTTTAATGAAAAACTATATTAAAATATATTCCAAAACTTTTCAAATTTGGTATATAATACATTTATATCAATGGGAATTACATAATAGATTTTGGTTAAAATAGTGTAACCGGAAGTGATACTTTACTTGAAGCTGTTATCTGTTTTTCTTGACAAAAAGGTGTTATTTTGATATTAGAAAAAAATGTTTCAAATAAAAGTTTTAAAGAATTGAATTCTGCGTCGAAAACACCAAGTACGATTAAATTAGCTCTTTGTATAAGCGAGATATGTAATTTTAAAAATTATGTAGGTACGTTTTGGTTTTTGTAATTAAGTTTGCTATGAATTAAGACAAAAAATAACAAAAAAATAAAGAATTTAATGTCAATGTCAAATTATGTCAAATACATGCAATTTTATAATGGGCTACTTGCATGGTACTGAAAATCCGATTTCTATCGCTATGTTATGCTGAAAATGTATATAAAAATATAAATTTTATTTTAAAAAAAATTATTTGTTTTTTAGTAAATTAAGAAAGAAAATTTTCTGTGACGACAAGTTTTTACTTGCTCTTCAAAAATATTAAATAAAAAAAGGTACGCAAGTAGCCCATTGAGTCTGTTATAATACATATTTTAATTATTAACAAAATATGTATAGTGTAACAGGCGTACAAGGAAGTCATGCGGTGTCCACATCAGATATTTTATAAAACATAAATACGTAAATTTTATAAAATTTTAAATTCGATTTGATCCGTTGCAAAATATGCAAAATAAAATGTGATTATTACAATGAAGGCACAATTTTTTACCTCTCGCTAAGAGAGGTATTGGATTCATGCTAAAAATCGCATATCCAGATTTTAGTGAATAAGCACGATTTAAGGTCTGTAAAATCCGATCATATTTTTACGATGATGTCTGTGTATGTGTGTGTGTAGATGTGTGAATGTTGAAAGGACGATTCCTCAAAAACTATAAGGCTTAAGACCTGTTTAACTATGAATTCGTCAATACAGGGAATTTATTTTAACATGCAACATATGGTCAATCATTTCCATGGTTACTTATCACTATTGTCAAAAAATGACAGCAATGTAATATTTGTCCATTTTAAAATGCAACATACAAAATTTGTAGTTTTGTATTAACAAAACAAATTTCCAATAAATTAGCCTACGTACGATTAACAAAAAAATCAAAATATGAATGTTGCACATCTTAACAAATTTTAGCTTACAAAAATTCATCTTTCATGTAATAAATGTTAAATAATACCCCCATTCACACTCTGGCAATATTCTAGTCGGTCATAATAAGAATTGACACCATTTGTGATGTGTTTTGGAGGTATCTCATGGGCTGCAATACTATTTATAATGTTGCATTTTAAAATGGACAAATATTACATTGCTGTCATTTTTTGACAATAGTGAGTAACCATGGAAGTGATGAACCATAATGTTGCATTTTAAAATAAATTCTCTGTATGACATACCTGGGAAGAGCTGAAAAGGTTTTGGTAACAACTGGACAACCGGAAGTAGTAGTTTCTTAGAAACATTCTTCTAAATATAATTTTTAGGAAATTTTTGTTATTACAAATATTGAAGAACATAAAATTCTCCATCGAATACACTTAAAATTTTTATTTTATCTTGTATAGATTAAGAAATAAAGACACTATAATATATAGTATAATCGGATGTAATACAACGCAGAGGCTAAACTACACTAAGAAAACCAGTTGACAAATTCAAATGTTTATAACATAGTAATGTTTATAAGATAGTTTGTAAATAACAAATGTAAGTATAAAAAATCAATAGTTTTGTGACATTCTGAATGCTTTTTCTGGGAAGTACATTTAATCTTTCTTACTGTTTTATTAATTAAATATTTAAAATTATAGGTAAAATGCATATATCCATCAGAAATACCGTCAACCTTGTTAATGAATTGGAAGAATCTCTGACATTTAGGAACTTCTCCATACAATGAAAAATAGATATAATTTGAATTGTATGTGTGCAGAAGACATGATAAATACAATAAAAAACAATATTTGGGTAAAGTTCTGTAAATTTTTGTTATAAAACGACGTTTCGATAGCGAAGTGCAATACAATACTTGTATAACATAAAATGGAAATGGCGAGAGGTATTGTGCTGGCCAAAACAGATTTTTTTTTTTTTATCAATTCCACTCCATTTTACGGTATACCTAATTTGGATTCACAGATATTACAATAATCTTTTATACGATATTACCAGAAAATATAGAAATGCAAACGAAATAAAAGATACATATGTATATGAAAGTAAATACTCCATAAAACGCGAAAAAGAAATTTCACACAAAATAAAAGAAATGAAATGTATATTCCAATATATTTCACAGTATTTCAAAGCTCTTTGAAATGTAACCTTTCATCTTTTCAAACACGTACATAGATACAATGTATACAAAATACTATCATACGTGTATATGCGTGTTTGTGTGAGTGTTTGGAAAGGCACTATAAGCTATAACTTTAGCAGAAATATACATTAAATACAATAAAAAATACAAATCATTCAAACATGAACTTCCAAACGGTCACTCATCTCTAATTTAACTAGCATGATACAAGCTTGAAAACTAGCTCGTATAATACTCAAAATTTGATTCAAATCCCACATCCAACAATAATAAAATAGTTATTTATGTATCAAGGCACTGAAGTTCTACTTTTTATCACGAATATGGAATTTAGTTGTCGAGGCCGTAATGCCGAGGAAAATAAATCATATGAGTGATAAAATGGAACTTCAGTGCTGAGTTGCATATTCAATTTTATTTTAAATCGAAAATTTGTGAAAATGAAAGGAATATTTTATTCTTATAGGTTATGTTTTTATAAATGTCAATCTGACTCTCATTGTTACTAACCTCCGAACATTGAGGTTATTAGGTTACAGACCATTCCAGAATGACGTTACCTGCCCTCTATAGGAGTGATTTTAACCTCCCTTTTGAATATTTTTAAAAATTATTTAATTATATATCTTATTATAAATATCGAGAAATTTAGATTTTGATACAATTCATTCATAAAATTAAACCATAAATTTTTCCATGGCTCCATCATTGAGTAAATTATGTATGAAATTTATTTCTGACAGCTGCCCCTCACGAAATTCATTTGTTCTGGATTGATCTATTGTAAACGACACTCAAAATTATGCTTTATTTTAATATTCATAGTCGGAATTGTTTAGATCGTCCTTCTTGCACATATTTTACGTACAAATTTACTATTATATATCATACACCTACCCAAATTATCTTATATGTACAATAATTATTATAATTATTATTTCTGAACTTTTAATGATAATTTTTGTGTACTTTAGTGACGATTTCAAACAAATAATATTATTGTTTTGTTATAAATATGTCACTTTGCTATTTGAGGTTAGTTTTTGTTCAAGATATATACGAATTTTAGACCTACCGAAATAATTTCTGTCAAATTTTGTATTCCACGCAAAATTTTAATATATGTAGAAACTTTTCACACATATATAAACATAAATTGTTCAATATTTAGTACAAATTTAATGAAAATTTGTTCAGAGAAAATCACTTAACACATGTTATCAACAATAACAATTGACTTGCGAAATAGCAAATCAACTGGTGAAAACCAATGACGCTCAAACGTGGGAGCAGTATCTTATTTGTTTTGTGTTTTGAAAATAACAAGAATAAAATTTGTTGTCTTTTAATAATTTAAATACAGAAGTTTTGCTAATATTTAAGAGCATTGCCGGTCGCTCGGCGAAATCAGTTTTGTAGCTAGTATGACACTAGAGCAGACAAACTTCTTACGTTCCCCCACTATTTTTAAGATTGCTAAGTTTATTTCTCTCTGTCTGCTGTTATATATGTTTGTCCTTGTTTAAAGCATAAGGGGAAAACTCAGCCCGTGTTGTGAAGCAAATTGTTGGAGTGAGAGAGGACATGTGTGTAGTAGAGGGGGAACATATTCTCCTAACACTTTCTCCTCCATAGTCTATCGTTCCGATATCTAAAATAAGCGGCAAAAAGGGGCTTAGTAGAAATCAAATCACAGCTAAACTAAAAGAGATAATTTAGATTTTTTTTAACAGACTTACTACTAAAGGTGGGCGCTATGGGGGTGACCCAAACATTTTTTGTATAAAGTACAGTTATTGTGTTAAAAATAAATTTTAAAATAGCCATTTTTATGATGTTTTTCGAACTAAATTTAAATGCAATAGAAATTAATTATTATGCAAAATAATTGATCAGCCCCATGCATTGATCTATCTACTATACAATGGTATCAAGTTTGAAGTTATAACTTAATATTTACGAGTGTAGTTTGATTTCTACTAAAGTGCTGTGTAGCGTAGCACCGGCAATCGCCATAATTCATTTGCCGAAACTTTTGTAGACAGCAGATTTTTTCTTCTATTGCGTGTAGCAAATTATTTTTATTTTCTTCATTTCACGCAGTTTTTGTTCTTGTCCTTTTCGTATAATTCTTATCCAAACATCCATCATTTTTAAATTTTATTAATATTCTCAAAACTCATATCGGCTTCTTACTCGTATTTCATTCACCACTCTCACATGGTTACAAATAGGATAACGCGGTTTCAAAATATGAATTTGACATTAAATTATCTTTTATATTATGTATTACACAATTTTAGCGAATGAATGGTTCACGAATAAAACACAATGCATTGCCAAACAAATTTCTGTAATATTGTCTATTCGAATTATATGTAGATGATATATTTAAGTATTAGAGTAAAACACTATTATGCTGAGGCTGGAATCGAACCCATACTATCCAATTCCTAATCTACCCCTAATTATTCTTCAGTTTCCCTAACCCTTACCAATCTATCAACCGTTAATTTCCCTACATGTTGAAATCCTCAACCCTTTAACCCTATGTTGACTTAGGACAACAATTAGCACGTTGCCTAGCCTTTGTGAACGTTAATAATCTTAGTTTGCCATGAAATGAGTTATCCTGGATACACCTACAAAATACACGCCCTTTGTATTAATCTAGGGAACAAATTTATTCACTACGGGAGGTTGATGGAGCTGCTAAATATCTATAATTTACGTACTAATAAGTATATATACAGGATGTCCCATTTAAGGTACGAATGCATTGGTATCTCGAGAACCGTAAGAGCTACGAGGTTGGTTAAATTAGACAAAAGTTGCCCCATTAGGAGGCTATTTTAATGGTGTTTTGTTATTTGCGAAAAAATGCATAGGTCACTAGATACAGGTGAAAATGTAAATTTCGCGATTTTCTTTTTTTGCTTATAACTTTGTTATATGAAATAATACGAGATTCTGGTTTGCATTTTCTTAAGGCACTTTTGTATGGTGAATTTGCAGAAGTACTCAAATTTTTTTTATATCTAACCATTTACGAGTTACTGATAGCAACTTTTATTTTTCATATGGAGGTCATATTGAGCTATGGCATTTTTAAATAGAGATTTTTTTTAGCTTTACAATGATATAAAACAATAATAATTTATTTAAACGAACTCTGACAACGAATGTAACAACTCAACATATCATATTTTTCCCAACGAGAAAAATTCATTTTTATTACTCGTAATAATCTACTATTGTCAAGTAAAATTCAGAAATTCAATTGTTGCATTTGTTTGTTGTTTGTTGTTTCCATAGCAGCCTTCGATTTACTTTTTTCAATTTAATTTTAGTATAAATAACAATTTTTATTAATTTTTCTGTTAATTATTAAAATAAATTGTTATTGTTTTATATCATTGTAAAGCTAAAAAAATCTCTATTTAAAAATGCCATAGCTCAATATGACCTCCATATGAAAAATAAAAGTTGCTATCAGTAACTCGTAAATGGTTAGATATAAAAAAAATTTGAGTACTTCTGTAAATTCACCATACAAAAGTGCCTTAAGAAAGTGCAAACCAGAATCTCGTATTATTTCATATAACAAAGTTATAAGCAAAAAAAGAAAATCGCGAAATTTACATTTTCACCTGTATCTAGTGACCTATGCATTTTTTCGCAAATAACAAAACACCATTAAAATAGCCTCCTAATGGGGCAACTTTTGTCTAATTTAACCAACCTCGTAGCTCTTACGGTTCTCGAGATACCAATGCATTCGTACCTTAAATGGGACACCTGTATATAACAGAAAATGACGCTTTCACTTCCAAATTACAAGGTTAATTTTTAACAAAACAGCTGACCAAAATCATATAACTGCGCAAACTCGAATTATTAGTAAGAAGATAAACCACCTGAAATTGGAAAATATCATGAAATTTGGAATGAAAAATGATGACATTTGTCATTTATATTACTAGCTGTCATTCTGTCACGAGTCCCCATATCTGCTTGTCAACACAGAACACTAACCTAAACTTGTCAAGAAAGACCAACAAAGTAACATGACTGCTCGCGCCTTATAAATTAGTATCCTATGTAAACTTAGTAGTATATGACGTCATTACTTTAGGGATATTTTTTGATGGCGTAAGTCTTCTGCCATTTCATTTCTACCATATTAATTTTAAAATTATTGAATTTAACATCAAACAATGTTTGTTGAAATTATTTTTTAAAATGATTTATTTATTTACATTTGTTCCGACTGCAAACTGGTATTCTTATTCTTGTCACATTTTGTAGATTGGTGCAAGAGTGTAAAGTAAGAAAAACTCTCCATTCAAGTCTTGAAGCCGTGTGTTTTTCTCTAGAGAAGTTTGTTGACAAACAGGATTCTTTATGAGGCTAAGAACATTCAGACCTTTTTGTGAAGGTTAAAGATTGCACACTTTATGATCCTTCGTTTATAGACAGACTGTGAACTTTACGAGACCCGTTTTGTTAAAGAGAGGAAAGCGAATATAATAAATGTATCACTATGTCGTAGACAGATTGTAAAATACGTCTTTTTATGAAACGCCTACAGACATTTTAAAAAATGCAGTCAGATTGAGTTAGCGATTTTTTAGAATCTTAAGTCAAGGCTTTATAGTCCAGCCAATGAGTCTAAAAAAGACCTTTGCCCTATAAAAGGTGGGGTACAATAGCTATTTATATAAAACGAGCGAAGCGAGTTTTGCAAATTATGTGAGTCAAACAATTGACAACTGTAGAGAATCGATATGACATCTGGTGACTAAATTTTAAACTAGTACATGACGGTAGGTGCGAGCAAATACAACATTATGTTAGCAAACATTTTTAAAAAAAGCAATATTATGTGTTGCGTAAAGGGGTGCCATTCGCTTATGAGTAGGGAAACTCATTTAAGTTTCCACATTTTTCTAAAAATAGGTAAAAATAAAGTGACTATAACTACAAATGCAGGCATTCAACAAACATTGGATAGTTTTCAAGCTTGGAAGTATGTTTTACGTTCTGGAAAACAAATTTCCAAGTAAGAGTATGTTCGAGACATTTTAAAGACAGTGGCTGGTAGCACAAGCCTTGTTTTAACTAAAACACTGTCCCATTAGTGTGTGAAGTGCTGAGTGAAGGTCACGATTGTCAAAGTATCAATAAATTTACTCGAATCGCGAGAATTATTATACTAAATTCAATTTGGGATCAACAACTGCAATTTTGAAAGTGTAAAGGCTTAGCGAGAGTGTTATCTATACGGGGGATTTGGTTTCTAAAGTGTTATAGTGAAAAATTGCAAACCGAGATCAGAGTTTGACAGACATTTACCAATGACTCCGTGGGCAGTGCGCGCGCGTTATTAGTTGAATAAAAATAATAGTCTGCGAACGCCTAGAACAAGCAACCAACATAATACTAGAGTCGTATAAGAAACGGAACTTCGAAATTAAATCAAATGAGTACAGACAGAAGTAGCCTAGTAGGGTCCGACTCAGAAACAGATAAAAGGAAGCGAGATAGTAATAAAGAGTACGAAGAGCCTTTTACAACCAGTAAAAGAACAAGAAGAACACCAATAAAAGCGAACAGAGAGAAACAAATACTAAATATGGAAGCTTTTGAAAAATTAATAGCTGAAATGACTGGAGAAATTAAACTGGAAATCCAGAGAAACACAAACGAACTAAAAAATGATATACATAAGAACAACACTAGCATACAAAATATATTAAAAGAGATGGCCGAAAAGGAGGAAAAGTGGGAAACAGAAAGAAAGGAAATGAATAATAGAATCGAAGAACTAGAAAGAAAATTAGAATCACAGGAAAAAAGGTCAAGAATAAATAATATCGTCATAAAAGGTTTACAAATAAATAATGAAAGCCCGAAAGAAACTGTCAAACATTTCCTAGAATCTGATCTCAGATTAAAAGTAATAATTAAAGATGCAAACATTATTAATTCTACAGGTATACAACCACTTATTATAGCAGAAATTGGGAGTAAAGCTGAGAAACAAAGAATCATGAGAACAAAAAACAAGCTACAAGGAAAGGACATTTATATAGAAGACGATCTAACTCCCGAAGAAAGAAAGATACAAGCCATTATAAGGAAAAGAGCGAAAGAGGAAAAATCCAAAGGAAATGATGTAAGAATAAAATACAAACAGCTGATAGTGAATGGCAAAAGCCTCAACTGGAATGAGCGGGAGAAAGAATTAATATCAAAGGATACAGTTGGGGAAAATTCTCGAAATAAACAGCTGCCAAAAAACTAAAAAGCCCACGAAAACAAGATAAATTCATGAAGACAACTGCAAGGAAAAAGGATATGAGAGGGGAAAAACAAACTGTAAACTACTTAAAAGGAACAAAGAAAGATAAAATTAATGAACCAAATATAAGAAAATGGAAAATTGGAACGTGGAATGTAAGAGGACTGAATGGTAAAGAACTTGAGCTGCTAGAAAATTTCAAGAACTCGAAAATGGAAATACTGACAATAACAGAAACGAAAATGAAAGGTAAAGGATTAAAGATGCTAGATAAAAATCATTTGATGATTTATGGAGGAGTGGAAGAAATAGAAAGAGCAAGAGCGGGCGTGGCATGTCTTATTAAATTAAATGATGCAGTAATAATTAAAAATTGGGAACGAATAAGTGAAAGAATCCTATTGATCGAAGTAATAAGACAAAAAGAAGCAATAACAGTAATAGGGGTATATGGACCAGATGAAAATGAAAAACAAGCAGAAAAAGAAATATTCTGGGACAAGCTTCGGGAAACTATTGAAAAGAAAAATGGTACACTAATTTTGGCGGGTGATTTTAATAGTAGAGTGGGGAAAGAAGCAAAAAAATGGGAAGGAGTAGTAGGGAAAAATGGGGAGGAAACATTAAATGGAAATGGAAAGAGATTATTAGAGCTATGTATCGACAATGATTTGGTGATTACCAATTCGCACTTCAAACATAAAGACATCCACAAGTTCACAAGAGTAATGGAAAGCAGAGGAGAAAAATCAATTATTGATTATATAATAATAGAAAAATCTAAAAGGGGAGTAATCCAGGACACCAGAGTTAGAAGAGGATATGAAATAAGTAGTGACCATTACCTACTAGAATCTGTCATTAAGGAAAAAAATAAACAGCCAATAACTAGAAAAGATAAGAGAGAAGTAATCAAAAAGGAAAAAATTAAAATATTTAAATTAAGGAACAAAGATACTATAAAAGAGTACCAAACCACGATGGCAGAGGAATTTGACAAGTATAGACTAAAAGAAAATCCGAATATCAACGAAAGATGGGAAAGACTTAAAGAAGTCATCTTGGGAACAGCAAAAAAGGTATGTGGCTACAATAAAACAAGTAATTCCCAAAAGTCGACGATTTGGTGGAATGAGAGGGTAAAAAAAGCTGTGAGAATCAAAAAAATACTATGGAAAAAATATCTACACAAAAAAGGGGATAAAAACTATCAGGCATACAAAACACAAAGAAATGTGGTTAAAAATGTAGTACTGGAAGAGAAACAAAAGTCATGGGAAGAGTTTGGGAAAAAAATGGAAAAGAATAGTGCAGAGAACAAAAAAATGTTCTTCAAGGTTTTAAGAAATTTTAAAAATAAACCGGGGTATAAACTCCAACAAATCAGAACAGAGCAAGGGAGCATAATAGTAGAAGAAGACCAAATAATTAATAGGTGGAAAGAATATTTCGAGCACCTCCTCTGTGGAAATAATAAGACCAAAACAGCTAAAGAAACCCAAGAAAGCAAAGGAAGACAAGGTAATCAAGAACAATTTATCACAGGGGCAGAATTAGAGGAGGCCCTTAAAAAAATAAAAATTGCAAAATCACCCGGTGTAGATGAGATATATCCCGAAATGATTAAGTATATGGAAGAAGAAGGGAAGCGAGAATTATTAAACATATTCAATCTGTGCTATGAACAAAAAGAAATACCCGAAGAATGGAAAACTGGAATTATTTTGCCTATCTACAAAAGTGGGGACACAAGAGAATGTTCAAACTATAGAGGAATAACACTACTAAGTGTAGCATTTAAACTATACGAAAGAATACTAGAGACCAAATTAAGAAAGCAAGTGGAAGATCAGCTATCAGACGTGCAAAGTGGCTTTAGGCCGCATCATAGCGTACAAGACCATACATTCACAGTGCAACAGATAATGGAGAAGAAATTAGCAAAAAATAAAAATGTGTATGTTTGCTACATTGATTTGAGAAAAGCATTCGATACCGTAGACAGACTTAAAATTTGGGAAAGTCTCAAGAATATGAAAGTTGAAGAGGAATTAATATTAACAATCCAAAGTCTATATAAAGAGACAAACAATCAAATAAGAACCTGCAACAGATTGTCAGAAAAGTTCCTAACCACGGTGGGGGTAAGACAAGGCAGCGCCCTGAGCCCATTACTCTTCATCTGCGCAATGGACAGCGCTATTAAAAAATGTTCACTAAAAATGGAAAAATTTATGATAGGCTATAGAAAACTCCAGCCAATATTTGTAGAGAGTTGTGCATTTGCAGACGACGTCATCCTATTTGCTAACTCAGAGAAGAGTTTACAGAAAAACATCGATGTATGGACAGAAGTATTAGCAGAACAGAAGTTATTGCTGAACACAGATAAAACAAAAACCATGATTATTAGTAACGAGGAAGCAGAAGTACGGTGTACTGCTGGAAAGGATAACATTGAACAAGTAGACACCTATAAATACTTAGGTAGTACAATTAACAGTAGAGGAAACCTGAACGACGAACTAAACAAAAGAATACAAGCAGCAAATAGGGTATTCTACGCACTACAAAAGAAATTTTTAGACCACAAAGAAATAACAAAAAAGACCAAAATATCAGTATACAAATCGATATATCTACCTGTATTGTTATACGGCGCAGAGAATTGGGTATTAACGGAAAGACAAAAAGGAAGAATCCAAGCGGCTGAAATGAAATTCCTAAGGAGAGTGCTAGGAGTAAGAAAAATTGAAAAAAGGAGGAACAAGGACATAAGAAAAGAACTGGAGGTTAACTCAGCTGAGAAAATAATAGAGGAAAGAAAACTCCAATGGTTTGGACATCTTGTAAGAATGGAAGAAGAAAGACAAGTCAAAACCGTATGGGAAACCAAGGCACAGGGTAAAAATAGAAGAGGCAGGCCAAGACAAACATGGAACAACACGGTGAAACAAATCCTTTCGGAAGCGGGAGAAGATTGGAACTCAGCTAAAGAAAGAGCCAAAGACAGGAAAGTTTGGAAAACCTTTGTACAAGGTAAAGGATCCAAAGCAGCAGAATAACCTCTACACCTAACGGTAGAAGAGGACCGGATTATGTATGTATGTATGTACTGTTTTAAAAAATCTGATGTGGCCAACACAAAACCTCCCGCTATTTAATTTTTATTAATTTAAATACATACTTACGTATTTAGTAATGCTTCAAACTATATTATGTTCCATTGCATATAACTATTACTTTATTTACGATTTTCTTTATTATTTAATATGTCGCTATTATTAATTTGAAGTGATTAGTGATTAGTTTTTTGACAAAGACGTTTACCTGTCAGTTACATTCATTTGAAAAATAAACTGTGTAACAAAGGAATTGTGTTTATCTTAGGCTTCGGTATTAAAAAAAGAAAAATGATTTTTAAATTAATCTGTAAAATATATAGAAAAAGTATTAATGTATACCTGTACAAAATTCAATAATCTATAATTTTCCAATGACATTAAATGCGAAAAAATGACATTTAATGGTATTTTTTGAAGCAAACCATTATGAGCTTCAAGTAAAGTACCATTTCCGTTTATCCGATTTACACCAAAATCTAATGGCTTCTATCCCTATTAGAATAGGGTAGAAATACAAGGTTTCAGAATTTTCTGAATGATAGTATTTGAGTTAGAGTGCAAACCAAATTTGTACACATACACACACAAACACACACATACACACATACAGACATCATCGTGAAAATGTTAAAATTGGATTCTAGGGACATTAAAACGTGGTCATTTACTAAAATCTGATTTTTAGCACGATCCCTATACCTCCCTTACCAAGGGTAGCGGGAAGTAAAAATGTCAAATTCAAATTTCAATATTTAATTTCACCCTTATGCGTATAGAACGATTTTTTTTAAATATTTGTTTGAATATAAACTATGTTCTGCTCTAAAATTATATTTTGATAAATTTGATATTATTTATTTTTATTATTAAATAATGAAATTTGACATTTCTTAAAACAGCGTTTTAGTTAAAACAGGGCTTATGCTACCAGCCAATGACTTTATTTTTCCAGATATTATTATTAATAATTATATTTGAAACATATTTATGATTATTTAAATTTTTAGAAATTCCTTCTCAACGGAGAAATTTTAAAAAAGTGCTGTACCATATTTGTGACGACAGAGCACTTGCTTGAAGACAGAGTGATATTACATTTATAATTTCTCGATAACTATCAGTAATTCCACATAATATAATGTGATTCGCATTCAGAACTTCTTCGACTGTTTACAAGATTAATATTTTAAATAAAGTAGTAAATGAACATTATATACAATCATACCTTCAACAATATTCCTAGAATCATGAGTAGCATTTAGAAAGTCAAATATCCGAACAATACTTAGCTTCATTTTCAAGAAACACAAGCAAAATTGTATCAAATGACAGTGACAGATTGTACACCTACCGTCATGCATCCGCCATATTGAAAATGCTTGCAGCGCCTCTATCGGTTATTTCAGTTGAGAATATCACATTTTCATAAAGTAAAAGGTACCTACGTACAAAATTTTATCTAATTCCGCTAAAATAATTTAAAAATAGGTGCACAAAATTCTGTGTCTCTATGACAGCTCAATATACATATTTCAAAATCAATTTACCAGAGCGTGACCAAAGCGTTACCGTGAAAATAAATGAATTTAATTTTTTTAATTTAATGCTTGTCAGTGCATGTTTATCATAATTGAAAATGAATTCTGAATGTGTTCTAAAACCGATGTAGATTTTCCTTTTGATGTAGAGTAATTGGATTTGAGTCAAGAATTCATAAATTTATATTCAAGAAATCATTACCAATTGATATATTCTTGTTTGTTTTGTATCAATTGTCTGTTGTATTGCCCAGAAAATGAGCTCTTTCTGATCACTATTTAGACCGGAAAGTCCTTTTTTGCTGAGCTAGCTCGGAAAGTTGTCTATAAGGGATCGGAAAGTACTTTACCGATCCCGGGACCGGTAAAGCTAAATGTTTCCATGGAGATCAGTTATTTATTTATTTCTCATTTGCTCGCAGTAAAAAATAAAATAATACTTTTTTATTCTTTTTTCAGGATCGCAAAAAATAGTAATTTACGTAACAAGACCTGAAAGTGATACTTTACTGGGTGAGCAAGCATATTCCAGAGCGAGCCGTAGGCGAGCTTTGGAAGCTTGTAAGTTTGTGAGTATAAAAAACAATATGAAATAATAATAATTTGAAATAGAATACGAAGTTATTTACATAGCTATTGGTCATGTTATTACATTTTTATAAAAATATATATCTAAATATATCATTTAAACATTGAAACAAATTGTTGTAAAACATAAATTTTTCACAACATTTTAATTTGACTAGTAGTAAATTATGAGTTTACAACAATTTGTTTTAATGTTTAACTGATATATTTAGATACACTGTAAAAAATGTCTCTGTAAAATTACTATAATTGTTATTGGCGTCCAAATTGCCTAAGTGAATTATAGTAAATTTACAGTTAAATGTAATATTGTCTACCATTTTTAAAATTACATAAACATAAATTCCATAAAAATATTGATACATACTTTAAGTAAATTTACGTATTAATAATATACATAATTTAAATTTAAATATAAATAATTTAAATTTAATATAATATATTTAGAATTTGTCCATAATTCCTGTAAAAATAGAAACTAAAATAAAAGGAATTGAGTTTTTACATAGTTATTATAAAACTTGACAAAATTGATATAGAAATATTAACATATCACTGTAAAATTTTATATATTTATTGTAATATGAATTTACATAGTAGTTCTAGTAATTTCTTTATATTTGTAAGGGTAAATTAGCAAATTTATGTAATTATTTGCTATGTAAATGTAAGTCTACATAGTTTATGTAAAATTTGTTATTGCATACATATTATAGTAAAAAATTACTATAACTTTTCGACAAAAGCGCTATTATTTTTTACAGTGTACATATTTTTATAAAAATGTAATAACATGACCAATAGCTATGTAAATAACTTCGTATTCTGTTTCAAAATATTATTATTATTTCATATTGTTGTTAATAAACACAAGATCCAAAAACCCAACATCAAATTTTTTAACTATAATATTCAAGGATCTACTGTGAAGAAAATATAATTTATTTTATAATATAATGTGCAAACGATTTTGCTTTATCAGTAATATTTCCCGAGATACCCTAAAAAAACAACTAAAATGAGACACGTCGTACTTACAAATTAATTTTAGCAAGTAAATATTTTCAACTTATTTTTGAAAATATTTATACTACATTATATTCTAAAATAAATACAGAAATTTATTCCTTAACATTTCGTCGCGTTCAAGGTAAAACGGCCTAAGCGCCAAAAAATCGTAATTTGCGATTTTGGTACCTATTAAACATAGTGGCATAAGTACGAAAAAATTATTTAAGTAGATATTTCACTTTGAAGTTGCGCAAGCGACAATCACAATTTTAATACGCAGGCGTAAAATGGCATAAGCTCCATTTCTACGTAGTTTCTTATGGGTGAATGCAGAGTGAAATGGCCCGAGTTATTGGTGTCAAAGCAAGTGTTTTAAAAATTATTGTTATCATTGTTTGCTATAATTCATTTTAGTAAAGATCAAAGTTTTCTCATAGTATATTTTTATAATAATACAGATTCATTATTTGTCACAAAACTTGTTTAAACATTCTGTCGCTTGTGCCATCGACCTGCAAAAAATCTGTTCGGGTACAACCGACAATCTACATGTTAAATTCATATCTCAAACTATCGGCAACAATAGGTCACTCATTATTTGTTGCTTTCACATTTTAGTTTTTTTCAATAGTTTATACTTTAATGCTGGCAATTAATTAAAGTTCATGTAATGATAATGACAGATTATTATGTTTTTCCGCGTTCAAAATATTAGCGCTTAAGTCATTGTCCCGAGGCCAGAAAATCATTGAATTAGCTCTTTCTCCTCCATCAGCACTTGAAAATCATGATTTGATGGAAGCACTGAACAATGATGTATTATTTTCCGAAGCTCATATAGTAGAATACTTAAAAGTTTATGTGAATTAAATGTTATACCATCAAGATATCATCAAGAATACTTGTGTTTGAAGTATGTCTTCTGTTTCTGATGAACTAAATGAGACGCGGAAGATTATTAGATATAGTCATTTTATTTCATATCCAGTCCTGCCGGTAAAGTAACTAAAGTACAAAACATCAGAGTGATAGATTTTTTTTTTATTTTTATTAATTTTGTCTGAGTTTTGATGTTTGTATAATTATATAAGCGCAATATTTTTATACTGATATGTTTAAAAAAAGTTTATTAAATAAAATATATTCTAATATGTATTTCAAATAAATCCTTTAAGAGTTCTGTAATAATTACAATTATTACAGATCATGTCTCAAACGCCGCTGTCCGTCTAAATTATCAAAAATTAAAATGGCATATCTTCGCGCAAGCAACATTTCAAAACTTACGTTAATGTAATTGTCTTAACCGACATATAAATTTGGCATAAACACCACATAAATGAAGCATTTGGCATAAGTGCCAATCAGACAACATACTTCTAATTATCATGCAATTCTTTAATTTATATTTACATTTAAATACACACAAAAATTCAGAAAAAAATCTGCTTACTTTTAATGCAATTAAGACATTAAAAATATATTTGTATAAAAGCGCAGACAGTTTTTTGTGTCTCCTGGCTTATTATGAAAATGGCGCTTGTGTCGTTTTGCCTTGAACGCGACGATTTAGTGATCAGCGAATTACTGTTACGCCATCTCATGTAATATGATAATAATAGCAGTTATACTGCTGCCAAAAATAACCAAGTTCCTATTTACTGTCGTTTTAAATAATTAAACATAAAATTTGATGTCGAAAACTTGACATGAACACAGTATTGATTCCTTATTATTTTAATAATTTATTAAGGCCATGAACCAGGTACACGAAAACAAATGGGATATGTCGAATTTATGTCAGATTACAAATTACCTCTAAAAATGTTTTTCCCATACCTTACTCCTATTTCTTGGTGCGAAATCTTCTTTTGACGTCTTCCTTCTTTTGTCTTTGAGGATCATTCGAGCGGCTGCGAACGCCATGTTGGATCGCAATTGTTTTTTCCAAGGCAAGAGTGTGGATAGAGAGATTAAATGATTTTTAAAGTGTTATCACTAATAATATTGCTTTAGTTTCTGAAATTATTGCTAGTTTAAAACTATACTGGATTTATACTGCCTAGTAGATAGTTTATACTGGGAGAGTGTATTGGAGGTTCCATAGTTTCAGAGAGAGGCACTACCTATGGAGAAAAACACTTTTAGAATGGCGAGAATTTTTTAAAAATATTTTATAGTACTGAAAATGCAAAATTTCTTTTTTCTTCAGAATTATATACTTAGCTTATACATATTTTTCATTTCTGCTTATATTTGTACTTATTATTATTTAATTTTTAAGTAACAAAAAATATTAGGTAATATTTTTAAAAATGACAGAACTAATTTTATGAACTAACTGTACAGTGGTGTACAAAATTATTCGTACACTTTACTTTTATCACTAAAATGTAAAATAAAAATCTGATGTGGCCAACACAATACCTCCCGCTATTTAATTTTTATTAATTTAAATACATACCTACATATTTACTAATACTACAAACTATATTATGTTCCCTTGCATATAACTATTGCTTTATTTACTATTTCTTTTTAAGATGTCATCATTATTAATTTGAAATGATTAGTTTTTTGACAGTGACATTTATCTGTCAGTTACAAACATGTGAAATATGAACTGTGTAACAAAGGAATTGTGTTTATCTTTGATACAAACGCTCCTGAACTTATAAATTAAATTATTTTATAAATTCATGTATAAAATCCGAGGGTCACGCCAAAATTATTGAGATACAGAAATATTATTTGAAGGAGAAGCATGTAGTTTTACTGGTGTTCAAAGTAGTCCCCCCCTGCTTCAATACACTTTTGTAATCGAATTTTCCAGAGATGGAAAGCTTTGAGCCATTCATTTTCTGGAATCGTATTAAAATACTCCATTATGGTATTGTTAATCTCCCCTTCTGACGTAAAATGACGACCACATAAATGTTTTTTCAAATTAAAAAATAACCAGAAGTCACACATCAGGAGAATACGGCGGATGCTCAATGACTTTAATACCATTTTCTTTCAAAAAATTAACAGTTGTCGCAGCGGTATGGGAGGACGCATTATCATGGTGAATCATTAAACCCTTAATTTTCACACTGCGAAGAACTTCAGGTAGACATTTTTGTGTGTACCAATTGGCAGTAACAGTCTTCTATCCCTCTAACCTAATTGCTTTCACAAGACCTGTACTTCTGAAAAATACAGCGTACATAACTTTTTTAAGTGCACGTTGTTTTTTCACGGTAACTGGTGTTGGGTCATCTTCAAACACCCATACCCTACTTTCTTGACGCGTTGGAACATCATAAAAGGGTATGTAAGTTTCATCGCCAGTTACAATTTTAGAAAGAATACGATGACCGCCATTATTTAACAATTTTAAAGTGGCGCGACTAATTGTAACACGCTTGGCTTTTTGTTCTTCCGTTAAGTTGTGTGGCACCCAACGAGAAACAATTTTTCTAACACGAAGTTCTTCATGCAAAATTTTTGATATTGCTGCGGATCCAATGCCAAGGGCATCTTCCATCGTTTGATAGGTGACACGATTGTCATCCTTTATCATTTGTCTGATGGCAGCTACATTTTCTGGCACTACCACTGTACAAGGTCTCCCTGAGTGTTTCTCATCACGCAAGAAATTATGGCCTCTTTTGAATTCTGAAAACCAGTGAAATATAGTTGCTCGAGATGGAGCTTCATCTCCAAATGCCAATTGTAGATGTTCCTCGCACTGTTCTTCACGTAATCCAATTTAAAGTCGTAGTAAATCATAGCGCGATAATGCTCTCTTCCTAACTTCATGTTGCAGTTTATTTCCACTTCGAATTCCACCACAATAAATCACTTCAACCAGATGTTAGTATTGGACAGATATTGTAAATAAATTGTAGTTTGACATTTGTGCACTATAAATTTTCCAAAGCCAACTGTTTCCCAGCATCTCAATAATTTTGGAGTGACCCTCGTATACAAAAAATATATGAATGCATATCTGTAGAAAATTTAATAATCTTTCATTTTTATTATAACATAAATTGCAAAAAATGACATTTAAATGTATTTTTCATTTTGAACTTCAAGTAAAGTTCCATTTCCGGTTATCCGGTTTACACCAAACTCTAATGGATTCTTTCCATATTAGAATAAGGTCGAAATACAAGGTATCAAAATTTTTCGATTGATGGTATTGGAGATAAAACGTTAAAGGGATTCAAACACACACACACACACACACACATACATACACACACACATCATCGTGTTATGTTAAAATTGGATTCAAGGGACCTTAAAAACGTGGTTATTTACAAAAATCTCGATATGCGATTTTTAGCACGACCAGGGTCCTATACCTCCCTTACCAATATTAGCGGGAGATAAAAAAGGTTTCCAAAAAAGAAATCCGTTATAGTTATTTAACTGTCAAATGTGTAAATGAGGGTGATTAATGATTGAGACATTTTCGCTTACGCGTTAATTGTTGAGATCATTAATTTACTGAATTGTAAAATTTAATTTTATTATGTACTAAAATCGTTTATTAATAAAAAATCATGCATTAATAGGAGTCATTAATAAATGATTTCCTATACATTAATATAACCTATTAATACACGGCCAACTAAAAAAAAATAAACATAGGGCCGGTCTTATAAACAATAAATTAATCCTTAGTTACTTACTGCACAAGTAAATTAAATGGACCATTAAAAAAGAAATTAATATTATAAAACTAACCTCACTATCATATAACTAACGGGAGATTTAATTAAATTTTATTAGTGTGTTTGTGTTTTTGTGAAAAGTTTCTATATTCACATTCGTTATAAACGTAAATCAGTTGATTTGACAGTTGGAAAAGAAACGTAATCGTGGGAAAAATCATATTGATATTGAAAAATATAACCTATTAGATATTGTTGAAGATTATTTTCATATAATTTGCAACGACCCGGTTGCGTAAAATCGTAAGGTTATTGCTAGCCGATTTATTGCGGAAATTGACATATTTCTTAATGTTAGTGGTCTTATATTTCTTTCAATCTGTCCCAATATGTGTAACACACATTGTTTTGACAATAGAAATCTCTTTTTAAACTCATGGCTCGTACCACGATCATGGTTTTAACAAAAACGCTGTTTTAAGAAATGTCAAATTCAAATTTCAAAATGTAATTTCACCCTTATGTTAGAAGAACAATTTATTTAAAAATATTTGTTTGAATACAAACTATGTTCTGCTTTAAATTCATATTTTGATAAATTTCATAGTATTTATTATTATCATTAAATAATGAAATTTGACATTACTTAAAACAGTGTTTTAGTTAAAACCGTGATCGTGGTACGAGCCATTGTTATTATATATTTCATATGGATTTGTCCTGTTTCGGAACAATTTTGGTAGCCTACCTCGTGCAAATATAAATGCATCATCATTATCTGTTTATGAATCCGAGACTGATGATACAGACTCTAAAGATGACATACTCGACACAGACATTTCTTTAAAAAAATATTTAAAAAGTAAATAGTTCCCTATTTCAAATGTTTTAAAATAAACATAACAAAAAAAAATACAGTTTGACGTTTCTTTAACAACTGATTTAAATCTAATAGCATGAAATTCCGCAGTTACTTTAATAGGTCGATTTACTTGTTATTAAACTTTTATAATACCCAAATCTTCAGTTAAATTAGTTTAGTAGCTAACTAAATTTTAACTGTTGATTAAATAGTTTTATAAGACCGGTCCATAGTCTTTTTCGAAACCCTTTTTTACATTTTACTGATAAAAGTGAATTAATAATAAATTTTTGTATGAATAATAATTAAAAGTCTTATAAGTGTTTCATGATAGTATAATTCATTTTGTTTTATTGTTTACGTTTTTTATTTCTGTTGTTAATCTACGTCCACTAATCATGAAGATTTATATCTAGTATAATTACTCGGTTTTCCTTTTAAAATAATGAAGTAGCAGATGCAATCGATAGAGAGTGTTATCCTTTATTACCTACAAGTAATTAAATATATATTCTTCCTAATGAATAATTAAATAAATGAATTGTCTAGATTCAAAACTCGGCAAAAATGAATTTGATACAGAAACGGATTCATCTTCTCATTCTCCATAACTTGGTGCGATATTTACACAGTCAAAACTCAACAAATCCATATAATATTTACGTTTAAAATATCAGGTTAGTTTCAAAACCCGACAAATTCACAATCGGTTGGTGTCTAATGCCAGCAAATCCAAATTAGCCAATCAGAGAAGCGGTTTGGAAGTCACGTGTTCCTATTGGGTACACATTTTATTTAATAATGTCAATTGTTTCTTTGGAATTATTTAATAAGGAAATAGTGTTTATTGGGTATTATTAACAGTATATAAATTTAAAATAATTTCAATAATTTATAATAATTAAATAAATGCAGAGTATAGGGGTGAGCATATTACAATTAAAAAAAAAAATTGGTGTGGCCAGCACATTACCTCCCGTCAATTCTATGTATTATGTACAGGTTCCATACCAAAAGTCCCTTAGAAAAGATTTTATATATCCAGTAAAATTGTAAGACGAACATGTACTATTTTCTACAAATTCCATACCGAAAGTTCATTGGAAAAGATTCTATAAATCCAATAAAATTATAACACAAACATGCACTATGTAAATTGTAATTGACACTGACATTTGTCAATTAGAATTATTTGAATAAATCAGATTTTTTATGAAAGTTAATCTCTTTATAATTCTTTAACTTTTTATCTATTGAATATGAAGGAAAATGTATAATCAAACTGTAACCATATAAATAATAAGATATTCTTTCATATTGATAATCACATAACATGTCTAAAAATGATATTTCAAGTTTTCAAGAAATACTGTTAAGAACTTCATAGAAGGGAATTTTGAGGTTCACCAATTATAAACAAAATCTGATCATCTCTTCATATGGATGTAAAGAAGAGAAATACGAAAGGATTATAATTTTTAGAGTTGTTGTATTGGAGTTATCATAGGAGAAATATTTGTCACACCCACACACACACACACCCACACACATGCAGACATCATCGTTAAACTAGTAAAGCGTATTCTAAGAACCCTAAAACTTATTCATTAAAAACTCACCACCGAAGTTTTTGACTAAAGACAATACCTTTCCTTACCAAAAGGTTACGGAAGGTAAAAATCCGGTAAGATTAAATTTTAAATATCGGAATAAAATAGAATTCACTAATCAAAAAATGAGGATTAGCTTAAACTTTTTTGTGAATCGGGCTGATAATGTTTTCATATAAATAAAAAAATCTGTTGTGGCCAGCACAAGACCTCTCGCTATTTCCATATTAGGCTATATAAGTATTGTATTGCACTTCGCTTTCGAACCGTCGTTTTACATCAAAATATTACAGAACTTTACCCAAATATTGTTTTTTATTGTATGAGGAAGTTTCTGAATGTCAGAGATTGTTCCAATTCATTAACCAGATTGGCGGTATTTTTCATGGATATATGCATTTTACCACAATTTTATCTATAATTTCAAATATTTAATTAATAAAACAATAAGAAAAATTAAATATACTTCCCAGAGAAAGCTATGAGAATGTCACTAAAACTGTTGATATTTGACAATGACATGTGTTATTTACAAACTATGTTATAAACATTGGAATTTGTCAACTGGTTTCCTTAATGCCTTAGCCTCTGCGATTATAAATTCTATAAATTATAGTGTCTTTATCTCTAAATCTATAAAAGATATAATAAAATTTTTAAGTGTATTAGATGGACAATTTTATGTTCTTCAATATTTAATAAAAAAAACTCCCAAAAAATTATATTTAGAAGAATTTTTCTAAGAAACTACTACTTCCGGTTGTTCAATTGTTACCAAAACCTTTTCAGCTCTTCCCATGAATGTCAGATTGAGGAAACTGCAGTTAAATATTTTTTAAGTCTTATAGTTTTTGAGGAATCGTGTCTACAACATCCAGACATACATACACACACAGACATCTTTTTAAAAATGTTATAATCGGATTCTAGGGACCTTAAATCGTTCTTATTCAATAAAATCTGGATATGCGAATTTTAGCATGAATCCAATACCTCTCTTAGCGAGAGGTAAAAAGAAATTTAGGCATTAAGTTCAAAAGTAAATCAGTCATATAAACCAAAAAATCCAAAGTTCAAAAACTCGACAAATCTATTTTTCAAATATAAATTCTGACATTAATTAGTTTTTCTTATTACATGTGTACTGATGTTTTTATATAATTATTCAATTATTCATTTGCAACATCATCAAAACAGTTGCAATTTCCTAAAATTTGATCTAAGCGATTCAAATTGTTGTGTATGGCAGCTCTGTTCATAGACAGATCTCTGTACATAATATATTTTATCATCTTTTTCTTTATTGTGTCATATTTTTCTATAAATATGAAACAAGATCTAGGACTGTAGAAGACAACTACATCCCACCATAACTGTGTAGAGAAAACAAAAGACACGAGAGGGCATTGTTGACGTCATAAAACAAAAGTTACTCCAGAAGACTTACGGAGACGTATATACGTAGCTTAGGTGTTCCTGGACAACAAGCCGTGTTCTGAGAAAGATATTATGCCATTGTTTGCGACCAAGTTTGTAATTTGAATTAGAAACGTGCTAGACGAAAGTTAGACAAGATTTCGGAGAATCAGGGAAGTGGAGGACACTTAAAAAGTTGCTGCTGAAGTATTTTGTCGAGATTATTTATAAATTTACATAAATTTAATAAATAAACTATCTGATGCGGCCAACACAAAACCTCCCGCTATTTAATTTTTATTAATTTAAATACATACCTACCTAAGTATTTACTAATGCTGCAAACTTTTTTATGTTCCATTGCATATAATTATTGCTTTATTTACTATTTTCTTTTTAAAATGTCATTATTATCAATTTGAAATGATTAGTTTTTTGACAGTGACGTTTACCTGTCAGTTACATTCATTTAAAATATGAACTGTGTAACAAAGGAATTGTGTTTATCTTTATCTTTTCCAGGATTTATATAAAAAAAATGTTTTTAAAATTTATATGTAATATATATAGAAAAAGTATTAATGTATTCTTGTAGAAAATTCAATAATCTTTAATTTTCATAATGACATAAAATGCGAAAAAATGGCATTTAATGGAATTTTTTGAAGAAAAACTAATATGAGCTTCAAGTCTTACTTTATCCGATTTACACCAAAATCTAATGGTTTTTTATCTTATTAGAATAGGGTAGAAAAACAAGGTTTCAGAATTTTCTGAATAATAGTATTTGAATTAGAGCGAAGACAAAATTCACACACATACGTACAAACATACAGACATCATCGTGAAAATGTTAAAATTGGATTCTAGGGACCTTAAAACGTGGTAATTTACTAAAATCTCGATATGTGATTTTTAGCACGATCCCTATACCTCCCTTGCCAAGGGTAGCGGGAGGTAAAAATCTGATGTGTCCAGCACATTACCTTCCGTCAGTTCCTTGGAAAAGATTCTATATATCCAGTGAAAAAGTAACATGAACATGCACTATTTTCTACAAATTCCATACCGAAAGTTTCTTGGAAAATATTCTATAAATTATAACACGGCCATACACTATGTAAATTGCAATTGACACTGACATCTGTCAGTTAGAATTATTTGAATATATCAGCTGTTTTCATGATTATGCACAGAAAAATAAACCTTCTGAATTGTAGTTAAATTAAATAAACAAATTCTTTAATTTTCAGCCTACTAATATATTTCATTAAATTATCTTATTAAATTATTAAGTTGATTTAGTTAAATTTTCTAAATTTGTAATAACAAATTATAGTAAAATTAAATACAAAATTAGATTAAATGACCACATTTATGCCCGTATTTATAAACAACCGTAAAAATTTTAAACGGTTCGTTATAATTTTTATCCAATAAAAACAGTCGACATTGAAAGAAAAATTGAAATTTTATTTGTCAAGTTTGATTCTATTTGTCAAAAACGAACCGTTTTGAAACTTTACAAGTGTTTATGAATATGGGCATTAGTATTGAACTAAACATAAATAAAGAAATTAACTGAATATATATATATATATATATATATATATATATATATATTTAAATTTTCTATTTACTTAGCTAATTCATTAGATAAATTACCGAAAATTGTTGGACAAAAATAATGAAGCCAATATATAGTAAAATTAAATAAAATAAATAATTAAAATAACCATTTCATATTTAAATTAACGATTTTTTACCTGGGGAACCGGGTTCGATCCCGACCGACGCCAAATTAAAATTTTAAATGGTACAAAAATGACACCTGTGGTGTACTTTCCACGCTAGCAATGAGTGCCCGTGAGGTGACGCTTGGTAAACGCCCGCACGGTACAAATATGCCATCGTCATTACCGAATACCGATATCTGTGACAAAGCAGATTGGCTCACCTAGAAATGGGAATATGCCGTGATGATATATTTATTTATTTATTTATTTTTTACAAAATTTCGGATTAGTTAAAATGCTAAATTAAGATTTGTAAATTATACTAAATTATTAGATATTTTTCCTAATAAAATAATATGTAATTATAATTAGACAAAATTTCAATTCTATTCTTACCTCTCGCTAAGAGAGGTATTGGAATCATGCTAAAATTCGCATATCCAGATTTTATTGAATAAGCACGATTTAAGGTCCCTACAATCCGATTATAACATTTTTAAAATGATGTCTGTGTGTGTGTGTATGTGTGTGGATGTGTGTATGTGTGTGTGTATGTATGTATGTGTGTATGTATGTATGTATGTATGTATGTATGTATGTATGTATGTATGTCTGGATGTTGTAGTCACGATTCCTCAAAAACTATAAAACTTAAAAAATATTTAACTGCAGTTTCCTCAATCTGACATTCCTGGGAAGAGCTGAAAAGGTTTTGGTGACAATTGAAAAACCGGAAGTAGTAGTTTCTTAGAAAAAATCTTCTAAATATAATTTTTTGGGAGTTTTTTTTATTAAATATTGAAGAACATAAAATTCTCCATCTAATACACTTAAAAATTTTATTATATCTTGTATAGATTTAGAGATAAAGACTCTATAATTTATAGAGTAAACTAATCACAGAGGCCAAGCCACTAAGGAAACCAGTTGACAAATTCCAATGTTTATAACATGACACATGTCATTGTCAAATATCAACAGTTTTAGTGACATTCTGATAGCTTTTTCTGGGAAGTATATTTAACTTTTCTTATTGTTTTATTTAATTAAATATTTGAAATTATAGGTAAAATTGTGGTAAAATGCATATATCTGTCAGAAATGCCGCCAATCTGGTTAATGAATTGGAACAATATTTGACATTTAGAAACTTCCTCATACAATGAAAAATAGATATAATTTGAATTATATGTGTGCAGAAGACATGCTAAATATAGTAAAAAACAATATTTGGGTAATGTTCTGTAAGATTTTGTTATAAAACGACGGTTCGAAAGCGAAGTGCAATACAATACTTATATAGCCTAATATGGAAATGGCGAGAGGTCTTGTGCTGGCCACAACAGATTTTTTTCTGAGTAGCAAGACTAGCTGATTTATGAAAGTTAATCTCTTTATAATTGTTTATCTCTATATCTATCGAATATGAAGGAAAATGTATAATCAAACCGTATAAACAATAACATATTCTTTCATATTTATAATCATATAAAATGTAAAAAAATTATATTTAACTGCGTCTTTAAAAAAGCTTGTTAAAAACTTTAAATAATGGAATTTCCGGTCGACCAATTATTACTAAAATATAATCAGCTCTTCATATGGATATATAATAATTTTGAATTGTGGTATTGGAGTTATCGTCGGAGAAATGTTTGTCACAAACAGACACATACTCAAACAGACATCATCATAAAACTAGTAAAATCGTGTTCTAGGGACCCTAAAACGAGTTTATTCATTAAAAACTCACCACCAAAGTTTCTACCAAAGACAATACCTTCAAAAAGACCTGTACATATTTAAATTGTCTTATTCCTTCATTGTATCTTTCGCCACGTGGCAACTATATAATTATGACCCATTGAGATTGTGCGTAGCGGATATAGCCCCTGAAAATAACATGGGCGTCGCCAGTAGGGCAAGGGCAAGAAATTAGGCCAAAGGGCCGGAAAATGAAGGGTAGCAAACGAGAAAGATAACAAACATAAAAAAGTTGTCTCATATTCTGCAGGCGTAGACAGTGCGAGTTTTTATTACTTTATGCTTGTATACACGTAAAACAAAGATTTAAAATAAAAAATATGTCATCAATTTGTTGTACAATATGCTTATACCGTGAGTATTTTTTACCGTGAAACATTGGGTTTGTTATATCCATGGTTAAGACTTGACATTTGATTGACAGCAATGTATTTGCCCGTTCCATTTAAAATTAAACATAGGGAACGAATTTGACATTTGATAAGACGTCAATAGAGGATAATTTTGCTTAAATAATTATACCTGCATTCTAAATTAAAATTAGTTGCAGAAAAAATATAGTGTGCACCTTGTGCCCGAATGGTTTTCTGACTCGGCTAAATTTCTTACAATATGATACTTGTGTCAAATTCATTCCCCATGTGTCATTTTAAATGAGACAGACAAATACATTGCTGTCAATCAAATGTCAAATCATAATTTATGGGAAAAACCTCGGGAAAAACGGATGTCATTAGAGGTTAATTTTGTTTAAATAATTATACCTGTTTTCTAAAAATTAAATTTAGAAATTGAAAAAATACTGTGTGTACCTTGTGCCTGAAATATGTTTAGTTCTCACGAGTGGTTTTCTGACTCGGCTAAATTTCTTACAATATTTAAATATAATACTTCTGTCAGATTCGTTCACTATGTTTTATTTTAAATGGAACGAGCAAAATACATTGCTGTCAATCAGATATCAAGTCGTAACCATGGATATGACAAACTCAATGTTTCACGTTAAAAATACTCACGGTATAATAAAACGAGGGGCGCTTCTCAATAACTGGTGGTAAGTAATGAAAATAAATAAATAATGGCAATTACCATGACAACACAAACATATTTTTTGGGACTTTGAAAATGTTAAAACTGAATAGGCCGTTTCGGGACATCCAAAAACTTTTATCGTTTTTATCACATTTTTTTGTAAAATAAAAAAGTTTTTTCTCTTTGGAACTCGATCCGTGGACATACGGTATGTATATACAGGGTGTAAATTTTAAAACGGGTCATAGGGCTATAACATAGAAAAACAGTTTTTTAGACGCCAAAAGTTTCTGTATTAATTTTTTGAAAAAATAATTGGTGCATATAGAAAAAAAAATACGATTTTTTTGATACCAAACATATTACATTTCTGTTTCATATAAAACCAGAAAATAAATTTAAAAATTTGTACAATTAAGAAAAAATATCATTAGCCATGAACCTGACAGTAACAAAACATTATCAGTTTTTACTAACATGATAGGAGACAATTAAAGATTGAAGTTATAATTTATGAACTAATACAAAATAAAGTAAACGCTATGATATTTATTTAAGAAACAATTATTATTTACTGTAATAGATGATCTACATGTAATAAGTCCTAATAAGTTATAAGCTACGAGAAAAACTGCAAACTACAAGAGTACAATTAAAACTATTTAATAATTTGTAATTTTTCTTCATGAGACAAATTATCCATGATTTATTCTTAATAAAACAAAAATAATAATAATTTAACGAATAAAGTGTATGAAACGTTTATTACTGAGCGTCTCAAGTCAACAATTGTTTTGTTTTGTTTCTGTCAGTTTCACGGCTATTGATATTTTTTCTTAATTCCGCAAATTTTTAAATTTATTTTCTGGCTTTATATGAAACAGAAATGTAATGTGTTTGATATCAAAATATTCGTAATTTTTACCTCCCGCTACCCTTGGTAAGGGAGGTATAGGGATCGTGCTAAAAATCACTTATCGAGATTTTAGTAAATGACCACGTTTTAAGTTCCCTAGAATCCATTTTTAACATTTTCACGATGATGTCTGTATGTGTGTATGTGTGTATGTGTGTGTATGTGTGTGTGTATGTATGTATGTATGTGTGTGTGTATGTGTAGGGATTTTGTCTTCACTCTAACTCAAATACTATCATTCAGAAAATTCTGAAATCTTGTATTTCTATCCTATACTAATAAGAAAAGAAGCCATTAGATTTTGGTGTAAATCGGATAACCGGAAATGGCACTTTACCTGAAGCTCATAATGGTTTTTCTTCAAAAAATACCATTAAATGCCATTTTTTCGCATTTTGTCGTTATGAAAATTAAAGATTATTGAATTTTCTACAGGAATACATTAATACTTTTTCTATATAATTTACAGATAAATTTAAAAATAATTTTTTTTACAAGTCCCGAAGCCTAAGAAAAACACAATTCTTTTGTTACACAGTTCATATTTCAAATGAATATAACTGACATTAAATGACACTGTCAAAAAAATAATCACTTCAAATTAATAATAGTGACATTTTAAAAAGAAAATAGTAAATAAAGCAATAGTTTTATGCAATGGAACAGTTTGCAGCGTTAGTAAATCCGTAAGTATGTATTTAAATTAATAAAAATTAAATAGCGGGAGGTTTTGTGTTGGACACATCAGATTTTTTTCTTTGTAATATGCACCAATTCTTTTTTCAATAAATTAATATAGAAACTTTTGGAATCTAAAAAAACTGTTTTTCTATGTTATAGCCCTATGACCCGTTTTAAAATTTACACCGTGTATATATAGTTTGGACACTGAATACGTAATATATATAGTGGTTTGGACATGAAAAATAAATAAATAGTGGTGCATACCACGTGTTTTATTTTTAGTACGGTAGAATTTACCAAAAACTATGGAGCCAATTTGTAAATTCTGGCAACTTCCAAACATGTTCCATTATTCCCTTGATAACGAGGGCAGAAACTGGAATGTCTATCCGGCCACCCGTGGATAAAATGATAAGTTTATTTTCCTCTAGAGACCTTTTATTTCAAATCCATTAAATCCTAAAGCATTTTAATATAATTCTAACTCTAACTATGTTAGCAGAAGCGAAAGGTACTCGTAGCAGTATGAAATTTGCTCGTAATGCGGTTAAAAATTTGCACAAGGGAAAACAACTATTTCAAATTAAATCATCGGGGCTTCACTCGCCTCAGAATGGAGATGTTTAGTTTTATTAGTAAGAGCCTGTTTCATATTTTTCAAAAAGTATTTTAGTTGAAGGTTTACGCAATATTATTTTTCAGAGTAATAAAAAAATAATAATTTGTTATTATTTTCGTAAATAATTATAAAAAGATAGGCGCCAGAAATAGTCATGAAAAACAATCCCCCGACCTGTCACGTCAAATCACAAACAGCACGTTATTCATAGCTAATAAAAAATCTGTTGTGGTCAGCACAAGACCTCTCGCCATTTCCATATTAGGCTAGGTATATAAGTATATATTGTATTTAACATTTCTGGTACATTAATATATATTTATATTTTATAATCTATTCTATAAATAAGTTTCCTCCTACTCTTCTAAATGTTCGAGATTTTTGAAATACATTAAGGAGACTGGCGGTATTTCTGATGCGTGTATGTAACATATGTTTCCATAATTTTTAATATTTAATTATTAATAATAAAATAAGAAATATTAATTGTACTTCCCAGAAAAAGCCTTCAGTAATGTCTCCGGATTTTTGACACTAATATGTATATGTCAATTATAAACATTTTAATTTTTCGACTGATTTCCATAGAGTTATTTGACCCGTATTCATTACCCATATTATTTTATATAGTTATATTTCTCTATCTCTAAAACTATAGAACTACTACTTCCGGTTGTCAAAATGGGACCAAAACCTTTTCAGCTGTTCCCATTAAAGTCAGATTAAGTAATAGGTTGTTAAATTGGTTTTTATAGTCTTATAGAATTTGAGAAATATCAACATCCACATACATACCCACAAACACACACATCCACACACAAAAACACACACACACACACACACACACACACATACACACACACAGATATGATCGTAAAAATGTTATAATCGGATTATAGGGACCTTAAAACGTGCTTATCCAGTAAAATCTGGATATGCGAATTTTAGCATGATTCCAATACCTCTCTTAGCGAAAGGTAAAAATCTGTCTGAACCGTAACAAATATCATAAATTAAACAGAGAGAGAGAAAAGTTTTCTATTGAATGTAGCTTTCTGAAAAAAATAAATAATTTGACTTTATCGGTGTGGCCATTAAAAACTTACGGTCTAATCATTGTTGGGACACCTAAGTTTCATTTACTAGTGGTTCACTAATAATAACAAGTATCACCTTAAAAGATGACTTATAACCATATGAAGTGTCATACCAAATTTCATCCAAATCGTATAAAGCGTTCTGTTATTATAAGCAAAATTATTTTTTTTCGAATAACTTTGAAGCAGAATTCTGGCTAAATGGTACACTTTCCGGTAGAAGCAAGTTTAGTTAAATCGTCTTATTTTAGCTTCAGGAATCTGTGGTTAAGCCATGTCCCCCTATTTAAGAGACACCCTGTAGGTTTTCAATACTAAAATTGAAAAGTCTTGGGTTATACAGTTTTTCATTAAAAACTGTTATGATCTTCAAATAAAGTACCATTTAGTACCGGTTATCCAATTTTACCCAAAATCTAATAAACTTTTTATTGATTGATTTTTACTCTTTTACAAAAATTTTAACTGTGACATGATAGGTCAGTTTTGAAGGCCTCCAGTTCTTGTAGAAAGCATGTTAAACAAAAACTAGTCTCAGATTAACTATTTATGGTGTCAGTTCTATCAAGGGTTAAGCGTTGTACACTTACTTACGTAACATCCTATATTTTAATATCTGTATTATACACTGTTACAGCAAAATATATTTTATTTTCAAACGTATGAAAGAGTTTATCGTATTGTAATTTTCCTTGACCTGTGCTGTGATGTCGATTTTCGTACTCTGACCTCAACATTTCAGTTATCGATACAGAAACCTTTACAATTTGATTGATTGCGACTTACGATTCCGGTTAAAGGGTGATGATGCCTTCATTTTTAAACTAAATCTCAAAACAGATTATACATGAATAAACATAAATTCACAACAATGTTTGCGAACATTTTCACATTGGTACCACGGAATGCAGATTCAAAAAATTTCGTCATTTTTTGATTACTCTTCTACAAATATGTTAATGTTTTGCTGATGTAAATGGAATGACACGCTCTAACAGTGGGGTCTTAAAACAAATGATAGCTGTACCTCAAGGATTAAGGCCTAAATTCCTTCATTCCTTTAGGCCATTCATCAACAAGGATACGAAATTATCCTTAAATGCTAGGTTAGGTACATGTAGTGTTTCGCTAAGTATCATGAAATTTCTTCAATCTTGAATTTCTTGTCTTAAAACAAGACAAGAATATAAGTTTTTATTTCAATACAAGACAAGATCATTAGTGCCAAGATCAAGATTTCTTGAAAGTTAATAGGGTCCTATACCATTTTTCTTTTATTTTTTTTTCCTGTAAGAACAGGATAAAATAAAGACTTCAGTGCAAACGCGACTTAAAAATTTAACGTAATAAGCGAGATATGAATTTTTAAAGTTTAAGAATTTGTGCGTGACGTAGCAGGTACTAACAAGTGATCGACAAACAATGGGACAAACTGTTAGTTATACTGGAAACAATTTTTTTCATGTTTGCATAGCTGAAATGTTTTTATATAAAAACTTGTACGTTATATTCACGA
Organism: Ophonus ardosiacus; assembly: GCA_943142095.1. Taxonomy (NCBI): domain Eukaryota; kingdom Metazoa; phylum Arthropoda; class Insecta; order Coleoptera; family Carabidae; genus Ophonus; species Ophonus ardosiacus. The sequence continues at coordinate 36,455,646 of OW964835.1, forward strand.
AGAAATTATTATTAAGTATAAATAACATAAATAATAAGCATTTAACAAGGATTTCTTCCTACTAAATTGCAGAACATTGAAACAGTTTGACAATATTATTACACAAGGTATGACGACGGATGGCGCTAATGTTTGCCTGTTTTGAAGTTTCAATATTAATTTAATTAATATTATTATTAATTTAATTCATATTACAAATTTATTTAATTATAAATACATGATTATTGTTAATATTACTAGATGTTATAATTAAACAAATTCATCAAACACAAAATTGTTAAATGTTTTGTTAGGTTATAGAACAACATGACATTTCATATTCTTTCAAAGGTGACCGCTACAGACGCGCGAATCTTCTTTTTAAAATCAGGAGAGCAATCAAATTCTTAGTACCTAACTCGTCATACCCAATTAGTAATCAGCTTCAATCGCTTGTAGTTTGTGACCTAGTCAATATTTAATGAAAATTTTTTCACTAATACTCATTAATTTATGTATATTTTCGTCTTCTTATTTAAGATAGTTGAAATATGACTATGGTATAGGACCCCATTACGTATATAAATATGATGACATAAAATGTCAAAAAATGAAATTTTTTCAAGAAAAACTGTTAAGAACTTCAAATAAGGGAACTTCCGGTTGATCAATTATAACCAAAATCTAATCAGCTCTGCATATGGATGTAAAGAAGAGGAATACGAAAGAATTATAATTTTTAGAATTGTAATATTGGAGTTATCGTTGGAGTAAATTTTTTCACACACATACAGACTAATAAACTAGTAAAATATTATTCTAGGGGCCTTAAAACGTGCTTATTCATTAAAAACTCGAATTTTTTGACCAAAGACAATACGTTCCTTACCTAAAGGTGACGGACGGTAAATATATCATATTTTATAGAGAGACCTGTCTTTCTGTCTATGTATAGAGCTGGCATACACAACAATATTCACTATTTATTTGTTTAAAAACATGTTGTCCCTTGAGAAATGATGTTCTACTACGCCACTGTTTGTCGCAGGTGGTTCTTATATAAGGGATTTTGCATACGAAGCCTTCGCCTTCCACAAGTCCCAGGTGTACCAACTTTCAGCCCGTAGTATGACACTCGTCATAACGGATGAATCAATTTCTTTTGAAAATAAAATAAATTTATCGTAATTTCAATTTCTACATGTATTTTTGTGCAAGGCAGATCTGTTCATAAATTTCAGTACATATTTTAGTGGTGAAGTACTACTTATTACCCCTTTCTGGGTGTGCCAATCTGCGATTACAATTCGCATTGTGATAGTAATTGTTCTTGCATAACTCCATAGAATTATTTTTACTTTCTGCTACCCTTGGTAAGGTAGATAAAGGGATCGTGCTAAAAATCGCATATTGACATTTTGTAAATGACCACATTTTAAGGTCCCTAGAATTCAACTTTAACATTTTCACGATATGTGTGTGCGTATATGTGTGTGTCTGTCTGTCTGTATGTATGTGTGTGTGTGTGTGTGTGTGTGTGTGTGGATCCTCTTAACGCCCTAACTCTAATAATATCAACCGAAAAATTTTGAAAACTTTCGACCTTATACTAATATTGAAAGAAACCATTAAATTTTGGTGTAAATCGGATAACCGGAAATGGCACTTTACTTAAGGCAAGAATATATCTATCCGATACATTTAAAATTTTTATTATATTTTCTATAGAGTTAGAGATAGAGAAATATGGAAAACAAGTGGAAAAATTAAATGTTTGTAATTAACAAATAAATGTCAGTGTCAAAAATCCAAATACATTACTGAAGGCTTTTTCTGGGAAGTACATTTAATATTTCTTATTTTATTATTAATTAAATATTTATAATTATAGATACATGTATTACATATACCCTTCAGAAATACTGTCAATCTCATTATTGAATTGGAACAATCTCGAACATTAGAAGAATAAGAGGATACTTGTGCAAAGAATGAATTAAAAATTATATAAAGAAGATATGTATTTTTGTGTGTACCAGAAATAAATAAATAATACTTATATAGCCTAACAGACTTTTCTATATACGTTACAGATAAATTTAAAAAATAATCTTTTTATAAATCCCGAAGCCTATGTTTTAAAGATAAACGCAATTCCTTTGTTACAAAGTTCATATTTCAAATGTATATAACTGACAGATAAATATCATTGTCAAAAACTAATTATTTCAAATTAATAATGGCGACATTTTAAAAAGAAAATAGTAAATAAAGCAATAGTTATATGCAAAGGAATTTAATATAGTTTGCAGCATTATTAAATAACTAGGTATATATTTAAATTAATAAAAATCAAATAACGGGAGGTATTGTATAATATTTGTAATTTTTATTGAAAATTCTGTTTATCTTTTTAATACCTGTAAGCTTCCACGTTGATTTTTTTTTTTAATCAAATATGTAAATACCATATGTTAAATCAGTAAACACATGGAAATTTTTGTTCCTAGTCGAAAACTCTAATACAATATACAAATTGGTACCAGACAGTTAAATGCAGAAATGAATATTTTTAATTCAATTATCAAGTATGCTATGGCGCGATTTGCACTTGTTTTACTTGTTTTGAACAAAGAAACAAAATAGAATTGTAATTGTAATTTGTTAATTAGTTTGTAATATAGATATATCTGTTTACTAAATTTTAATTAGACGAGATTCATTTTCATAATGGAAAACAAAAAAATTATATTATTAAAATTTCTCAATTTTGATACAAAATCTGATCTTTTATTAATATAAATACACTGTTCAACATCTGAACAGGTACACTTATATAACATGCAGTAAAAGTAAACAACCCTTCTTAGGCGTTTGGCATGACTTCCTACATGATCAGGGCTGTGTTTCGGAATGCAAACAAGTGCCTATCGAATAAAATTTGCGATTCATTTGTTGTTTATCTGTCATAAGTGCAGTTAATGAGCTCGCGGACGCTTATACTTTATCAAGTTTTAAGAGAATTTTTGAGAATTTCTCGAGTAAGCTTTAATTCAGAGTGGTGGACTGCATTTAAGTTTGGTTATCATTTCTTTCCAGAGCAAACATTTCCGTAATACTAAAATGATTCTGTTATTTTTCTATTAAAACATTTGTAATTCGTTATTTAAGTTTTATTCGTTTAATTCTTCGCCCTAAAAATGTTTCCAGAACTATATACTATCAATTAAGCAAGAAGGTGTTACTCAAAAATCTGATGTGGCCAACACAAAACCTCCCGCTATTTAATTTTTATTAATTTAAATACATACCTACGTATTTACTAACGCTGCAAACTGTTCCATTGCAGAAAACTATTGCTTTATTTACTATTTTCTTTTTAAAATGTCACTATTATTAATTTGAAGTGATTAGTTTTTTGACAGTGACATTTACTGTCAGTTACATTCATTTGAAAAATGAACTGTGTAACAAAGGAATAGTTTTTATCTTAGGCTTCGCGACTAAATAATAATATTTTTAAATTTATCTGTAAAATATAGAAAAAGTATTAATGTATTCCTGTAGAAAATTCAATAATCTTCTAATTTTCATAAGACATTTCCGGTTATCCGATTTACACCAAAATCTAATGGCTTCTTTTCATATTAGAATAGGATAGAAATACAAGGATTCAGAATTTTCTGAATGACAGTATTTGAGTCAACATCTATACACATACATACACACATACACATATATATACACACACACACACACACATACACACATACAGACATCATCATGAAAATGTTAAAATTGGATTCTAGGGACCTTAAATCGTGGTCATTTACTAAAATCTCGATATGTGATTTTTTAGCACGATCCCTATACCTCCCTTACCAAGGGTAGCGGGAGGTAAAAATCTATTGTGGCCATCACAATACCTTTCGCCATTTCCATTTTACGTTACATAAGTATTGTATTGCACTTCGCTATAGAATCGTCGTTTTCTAACAAAAAAATTACAGAACTTTACCCAAATATTGTTTTTAACATGTCTTTTGCACACATACAATTCTAATTATATCTGTTTTTCATTGTTTGAGGAAGTTCCTAAATGTTAGAGATTCTTCCAATTCATTAATAAGATTGGCGGTATTTCTGATGGATATATGCATTTTACCTATAATTTTAAATATTTAATTAATAAAACAATAAGAAAGATAAAATGTACTTCCCAGAAAAAGCTTTCAGAATGTCACTAAAAATGTTGATTTTTGACACTGACATCTATCATTTACAAACGATATTATAAACAATTGAATAGAGATGCACTCGATTTCGAGCTTTGGTCCGGCCCGACTCCCCGATGCCCGCTTCGATTTCGAGTCGATCATCGAGCCGGGCAGAAGATATTTTTTATCGGGCCGAATCGGTCTAATCATTTTCAAAAATCGAGGCGATTCGGACTTTTGATTTTGGCCCGGCCCGAAAATTCGAGGTTTTCGGGCCAGCCCGAAAAATCTTATAGTTCATTCAAATGCACAGTTTCCTTAATATTATTATGAAAATGGATGAAGTTAAAAAGGATCAAAATGATTTAATAACAACAGAGTTCACATATTAATAAATAAAAATGTATTATTTTACTTACAAGAATTCAAGGTTATTCATTAAAGCATAATAATTATATTGTGATGATGCTATTATTATTGTTATTACTCGTATACTTAAATAAAAGTGATTTTGTTCCTAGCATAATGGTTTCTTGTCCTATTTTTGAGCAGAAACAAAGTTAGATAAAAAATCCTTATGTAAATTAAAATTCTATTTTTATCTTCCGTCACCTTTAGGTAAGGAAGGTATTGTCTTTGGTCAAAAAATTCGGTAGTGAGTTTTTAATGAATAAGCACGTTTTAGGGTTCCTACAATACGAATTTACTATTTTTAAGATGATGTCTGTATGTATGTGTGTGTGTGTGTCCGTGTGTGTGTGTGTGTGTGTGCGTGTGTGTGTATGTGTGTCCGTGTGTGACAATTTTTTCTCCGACGATAACTCCAATACTACAATTCTAAAAATTATAATTCTTTCGTATTCCTCTTCTGTACATCCATATGAAGAGTTGATTAGATTTTGGTTATAATTGATCCACCGGAAGTACCCTTATTTGAAGTTTTTAACAGTTTTTCTTAAAAAAAACGCAGTTAAATATTATTTTTTGACATTTTGTTATTATATTTATTAAAGAAAATACTCTCCTCTATATGGTTTGATTATTCATTTTCCTTCATATTCAATAGATGTAGAGTTAAAGCATTATAAAGAAATTAATTTTCAAAAATTAGTCAGCTTTGTTCTTTATCATGGAAACAGCTGACATAATTATTCAAAAAAATTTAATTGACAGATGTCAGTTGCAAGTGCAAAACCAAATATGGAAAAAAAGTATAGGATCTAAAATTGGTATGTCATAGTGTTGCTCGCAAGTGACACGCAGAGAAAGGCCAAAGAGAAGATGGAAGGACATTACTTAGTGTAGTTTATGTTATAATTTTATTGGATTTATAGAACCTTTTTAAATGAACTTTTGGTATGGAATTTGTAAAAAATAGTATGTGTTCGTGTTCGATTTTACATGATATTATATAGAATCTGTTCCAAGGACCTTTTAGTATGGGATTTGTGCAAAATACATGGAATTGACGGAAGGTCTTGTGCTGGCCACAACAGATTTTTTTATATAAGATTTGTGAAAAAGTTGTTTAAATTCTTTGGTAAACAAAGTGTTAAATACTCGTAGGTCTGTAATTTTTATAACAAATTTACATTGGAAGGGTCTCTTTTTTAACTACTTATGTTAACTAATGTTGAAAGTTATAAGAATGTAGAGGTTTTTTATAAGTTTGACACGAAAAAAGTTAAACATTTCGCCTTAACATAAAAATCAACATTAGGAATGCCGGATGCACCCAATTTCGAGCTTTGGCCCGACCCGGTCCGAAGCCCGGCCCGATTTCGAGTCAATTTTCGAGCCGGGCTAGCTAATTTTTTTGTCGAGTCGATCTTAGAGTCGGGCCGGTAATTTTTATTTTCGGGCCGAGTCGATCCAAACCTCAAAGCCCGGCCCGGCCCGCCCGAATGCATCTCTACAATTGAATTTGTCAACTGGTTTCCTTAGTGCCTTAGCCTCTGCTATTAGATTATTGTATATATTACATTGCCTTTATCTCTAAATCTATACAAGATATAATACAATTTTTAAATGTATCAGATGTAGATTTTCATGTTCTTCGATAATATTAATAACAGAAATTTTCAAAAAATAATATTTAGAAGATTTTTTAAAGAAACAATTACTTCCGGTTGTCCAATTGTTACCAAAATCTAATCAGCTCTTCCCAGGAATGTCAGATTGAGGAAATTGCAGATAAATATTTTTTAAGTCTTAAGTGTTTGAGAAACCGTGGCTCCAACATCCATACACACACACACACACACACATACGGACATCATCGTAAAAATGTTATAATCGGATTATAAGGACCTTAAAACGTGCTTATCCACTAAAATCTGGATTGTAGCATGATTCCAATACCTCTCTTAGCGAGAGGCAAAAATTATAGCTTCTATACCCAATACCAATAACTATTCCATTCCCCTCAAAAATTGGTACACCCCATTTAAACCCTACTTATTCCACCTCTGTTATTAACCTCTCTAATCCCCCCCCCCCTTCTTGGTAAATATCTGATAATTCACCCCCATTTGATTTTGATGATTTTCCCCATGTAACTTTTGACTCCTTGCCGGTGCACAGGGCCGGGTTAGGGGTTGTGCGGGTGGGAAACAGGGTGGGGGAAGGGGTGAACCACCCCCCACCACCCCTTGCAGGGAGGGGGCGGAGCTACGTATTGATCAACCCAGAGGGAACGAAATACAGGAGTGCTCTCTGAGGACTATATAGACCAAGTGGGTGGTTTGAAAGAGTTTATACCCTAAACTGGGGTCGGGGAGTTGAGAGATAATGTAATTTTAAAGGAATGGTCTATTAATGTTTTTTTATTGTATAATAAACAGTAATGGTATTGTTGTAGCATAAAATAATAAAAATCTGTTGGCCAGCACTATTATACCTCTTGCCAGTTCTTCTAATGATATGCTGCAACTGGCGACATTGTAAAATAAAGTAAAAATATACTTTTTTACCTTCCGTCACCTTTAGGTAAGGACGGTATTGTCTTTGGTCAAAAAAAATTCGGTAGTTAGTTTTTAATGAATAAGCACGTTTTAGGGTCCCTACAATACGAATATACAATTTTTAAGATGATGTCTGTCTGTATGTATGTATGTGTGTGTGTGTATGTGTGTGTGTGTGTATGTGTGTCCGTGTGTGACAAATTTTTCTCCGACGATAACTCCAATACTACAATTCTAAAAATTATAATTCTTTCGTATTCCTCTTCTGTACAATCATATGAAGAGTTGATTAGATTTTGGTTATAATAGATCCACCTAATTTTGAAGTTTTTAACAGTTTTTCTTAAAAAAACGCAGTTAAATATTATTTTTTGACATTTTGTTATTATACATGTTAAAGAAAATACTCTTCTCTATACGGTTTGATTATACATTTTCCTTCATATTCAATAGCTGTAGATTTAAAGCGTTATAAAGTAATTAATTTTCAAAAATTAGTCAGCTTTGCTATGTATCATGGAAACAGCTGATAATTTAAAAAAAAATTAATTGACAGATGTCAGTTGCAAGTGCAAAACCAAATATGGAAAGTATAGGATCTAAAATTGGTATGTCATAGTGTTCCTCGCAAGTGACGTGCAGAGAAAGGCCAAAGAGAAGACTTGAGAAAGGAAGGAATGTGTGAAGAAGATGCGTTGGACAGGAATGAGTGGAAGAGAAGAGGAAACAGCGCCTCGTAATAAAATAGGGGAAAGCTGAAGAATAAATGAAGGACGTGTCAAGTGCATTTTACTTAGTGTACGTTTATGTTATAATTTTATTGGATTTATAGAACCTTTTCAAATGAATTTTTGGTATGGAATTTGTAATAAATAGTATGTGTTCGTGTTCGATTTTACATGATATTACATAGAATATGTTCCAAGGACCTTTTGGTATGGGATTTGTACAAAATACATCGAATTGACGGAAGGTCTTATGCTGGCCACAACAGATTTTTTTTTTATCTTTTATTAATTTAAATACATACCAACATATTTATTGATGCTAAAAACTATATTATATTCCTTTGCATTTGTATAGTATAACTATTGTTTCATTTACTATTACAATTTAATAGCACAAAAGTGATCCCTGTGGTGCACTCTCCACACCAGCTATGAGTGCCCATGAAGTAACGCCTGATAAGCATCCACACGATAAAAATATATCGTCATCATTACCGATGTCTACATGTGTTGTAGATACTGGCACACTCAGTAATGGGTAATATGCCGTGATGATATATTTATTTATTTACAATTTTCTTTTTAAAACGTTATCGTTAATCATTTGAAATGATGGGTTTTTTGACAGTGACATTTATCTATCAGTTACATACATTTTAAATGGTACTTTATTATAAATAGGCCTTTACAACGCACAAAAATGTTTCAAACACGACGCAAATATATTTCAAATTGTCAAAGAATAATTTTGACAGTATATTATCAATGTTGCCAACTATAGCAACAAATAAACGAATAATATGAAGTAGATGTACATTATTTATATATTATTCATGTCATACAGGGAATTTATTTTAACATGCAACATATGGCGAATCACTTCCATGGTTACTTACTATTGTCAAAAAATGACAGCAATGTAATATTTTTCCATTTTAAAATGCAACATACAAAATTTCTAGTTTCGTAATATTAAAACTATTTTTTTAGAAATTAGCCTACATACGATTCACAAATAATCAAAACATGTATGTTGTACATCTTAAAAAAACTTTAGCTTACAAAAATTTATAACTTTCATGTAATAAATGTTAAAAAATACCAACAATCACTCTGAGGCAATATTCTAATCGGTCGTAATAAGAATTGACACCATTTGTGATGTGTTTTGGAGGTATCTCCTGTGTTGCAATACTATTTATAATGTTGCATTTTAAAATGGACAAATATTACATTGCTGTCATTTTTTGACAATAATGAGTAACCATGGAAGTGATGAACCATAATGTTGCATTTTAAAATAAATTCTCTGTATACGATAAGTAATGAACTCCACTATTCATCTTTATAATAATTATACAGGTGTCTCTTAAATAGGGGGACATGGCTTAACCACAAATTCCTGAGGCTAAAATAAGACTATTTAACTAAACTTGCTTCTACCGGAAAGTGTACCATTTAGCCAGAATTTAGCTTCAAAGTTCTCCGAAAAAAATTTAAATTTTCTTATAATAATCGGACTCTTTATTCGATTTGGATGAAATTTGGTATGACAGTTTATATGGCTATAAGTCATCTTTTAAGGTGATATTTGTCATTATTAGTGAACCACTAGTGTATGAAACTTAGGTGTCCCAACATTAATTAGACCGTAACTTTTTAATGGCAATGCCGAAAACGTGAAATTATTTTTCTTCAGAAAGATATATCCAATAGCAAATTTTTCTCTCTCTGTGTAATTTGTGATATCTGTTACGGTTCACACAGGAAAAAATAAAATCTGAGTGTCTGCATTGCTAAGTTTTTAAAATAAATTTAATCTAGAGGTCTATCTAAATGTCAAACAAGTAATTTTTAATTACAGTAACGAGATGTCAATCTTCACAACTTGTTTACAAGTAAGCTGAGATATGTAATCGTCTTATTTATAATAATGTTAGTAAAATATTATTAGGCCGAACAATCGGATGTAACTAATTTTAGAATATTGAGAAGAAAATTTTTGACAACCCGTAAAACAATTGTTACTGTCATTAAAAATTACTTGTTTGACATTTGGATAGACTACTAGATTAAATTTATTTTAAAAATTTAGCAGTGCAGGCACTCAGATTTTATTTTTTTCTGTGTGAACCGTAACAGATATCACAAATTACACAGAGAGAGAAAAATTTGCTATTGAATATATCTTTCTGAAGAAAAATAATTTCACGTTTTCGGCATTGCCATTAAAAAGTTACGGTCTAATTAATGTTGGGACACCTAAGTTTCATACACTGGTGGTTCACTAATAATGACAAATATCACCTTAAAAGATGACTTATAACCATATAAACTGTCATACCAAATTTCATCCAAATCGAATAAAGCGTCCGATTATTATAAGCAAATTTAAATTTTTTTCGGAGAACTTTGAAGCTAAATTCAGGCTAAATGGTACACTTTCCGGTAGAAGCAAGTTTGGTTAAATCGTCTTATTTTAACCTCAGGAATATGTGGTTAAGCCATGTCCCCCTATTTAAGAGACACCCTGTATAAGGCCATACACTTTTTGACGGTTCAAAATTATTGAAATTTTATTTAATTTTTCACTATTAGTGATTTTAACACATTAAGGTTTTTACACTAAGTGATGACGTGCATCGGCTGTTTGACCGATTTGGGTATATTTATATTTCTTATTTTTTTAGCTGAGTATGAGCCTTAATGCTAATGCTAAGGTAAATGCATAAGGTTACGGCTTAGGTAAACCAGCCTTAAGTCAACGAAGATTGACAATTTGGCCGTTGTTAATAGAATAACTAGGCGTTTTATAAAAAGACGGATTTAACAATCTGACTACGACGTACAAACAAAAATAAATATCCATTGAATAACACATATACAAATAATATTTATTTATTATTCCCAGAAATTATTGTAGCACAAAACGACAAAATTGTATTTTATTTTTATAATTTCCGTGATTATTCTTAGTATACTGTAACAAAACATGTCTTTCCTTTTTTGTACGCGTTGACATTTTATATAAGATTGATAGCTTATGTCTAAATTTCTTATTTTTTACTTCTTTTCAACAAAATAGTAACGGAAATTTGGAAAAAACCTACGGTGTATGACAATTTATCAATCTTTTATCAGAAAATTGATTACGTTCTTCCAAGACATCAATAAAAAGTGAGATATAACTTATAAATAAATATATCATATTTTCCATACATATTGTTACGTATGGCAGCTCAAAAGACGATATATTTTAGTCATACATTATATTGTACAGTTTTCGTAACAATATTAATAAAACAAACAATAGTATTTTATAAGCCAGGTAAAATTGTTTTTACTGTTGAAAGGAGAAAATGACAGGCGAGCCCATAGGCGAGTCATCACCTCCTTGAGGCAGTAAAACATATACTTGGCGTGTATTGTATAATATTTTATTCAATTTTGACGTTTTAAACTGTCATTATTAACTCCATAGCAACAACTATAAGTAACACTTTACTCACAAGTGAATTAAAAAATTATAAATCACTTTCACAAAATTTTAACTCACTCTGCAACAAATAATGCATTTAAAAAACATCAGATACGAAAATAACACTTACCATAATATTTATCAGACATTATCAGCCATTTTCATTATTTTTCACGGCACAAGTGACAGACAATAAAGCATTTTAAATAGACAATTTGACGTCTATTAGCGACGATTGTCATGCCCAGCCTACTAACTGATCAGTTTTTTATTTTGTCAAAATTAAATATTATAATGGTTTTTATTATTATTTCATCAAAATTGAATAAAATATTGTACAAACCAATTGGTGTGTAAATATCTATTATTTGCTATTTAATTGTAAATCAAATTTAAAATTATAACCAAAATCTGTCAGTTGCAATTGTTTTGTCAAAAACTGGCTTAAATGCTTTCGCAGAAGCCTTTGGTGGGTATTACTGTTGTATTTATTGTTAAATTGAAACACTTTTACTCGTATTTATTTATTTTATTTTCAATAATAAACTATAAGAAAAATGTATTCGTCATCGCTATTTTATTACTTTCTTAGATAATATTACTACATTACCAATTGAGTTACAGGTGTCGCTAGTAATCAATATCAAAATATTTTTAAATTAATATACGTATTTTTCAAATATAATAAAACTCCAGAAACAAATAAAAATTATAACTATAAATCATATTATCAATTTGACACTTATTTTTAATATGTATGACAGTAACAAAACACAATTTTCATATATCAATAACGTTACTAACGTGTAATAATTTTGTTTATACATGCATCATAATCGCTCTTTAAAACACGCAAAAGCGTGAGTAAATCAACCATTAAAACACGTTAAATTTTTGAGTTACGAAAAATTACAATAAATAAGAATAACAACTAAAACAACTAAAATAAAATACCTACATTGACTTGTTGACTTAACCTAAACAATACCAATAATTGCTAGCTCAAATACTCACTAGATCAAAAATCAAAACCATATGATTTGCAATAATTTTCAGTTTTACTACGACATTAAATCTTAAACTTGTCGTGCGTGCTTTAAAGGGTAGCTTATACACTTGTATCATAATATACTATTACAAGTTAGCTGTCAATTTTATAGGTTAGTAACTAGTAGGTAAAGATTAAGTTTCAAAAGTAGTAGGCGGTATCAATAATAGTATATTGTGTTGTTAGGAGTAAAAGTGATACTTTGTGTGGCGAGCATGTAAGTTTGCACGACGAGCAGAGCGAGTCGGACAATTGCATGCGAGGCACACAATGACACTTTTACTCCGAATGACACATTATATTTTTTCTTCAAACGTACATATTTAAATAAAATCATTACAACTTGTTACAATAATTATAAATATTTTCCGTGAAAGACGTTTGCTAATTTGCTTTGGATATTTTCGTATTTGATCACTTTTTGTTATAAACATTCAAGTGAATATTTTTACGTTTTGACGTTTAAATAAAAACTATGCAATTTTATATTCTCCTTATGTGCAATTACATCAGAATTTGAAGTATTGCCATGTACGGCCCTTGAAGTTGTTCAAATGGATGGAAGTTCAACAATATTGCTGAAGGATATGATATGTCGCAGAATCGGTGAAAAACAATATGGACTTTTCTTATCACTTTAATTTTAAGTACCTATTCTTACCGTCGTTACCAATATGTAAGTCTGCTATTTTATAATATGTTATTTCGTTAAATATAAACTGTTTATATTTCAATTTGTAGATTTTCAATTTAAATTTGACAGCAGTTGGAGGTTTTTAGTAACTTTATTCTTAGGTTATCTACTGTATAGTGCAACTTGGGGCGACATTACAGGTTTCTATTTTACAAGTTCCTTCTTATTCATCCATTTTATATAGTTGCTATGGATATTTATTTATTTCATTTCTACCTTGTGAATCAAGTCACAAAAGATGCCATTTTTATGACGTTTGAAGAAAAATGAAGTTTACAGGTAACAAATAAATAATATAACTTACATTTTTTTGGCATCCAAGTGTAGGTAACCAAGCTCCGAAAATTCAGTTAAATTTTTTGCACTAAATATTATTATTTATTCCATAAAATAAATCACAATAATCAGAAATTAATAAGGAATCGACTGATTATAGTCACGATACTGAAATCAATAATATTCCACTAAAATTTTAATAAAAACTGCAAAAAGATGCACGACATGTCACTGTTTGTTACAAAAGACAAAACAATAACGCGTGGCTGCTACGAGCGAGAACATGCACAGGCCTACGCCTACTTGATACTAAAATCCGGAAATTAAATGTTTTTATGTATTTATTATTTTTAACATGTAAAGATATGTACATATATCATTATATTAGTTGTGTAGAATGGTATATTTTATTTTAATAATGCCTTCTTTTGAATTTTGAAGACACTCCAATTAAAATTTGAATTCTTTTATGCACCAATTTTTTTCAAGTATTTCCGTGCTTAAAATTCAAGTAGATGGAATAAATTCACCGTCATTAAATTTTAAAATTTAAAGTAATCATTATTTACAAAGAGAATTTTAAATTTAATGCATTTTAAATACAGCAAATATGTGTAATAAATTTTCAATATAATTTGGGAGTAATTCTAATATTTTATTTATATTTATTGCGACATTAATTTTACATATAAAATCTCACTATAGGTCTAAAATATTAATATGATATATTTTATATCACATTCATAAAATTTATTAAATAAACATCATATCTATTTTATATACAGTGACTCCCAGTAAAAATGATACACACGTGCGCTACGAATAATTAAATTGCTATAGTTGATAAACAATAGTATATTATGATACAAGTGTATAAGCTACGACCTTAAAGACACTCCGCTACGCGTAGTGGCCTTAAACTTGTCGTGCGTGCTTTAAAGGCTAGCTTATACACTCGTATCATACGCTATTTTTTTTTTTTATTATAAATGCATCATAACCATTTAAAACTGAAAATTATTGCAAATCATACGGTTTTGATTTTTGATCTAGTGAGTTTGAGTATTTCCAAGGAGACAGGTAGCAATTATTGGTATTGTTTACGTTAAGTGAACAAGTCAATATTTTTACCTTCCGTCACCTTTAGGTAAGGAAGGTATTGTCTTTGGTCAAAAAATTCAGTGGTGAGTTTTTAATGAATAAGCACGTTTTAAGTTCCCTAGAATACGATTTTACTAATTTTACATTGATGTCTGTATGTGTGTGTGTGTGTGTGTGTGTGTGTGTGTGTGTCCGTGTGTGACAAATTTTTCTCCGACGATAACTCCAATACTACAATTCTAAAAATTATAATTCTTTCGTATTCCTGTTCTTTGCATCCATGTGAAGAGCTGATTAAATTTTGGTTATAATTGATCTACCGAAAGTACCCTTATTTAAAGTTTTTAACAGTTTTTCTTGAAAAAACGCAGTTAAATATCATTTTTCGACATTTTGTGATTATCAATATGAAAGAATATCTTATTCTCTATACGGTGTGATTATACATTTTTCTTCAGATTGAATACATATAGAGTTGTAGAGGCATTAAGAGAGATTAACTTTCAAAAATTAGTCAGCTTTGCTAAAATTATGGAAACAGCAGATAATTCAAAAATTTTTAATTGACAGATGTCAGTGTCAAATGCAAAACCAAAGTTGAAAGTATAGGGTCAGAAAGTTATATGTGAATGTGATAGTGTCCCTCGCAAGTGACTTGCAGTTGCAGACTCGCCTCAAGATTGGAATTTTCAATGCCAGAAGTACAAGAAAGGCCAAAGAGAAATGGAAGGACTGTGTAGATATGAGAGAGGAAGAATTATGTGAAGAAGATGCGTTGGACAGGAATGAGTAAAAGAGAAGAGTAAGAAACAGCGACCCCTAATAAAATAGGGAAAGGAACTTCCGGTATGGAATTTGTAAAAAATAGTGTGTTGGTGTTAAAATTTTACAGGATATACAGCATCTTTTTCAAGGAACTTTTGGTATGGGATATGTACAAAATACATCGAATTGACGGAAGGTTTTGTGCTGGCCACAACAGATTTTTTCCATTGTTTTAGTTGTTATTCATATTTATTGTCATTTTTCGTTACCTAGATAACTCAAAGTTTAGCGTGTTTTAATGGGCAATTTATGCACGCTTTTGCGTGTTTTAAAGAGCGGATATGATGCATGTATAATAAAAAAAGATTTATTACAAGAAATAAGTATAATTTATTATCCTTCGACTTTCCCTTATACAACAGTAGTTTGTTTTGTTCGCGTGCGATATGGGCATTCCACTCGAGTTGTATAGTATACTTTCTCTACGACCAAATAAAAAAAAATCTGTTGTGGCCAGCACAAGACCTCTCGCCATGTCCATATTAGGCTATATAGGTATTGTATTGCACTTCGCTGTCGAACCGTCGTTTTATAACAAAAAATTACAGAACTTTACGTAAATATTGTTTTTTTTTTTATTGTATTTAACATGTCTATCTATTTTTCATTGTTTGAGGAAGTTCTTTATGTCAGAGATTCTTCCAATTCATTAACCAGATTGGCGGTATTTCTGATGGATATATGCATTTTACCTATAATTTCAAATATTTAATTAATAAAACAATAAGAAAGATTAAATGCACTTAGCAGAAAAAGCTATTAAAATGTCACTAAAACTGTTGATTTTTGACACTGACATCCGACTCTTACAAACTATGTTATAAACAGTAGAATTTGTCAAGTGGTTTCCTTAGTGCCTTAGCCTCTGCGATTAGATTATTCTATATATTATAGTGCCTTTATCTTTAAATCTATACAAGATATAATAAATATTTTATGTGTATTAGATGGAGAATTTTATGTTCTTCAATATTTGTAATAACAAAACATTTTCAGCTCTTCCCAGGGATGTCAGATTGAGGAATTTATAATTAAACAGGTCTTAAGTCTTATATAGTTTTTGAGGAATCGTCCATATACACATACACACATCCACACACACACACACACACATATTTTTAAAATATTGTAATCGGTTTCTAGGGTCTTTAAATTGTGCTTATTCAGTAAATTCTGGATATGCGATTTTTAGCATGAATCCAATACCTCTTTTAGTGAGAGGTAAAATTTACAAAACTTTACCCAAATATTGTGTTTTATTGTATTTCGAAAATACATACATATTTTCCTGGACGGTGTTCATATACAGAAGTTAAATATGGTCGCATATGTGCACGTGTTTTTTTAGTAAAACAAAAGATTGTATTTGCTGGTGCTGGTAGTAATTTAGAGTTCACTGATTCTCAGTTTGAAATTGCCCTTATACTCTCGAGGGCTATACGTTAGTTAGAATTGGTTCCGAGCTGTGAGCTCCAAAGTTGCCAAATACCTAGAGACCGACACCAATTGAAGGAAGTGACGTCATCGAAAACCGAATCCTACTTCCGGAAATATGTATTCAAAGAGAATCATTCAACCTTATTATTATTTTTAGGTATTAGGTGTTACTACATCATTAAAATATGATCCTAGGCTTATTCTAGGTCGACCAGTTTACACTTTAAGCACAGAATACATTTATACACAAGCGACACTCCTTGCCGGCACCATTGTTGTTGTGATTTTACGTTTATGACCTTGAACTTTAAATTTGTTGGCAAATTTACGTGCGAAATTTAAATTGTTTTAAATGGTAAAAGAAAAATTAGAACATAAAAGTACTAAAATTTTAATTTTATTAACGAATTAAAAAGAAATTAGATAAAATAATAACATATTTATATTTTTATTAAACAAATGCCTGAATTTTACAAATTTATTACAATGCAGAATTTTCTATATCTTTGATGTGAGAAACAAACGTCAGACTCGATGAATATGTCCCATATATCCTTCTCCATCAAATCTTCTCTTCCACAGGCCTTGAGCCACATTTTACACCTATATTTATTAAATGAATATACCTTTTACATGATATGGTAGTCGTTTTACATAACTTACATTTCTGGATCTTTCGGAAACGAAAAAAACTTACATTTCCCTTTCTCCATTTTTTAAATCTATTTATACAGTCTTTATATGAACAAACAAGTCCTCCCGATTCATTTTATCCATTTCATTAGAAACTAACACCACTTCTAAAATTCACAAACAGTTCACAAAATACGTGAAATAAATTGTTTTTCCTTATGATAATAATTTTTCCTATCGTTTGTTGAAAAAATAACATATTTGTTTTTATTAGAAATCAATTTGTGTTTCTCAATATATTTTTATTATTGACCCCTAACGGAAAATGTTCACGTCGAGATAATGAAAAGAACAAAGAATTGTAAGATACGAAGATATGCCGAAACAATCCGATTTTAACCGATTAGCCCTTTAAATTTGTTGGCATACTCTTTCTCTCTCTAATTTTCGTTTCTCTCTCTGACTGTCGCTTCTGTCTAGATGTTTATTCTGTGCTTTAAGTATATATTTTAAACTTACAAAAACTGAATATGTTATTCAAGTATAGATTTAGATATAAAGACACTGTCATATATACAGGGTGTCTCTTAAATAGGGGGACATGGCTTAACCACAGATTCCTGAGGCTAAAATAAGACGATTTAACTAAACTTGCTTCTACCGGAAAGTGTAAAATTAGGTGTTCGACATTTGGATAGACTGCTAGATTAAATTTATTTAAAAAAAAAATCAGGATGCAGTCACTTAGGTTTTATTTTTTTCTGTCTGAACCGTAACAAATATCACAAACTAAACATAGAGAGAAAAGTTTACTATTGAATGTATCTTTCTGAAAAAAATAATTTTATGTTATCGGCGTGGCCATTAAAAAGTTACGGTCTAATCAATGTTGGGACACCTAAGTTTCATACACTAGTGGTTCACTAATAATAATAAGCATCATCTTAAAAGATTACGTATAACCATATGAACTGTCATACCACATTTCATCCAAATCGTTTGAAGCGTTCTGTTATTATAAGCAAAATAAATTTTTTTTTTCGAAGAACTTTGAAGCAGAATTTTGGCTAAATGGTACACTTTCCGGTAGAAGCAAGTTTAGTTAAATCGTCTTATTTTAGCCTCAGGAATCTGTGATTAAGCCATGTCCCCCTATTTAAGAGACATCCAGAATAGTCTAATCGCAGAGGCTAAGGCACTAGGGAAACCAGTTTACAAATTCAAATGTTTATAACATAGTTTGTAAATGATAGATATCAGCGTCAAAAATCAACAGTTCTAGTAACATTCTGAAAGCTTTATCTGGGAAATACATTTAATCTTTCGTATTGTTTTATTAATTAAATATTTAAAATTGTAGGTAAAATGCATATATCCATAAGAAATACCCCCAATTTAGTTAATGAATTGGGAGAATGTCTCACATTTAGGAACTTCCTCATACAATGAAAAATAGATATAATTAGAAGGACATGTTAAATACAATAAAAACAATATTCGGGTAAAGTTCTGTATTGTTTTTGTTATAAAACGACAGTTCGATAACAAAGTGCAATACAATACTTATATAACATAAAATGGAAATAGCGAAAGGTATTGTGCTGGCCATTAAACTTGTAAGGTGCGTTCGGCAAATGAGTTCTGTTCACTCTGTACACTCCTAGCACCTTTCGGTAATTACATGGAGTGATAAGCGTCTTAAAATGGAGCGTTCGGCAAATGCAGAATGGAGTCAAGTGGAGTGAAAAATGTTAACTCCATAAGCCCAACCTCGATATGCAAGCATACATGGAATTTTTTTTGTTTTATTTGACATCTGTCAGATCATTTTGTATTTTTATGTTGAAATATTTTATTATACACAATTATTTTATATTTATAAAATTGTTCTGTAATATAACAAGGCACAGTATGTCGGAATGGTAAGAATTCTGTACCATTTCTAATATATACTTTCTTCAGAATCATTAAAGAATAATACCAAACTGAATAACTTCTGTATGGTTCATTATTTATTTTTTTAGCAGTGCAGTATATAAGATAGTCAAAAAAAGGAGGTTATTATATTCGTGTACCAAAATTTTAACTCTACTCGTTCGGTTACACACAAATAAAGGAGTGTACCTTGTTCCCTCGATCTACTCCAACTCCTTATGATTTACCGAACAGATGTATGAACAGAGGGCCATTGACAAAAATATTGTAGTACTTACATAAATGTATTTATTAAATTGCTACACTTGAAATTACGGCTTCAACCTTTTATTCAAAATAGTCACAAATTCATTTAGTATGGAGGTATTTCCTATTCATATCTGCATAATGAATACAAAAAATTGTCGTATTTCTTTCGTCACGCAATCTAATGCATGTTTCACTGCAATTTCGACTCTGTAGTTACGTATTCCGTCTAAAACCACTTTAGCAAAGCTTGAAATATAACCTGCTTTCTACGCGGTCTACATCAAAATTATAAATAAATATCATTACGGCGTAGTACCCATTGCTGGGTGAGCCAATCTGTTTTGTATATAGATTTTGGTAATAATGATGGCATATTTGTACCGTGTAGGCGTTTACCAAGCATCACCTCATTGGCACTCATTGCTGGAATAGAGAGTGCATCACAGCGGTCAAGATTATAAATATTTCAAATAATTACAAAACGGTACAAACTGCAAAAGCAACCATTTTGTTGAATCAAGTTTCTAGCTTCTTTACTTTTATAGATTGCTGTAATGGGGTCATTTCACATTTTCTGATTTATTTTTTTCTTGAAAAAATAGGTCAAATTAAACATGTATGTGTATGTTTTACATCTTACAAGTCTTTAGAATCAGAGATATGATTTTTTAAAAGTTGCGTTTAATTTCAAATATTTCAACGGCTGGCGACACATATTCACGGAAGCGACAGTCGAGCTCTACCGGTTTAATTTAGAACTATGATTATTTGGTTTCGTATTTATTTAAATAAATGGTTTATTGACATACCTTATACTGCAGTAGTACTTTTAAAGAACTAGAAAGTAATAATAATCTTCTCTCTTGTATATTTTGCTGTCAGCTGTCACACTTTTAGGTTAGGTTACTGTTTCATGTTGTGAAGCGTGTGTGTGTGAGAGAGAATTGTCTTTGTGTGAGTATGAATATGTGTCGTCACAAATTTAGTCCGTGTTTAAAAGCGCGAAAGTTTATTAGCAAATTTATGAATGAAAAGTCGCATATTTCAAATTATTTTCTATTACTATATTTATTAAATGAGATGGATTTCATGATTTTATAAAAAAAATCGATAATTATTTTTTTTGAAATGACCCCATTTACTTTTCGTGCCTTCGTCAGGCATAGCTTGTTTTACAATAGGGCTGTTGCAAGAATTTTTATATGACTTCTAAGTATTCAATTTTAAAAGATATTGTTCTTTAAAGAGCCTCAAATTTGAAAATATCACGAAATATCCTTTAAATATTTTACAATTAATTTTTGAAATTTGGATAAAATTTTGAATAAGTTACGTGATCTGAAACAGAATGTGACGTCAGAGTACATACATCTTCAGCTGTTCTAAGGTGTCAAGTGTATTGTCAAAGTTGTCAAACAAGTGTCAGATTTTTAGATTGGTTCAAGTTGTATAATATGTAGGTAATAAAAAGTTCAAAATAAAATGAGTAATTTACGATATTGTATTGTGCCTTCTAACAAAAATACTGTTAGGAACAAACCTACTATAGAGTTTATAAATTTTACAAAAGATGCGAAGAAAAGAAAATTGTGGCTTAAAGCAGTAGGTCGAAGAGCTGATAATTTGTCAGAAAAATAGTGTCTTCATGTTTGTGAACATCATTTCAACTTTCATCCACCTTCACGATAACAGTATATTTTTGTTGCTTCACTTTATGTTCAGGGCAATCTTTACATCTGACTATACAGATATTTTTTTCTGGACATAGATCTACATGTCCTACAGCAAATTCAATGTAAGAATCACGACCAGAACTTTAAAATAAAATATATTATCAATTTATATAGTAAATTCAGTTTTTATATTTTATTTTACCTCAACTCTTTAACACCCCTTATTTCGGTAGCAGTAAAACAATCGTTCTGATATAAATTCAGCCATCATCCAGCTATCGACCTTCGGAAAATTGTTCGACTTAGCTTGAGTGTAATTTGAATTAGCCATTATTACTATTATTCAATTACAATGAGCAATGTCAGAGTCAAATGTCAAATTAAAAGATTTTTTTATTAACATGTGACAAACTTTGGCCTACGTCATTTATATAAATAATATGAATAAAAGTAGGTGATGGAAAAACTATTTTCCCATTGGCTATTAATGATGTAATGTACTTCTACGTCACAGGAGTGGGGGGTAGTTTTTCAGGACGCCAATCTTTTTATTTAATTATTTCCACAAATGACAACAAATTATTAAAATAAAAATTATTATTAAGAAAATCATTGCATAAACTTTCATTTAAAATAGTTTTTGAAAAATGTGAAACAGGCTCATTCTCGAAATCGTCCAGAAACACTTATTTTCTGGCCTAGGCCAGCAAACAGATAGCGAGTTTTATGACTATAAGAACGCCTCAATATGTCTGGAAAATATTTTTTGGAGTTAAACAATCATGTCATGACCGAAATTGAGAAGAAATAAGAAGCAGATTTGCACAATTGGGTAATGAATCGCGATGAAATATTTGCTTTTTATTTTGCACAACAAATCTAAAACGATGAAATGCAAAGTCGAGACGAGGAAAAACTTAAACGCTTAATTACTGGAATATATTTCTCTGCAGGCAAATTAATTTACTGGGACGATAATTAATATCTTAAACGGAAAGATAAGATAGGAAAAACTGTTTTAATGCCAAGTGACATAACGCTCAACTTAAAAAGAAAAGTTGGAAAAACGTCGGGAAAAAGTAGGTTACCAGATCATTTTCTGATTATACGTGTAGTCCAGTACTGAGTTAGATTCACCCTGTAAAAGGTCGAGTGTTTTTGATTTTTGGTTATGTTTTGTATTTAGAGGCCCTAATAAAAAATCTGATGTGGCCAACACAAAACCTCCCGCTAATTAATTTTTATTAATTTAAATACATACTTACGGATTTACTACACGGTAAAAAATTACATTGATATTCCGGACAAAATTTAGTTAGCTGTATTTTTTTTTGTTATTTCAACAATATGTTTTTGCCGTGTATACGAAGAACTTTGTATTTTAAGCTTCCAAAACTAAACAATTTTTGTTGTGTATAAAAAGTATTATTTGCTGTAAAATATTAGTCATGGTAGCAATTATTATTAGTAGTACTAAGCAGTCATTTTGTTACTTTGTTCAGATTACAAAATCATTTTGCAACAATTAAAAATATTTAATCTGTTACTGGGACAAATTTTATTTTTTTGTATCCTGTGACATTATATTTTGTAAAGATTACAAAATACAGTATAATTCACTGTTCGTGTTATACTACGTCGTGTCGCATTTGCTTGCGCTGTTAAGTTTTAGCCTGTCGAAAATTGTGTTTTAAAAGTGCTTGTTTACTTGTGCTCGTCAATAAAAATGGATGATTTCGTAAAAGATATTTTAAAACAATGGCAATTAGTGTCTTATTGTGAAATTTGAAGATATGTATCGATTACATAAATTTGTATAATTTAAGTGATTATTGTTTCATATATTATTTTTTTTTTATATAATATTTGTTACATATATAGATTATAATTATAAATAAATAAAATTATTATAATACGTATGTATTTAATTTTTACCTTACTACCTCATTAATGCATTTGTATATCTATCAAAATTTATTGGTTTCCAAAACAAATTCATAGTTATTAATAGTAACTTATTTTATATGTTGCATAACAAATTTATATTTCTTAATAGTAACTTAATTTATTTGTTCGTATAACAAATTTATGTTTCTTAGGGCCGGTTTTTCAATCGCTTGTTAAAGTGTTTGTTAACTACCTAACAGATTAAATTTATCCATCAGATAAACTCCATGGTAATGAAAATGCGTTTTTCAATACGAATTTATCTATTCGGTAAGTAACAGTCGGATTTGGTTGTCAACTTTAATGTTGGCAATAATTATAATCTGATATTTGCTATGTTCGTAAGGAATCACATGTCATTTTGAACATATTCCCATACATTTCGTTTCGAATGTGATTGACAGTTGCAGTTGTTGACAGTACTGAATCTGTGGTGTTCAAGCAAATTTCAAGTTTGCTTTAGTTTGTAACAATATGTGGTAAGAATACATGAACTGAAGATTGGAAAAACTATTTTACTACTGACTGTTATATCATTATGGATTTTATTTTATTACATATATGTATCTTTCTGGCTTCAAGCATCAAGCAATTGTAAATTTGTACTGGGATTTTGCCTACAAATGTACACATATGTTCTGTTTCTTAAAAAATATACTGTCTCATAGGTCATTAATTAGAAAAGGTAGCGAAATTCAGTATTTTATAAGAGCAGGTTTGGTTCATGTTTTCTTGGCAATTCTCAATTACGAGTGATCAGTACAACATTGCGTTATACATTCTATTTTTAACACTACACAATATATTTTATATAATTTATTAGGATTAAACAATAATTTTGCTGTATATTGACGCAACATTGTTATCAACGTTTTGCTTGTTATTAATTTTTCTCATTCTTGTAATCAAAATAAATTATTCTAAAGTGGAAATAATTTTCATTGTATTATGTATTATAACATAATGAAATTTATACATTTTTAAATAAGCCGTGAAAAGTACTCTGCCACATTCGTTGGTATACAAGACATTTTTAGAACAAATGTTTATACCATTGTAAATATCAGTATTCTCTAAATACATAGCAGTATTTTTTTGCTAAATTTGAATCTTTTAAAATATTTATCGTCACTAGAAGTCAACGAGATCTAGTCTACGTCTTTCAATATGTAGTTTTCGACTCACTACCATTATATTAACAAACGAAATCTTCCAATTTTTCCTTGTCCTTGTCTTTATTATCAAAAAACACATTTACATACGTCTATTTTATACATATTTCTACAATTTTCTACGAATATTATTTAACTGTCAATGTCAATATGTCAGAACAGCTGAATTTATCCTACTGGTAAAATTTTATCAGTAGGTCAAAGTGTCTGTTACGTTATCCTCTTGTTTACCTAGGATTTATCCTATTGGTAACGCTAACATGACATTGAAAAACTGAATTAGGTGTTTACCATGAGGATAAACTTTACAGAGACTTAACAGACACTTGCCAGGACATTGAAAAACCGGCCCTTAATGGTAACTTATTTTATTTGTTCGCATAACAAATATCTTTTTTTATATTTAACAAAACTGTGTTTGTTGCCACAACAATTTTTTACCAGCAAATTTACCTAGGTAACTGTAACAAATATATTTGCTGGTCCTATATTGACAAAAAAAATTTGCTGCTGGAACTCATTTTTGGTAATCACAACAAAGTTTTTATTTACCGTGTAACGCTGCAAACTGTTCCATTGCATAAAACTATTGCTTTATTTACTATTTTCTTTTTAAAATGTCACTATTATTAATTTGAAGTGATTAGTTTTTTGACAGTGACATTTAATGTCAGTTACATTCATTTCAAATATGAACTGTGTAACAAAGGAATTGTATTTTTCTTAGGCTTCAGGACTTGTGAAAAAAATTATTTTTAAATTTATCTGTAAAATATATAGAAAAAGTATTAATGTATTCCTGTAGAAAATTCAATAATCTTTAATTTTCATAACGACAAAATGCGAAAAAATGGCATTTAATGGTATTTTTTGAAGAAAAATCATTATGAGCTTCAGGTAAAGTGCCATTTCCGGTTATCCGATTTACACTTCTTTTCTTATTAGAATAGGACAGAAATACAAGATTTCAGAATTTTCTGACTGATAGTATTTGAGTTAGAGTGAAGACAAAATCCCTACACATACACACACACGCACACACATACATACATACATACATACACACACACACACACACACACACACACACACATACATACACACATACACACAATGTTAAATTTGGATTCTAGGGACCTTAAAACGTGGTCATTTACTAAAATCTCGATATGAGATTTTTAGCACGATCCCTATACCTCCCTTACCAAGGGTAGCGGGAGGTAAAAATCTGATGTGGCCAGCACGCAACCTCCCGCCAATTCCATGTTTAAAATAGCAATGAGCATAATTTGGATTATATTTAATTGTTTTTCCTTGAAAATCTGTTAAGAACTCAAAATTAAGTAGCACTTCCGGGTTATTATAACATCCAAATCTAATATGTTGTTTCAAATTATTTACCAAATTTGAAAAGTTTTGGATTATATTTTATTAGAAAAAATCTGATGTGGCCAGCACAAAACCTTCCGTCAATTCAATGTATTTTGTACAAATCCGATACCAAAAGTACCTTGGAAAAGATTCTATATATCCTGTAAAATTGTAACATGAACACACTATTTTCTACAAATTCCATATTGTAAGTTCCTTTGAAAAGATTCTATAAATCCAATATAATTATAACACGATTGTACATTCTTTAAATTGCACTTCACACTTCCTCATTCCTATCCAACGCATCTTCTTCACACAGTTCTTCCTCTCTCAAATATTCTGCTACACAGTTCTTCCATCTTCTCTTTGGTCTTCCTCGTACTCCCGGCATTGAAACTGCAAGTCACTTGCGAGGGACACTCTGTCACTTATGTTACTTTCTGATCCTATGCTGTCCACTTTGGTTTTGCACTTAACACTGACATCTGTCAATTAAATTTTTTTGAATATATCTGCTGTTTCCATAATTTTTGCAAAGCTGACTGATTTTTGAAAGTTAACCTCTCTTAATCTCTCTATAACTCTATATCTATTGAATATGAAGGAAAACGTATAATCAAATTGTATAGAGAATTACATTTTCTTTCATATTAATGATCATAAAATGTTGAAAAATGATATTTAACTGCGTTTTTTCCAGAAAAACTGTTAAGAACTTCAAATAAGAGTACTTCCGGTTTACCAATTATAACCAAAATCTAATCAGCTCTTCATATGGTTGTAAAGAAGAGGAATACGAAAAAATCATAATTTTTAGAATTGTAGTTTTGAAGTTATCGTCGGAGAAAAATTTGTCACACACACACACACACACACACACGGACACACACACGCACACACACACACACACATACATACATACATACATACATACATACATACATACATACAGACATCAATGTAAAATTAGTAAAATCGTATTCTAGGGATCTTAAAACATGCTTATTCATTAAAAACTCATCACCGAATTTTTGACCAAAGACAATACCTTCCTTTTGAGGGAAGGTAAATATCGCGAAAAAATTTTGTGATTGATAATAATTGAGTTAGAGAGTTGACAAAATCAACACACACACACACACACACACACACACACACACACACACACATACACACATACACACATACAGACAACATTGTGAAAATGTTAAAATCGGATTCTAGGAACCTTAAAACGTGGTCATTTACCAAAGTCTCGACATAGCAGTAACCTATGCGTTCCTTACCAATGTAGCGGAAAGTAAAAATAAAAAATCTGTTGTGGCCAGCACAAGACCTTCCGTCAATTCGATGTATTTTGTACAAATCCCATACCAAAAGTACCGTGGAACAGTTTCTATATAATATCATGTAAAATAGAACACGAACACATACTATTTTTTACAAATTCCATACCAAAAGTTCATTTAAAAAGGTTCTATAAATCCAATAAAATTATGACATAAACAAACACTACGTAAAATGCACTTGACACATTTCTTTCTGCTTCTTCTTTTCTCAAGTCTTCTGCGATACAGTCCTTCCATCTTCTCTTTAGCCTTTCACTGCATGTCACTTGCGAGGAACACTATGACACACTAATTTTTGATCCCATACTTTCCATATTTGGTTTTGCACTTGCAACAGACATATATCAATTAAAACTTTTTGAATGAGCAGCTGTTTCCATGATAAATAGCAAAGCTGACTAATTTTTCAAAATTAATTTCTTTATAATGCTTTAACTCTACATCTATTGAATATGAAGGAAAATGTATAATCAAACCATATAGAGAAGAGTATTTCCTTTAATAAATATAATAACAAAATGTCAAAAAATAATATTTAACTTCGTTTTTTTAAGAAAAACTGTAAAAAACTTCAAATAAGGGTACTTCCGGAGGATCAATTATAACCAAAATCTAATCAACTCTTCATATGGATGTACAGAAGAGGAATACGAAGGAATTATAATTTTTAGAATTGTAGTATTGAAGTTATCGTCGGAGAAAAATTTGTCACACACGGACACACATACACACACACGCACACACTTATTTTTATACAACATGACTGAACTATACTCGAAGCAAATTTATTAACTTTGTGTGTTATTCGTTTACCAATAATCTCAATTTCCTTCATCACATTGGAAGAACTATTATTCTTTAATCAAACTTATAGAAAATATCTATTATTTTTTATTTTATTCCATAATTACATACTAGAGACATAATCATAAATCAGACGTTTCTCCTTTAGAATGTTTTAGGACTAAGGTAAGAATGTTGCCCCTCTTTAGTAATTTAAAGGCGCATATTAAAATCTGAATCCTCGCGGCTGAAATATGTGTCTGAAGCCTGAAATGAGGCAGTAAATTATAACCTGAAACAGTCACATGACAGCCAGGAAGAAGAACAAATTATTGCAATGACGTACACGGAAGTATTCTTAGAAAGGACGAGACATATAAGATCATATTTTTTATGAGCTCAAAGAAAATTAAATTCGTGCATATTTACAATGTATTCCAAAAGCAGTTATGCCACTTTCTCAAATATTTCAGAACATACAGGGTGTTAAAATATAAGTGTCCCAAATTATGAGCGCATATAATACTGACCAAAATGAGTAAAAAAAGTTTAATTAACATGGGTCCGATCTTCAACTGTTTTCGAGAAAGAGGCCGTATTGTATTAGAATCGAAGAAAAACCGACTAAGATAGACAAAATTTTGTCTATGCTAGTAAATAGACTATAAAAAAACAATAACATATTAGATATGAAACATCTAATTTTATAAGATACATCGAGATTTAAATGAATAAGCACGATTTAAGGTTCATAGAATCCGATTATAACATTTTTAAAATGATGTCTGTGTGTGTGTGGATGTGTGTGTGTGGATGTGTGTGTGTATGTGTGTGTGTATGTATAAATGTTGGAGGGATGATTTCTCAAAAACTATAAAATATTTAACTGCAGTTTCCTCAATCAGACATTCCTGGGAAGAGCTGAAAAGGTTTTGGTAACAATTGAACAACCGGAAGTAGTAGTTTAGTTTAGTTAGTAATTCTTCTAAATATAACTTTTTGGGAGTTTTTTTTTTATTAAATATTGAAGAACATAAAATTCTCTATCTAATACACTTCAAAATTTTATTATATCTTGTATAGATTTAGAGATAAAGACACTATAATTTATAGAGTATTCTAATCGCAGAGGCTAAGGCACTAAGGAAACCAATTGACAAATTCCAATGTTTATAACATAGTTTGTAAATAACACGTGTCAATGTCAAAAATCAACAGTTTTAGTGACATTCTGATAGCTTTTTCTGGGAAGTATATTTAATCTTTCTTATTGTTTTATTAATTAAATATTTGAAATTATAGGTAAATGCATTGTATCCATCAGAAATACCGCCAATCTGGTTAATGAATTGGAAGAATCTCTGACATTTAGGAACTTCCTCATACAATGAAAAATAGATATAATTAGAATTATATGTGTCCAGAAGACATGTTAAATACAATAAAAAACAATATTTGGGTAAAGTTCTCTAATATTTTGTTATAAAACGACGGTTCGAAAGCGAAGTGCAATACAATACTTATGTATATAGCCTACAATATGAAAATGGCGAGAGGTCTTGTGCTGGCCACAACAGTTTTTTTTTCTATGTAGTTAAAACAAGGCTTGCGCCAGCAGCCTATAAATATATAAAGTTAGTTGAAACGAAGTAAAATTTGATCAATAAGAATATAAATATTGGTGCCCAAGGAATAAATAGGAATATAATTGTATTTTAATGGGACATACAACTTCCTGTTTATAGGGAAGTGTTTTGAAACAAAATGTGTTATAATATATTTATTCATTTAATTGAATTGTTTCAAGTAGTTGTATGTGTTGTCGTGTTTACTCGCCACTTTTTTCATTTATATTTAATAAGGTTGAAGTCAACACAAACGCATTAAATTATTAATTTTATTTTGCTGTGCATTGATCTTATCCTACTTTAATTAGAGGAAAACATATTTATTTAATAAATTATTCATATTAAAATACATACTCTACATTTTTATATCAGAATGTTAGATTAGTTTGAATTATTACTCCAATACTAAAATATATCGTTTATAGAGATATGTCTATTTCATTTTTTGAAACAAACCTTTTTACCTCTCGCTAAGAGAGATATTGGATTCATGCTAAAAATCATATAACCATATTTTAGAAAATAAGCACATTCTAAGGTCAATAGAATCAGATTTTCACATTTTTACAATGTGTGTGTGTGTGTGTGTGTGTGTGTGTGTGTGTGTGTGTGTGTGTGTGTGTGTGTGTGTGTGTGTGTGACTGGATGTTGGAGGGCGGATTCTGACATTAATGGGAAGAGCTGATATGGTAACAATTGGACAACAGGAAGTAGCAGTATCTAAAAAAAAAAAATCTTTTAAATATTATTTTTTTGGAAATTTATGTTATTACAAATATTAAAGAATATAAAATTCTCTATCCGATACATTAAACATTTTTATTATATCTTCTATAGATAGAGAGATAGAGAATTGCAAATATATAAAATAATCCGTTGTAATGAATCTCACAGCCCAAACAACTCCATGGAAACCAGTAGAAAAATTAAAATGTTTGTAACTAACAGAAAAATGTCAGTGTCAAAATTTCAAATACACTACTAAAGGATTTTTCTGGGAAATACATTTAATATTTGTTTTATTATTAATTAAATAATTAAAATTATAGATCCATGTTATATATTGGTACGTATCAGAAATTCCGCCAATCTCGTAAATGTATTTGCAGAATTTCGAACATTTAGAAGAGTAGGAGAATACTTATTTATATAATGAATTAAAAAATGTATAACTATATTAATAATAGATGTAATTCGAATTTTTGTGTGTGTGCCAGAAATGTTAAATAAAATATGAATATGTACTTATACAGGGTGTTAAAAAATAAGTGTCTCAAATTATGAGGGCATATACAGGGTGTCTCAGGACGAGCTTACGCTATCTATATTTTAAATACTATTTAATATAATTTAACGAAATTTGGTATCTAGGGGTTATCCAACATGCCTGTTTTAACTAACATATTTTTAAAGCAGTAGCACTTCCGGTTTGACCGGAAATTGACCTCAACTTTCTTATTTTAAATGGAATATGCAGCGGAAAAATTTACATATGAAGCAATAAAAACATTTTACTCATAGTCAACTACTTCCGGCGTTATTCAACTTTTTCTGATTTTTTGTCTGAAATCCGGCACATTTTCAAAACTCTGTATATCGGGAACGAGATCGAATTTTTATAATCTGAAAAAAGCCTTTTATAAAGGAGACTTTAAGCTACATTATCCATAGAAGAATCCTCGATTATTTATAAAAATGTGATGGGTACGTTACACCAAAATTACAGTTGACAAACTTCAAAAAAGACAATTTTTTTAAATGGAACCCCCCCTTTTTTATTACATAAATGTGTACTACGACAAAAAATAAGGGTACTTTATGTAACATGTTCTATGTTGAAAGTTGATAGAATTTCAGTAAATTAGAAAAACATGTAATCTGGGTACAATTATGATACAGATAGTGGTCGAACAAAATTTTGTCTATGCCAGTAAATAGACTATAAAGAAAACAATAACATATTATATGAACAATTTTTTTCACTTTCTAATAGTTACGAAGTTATTTGAAAACTAAATATTGGCCAAGGGCGCCACAACTTTTGTCTTAGTACAATTATTCAATTTTTTGTGAAAAACAAAAACACATCTAAGCAGGTCATCGAACCCGCCAAAAACTGGGTTCGGTTTAGGTTCAGGTTAATTTGTTTTTTGAAAGATGGGTTCGGGTGCGGTTCTGGTTCAAGCATTAATAAAATTTGCGGTTTTGTTCGCGGTTCAGGTTCGAAATGA
This sequence comes from Ophonus ardosiacus, assembly GCA_943142095.1. Taxonomy (NCBI): domain Eukaryota; kingdom Metazoa; phylum Arthropoda; class Insecta; order Coleoptera; family Carabidae; genus Ophonus; species Ophonus ardosiacus. Next base: position 36,487,366 of record OW964835.1, read on the forward strand.
TGTAAAATGAGAGCCGGAATTTACTCAAACCGCAACAAGAAATGAACACAATTTTCACGAAAAGTCAACTCAGACAGCAACGCAGAAGCCTAAGACGTCGATTATCGGCTGTATTTACTGTTCGAACTAAAAATTAACCTGAACGAGAGTTGAATCCCGAACCTGAATTTTAATACTCGGTTCGGTTTCGACTCAGGTTCAATTAAAAATATATCTGAGGTTCGGTTCTCGGTTTGGGTTCCCTGAAATGTTACGGTTTGGTTCCGGTTTTGGTTTGGTTCAGGTTCGGGTTCGATGCCCTGCATCTAAGATGACCTCTGAAAGATAAACAAAATTTCTCATTTAATCAAAGTCGTAACTCTTACAGTTTTCGAGATAGCAGAGGTAAACACCGAAAAAACTCATTTTTCATTGCCTTTTATCTCGGGAACTATTGAAGATCGGACCCATGTTGATTAAACTTTTTTTACTCATTTTGATCAGTACTATATGCTCTCATAATTTGGGACACTTATTTTTTAACATCCTGTATAGCCTAATATGGAAATGGCGGGAGGTCTTGTGTTGGCCACAGCAGATTTTGCATGGTTAAATGAAAGACCAACCTATGGCTGAACCTCGCCATTCTTGTCTCATCAATAAAGATTATTATTATTATTTAGTTAAATAATTATCATCTTCAACAATACGTCCAAACGGCGTGATGATATATTTATCTATCTTTTACACCGTTGTAACTAAAATGAATGGCTACATTTTCAGCAAATAAAAACTTTGCGAATGTGTGGTTAGTGTATTTACATTGTAATCACGTTCGTTACGAATAAATTACAAGAGAGTTTTAAACAAACAGAGATACAGCGTTTATTTCCAGTGAAAATTTAATTCATACACTGTTACATTTTGCAATAGCTGTAGATTTTCATTAAACGAAAATTTTTCATCAATTCTATCCATATAGAGACGATGTTGTTCGAATACCAATACATGTTTTTCCTATTAACTGATTTTGAATTTAAACATTTTTTTGTTGATTGACATGAGAAGAGTGTTATATCTATCCTTGTCATGCACCTTTCTTGTTAATGTAAATATGAGAGAGAGAAATTATGTCAACTTGTTAATATATTAATCCGTTTATGATATATACCGAGAGTTTATTTTATCAGTAAACATAGGGTATATCATGGCCATAGTTACGGTATGAATGTTTGACAGCAATGTATTGAAGCGTTTATTTTATGAGTACACATAGGCGTTCAACATGGGAAGCAGTTTTTTGCAAATACAAAGTGTCCGTCAAAAAATTAAGCCATGCTATTGAACATGACAATAGTACATTACATCTTGTGCATTATTTAATATTAATTACTTTACTAATATTGAAAAAATTGCAACAAATTACAGAAATTGTCAAATAAATAATTGTTTCACTTTTTTATTATGCAATATGAAAAGATTGCGTCTAAAATTTTTGGTTGGGGTTCGATTACCCGTTGGGGTATTTTTTTTTTTACATAAAAATTGTTGAACTTTTAAAAATCAGTTTATACTTCCATATTACAATCATTTAAAAATAATAATAACATTGTAATAAATAAAGAGAAAATAATTGAGAATAATTGATTACAATAATCAAAATATTGATACAATATTTCAATATCAAATTGAAAGTAGTAGTTTCTTAAAAAAATCTTCTAAATATCATTTTTTGGAAATTTATGTTACTACAAATACATATTAAAGAATATAAAATTCTCTATCCAATACATTCAACATTTTTATTATATCTTCTATAGATTTAGAGATAGAGATTTATAAATATATAACATAATCCACTGTGTAATGAATCAAACAGGTCATGGGAATCAGTTAAACAATGAAAATGTTTGTAATTGACATAAATGTCAGTGTCAAAGATCTAAAGACATTACTAAAGGCTTTTTTGGGATGTACATTTAATATTTCTTATTTTATCATTAATTAAATATTTAAAATTATAGATATAGCTGCCGCACGTTAAGTTGACACTGTCTTGAATGCGGAAAACCTAAAATTGGTACTTGAACAAGTCGAGATGTAATAGTAATTATAATATGCTATTGTCATAATCAGGAAAAGACTCCGTCAACATCTAAGATTCGTATAAAAATGAAGGGCACTCATTTATACGCCAAAGTTTGTACAGTATCACTATCAACTAAACACGCGCTTGCTATACATATATTTCGAACATTTACTGTGTACACACACACAAACACATCATCGCAAAAATGTTAAAATCAGATTCTGTTGACCTTAAAACGTATTTATTCACTAAAATCTGGATATGCGATTTTTAGCATGAATGGGGTATTCCACTCAATTTTTTTTATTATTTTAAATAGTATTTCATTCAGTTTTGAAGCAATTCATAGTATTACAAAATTTTAATTGTTCCTAGTTTAACAGTATTTTATTTTCGAGAAATCAGTGTTATGTCACATTTCCCCTATACTTGTTTTTCTCACACACATTGCCCTGAGTACGCTGCGAGAGAAAGATAAGAATTGTATGACGTCAATTTTCCCTTTTAGCAAATGTGAAATATCTCGTAAAGTAATTATTTAAAAAATGTTTTCATCGTTTTAACTATTATTTATTGAGCCATACTTTATGTTAAATTGATTTTTTTTATTTTTTTGTTATGGTGGAATACCCCATTGAATACCTCTCTTTTAGCGCGAGGTAAAAATGATAAAGATGTCAAAATTAAACAGAGTTTAGCACAAATATTGTTTAAATTTTTGTTTTTGAATAGACGTGTATGTATTTAAATTAATAAAAATAAAATGGTGCAAGCTATTGTGCTGGCCACATCAGATTTCTTGAATTGTTTCTCTTAAATGTCTACATTTTACGTCAGTAGAGAATTTATTTTCTTTCTGAACAAACAAAAGAAGAATAGCAATAAGGAAAATCATTTTCCGGTATTTTCTTTTCCGTTTGGGAACAATAATATCTGGAATGCGAACTCCGAACGCCAAATGTAGGTCTACATATGGAAATATACAGACAGACCTTATGGCCTTATATGATCATTTTATGGATGTATTCATTTTTTCAGCTAAAATTGTACATTTTAGAATTTCATTTGTTTTGTTACGGACCTTAATTTGTAAGTCATATCGAAACACCTAGAGAGTAATATTGAAATGAATATATTTACAAGCTATACATGATGTCTCAATATTATCCTATATGATCCAGAATTTTTCCGACCTGTTTGCTAATGTATTCAAACCGCTGAAAAGAGCTATTGGATTCATGATAAAAATCAAATATCCAGATTTAAATGAATAAGCACGTTTTAAGGTCACTAGAATCCGATTTTAACATTTTTACAATGATATCTGTGTGCGTGGATGTATATATATATATATATATATATATATATATATATATATATATATATATACCGAGAGTTGTTTTTATCAGTGAACATGGGCGTATGTCATTACCATAGTTACATTTAAAATGATGGACAGCAATGTATTATCGCGTTTTTTTTAAAACTGAACATAGGACTTGACATTTAGTATATCTGTCAATGTCATCAAATTGTCATATTTCAAAATGTATACAGTTGAAGAAAAAGTTCAAATTGTATGATATAATTCTATACTCTGACATAAGCCTAAGGCAAGAAATAATTAATATAAATTATATTTTATCCCTATTTTTTAATTGATCAATATTTATTTTGTCACCATTGTAAATACAATTTTTTAAATGGCCCCAAAGAAAAAAAAATCGTTTGGTGCAAGATCTGGTGGCATTGCAGGCCACTCCACTTCTCCACCACGTCCTATCCAGCGTTGGGGGAATACCTGGTGCAGATATAAGTGAAAATTTTGACGACTCCAATACCTACAATTTTGTGAATTTACTTCCCGATTAATATAAAATGTCGCTTCATTCGTAAATAAAATTCGATCCAGTAATATTTCCCCACTATTAATTTTGTTCATCATATCTTCGCAAAAGATATTTGTTCGTTCTATATCGTTGTGTAATAACTCTTGGTGATTTTGATATTTAAAACTCTTAAAATATTCTTGTCTTAAAACCTTGTATACTAGTATTCTTAATTTCAGAAAAAAAATTGTTGACAGGGTGTTGTCACTTTCAATTAATTGCATAATTTCTTGTTTCTTACTATTAACTACAGTACTTGATCTGATTTTCTTTTTGTGCTGTTTATTGACGCATCCTTTAGTTATGTAGTCATTGTAAATTTTTCTTTAGGGGGTATCAGACGTACGCAGCTATCTGCAACTGATTTAAAGCAACTTTTCAAAATACCTAACTCTTGTTATCACACGTACACAGAGTTACATATATTTTAGGTTATTTGCGTACTTAATGTTGGTAACCTTATTCTACACGTCTCATATCCCATAACTTGTTAACATCTTTAATTACATTTATCATCGTTTCCAAATATGTATGCAAATGATTGTCTGTGGAACACATTTTTAAACTTCACATCAAAACATAAACACGTGTATTTAGGGACTTTTAAGTTCTATAGCGCATGCGTACATCGTTTGTACGCATGTATCTGCAACTTGTCTACGAAGTTTTCAAACATGTTCGTAAACTAGTTGCATGAAACCAGTCTCTTTATCTTACGGAAAAAGTTGCATGAAATAGACAAAGTTGCAGAAAATCTATAACAAGTTGCGCGTATGTGCTTACGTGTGATACCCTCTTTATAGTTGTTGGACTGGGTAGCTTATTAAAAGTTAATGCACATAAGTCAGAAACTTGTTGTAGACTCGTTATAATTACCTACTCCAATTTACAATTTGAACTTTTCTTTAACTGTATACATTTTGAAGTATGATAATTTGATGACATTGACAGATATACTAAATGTCACGTCCTATGTCCAGTTGTAAAAAAATGCATTGCTGTCAATCATTTTAAATTTAACTATGGTAATGACATACGCCATGTTCACTGATAAAAATAACTCTCGGTATATATATATATATATATATATATATATATATATATATATATATGTGTGTGTGTGTGTCTGTGTGTGTGTGTGTGTGTGTGTGTGTGTGTGTGTGTGTGTGTGTGTGTGTGTGTGTGTGTGTGTGTGTGTGTGTGTGTGTGTGTGTGTGTGTGTGTGTACGTCTGGATGTTGGAGGGACAAGTCCTCAAAAACTATGGCCCATATTCTCTCATCTTGAAGTATCGCTACTTCCGAAAAATCGCTACTTCAACTGTCAAATGTCAGCTTTAATACCAAAAATTAGAGAAATAAAAATAAATTAAATTGTAAATAGCACTTATTTCAAATATTATAGGCTTCTTTTACAAAAATATCAAACCTATTCTTTTCTACTCGTAAAATAAAATAAAATTTTAAAAATCGAAATAGTGCTACTTCCGAAGTAGCGCTACTACAAGATGTGAGAATACGGGCCAATGAGATTTAAGACCTGTTTAACTATGAATTCCTCAATTAGACATTCCTGGGAAGAGCTGAAAACGTTTTGGTAACAATTGAACAGCCGGAAGTAGTAGTTTCTTTAAAAAAATATTCTAAATATATTTTTTGGAAATTACTATTATTGAAGAACATAAAATTCCGCATCTAATACACTGAAAAATTTTATTGTATCTTGTACTGATTTAGTGATAAAGACACGATAATATATAGAATAATCGGATGTAATACATTGCACAGGCTGAACTACACTAAGGAAACCAGTTGACAAATTCAAATGGTTATAACATAGTTTGTAAATGACAGATGTCAGTGTCAAAAATCAACAGTTTTAGTGATAGCCTTATTTGGGAAATACATTTAATCTTTCTTATTGTTTTACTAAGTAAATATTTAAAATTATAGGTAAAATACATATATCCATAAGAAATACCGCCACTCTTGTTAATGAATTGGAGAAATCTCTGACATTTAGGACCTTCCTCATATAATGAAGAATAGATATATAATTAGAATTATATGTGTGCAGAAGACATGTTAAATACAATAAAAAAACAATATTTGGGTAAAGTTCTGTAATTTTTGTTATAAAACGATGGTTCGATAGCGAAGTGCAATACAATATTTATATAGCCTAATATGGAAACGGCGAAAGGTCTTGTGATGGCCACAACCGATTTTTATATATTGCTATATAATATTATTTTATATTATACTGAAATGCTCGTATTTCTTAATAAACTCGCAGTAGCAATAGCAACAACGCAGTAGATAAAATTTTGTACATAGTACGTTATGAAAACGTGATATTGTTTGACTCACATTTATTTACAAAACGAGCGAAGCGAGTTTTGGCAGATATTCTGTGTTCATCAAACAATATCACTGTTTTCATAACTGATTATGTGGCCTATTCAGAGAAACACAGTCATAAAGGTTGTTACTGATATAAAGATTGTTATCATAAAGATATTTGTAACAATCTTTATGAATTTGTCAATTCAGAACCTGCGTTGGTATTATTGACAATCTTTACAAAATAATACTTGTGAATGAACCAGTTTATTTGACAATAGCTAACTTCATTATGCATATATAAACTTAACCAACCTTATATGTCAACGCTTTATTCTTTTAATAATGTGTTGCCAATTATATTTAAAATGCAAACATTCTGCCAAAACAACTAAAGAAGAATATGACATTTGTGTCATATTGGAAAACTTCTAAATTATTTAGAACGGGTATGTTAATTCCTACCACTGATCCCAACGTGACTGAAAAGTTATGGAAAGATTTTTTTTTTTTATTTTGATTGAAGAAAAAGCACACATTAGCACCAGAATAAATAACTAGGTTTTCACGAATACGAATACCTACCACAGAATATAATATTTTCAAAGAAATATGTATTTAAGTCAAAATTAACTTTCGTCCACGACGGTTTTTATCGTTCATATTATCATTATTTAAGTCGAAGCAGGATCCATGCGAATAATCAACTGCATCCTGCTAATATTTAGCAGAAAGGGCATTATTAATAATATATGATTGAGTTCTGAATAGGCCCCTATGTAAATAACTATAACAATTTCCAGTGCAGGCATTTTCTTTAAGGAGCATGATTTTAATATGCTATTTATTGCCCATTTAGTTTATACTTGTACGTGACAAAAATCTGTTGCGACGTGCATGAATCGCGACATTAATATGTTGTAAACATTACTACTTGCACCAAACCATAAATTATTTCTAATTTAAAAATTAATTTAAACTTTTACAATACTTCTAAAATGTCTGCGTGAGTATTTATTTCTGTTTAGAAGTTTCAACAAAGAATTCATTTTATTTTACAGTTTACACGAAAAATCAATTGTACAATTCTGAAAGTTCAGAAATTATACTTAAAAGTTTTCAGTATTGAATTATACGCTACAAAGAGTATTATGATGTCATCGTTAAAAAGTTTTCATATTTAAGACTAAACGAAACTATGTCATCTCGTGATTATATCTATATGTGTTGTGGTGTATGGCATAGTCAGATCTTTGTACGTACAGGGTGTAAATCGAAAAATGGGATATAGTCGTTTAACATAGGAAATCAGTTTTTATTTGCGCAAACGTTACCTAATTATTTTAAAAAATACTTCAAATAAAAGTTAAACGGCCGATTTCGCCACCGATTCCTAAACTGTTGCCTAGAAAGGAATTTCCTAAATTTAAGAACTGCCTAAACTGATACTTATCCATTTTGGATTTCACCAAACAAAGCAATGCCCAGCTAGGAATTACTTACGTAGGCATCGGATTATTAGTTACTTTTGTGATATTATATTTGCACAATGAAAATAAATGAAATGAACTAAAATAATTTATGACATTTGTCAATTGTATTTGTCAACACTGACATTGGTAATTATGTGGAGATATTATTATCACGTTGAGGTATACGAAATAATTAAATTTTTAATGAAATATATTTTACTATAAATACATTTTAAAATTTGTATTACAGAAATGGAAAATATAAATGAAACAAAGATGAAAATGAACAAAAAGAAAAATATATAAAAGTCAAAATATAGAATAAATAATACAGAAACTGAATCCTATGATTTCAAGAAAAAATTTAAAATATGATAACCGGACCGCATATTTCTGATATTTGACTATGGCATTTTTGTAGAAATTATGAATTTAATTATATGTGAATACCCAATGTAATTTCCCAAAATATAAAATAAAGAATAAAACGACATATACCTACGTATTTACTAATTAATTTTATATCGTATAAACTCGTATAGGTATATAAAAATTCTGTTTTCCAATGAAAAGGATATTTTTTCAAAACCATTTTTCATCTCAGAATTCAAAACAATTTGTTCTTTCTTTTTTTATCTTGTGCATATCTTTCTATTTCTTCGTTATAACTATCAAAATATTCAATAAAATGTACAATTTTCATTTTGAAGTGTCAACTGTCAAACTTTAGGAAATACTTTGCGATTTGTATGTGGTGCACAGCGGATACATAAGCATTACTTAAATTTTAGAAATCGGTGGTGAAATCGGCCAATAGAGATTTACATCCTACATCTAAATTATGTAAAATGATTATTATATTTATTCATAAATGTAAAAATTTATTTTTCGTACTCATGCATTGAAATGTGTTTTTTCTCGTCGCCTAAGCAACGTCCGAAATGTCAATTTCCCAGGTCTCCACTAGATAAGCGACCGGAAAATTTTGGAAAAAACACTATTATTTCTAAAGCATTTCTTAAAAAACTATATTTATAATAAAAAAGTATAGTTTCTCAAACACTCTTCGGCTTAATAAAAATAGGAGAAAATGGTGGAATATTAAATGAAATTTAATTTTAATATAATAAAATTAGTGCATTTGGTTCACAATGTTGGTCACAACTTGTACCTGTGATGACAGCAATTGGCTTCGGGTAGCAGTGCAGCAGTGGAAAATATAACCAACAAACGTAACATAAATTGTAACATAAGTAGATAAGAAATTAAACAAGTTTATTAAATATATAATAAAAGCCATCAGCTGTGCAATGTCAATGTATTTAAAACAATTGAAATTTAAATTTGACACATCACTCTGAAGTTGGCTTCAAATCAGTGTATATGTATAATTTGTTTTAACAGATGATATTATTTGTACGAAAATAACTAATTAATAGTTTTATAAATTCGTACGAAAAATATTGTACAAACATCTTGCATTGCGTGAACTTGGTTCCCGCATATGTATAGAACTAATAAAGTTCCAGTTTATATGAGCTTTTAGTGTAGTTGGCTACGGATTTATGACAAAAAATAAACAAATGCATTGTTTTTAACTGTCAATTAGAACTAAAACACTTTACCTTTTTGTGTTTTGTCAAAAAATCCAAATTTATAGGCCACCCAGCGAATCAAGCGGTTTACGTCATCGTTTAGGGATTTTTGAAATTTTCTTTATTTTTTAAATATATTTTATTAACGGTATTTTATTGGTTTTTTTTTATTATTATCATGTATTTGACACCTTTAATATAAATAATTATATTTGGATTTATTATTATTAAGTAAAATTTTGTAATTTTTTGCAGAATGACGTTTGATTATATTTTTTTAATATTGGCAATTCTGAACATGTATATTACTAAATATTATATGTCTATATTATACTTTTCAACGTGTATTGTGATTTCATTTTGTTTTTGGTTTCGTTGTTCATTGTCAAAATGTCAAATGCTCTGGCATGTCAAATTCAAGAGCTTGTAGTTAATTTATTGACTTATTTTGAAAATGAAAAATAAATTGGTGGGTTTTTACTTTCACTGAAATCTTATATTGAGGTAATATTTGGCTCTATTTGTTAGCAATAATTTGAAAATTAAATCTATATGTACAGCGTGTGGCAAACGCTATACACAATGTATAGAAACAGTGAGAAATTGTATGGTATATAGTATTCTGTATTTTTTAAGGATCTCACATAATACTAGATAGTTTGTTGCATATACTACAAGAATGAAGTATATAACGGCGTAAGCAGTATCGTTCAGAATATTTTAAATAAAATTGGATTTCGCTGGAAAAATATTATACCAGACGTGTTACCTTTTTAAGAAAGATTTGGATTTATGAAGACAACCCACAGATCATATTTTAATTCGTTTTACATGCTCATGTAAACTTTTTAACATATGTGTCATTGTTTCTAGTGATATTGTATTTATGACGTAAACCGCTTGATTCGCTGGATGGCCTATAGTTATAATTTACAGTTAAAAATAACGCAGATGTTTATTTTTTTCATAAATCCATGGCTGCCTAGACTATAACTTTTTTTGAAGTATTTTTGCATAAAATAATTAGGTGACGTTTTGCGCAAAGAAAAACTTATTTTTCATGTTAAACGCCTATGTCACACTTTTCGATATACACCCTATACATTATACCTTATAAATAAAGAAGTTAATAGGGGTGCTCTGCTTTCTTTGGACACCCTGTATATTTTAGTGTTGGAGTATACTAAACTAAAAAATTTGTCTCATCAAAATTATAAAGTCAAATCTGTTATGAGAAACATATTGTTAAATTTTGAAGGCATTTGATTTATTATAATAAAATTTATAATGAAACACATGAAAGTGATTTTCACCCTTCAATGCAGAATATATTCTACGTTGTGTAACAATGTATTGCATGAACGAAGAAAACTCAATTATTTCCCAAGATAACTCTTATTCAACTTTGTATACTTCATAACTTCACACACGGAAACAGAGAGATAAAACAACAAAAGACTGCGAACGCTATTCATTTTTATCTGCATTCTCTTCCATGTTTCATTTTTAATTGAATTTTTCATTCTTTTATTCTGGTACATTTGTAACATTGTCACTACTTTTGTTTAATAAATAATATATGAATTGTTTTAAATAATTTTGTATCAGGTAGCGTCAAAATGTACCCGAAATTACTCAATTCTAGTGACCTTAAAACGTGCTTATTCATTAAAATCTGGATGTGATTTTTAGCATGAATCCAATACCTCTCTTAGCGAGAGGTAAATAGCTATTTATGTAATATGTTGCGAAATGATGGTGCTTTAATCACATGACGTGAAATTTGTTCGCACGAGCGTAAGCGTGTAGTACTACCCGTCAAGTGCCTAAAACACTCATTTCGCAATGTATTACATACAAGATTTTTTATAAAAGCGTTTTAAAACAGATCAATTATTCTCAAATATCAATATTTTGAATTTTTCAAAATTAAAAGGTAGGCAGGTGTCAGGTTCATCTATTCGTTGCTAAATGAAATACTTTTAAGCACTAACGCTAGTATAAAAATCTGTTGTGGCCAGCACAAGACTTCTCGCCATTTCTATATTAAGCTCTATAAGTATTTCTGATACACACAAACACACATATCGTCTTTATATATTTTTTAATTCATTCTATTCACTCATATTCTTTTAATGTTCGAGATTCTTCCAATTCATTGAAGAGATCAGAGGTATTTCTGCAAAGGTATATATAATATATGTATATATAATTATAAATGTTTAATTAATAATAAAATAAGAAATATTAAATGTACTTCCCAGAAAAATTCTTCAGGAATGTCTCTGGCTTTTTGACACTCACATTTATCTGTCAATTACAAACATTTCAATTTTTCCACTTGTTTTCTATGGACTGCGAGATACATTTACAACTTATTATTTTATATATTTATATGTCTCTATCTTTAATTTCATAGAAGATATAATAAAAATTTTAAATATATCGAATAGATATTTTTATATTCTTTAATATTAGTAACAGAAATTTTCAAAAAATAATATTTAGCAGATTTTGTTAAAGAAACTATTACTTCCGGTTGTCCAATGGGTCATTTAAAAAAAAAAAATAATAATTGTCGATTTTTTTTATAAAATCATGAAATTCATCTCATTTAATAAATATAGTAATAGAAAATAATTTGAAATATGCTACTTTTCATTCATAAATTTGCTAATAAACTTTCGCGCTTTTAAACACGGACTAAATTTGTGACGACACAAATTCATACTCACACAAAGACAATTCACTCTCACACACACACGCTTCACAACATGAAACAGTAACCTAACCTAATAGTGTGACAGCTGACAGCAAAATATACAAGAGAGAAGATTATTATTACTTTCTATTTCTTTAAAAGTACTAGTGCAGTATAAATTATGTAAATAAACCATTTATTTAAATAAATACCAAACCAAATAGTCATAGTTCTAAATTAAACCGGTAGAGCTCGACTGTCGTATCCGTGAATAGGTGTCGTCAGCCGTTGAAATATTTGAAATTAAACGCAACTTTTAAAAAATCATATATCTGATTCTAAAGACCTATAAGATGTAAAACATACACATACATGTTTAATTTGACCTATTTTTTCAAGAAAAAAATAAATCAGAAAATGTGAAATGACCCCATTGTTACCAAAATCTAATCAGCTTTTCCCAGGTATGTCAGATTGAGGAAACTGCAGTTAAATATTTTTTAAGTGTTACAGTATTTGAGAAACCGTGGCTCCAACATCCACACATACACACACACACACACACACGCACACACACACACACACACACACACACACACACACACACACACCGACATCATCGCAAACAATGATATAATCGGATTATAGGGACCTTAAAACGTACTTATCCACCAAAATCTGGATATGCAATTTTTAGCGTAAATCCAATACCCCTCTTGGCGAGAGGTAATAGTTATTTACATTCGAGTGCGTGTAAGTTGTATTTTACAGCGCGACAGCTTTGTTTAAGGCACGAGCCCTTAAGGTGAGTGCTTTATTAGCTGGAGCGCTGTAAAATACTTCACGCACGAGAATTGTATCAAATTTTTTGGCCGACGATAATGAAAATCACTTTTTTTAATGAGATAGGTTGTACTTCTGAAAAGGGTTAGTTTAAAATACTGGGGTTAAGTCAATTTCCAAATATGATTTTACTTGCCTTCATTAGAGTACTTCTTCTAGCGAAAATTTATTTGTAATAATGGACGTTGTTTATGACTGATAATATATTTATTTGCTCATGTTTTCTTCGTAATAAATAATAAGTAGGTGTCGATATATGACATTTCAGCAATGTTCGCCTCGCGTATTTGACAGGTATATCGATCGGTGACTATGTCGGTAACGGCGGATTTTTACAATAATGACAGATGTCTCTGCCGTGATTTTGGTTTATATATATTAATTTTAAATATAGGAAATGTTAAAGTAAGAAAATAACTTAAGTAGGTAGTACTTTTTTACATGAACTTTATTATAGAAAAGATTATTTCTTTTCTAAATACCCATAAACGTCTAGTGTAATTTGATTATTTTACCGCATAGTTAGACAAGTTACAACACAGTAAGCGTAAAATGTAGGTTACACTTGCTGTATATACAATTGTAAAGTTCCCATTACACTTCAGGAGGGCAAAAAAAATAATTTAAAAACATTTCATATGATTGCAGTTGTGAGTAAAGCGTTGTACATACCTCAGACTAAAAGAAGTTCACACCCGTGGACGAATAAAACCCATCCGCTACGCGTCGGGCTTAAATTTCGTCCGCAGGCGTAAACCTTTCCTTTCGACCCTCTATATGTAAATAACTACTGTCGTTAAAAATATGAAACAATAAATTTGGTTTAATATTACACAAATGAAAGAAAATGGAAAGAAGAAAAAAGAAAAATATTATCAGCATTTGTAATTTTCATCTTGCCGCATTTAAATATTTCCATATTCCAAGCAAATATCCAATTTTCTAACTTTAATTTATGTTCTGTAAAGGTCAAAACAAATACTTTCTAACCTTCCATTACAAGTCATATTTCAATCCTATGACCATCAATCATAAGTTCACTTCAATTTATTTGATCTTAATGAACGAAGTAATAATTAGAAAAGTTTTTCAGTCCTTGAAGTTTCATAATGCAACTTCAAGTGCCGGGTTCATTTCCTACCTGTGTAATTAGTCATCAACATCAAATAATGGAACACGAAGTAATTAAAAGTTTGTTGGAAATGATTGATAATGATAGAGAACTAATATCAACAGGAAACTAAAACATGGATATACTAGAACCACCCTACAAGAGCAACGGACAAATCATTAACAACAGGCTTTGAAACTTGACACTGGTCAATAATCACAAACATAAAATATTAGTAATTAAGGTACCAAGGGTTGTTATAAGGACAATAATGCCTGAGGTCAACAGTGTACTGTCGAGGGTCTCTGGCCCGAGGCGAGTACGTTCACCGAAGGCATTATTGTCGTTTAACACCCGTGGTGCCTTCAACGTTTTATGTCTTACTAGAAATTCTTAATAAACATTTTGTCTGACTAGAATTTATCATACAAAAATAATAAATCACAAAATTTTAATACAAATTACAAAGTAGCCTGTGAATGCGGTATCTAGGCAATAATTTGTTTTTGTAAACAAAGCATTTTTTCAAACATAAAAATTATTTCTTGTGGTATTTTTCTGTCAATATGGACGAGCAATGTTATTGCTAAGAATAAGAAGTATGCTGGTTTGTATTTGTGATGAAACAAATATGATTATAAACGACTACAATTCACAATGCTTCTTAACCTTAACTGCACTTTATGTTAGCATCAGTATTATTAACCTCAGTTTGTTGTCAACATTACCATAGCAACTTAATACGCCCTAGGGTATTATTTACTCAATAACGGACCTAATGTTTAGGTTGTTATAAAACAATAACATACTAGTAAGACATAAAAAATTTAACGTCCAATGGATTCTCTAACAAACCATTTTAATTCTCAAATGCAATTCCTTAATATTGTATTGTAACGTATGTAACAAATTTTTGAGAAAAGTTAGACCACTTTTTTTATTGAAAGGGGTTGTTCCTATAAATTAATAAAATAAGAAATCTAATTTTACGCACAACTGCATCTTAATTACCACGGCAGAAAATTGAACATTACGCCCGTCGTGCTTTTTGCCAGTTTTACTGCCCGCCTGGATGTAAAAAAGCAAAAACGCCCGATAATAATACTAACCTTTTTTTAGTTTATTATTTAAGTATTCCTTTAATTATTTGTAATATAATAACAATATAAGGTTAACCTGGCCAAGTAATATTTTTACATAGCAACAAACTTTGCATGTATTTAAAATATTATATTAAATTATGAATATCATAAATATGAGGTCCCGTGGCCGCGTGCCTGAGTGTTTGCTCGCGAACCTAGGGGAACCGGGTTCGATTCCGACAGACGCCAAATATTTCCAATTTTAAATGGCATAAAATTGACCCCTGTGGTGCACTCTCCACACCAGCTATGAGTGCCCGTGAGGTGACGCCTGGTAAGCGCCCACACGGTAAAATATATCGTCATCATTACCGAAGTCTACATATGTTGTAAATACTGGCACACCCAGAAATGGGTAATATGCCGTGATGATATATTTATATTTATTTTTATTTTTTATTCATAAATATTGTCATTTTATTTTGTGAGAAGGAAGTGTGGAACCGACCAAAATAATCGACAATTATAAAAAACATAGGGAACGAATTTGACAGAAGTATTATATTTAAATATTGTAAGAAATTTAGCCGAATCAGAAAATCACATTTAGAAAGCAGGTATAATTATTTAAACAAAATTAACCTCTATTGACTTCTTATCAAATGTCAAATTCGTTCCCTATGTTTCATTTTAAATACGACAAGCAAATACATTGTTGTCAATCAAATGTCAAGGTGTAACCATGGATATAACAACCCAATGTTTCACATTACCGTGAGTATTTTTTAACGTGAAACATTGGGTTTGTCATATCTATGGTTATGATTTGATATTTGATTGACAGCAATGTATCTGCCCGTTCCATTTAAAATGAAACATAGGGAACGAATCTGACAGAAGTATTATATTTAAATATTGTAAGAAATTTAGCGGAGTCAGAAAACCACTCGAGAGAACTAAACATATTTCGGGCACAAGGTGCACAGTATTTTTTCTACATCTAAATCTAATTTTTAGAAAACAGATATAATTCTTTAAACAAAATTAACCTCTAATGACATCTTGCCAATATGACAGATAACCGTTGAATTTTCCTATAAGTTATAATTTGACATTTGATTGACAGCAATGTATTTGTCATTTGTCATTTAAAATGACACATGGGGAATGAATTTGACAGAAGTATTATATTTAAATATTGTAAGAAATTTAGCAGAGTCAGAAAACCACTCGGGCACAAGGTGCACACTATATTTTTTCTACAACTAATTTTAATTTAGAATGCAGGTATAATTATTTAAACAAAATTAACCTCTTTGACGACTTATCAAATGTCAAATTCGTTCCCTATGTTTCATTTTAAATGGGACACGCAAATACATTGCTGTCAATCAAATGTCGAATCGTAACCAATGTTTCACGTTAAAAAAATACTCACGGTATATATATATATATATATATATATATATGTATATATATATATATATATATATATATATATATATATATATATATATATATGTGTGTGTGTGTGTGTGTGTGTGTATGTGTGTGGGTGTGTGTGTGTGTATGTGTGTGGGTGTGTGTGTGTTCTATAAATTGTTAGCTCCTTAATGCTTTACAGCATTTGGAAATTAGCCGCTGTCTATTTGGTTACATTCTCTTTCGAAATTTTTAATCATTTCCACCCAAATTCTGCTAAAAATCACCTTTAAAATTCTAAATTGCGCGATGACGTTCTAACTTGATCTTGAGCACTTTGAATGAGTCTGTTGAATCGATTTGGGGGCAAAACAAAATATTTTCACCCTCAAAACATCAACAATTTCACGTTTCGGCTATCTGTCCAACTAACTTACAGATATATTTTACGTTTGTATAACATTTTTCAAAAGCCGGTGTAGTGGCCGTGTGCATTAAAGCGCTGTCTTTACATGTTCAGATCGGAATTCCTCGGTTCGAATCTACAGGCCGGCTAAATGCGTAGTCTTTAAAATGTTACCATATCAGTCATTAATCGCACTCGTATGCGACGACCCGACCAGATGTCCATGTTAAACATAGATGGTGCTAGCTGTAGAAGGAGTATTTCCGCTGCCGCATTAGTTGCATAGCAATCAGTGGTTGTCACACAGGTGTAACGGCGAAAAATAAGGACACTGTTGTCCCTGCTCGGGCGCCATTTGTAACGGCGAAAAGAAAATGACGCTGTCGTCCCTGCTCGGGCGCCATTTGTAACGGCGACAAAAAAAGGACGCTGTTCTCCCTGTTCGGTCGCCATTTTGTAATGACGTACCTGCTCGTTCTCCATGCTGTCAAAGGGTTTGCTCGGGCGCCAATCAATCGGAAACACAGCATAAGGAGAGATGGTCGATCCTGTAAAGGACGCGCTCATAGCGTCGCTGAAAAAGATGGCTGGAACGCCAAAAAGTGCTCGGGTAGCTTAGTGGAGACAGAGTTGGGCTTTTGACCATGAAATCAATTGTAATCATTTTTAATATTTTATTAAAATAAATTAAAACGAGAAAGTAATAAATATAACAAAGCAAAGTAACAATGAACCAGCGATACTTGCAGGATATTTTCTCTACTACGCACGATCAACAATGAACAGACAACAATGGCACACACCAAGGTTGCGGGAACACGCTATGAACGAGTAACAATGGCACACATCAAAGTTACGGGAACACGGTACGGTTACAGTGTTGTCACTTTCACAACACTCATTAACAATCGCGATTTCAATCTAAGACAGTGTTGGCACACACCAACACTCATTGACAATCGCGATTACGGCGAACAGCGGCCAACACCACTGCACAAAACAACCGGCTACACCGGTACGGTCCACCTGCTGCACTCTCTCACGAGCTGCCGGCACACACCAACAGCACTGAGTCAGAGGCAGCCAAGGTCATCCACAACCCGCTCACCTGGACCTCACCAGGTTCGCAGAAGACGGCACACACCATCTTAGGCTCGTTGGAGAGCTAACGCTTTCTTGAGAAAGCACACAGTTTCTGCTTGTAGCTAACGTTCGAGCTCGTATTTATACCCAGAAAAACCGTTAAAAATATCAAAAAAGGTTCAAACACGTTTTTAGTCATCCTGCAAATTCTCGCTAAGTTTGAATAAAAATATAAAAAATACAGTTTTATGTAGGATCGAACCGACGATCTCTAGCGTGCTGGTCAAGCGCACTAGCCACTCAATCACACAATAGCTGACAGATAAACAACAATTTTATAAACATTAGCAGCTATAACCAAAATACAACAATACATTTTACAACAAACGACATACAATATAACCAAACAATTATACTGTATAAGTAAATCAAAACAATACAAACCAATAAAAAATGAAAAACAATATTTTTACTTGTGGGATTTGAACTTTGATTTAAATAATCAAACTTTAGCAAAAAACTGACATGCTAACCACAAGGCTACAACGTTAAACATGAAGAATAAATTCAAATCTAGTGACCATCGTCACACAGGTTAAGTGCACCAACTACTCTTAATACTATCGGTCTCGAAACGAGTACCTACAGGATTTAATAGAAAACTAAACAAAACTCAAAAATCCGACACCCATCTTGGGTAATAAGGAAAAAGATGAAGAAAAAAAGATATTATAAAACAACCATTATTTAGTAATATACAAATCATGAGACAAATTCTTAATTGGTTTATTAATAATTAAATTAAACTGTTTTATGAAGAAAATTCTCAGTGGAATAATATCGCTACGTCTTTTCCAGTCCACAATTTCGATATTTTCCGAGAAAATCTAATATTTTCCTAAGTGGAAAAGTTGTTTCCTTCAGAGGGAAAGTTGGAGTGAACTACGGTCTTTCCGTAATTAGAAATGTTTCGTGAATGGAGCATGTTATTAACCCACGAATTTATGGAGGAGAAAAACATAAAACACAAACTTCAACATATAATAATTCTTTGTTTTTTATACAGGGAAAAACGTTAACCTCAAGTTCAACGAATTAAAACGATTAAAGATATTGATATACGAGCCCTGTTGTGTATGTATTAAACAAAGAATTTTGTGCAAAAAAAATAATTTTTCCGAATTAAATTTTTTTAATTACAAATTATTTATAGAAAAAACAGTAAGTACATTAAATACACTATAGTTTTAGTAATTAAATGTATTTCAATTGCAATAATAATATAAAATAAAGACAACATTCTATTTGACTCAAAGGCAGATTTCTCGATCAAAATAGTGATGCGTAATGGGGGATTACACCATTTTTTTTTTATAATTTCATCTGAAAATATTAGGAAAACTAAGACTATTGATGAAAATCCGGTGAAAAAATTCCTATTAATAAGCGAGTTATGGTCTCCCGATTTTTGAAAAGATTGACGTGACGTCACATTTATGTGTTTTTATATCAAACTATTTTCATCATGGACCTAAATGTTCTTGAAATATATGCTATTTTAAGTTATATTTACATAAAAATAAATGAATATTATAATACTGTATAAGTATACATACTTTATAATTACAGGTGTATTTAAAATATTAAGTTTAATGCAAGAAATTTATGTTAAAATAAAAACTGTTTGGAAACTGCAGTACAGGAATGTTAGCCCCTCCTTTCGAATTTGAATTTCTTAACTTCCATTGGTAATAATCCCCACCTTAACACGCTATTTGTAATGCATGTATAGGCGGTTTCTCGGTCGCCAATCAAAATATGTTCATATTAGTGTCGAAGCGCTATAACAAAAAACCTCTTTTTTCCGAAATATCTCAATTATACCATTTCATTTTTTTATTAATATAATAAGTTCTTAACAGTTTTTCTAGGAAAAACGATGTTAAATATCATTTCGATATTTTATGTAATTGCTAATACAAAAGAATATGTTATTGTATATATGGTTTGATTATACATATTCAATAGATATGTATAGAGTTAAAGAATTATAAAAAAAAATCTGATGTGGCCAACACAAAACCTCCCGCTATTTAATTTTTATTAATTTAAATACATACTTACGTATTTACTAACGCTGCAAACTGTTCCATTGCAGAAAACTATTGCTTTATTTACTTTTTTCTTTTTAAAATGTCACTATTATTAATTTGAAGTGATAAGTTTTCTGACAGTGACATTTACTGTCAGTTACATTCATTTGAAAAATGAACTGTATAACAAAGGAATAGTTTTTATCTTAGGCTTCGCGACTAACAAAAAAAATTATTTTTAAATTTATCTATTAAATATATAGAAAAAGTATTAATGTATTCCAGTAGAAAATTCAATAATCTTTAATTTTCATAAGACATAAAATTCGAAAAAATGATATTTAATGGTATTTTTTGAAGAAAAACCATTATGAGCTTCAAGTGAAGTACGATTTCCGTTTATCCAATTTACACCAAAATCTAATGGCTTCTATTCCTATTAGAATAGTGTAAAAATACAAGGTTTCAGAATTTTCTGAATGATAGTATTTGAGTTAGAGTGCAAACAAAATTCGTACACATACACACATACACACACACACACACACACACACACACACACACATACACACATACAGACATCATCGTGAAAATGTTAAAAATGGATTCTAGGGACCTTAAAACGTGGTCATTTACTAAAATCTCGATATGAGATTTTTAGCACGATCCCTATACCTCCCTTACCAAGGGTAGCGGGAGGTAAAAATTATAACTTTCATAAATCAGCCAGCTTTCCTATAATCATGGAGACAGTTGATGTATTCAAATAATTCTAATCGACAGGTGTCAGTATCAAATGGAAATTACAAGTGCAATTTAATAATATGTATGTTCGTATTATAATTTTATTGGGTTTATAGAATCTTTTCCAACGAACTTTTGATATGGAATTTATAGAAAATAGTATATGTTCGTATTAAATTTTGCTGGATAATTTTTTCCAAGGAACTTTTACCATGGGATTTGTACAAAATATTGTAATTATAATGCATATTAAATAATATTAATTAATATTTAAAAGTGTATTTAATATATTTATTAATTTTTCTATAAATAATTTTGTTAAAATATATTTTAATTCTGAAAAATTAATTTTCTGTCCATTACATATGAGAGAGGACTCGTATATTATAATAAATTTTTTTTTTTTTTTTCTAATTTCTGGTACCTTGTATGAAGATTCTAAATGTCGAACTTATTTCGCCTACTCAAGGTGTCGAGAAGAGGGATAATTCATGTTCACAATTCTCTTGATTTTAACATTTATTTGGACGAAGATCAACCCTCTTATCAAATTTACGGGGTTTTGTAAGAGAACACATCTTACCACAAAACATCAAATGTAAAAACTTAGGTAAGTTTTTGTAAAAATATTTATTGAGAAAAAATAACAACATGACACAGAAAAATAAAAATAATGTTTATAGACAATAATGTAAAATGCTGAAGATGGAGGTTTTTGGACCTCCGAAACGTCCAAATAAATGTTAAAACATGAATTATCCCTCTTCTCGACACCTTGAGTATGCGAAATGAAATAAGTTCGACATTTATAATATAAATAAAGTTTTATATTAAAAAAAAAAAATAATACATAACATTTTTGCTGATTTAAGTAGTTATTTCTACATTATTTCCTTGTTTGAAATTGCTATACTCGTATAGGAGTAATTTGAATTGTTCCGAAGCTCGTCAGAACTTTTTATCGTAACGTGATTATAGAAATAACATAAAATTACCCTCAGTTGCGAATGTCACCAGCAAATGAAAAGCTCAGCAAAAGCTCGTCTAAATCACCGTTCCCAGAACCCGCTGAATAATTCCAAAGCTTCAAAGCTACAAAGTTCAAGGATAGATAAGCTGAAAGTTTCACAATACGTGAATGGAGTCAAGCTCGTATGATTCTTTAACTATATTGTTGTTTAAATTCCGGAACGAAATAAAGAATTGTACTTTTGTATGACATTTCAAAAACAAATAAAATAAAGAATTTTATTATGTACAAATGGGGTTTTCATGCGTTAAAAATTATATCCTACATGACGTATGGAACAGTAATTTTATGTTTTCAACAAATTATAAAATATACACAAATGATGAAACTTTTCTACTAATACAAAATAACACAAAATAAAGAAATCACTAGGATATTTATTTAAGAAACAATTATTATTTATTGTAATTGGTATTTACAAATTAAAGATGATCTACATGTTATAAGAAATAAGTTACAAGAAACGAGAAAAACAAAGGAACAATTATTAAAACCATTTATGGCCGTTTGCACCAACGTAACTTAAATATTAAACTCGGCTTAAATTGACAATATTGCATCGAAATGAAATGTCAAATGAATTATATTATATTGCAGTCAAAATTTCGATTTGCATTTTTTTGTTTAAGCCTAGCTTAAAATTTAAGCCTTGTTGGCGCAAAAGGGCATTAATAATTTGTAATTTTTACCTCCCGCTACCCTTGTTAAGGGAGGTATAGGGATCGTGCTAAAAATCATATGTCGAATTTTAGTAAATGACCACGTTTTAAGATCCCTAGAATCCAATTTTAACACTTTCACGATGATGTCTGTATGTGTGTGTATGTGTGTGTGTGTGTGCGTGTGTGTGTGTGCATGTATTTCTACCCTATTCTAATATGAAAAGAAACCATTAGATTTTTGTGTAAATCGGATAAACGAAAATGGCACTTCACTTGAAGCTCATAATGGTTTTTTTTTTTCAAAAAATACCATTAAATGCCATTTTTTCGCATTTTATGTCAGTATAGAAATTAAAGATTATTTAATTTTCTACAGGTATGCATTAATACTTTTTCTATATATTTTACAGATAAATTTAAAATCTTTTTTTTAATCCCGAAGCCTAAGATGAACACAATTGTTACACAGTTCATTTTTCAAACGAATATAACTGATGGGAAAACGTCATTGTCAAAAAACTAATCATTTCAAATTAATAATAGTGACATATTATAACGAAAAAAATAGTAAATAAAGCAATAGTTATATGCAATGGAACATAATATAGTTTGCAGCATTACTAAATACGTAGGTATGTATTTAAATTAATAAAAATTAAATAGCGGGAGGTTTTGTGTTGGCCACATCAGTTTTTTTTTCATGAGACAAATTATCCATGATTTCTTCTTAATAAAATGAAAATAATAATAATTTAACATATAATGTGCAAAAAAACTTTTATTAATGAGCGTCTTAAGTCAACAATTGTTTTGTTTTGTTTCTGTCAGTTTCACGGCTAATGATATTTTTTCTTAATTGTGCAAATATTTAAATTTATTTTCTGGCTTTATATGAAACAGCAGTGTAATACGTTAAGTATCAATATGCACTAATTCTTTTTTCAATAAATTAATATAGAAACTTTTGGCGCCTAAAAAACTGTTTTTCTATATTACAGCCCTATGACTCGTTTTAAAATTTACACCCTATATACATGCAACGCGTATTTCTGACAGGAATGATTTAAATTTCATAAGAATAACGAAACTTATTCGAATTTGTTCATTGTTATTATTAAATCGGCCTTAATCGTCTTATTATAGTAATAGCAATAAGATACTATTATGCCGAACCAACGGATACGTTGCTAGTTTTAAAATATTGCGAAGGTGTCTAGTTTAATATGAATATGTCATGTCACAATATATTTATAAATTGGTAAAAAAATATGATGATATATTTATTTATTAATATTTCTGGCCAGCTATTTCCGAAGATGTTATCTATATAACATATGAACACACAATAAAATATTATGAGATATTGGGCAGTTTTTCAAAGTCACTATATGTTCGGAAACGGATACTGATATAAATGGCTTGTACAGGGTGTAAATCGAAAAGTAGTCATAGGCGTGTAATATGGGAAATCAATTTTTCTTTGCTCAAATGTTATCTAATTGTTTTATGCAAAACTACTGCAATTTAAAGTTAAAGAGATTTAAATTCTGCATCTGCATCTAAACATGGGTTCGATCCCAACCGATGCAAAATATTTCCAATTTTAAATGGCAAAAGTGACCCCCTGTGGTGCACTCTCCACACCATCTATGAGTGCCCGTGAGGTGACGCCTGGTAAACGCCCACACGGTAAAATATATCGTCATCATTACCGATGTCTACACACTCACACACACACACATATATATATATATATATATATATATATATATATATATATATATATATATATATATATATATACAGTATGTCCCCGGATTGAATTTACAAAAGGAAAAAAAATCTTATATTTGATTTTACGATAAAATGCCAAAGGAAGAAATTTTTTTGCTTGAATTAAAACGCATGTTTCCGTTATTAAAACTTTTAATTAATGTAATGTTCTTTTATTATAACGTTTTTTCGTATTTTTTCCTCCAATAACACAGTTATTAATATGCAATTGCATTGAATCTAACGTTATTTTAGTTAGCTTTGAAATATTGACAAATGATTATTAATTCTAATTACAAATAAAAAGAAATAACGAAAATAAAAATACTTTTTATTTTATTCAATTAACTCTCTTTTTTCTTGTTTTAACGTTAACATTTGTTTAACAAATTCTCTCTATTTTAAATAATACCTACCTTCTTACTTTATGATAATAAGAATTACTTTTGACATTTAATCATTTGTCAATATTTCAAAGCTAACTAAAATAATGTTAAATTCAATGTAATATCTGTATTATTAGGAGGAAAAAATAGGAAAAATCGTTATAATAAAAGAACCTTGCATTAATTAAAAGTTTTAATAACTAAAACATACGTTTTAATTAAAGCAAATATTTTTATTCCTTTGGCATTTTTTCGTAAAATCGAAAATAAGATATTTTTTCCTTTTGTAAACTCAATCCGGGGACATACTGTATATATAGACAGACAGACAGACATCATCGTGAAAATATTAAAATTGGATTATAGGGACCTTAAAACGTGGTAATCTCGATATGTGATTTTTAGAACGATCCCTATACCTCCCTTACCAAGGGTAGCGGGCTGTAATAAATTAAATAATTTAAAATAATGATCTCTAAAGAATTTAAAAAGAATTTTTAAAAGCCTACATTTAGAATTATTTCGAACCTTCCTTTTCATTATCAGCTGTTGAAATTAAATACAAATATTTATTTTGCAATAATTATCCTTTGTCTCGTATTTTGCTGATTCTTATATCCCTCCGTGTTTCTTATCTCTCCCGTTGCTGTTGCTGAAGAAGTGAGAATGAGAAAGGTTAGTTGACAGCTCACCAAGTTCCTTAGAGGAAGATAGATGAATTGTTTTCAGGCGCGTCACTTCGACAGATACACTACCTTTTGTTTTTCTTTCGACCAATTGGATTGAGATTTAAATGGATGAGTATATTCTCTTAATAGAAACCCAACGAGATCATCAATACTCGCATATTAGCAAATTTCTAGGTACATAAGGTACTAAATGACATAAGTCAATTTTGCCTAGGATTGATGTAGCTCAAATGGGAGAGCATCAGACTAGAGATGTGGTGGTCCCGGGTTCAAATCCCGGCGTCAGCCGATTTTTCTCTCATATGTATAATTTATCTTGTTAGTATAAACCCCAGTTTTATAAAGGACAGAATAAATTTACTTCCATAATAAATTTCTTCAAACTAATTCAAATCAATTTTATTCATTTTATGGCATTTATAACATTACTATCAAAAGTTCGACTGTCATTTTTGAAAGAATCAATTTTATTTACTTTGGAAGTAAATTTATCTATCGTTTATAAAACCAGCCATAAGAAATACGAAATTCTATATACATACAACAATATTAATTCGCCTGATGACCGATGAAAAAAATCTGTTGTGGCCAGCACAAGACCTCTCGCCATTTCCATATTAGGCTATATAAGTGTTGAATTGCACTTCCCTTTCAAACCGTCGTTTTATAACAAAAAAATACAGAACTTTACCCAAATACTGTTTTTTATTGAATTTAACATGTCTTCTGCACAAATATAATTCTAATTATATCTATTTTTCATTGTATGAGGAAGTTTTTAAATGTCAGAGATACTTCCAATTCATTAACCAGATTGGCGGTATTTCTGATGGATATATGCATTTTACCTATAATTTCAAATATTTAATTAATAAAACAATAAGAAAGATTAAATATACTTCCCAGAAAAAGCTGTCAGAATGTCACTAAAACTGTTGATTTTTGAAACTGACATGTGTCATTTAAAAACTATGTTATAAACATTGGAATTTGTCAACTGGTTTCCTTAGTGCCTTGGGCTCTGCGATTAAATTACTCTATATATTTTACTGTCTTTATCTCTAAATCTATACAAAATATAACAAAAATTTTAAGTGTATTAGATGGACAATTTTATGTTCTTCAATATTTAATAACAAAAATTTCCAAAAAATTATATTTAGAAGAATTTTTCTCAGAAACTACTACTTCCGGTTGTTCAACTGTTACCAAAACCCTTTCAGCTCTTCCCAGGAATGTCAGATTGAGGTATCCATAGTTAAACAATTCTTAAGTATTATGGTTTTTGAAGAATCGTGTCTACAACATCCAGACATACACATATACACACATACACACACACACACACACACACAAACATCATTTTAAAAATGTTATAATCGGATTCTAGGGACCTTAAATCGTGCTTATTCACTGAAATCTGGATTCGCGAATTTTAGAATGAATCCAATACCTCTCTTAGCGAGAGGTAAAAAAGAAAACACATTATTCTTCAATCTCACCTTATGTTACATACCATAGCCGTATTTAAGCACATAATTTGACGTACCTACCTATATGAAAAAGAACACCAGTATACGGTTATCAAATAGTACACAAACACGCAAATGAATAGGTTCATTTCAAAAAATTTAATTTCCTCTAAAAATTACTTAAATTATTCTTATAACAAAATTATAAGATCTCAAATATATAAAAAAATTACATTCTGTGTCATTTTTGTAAAATAAAGTGAATAAAATAACCTAAAATTTTCAAATTTCAAAACACGCCGTGATTAATTTTACGTCATACTATGTCATATATAAGATTGCGTACCTACTACGTTTTTGCCTCTCACTAAGAAAGGTATTGGATTCATGCTAAAATTCGTATATTCAGATTTTAGTGAATAAGCACGATTTAAGGTCCCTAGAATCCGATCATAACATTTTTACAATGATGTCTCCCTCTCTCTCTCTCTCTCTCTCTCTCTCTGTGTGTGTGTGTGTGTGTGTGTGTGTGTGTGTGTGTGTGTATGTGTGTATGTATGTGTGTATGTATGTGTGTATGTATGTGTGTGTGTGTGTGGATGTGTGTATGTGTGTATGTGTGTGTGTGTGTGTGTGTGTGTGTGTGTGTGTGTGGATGTGTGTGTGGATGTGTGTGTGGATGTGTGTGTGGATGTGTGTATGTGTGTATGTATGTGTGAGTAAAGATGTGTGTGTGTGTGTGTGTGTGTTTGTGTGAGTGAAGATGTATGTATTTGCGTGTGTGTGTGTGTATGGATGTGTGTATGTGCGCGCGCGTTCGTGTGTGTGTATGTATATTTGGATGTTGGAGGGACGATTCTTCAAAAACTGTAGGACTTAAGACCTGCTTAACTATGAATTCCTCAATCTGACATTCCTGGGAAGAGCTGAAAAGGTTTTGGTAACAATTGGATAACCGGAAGTTGTAGTTTCTTAGAAAAATCTTCTCAATGTAATTTATAGGAAATTTTTGTTATTACAAATATTAAAGTTGAAATTTTATTATATCTTGTACAGATTTAGAGATAGACACTATAATATATAGAAAAATCTGATGTAATATATCGCAGAGGCTAAACTACACAAGGTAACCAGTTGACAAATTCAAAGATTTATAACATAATAATATTCATAACATAGCAATGTTTATAACATAGTAATGTTTATAACATAGTTCGTAAATTACAGATGTCAATGACAAAAATCAACAGTTTTAGTGTTGTTTTATTAATTAAATATTTAAAATTATAGGTAAAATGCATGTATCTGTAAGAAATACCGCGAATACTATTAATAAATTGGAAGAATTTCTGACATTTAGGAACTTCCTCATACAATGAAAAATAGATTTAATAATTAGAATTGTATGTGTACAGAAGACGTGTTAAATACAATAAAAAACAATATTTGGGTAAAGTTCTGTAATGTTTTTGTTATAAAACGACGGTTCGATAGCGAAGTGCAATACAATACTTATATAACATAAAATGGAAATGGCGACAGGTAAGGTGCTGGCCACAATAGATTTTTTTTAAAATTTTTCACATATGAATTCAAATTTCGCGCGCCATCATTTGGCAGAATATGGCGGCTATTGGCCCCACTATGTATATCCAGTCATTATAATAATAGTACCTTAATAGTACAATTGACTAATTTACTAATACAATATCTTAGTATGGTTCTTTTTACTAATACAAGAATTATAAAAATATGAAAAAGTCTTCAATGATGTTTCCAATTTTTCATCCATATAAATGTTACATTCTGTCTTCCATCACCTTTTACGGATAAAAACGTCCATTCCGAAGTAACATATTGCCTTGTTACTCTAGTTGGTCTCAAGAGACTCGGCAAACGGTCACTGACCAATGGTAAAATAAAGTACCAAAAAAATTGCACTAGATAAAAATATATTGATATATTTATGGATAGAAACCCACTGGAGACTATAATTTATTGCATTGGTTTACATTGTTTACAGTATACAGTTCCAATAAAAAATATTAATACTCGTTGTCATACACAACACAACATTGTGTACAGAAGATATAATGATGCATTTAAATTTTATTAAAACCATAATATTTTTTCTTGTACTTATAATTGTCATGAGCTCAAGTATTCCCTTTCGTAGTTAATTATAATTGTCTAAGGAGAACTACACGCTAATATTAATGAGCTTTACAAGTAATTGAGTTACCAAGTTTCATTTGTGGTAATAACTTATAAAAAATTCAAATAAATCTTAGTCACTATAATTAGTTTAAACCTTATGCGGAGCCTATATAAATTTGCAATGGGGTCATTTCACATTTTCTGATTTATTTTTACCTCCCGCTACTCTTGGTAAGGGAGGTATAGGGATCGTGCTAAAAATCACATATCGAGATTTTAGTAAATGACCACGTGTTAAGGTCCCTAGAATCCAATTTTAACAATTTCACGATGATGTATGTATGTGTGTGTGTGTGTGTGTGTATGTATGTATGTGTGTGTGTGTGTGTGTGTGTGTGTGTGTGTGTGTATAGTTTGGGAAGTATATGTCATCTTTCTTTTTGTTTTATTAATTAAATATTTGAAATTATAGGTAAAATTGTGGCAAAATGCATATATCCATCAGAAATACCGCCAATCTGGTTAATGAATTGGAAGAATCTCTGACATTTACAAACTCCCTCATACAATAAAAAATAGATATAATTAGAATTATATGTGTGCAGAAAACATGTTAAATACAATAAAAAACAATATTTGGGTAAAGTTCTGTAATATTTTGTTATAAAACGACGGTTCGAAAGCGAAATGCAATACAATACTTATATAAGCCTAATATGGAAACGGCGAGAGGTCTTGTGCTGGCCACAACATA
The DNA here is from genome assembly GCA_943142095.1 of Ophonus ardosiacus. Lineage (NCBI taxonomy): Eukaryota > Metazoa > Arthropoda > Insecta > Coleoptera > Carabidae > Ophonus > Ophonus ardosiacus. Next base: position 36,517,139 of record OW964835.1, read on the forward strand.
TTATTTATATATATTTTACAGATAATTTTTTTTTTAAATCTCGAAGCCTAAGACAAACACAATTCCTTTGTTACACAATTCATATTTCAGATGAATGTAACTACAGGTGAATGTTACTGTCAAAAAACTAATCACTTCAAATTAATGACATTTTAAAAAGAAAATATTAAATAAAGAAATAGTTATATGCAATGGAACAGTTTGCAGCATTAGTAAATACGGAGGTATGTATTTAAATTAATAAAAATTAAATAGCAGGAGGTTTTGTGTTAGCCACATCAGATTTTTTACCTCCCGCTACCCTTGGTAAGGGAGGTATAGGGATCGTGTTAAAAATCACATATCGAGATTTTAGTAAATGACCACGTTTTAAGATCCCTAGAATCCAATTCTAACATATTCACGATGATGTCTGTATGTGTGTGTGTGTGTGTGTGTGTGTGTGTTTGTGTGTGTGTGTGTGTGTTTGTGTGTGTGTGTGTGTATGTATGTGTGTGTATGTGTATGGCTTTTGTTGGCACTCTAACTCAAATACTATCATTCAGAAAATTCTGAAATTAAAGGTTATTGAATTTTCTACAGGAATACATTAATACTTTTTACCTCTCGCTAAGAGAGGTATTGGAATCATGCTAAAATTCGCATATCCAGATTTTAGTGAATAAGCACGTTTTAAGGTCCCTATAATCCGATTATAACATTTTTACAAAGTGTGTATGTGTGGATGTTGAAACCACGGTTTCTCAAATACCATAAGACTTAAAAAATATTTAACTACAGTTTCGTCAATCTGACAATCCTGGGAAGAGCTGATTAGATTTTGGTAACAATTGGACAACCAGAAATAATAGTTTCTTTAAAAAAATCTTGTAAATATAATTTTTTCAAAAAATTTTGTTATTACTATTATTGAAGAACATAAAATTCTACATCTGATACATTTAAAAAAATTATTATATCTTGTATAGATTTAGAGATAAAGGCACTGTAATATATAGAATAATCTAATGGCAGAGGCCAAGGCACTAAGAAAACCAGTTGACAATTTCAAATGTTTATAACTTAGTTCGTAAATGATAGATGTCAGTGTCAAAAATCAACAATTTAGTGATATTCTGAAAGCTTTTTCTGGGAAGTACATTTAATCTTTCTTATTGTTTTATTAATTAAATATTTAAAATTGTAGGTAAAATGTATATATCCATCAGAAATACCGCCAATCTTGTTAATGAATAGAAAGAATCTCTGACGTTTAAGAAATTCCTCATACAATGAAATATAGATATAATTAGAATTGTATGTGTGAAATACAATAAAAACAATATTTGGGTAAAGTTCTGTAATGTTTTTGTTATAAAACTCCGGTTCGATAGCGAAGAGCAATACAATACTTATATAACATAAAATGGAAATGCTCGCCACAACAGATTTTTCTATATATTTTACAGATAAATTTAAAAATCAATTTTTTTATAAATCCCGAGGCCTAAAATAAACACAATTCCTTTGTTACACAGTTCATATTTCATATGTATGTAACTACAGGTGAATGTCACTGTCAAAAAACTAATCATTTCAAATTAATAATAGTGACATTTTAAAAAGAAAATATTAAATAAAGCAATAGTTATATGCAATGGAACAGTTTGCAGCATTAGTAAATACGTAGGTATGTATTTAAATTAATAAAAATTATATAGCAGGAAGTTTTGTGTTGGTCACATCAGATTTTTTTAAATATGGCACCGCTCGAAGGTCGCAAATTTAGTATTTTATTCAAGATAAAAAACTGTACTAGGTAAACTGCCAATTTGCAAAACTGGATTATTTCCCAACCTTGACCTACCTCTGTTACACAGAAATTTGCAAATTAAACAATAGAATAACATTAAAACAACGTTGATATAATGTGCAACAAATTGTTTTCCAATGCACTCTTGTCCTAGAAACCAAAATCGCTACAACGTACCAACCCAATATATCTGAACGATAGTGTAAATACATAAAATAATATTGATTCTCCAGTGTATCCAGAATTCTATTACGTACTTCATAATTCCCTGGAACGTTATAATTATTCCCGTTTCAGTTTCAGGAAAGGCAGTTGCTGTCGAGTGGGGAATTTTGCTCGCTCAGCAGATTTCAAATGTAAATTTTGGGCGTCATTTGTTATTTATTCGCGCATAATACTGCAAATTACGCCCTCAAGCGATTAGTATTTAAAACAAAATCAAAATCAAAAAATCTGTTGTGGCCAGCACAAAACCTTTCGTCAATTCAATGTATTTTGTACAAATCCGATACCAAAAGTTCCTTGGAAAAGATTCTATATATCCTGTAAAATTGTAACACGAACACACTATTTTTTACAAATTCCATATTGCAAGTTCCTTTGAAAAGATTCTATAAATCCAGTATAATTATAACACGAATGTACATTCTGTAAATTGCACTTCACACTTCCTCATTCCTATCCAACGCATCTTCTTCACACAGTTATTCCTCTCTCAAATATTCTGCTACACAGTCCTTCCATCTTCTCTTTGGCCTTTCTTGTACTCCCGGCATTGAAACTGCAAGACATTTGCGAGGGACTCTCTGTCACTTAAATTACTTTCTGATCCTATACTTTCCACTTTGATTTTGCACTTGACACTGACATCTGTCAATTAGAATTTTTTGAATATATCTGCTGTTTCCATAATTTTTGCAAAGCTGACTGGTTTTTGAAAGTTAACCTCTCTTAATCTCTCTATAACTCTATATCTATTGAATATGAAAGAAAACGGATAATCAAATCGTACAGAGAATAAGATTTTCTTTCATATTAATGATCATAAAATGTCGAAAAATGATATTTAACTGCGTTTTTTCCAGAAAAACTGTTAAGAACTTCAAATAAGGGTACTTCCGGTTGACCAATTATAACCAAAATCTTATCAGCTCTTCATATGGTTGTAAAGAAGAGGAATACGAAAGAATCATAATTTTTAGAATTGTAGTTTTGAAGTTATCGTCGGAGAAAAATTTGTCACATACACACACGGACACACACACAGACACACACACGAACACACATATACGGACACGCACACACACATACAGACATCAATGTAAAATTAGTAAAATCGTATTCTAGGGATCTTAAAACGTGCTTATTCGTTAAAAACTCACCATCGAATTTTTTGACCAAAGACAATACCTTCCTACCTAAAGGTGACGGAAGGTAAAAATGATGTTAGTATTCTTTTTATAACTGATTACGTAAATAACTATTAAATGTCATCTTTCATTCACTAGTCGTACTATACCAATTTCGAGTAGTACTCTTCCCAGGCTTCTAGTCCTCGACGTGTTTGAACAAACTTGTTCCCTTCTCAGGTTTTATACTTTGCAGTTAGTGGATGATCTTTAAATCGCTCTTGATATTCCTCGAGTATTAAGATATCGATAACAAGAAAACTGGGTCACAGAAATTATCTGTCGATTCTTCTCTCTCCACGGTTTTCGAGGTGGATACTTGGCGCATTCGTATGCAAATACTTTATTAAAAATTGCTGGTAACACGAAAACATTGCATTCATCAGAATATGGACAATCGCCCTAATTATCTAAGCAAAGCTGTTAAAATTAGAAACTATTTTTAGTTGTTAAATTGAATGTTAATTGCTAAGTTCAAAATTCCAATTCACTATTACATTAATGCCCATATTCATAAACATTCGTGAAGTTTCAAAACGGTTCGTTATAATTTTTCTTTCAATGTCGACTGTTTTTATTGGATAAAAATTATAACGAACCGTTTAATTTTTTTACGAGTGTTTATGAATACGGGCATAAGTCGCTAAAAATTAACAACTAGTCGTTACGTCGAGTTGTTAATCTAACAACTACATTTTTCCTATTGTTAGTATTGAACAATCTATGGTAAATGGTACTTCTAGTACATTTTATTTTAGGAAATTAAAAACAGGAAAGGAAAACTATTTATAAACTAATATATACTTATGTATATCATCACTCTCCACACCAGCTATGAGTGCCCGTGAGGTGACTCCTGATAAGCTCCCACACGGTAAAATATATCGTCATCATTACCGATGACTACATGTGTTGTTGTAGATACTGGCACACCCAGTAATGGGTAATATGCCGTGATGATATATATTTATTTATATGTATACCTCTGGTAAAAGACATTTTGGAATCATGCTAAAAATCGCATATTCAGATTTTAGTGATAAGCAAGTTTTAAGATCACTAGAATCCGATTTTAACATTTTTACAATGATATATATGTGTAGATGCGGGTCTGGGTCTCTCTCTCTTTCTCTCTGTGCGTGTGTGTATGTGTGTGTGCGCGTGTGTGTATGTGTGTGTGTGTGTGTGTGTGTGAGTGTGGATGTTGGAGGGACGGTTTCTCTAATTCTATAAAACTAAAGACCAATATAACTATGTATTCCTTAATCAGACATTAATGAGAAGAGCTGAAAAGGTTTTAGTAACAATTGAACAACCGGAAGTAGTAGTTTCTTAAAAAAAAATTCTAAATATTATTTTTTTAGAAATTTATGATATAAGTGTTAAAAATGACATTTTATGAGCGAGTGGGGAAGTTTGTAAAACGAGGCGAAGCCGAGTAAAACAAACCCCACGAACGAAATAAAATCACTTTTTACACGAATATCATACACTATTTTTCCTACGACCCTAGTTATGTATTAAGTAAAAACTAGAAATTATAGAATGACATTTATTACAGGTCATGATGTATTTGCTATGAACAACTGAAAATTGTTTATTCTAACCTCTACTTCCAACAATACTGTTTTAAATTCCAATTCTTCAAGCGCCTTGCAAGGTATTACTATACAAACAATTGTAATAATTGTACTATAACAATAAACGTTTCAAAATAATGTGTACTTCTAATAAAATACCTATATAAATAATTTCAGTACAAAAATAAATATAAAATGAAACTACATTTACTTATGAACACTAAATGTAACTAGATTTAGTTATATTTTTAACACTAAATGTAACTAGATTTAGTTCTTTTTTAACACTAGTGTTAAAAGTAAATTTGTTTTTTTACTTTTAATCCGTTGTTAATGACAACGATTTAAAAGTATTCACTGTGTTATAAACTGTTATTTTTAACTCGCTAAGCAACCGTTAAAAAGACTGCTTTTAGCAGTGGTCGTAGGAAAAGACTTTTTTACACCACGAATTTTCTTATCACTCATTATTAAAAGCTCAAACGTCAAACATCACAATCTGTCACTTTACGTTGTCGATAGAGTAGAAATGTGTACAAATATTGAGAATCGACATTCCTTTTAACTCACTGTTATACAAGGTATTCAATAAAATCCTAACTTGGAGTAGGATATGAACAAAAAAACGTATGTCATTTTGAAAGTATTTAATTAAATGTCAATTTACCGCGAGATAATGGTCGCGTTCAGCACCTTTCATCACTGGCATCGCTGACCTCCGAAGTTTGACGAACACAATGAATGGACGAATGTAATTGGTCCAGCAATTGCATTCGGCAATCATCGGCACGCAGCGGTGCTCATCGCTGCCAGCGCCCATTGTCAAAAATGTTATCTAAAGCAATCAAAGCTTTTCTGATTGAATCTTTATTTTAGAAATAGAAATAAATTAGAAAACGGTGAACGGCAATATTATATGTCCTTCTTTATTATCTTTTCTCCTTAAAAATACATTTCATTTCACGATCAATTTTGTCAATGTGATGTTTGAATTGAATAATAATCAGACATACGTTTCTGTGTTAATAGCCTACTCCGAATTAAGTTTTTTTTTTCTGAACACACTGTATTTAATAACGATTGTTCAAAACGACCGTTTTTAATAATATCGATAATTATGTATTTACTGAATACCAATTGAGTGACAGTTGTTAAAAGAGTTGCAAAAATCGTTGTTAACAACTATCATAGTGAATAAGACATAAAGATTTTTACAATGGATTCTTCTAACATCAAATATAAAATAAATAAATATATCACGGCATATTACCCATTACTGGGTGTACCAGTATCTACAATACATGTAGACATCGGTAATGATGACGATATATTTTTACCGTGTGGGAGCTTACGAGGCGTCACCTCACGGGCATTCATAACTAGTTTGGAGAGTGCACCCCAAGGATCACTTTTGTGCATTTACAAGTCTGCACTGTCCGGGGTCGAACATCAACAGAGAAGTATTTCGGTATTAATAATATACAGTGAAAAATTATAAAACGTTTTTATTGTCATTTCTTGCAATAAGCCACAAAATTAATAAATCTTAAAAATTTCATCTATTTTTAGAACTTAATTTCCCGTCCCTTAAATTGTGTGGGAAAACAAAAGAAGCTTCACCGCAAGATGACATCATTGTTCAATTGTTTGTGTTCATAGCCCACTGAATACACGTTTCGGTATTGTCTCAGTAATTAAATTGTGCTCGCGTACGAAATGAAATTTCACCAGTCAAGAAGTTCCAAATTTCTCACGGGGTTGATATGTCTCAAACATTATGAAATATTATTGGATGATTTTAATTTTGGATATTGGAAATAATATTCTGGTGCTCTCGCCATGATAGCTTTGAGAGCCTGTGAGGTGACGCCTGGTAAGCGCCCTCAATGGTACAGATATACACTTCGCAGTTTTCTTTTTAATTATTTTTATTCACAATCATTATAAGGTGCGTTCGGTAAATCATACGGAGTTGGAGTATTTACGGAGCGGTGCTGGAATGGAGTGGGAGTAGAGCTGGAGTTGGAGTAGATCGAGGGAACAAGGTACACTCCTTTATTTGTGATTAACCGAACGAGTAGAGTTAAAATTTTGGTACACGGATATAATAACCTCCTTTTTTGACAATCTGATATACTGCACTGCTAAAATAAATAAATAATGAACCATACAGAAGTTATTCAGTTTGGTATTATTCTTTAATGATTCTGAAGAAAGTATATATTAGAAATGGTACAGAATTCTTACCGTTCCGACATACTGTGCCTTGTTATATTACAAAACAATATTATAAATATAAAATAATTGTGTATAATAAAATATTTCAACATAAAAATACAAAATGATCTGACAGATGTCAAATAAAACAAAAAAACTCCATGTATGCTTGCATATCGAGCTTGGGCTTATGGAGTAAACAGAACTCATTTGCCAAACGCACCTATAGTAATATACAGATTCCTAACCTTTTGGAGGTTGAGAAATGAGTCATTCCTAACTTTAATGACAATGTTTTGGGTTGGAAATAACAAATTTCACTTCCATCTCTTGGGTTGGAAATGTTTATATATGGGTTGCCTAGCAACATTGCAGTAGATCCTTATAATTAAGAACGTTAAACAAATTTTAAGAGAGCTGTCAAAAATATTAATAAAATTAAAGGTTATAACTCATTGATTTATTTTGAAAATTATTGATTAAAAATGAGGATGATTGTAAGTAAAGTAGTATACATAACCTCGGTGGGAGTTTCATCACAACCTCGCGCTTTATCTCACCTCGAGGCTTCGCCTCTTGGTAATATACTTAAGCCCTCGGCTGTAATGAAACATCTCCCACCTCGGATGTAATATACTATTACCTTTCGTAAGGAAGGTATTGTCTTTGGTCAAAAAATTCGGTGATGAGATTTTAAAGAATAAGCACGTTTTAGGATCCCTACAATACGATTTTACTAGTTTTACTATTATGTATGTATACACGTGGGTATGTGTGTGTGTGTATGAGACGAAAATTTCTCCGGCGATAACTCCAATACTACAATTCTAAATATTATAATTCTTTCACATTTTTCTTCTTTTCTTCTTTACATCCATATGACGAGCTGATTAGATTTTGTTATAATTGGTTAACGGGAAGTTCCCTTATTTGAAGTTCTTAACAGTTTTTCTTGAAAAAAACGCATTTAAATATAATTTTTTGAAATTTTACGTGATTATCAATATAAAAGAATATCTTATTGTCTATACGGTTTGATTATACATTTTCCTTCATATTCAATAGATATAGAGTTAAAGAATTATAAAGAGATTAACTTTCAAGAATCAGCCAGCTGTGCTATAATCATAAAGACATCTAATATATTCAAATAATTCTAATTGATAGATGTCCGTGTCAAGTGCAATTTACAATTTGTAGCAAATAGTATATGGTGGTGTTACGATTTTACTGGATATATAGAATCTTTTCCAAGAAACTTTTGTATGGATTTGTATAAAATACATAGAATTAAGATGTGCTGGCCACATCAGAGTTTTTAATAAACTAGATATCATGACATCATTTTAAAATAAAACATATGGGTTGAGATTCAGTGGGTTGCATTAGCGTGTTTTAAGCTAAAACAGTTCTTTGTCAAAAATATTTTGGCAACTTTGTAATACCTGTCAGAAAAAAGTGAGAGACCAAAGGATCAAATAAAGAAAAAAATATTATTAACAGAAGTAAGAAAGCCATACAATTACGATAAAAAGGACAAATATCAAAACTGATCAAAACGGGGTTTGGGATATTTTAAAATTCATTAACATTCAGGTATGAAATTTGACACATAAAATTTGACATATTTCTAACCTAAGGTTGCTATTTTTTTGCAAGTTTCCTTTTACACCTTCCATTTACAATTATACTTCTTCATTTGAATAAAGGATATCTGTATTACTTTTCCCTGCGGTAAAATTTCTATATCACAATTGAATCTCATTGATAGATTTGGGAAATATTACAATGTTGCCATATACTTAATACAAGCTTTAATACAGACTTTAATACAACCCACTGAATTCCACCCATGCTGTTTAACTTAAGCCTAAATTTATCAAGAGTACTTATTTTTTATCAAGTGCAGAAACCGACATCAAAAACAAAGCATATTTACGTGGTTGCTATAACACAGTTATTGTCTGCATTAATTCGCACATAATTTGGTTTTTGCCCTCCTGAAGTGTAATGGGAACTTTACAATTGTACACACAGCAAGTGTAACCTACATTTTACGCTTACTGTGTTGTAACTTGTCTAACTATGCGGTAAAATAATCAAAATACACTGGACGTTTATGGGCATTTAGAAAAGAAATCATCTTTACTATAATAAAGTTCATGTAAAAAAGTACTACTTACATAAGTTATTTTTTTAGTTTAACATTTCCTATATTTAAAATTAATTTATATAACCAAAATCACGGCAGCAACATCTGTCATTATTGTAAAAATTCGCCGTTACCGACATAGTCACCGATCGATATACCTGTCAAATACGAGAGGCGAACATTGCTGAAATGTCAAATATCGCCACCTACCTATTATTTATTATGAAGAAAACATGAGCAAATAAATATATTATCAGTCATAAACAACGTCTATTATTACAAATAAATTTTTGGTAGTACTCTAATGAAGGTAAGTAAACTCAAATTTGGAAATTGACTTAACCCAAGCATTTTATACTAACCCTTTTCAGAAGTACTTATCTCATTAAAAAAAGTGATTTTCATTATCGTCGGCCAAAAAATTTGATACAATTCTCGTGCGTGAAGTATTTTACAGCGCTCCAGCTAATAAGGCACTCACCTTAAGGGCTCGTGCCTTAAACAAAGCTGTCGCGCTGTAAAATACAACTTACACGCACTCGAATGTAAATAACTATTACAGTATTGTACCAGTTGTTTCATGCATTTCAATTTATAACTTTTTGTTGGGGAACACGAAAGGAAATCAATTAATGTAGGCTCATGTTAAAATATATATTTAAATTCAAAACTACAAAGTGATCGATTTCTACGCATAAGTGTGTCATTAGAGAAATAAAAAATAAAATAAAAACAAACTGACACACCCAACAATGGATAATAACCCGTGATGATATATTTTATTTCTTTATTTATAAATATTACTGTTTTTCTCCAGATTTTTCCAGGACCTAGAATCCTGGAACAAATCTGAACCGCTTTGGAGCGATTCAGGATAATCAGGACATCAAGTCATTTAGATAACGACCAAAATATAAGAAGATTTTTTTGCAATAATGAACTGGTTCTTTTATTAATACAAATTGTTCAGATGTTTTTGTAATAATAAAATGTATTCTACGTTATAGCCTACAATAGTACACAAATAATTAACTATGACAATAATTGAAATATCTCTAAAACCCCAAGCAAACTTTTTTGAAAACCTCAGGAGTGGGATCATGTAACTGTGAAAACGATATTGCGACTGTCGACAAGTGAATATGTGATCACCTAAGTAGTGAAAACCGAAAACGATATCGTTTTGGACCGAAAAAAATGTGAATTCTAGTCGACACACTCAAAGCATGTGAAAACGATAGTCGTATCTTATGTCCCTTTTTATTTCATACATTTGGCTATAGGTATATCTTTTTCTAATTTACTTACATTTAAGGAAAAGAATGTAGTGAGCAGTGAATTAAATTCGACGTTTTGAAAAGAAATGTCATTAAATTAATATATCAAATTCGAAAGGTATTTTTTTTTAGCAAAGCGAAAATGAAATAATTATAATGAAATACGATAATTATAAAACGAATATTGATTACAAATTCATGAATGTTTTAATACTAGCTTGTTCCAAAGAACCAAATGCGTATGATTTACTATAACTATATTTTTACTCTTTTGAAAATTATGATAGAAAATTGAAATCTTGTTGATTAGATATTTTCTTAGTTAGTAAAAAGAATTACCTAAAAAAAACTATTTTCTGGCATTGTTCATATTCTAGTAACTGTAAAAGTGTTGATTACAACAAAGCATATTTTGATTCCAGCCTAAGAATATTGATTACAAGAATAAATCCAAGAAAGGAAATTTTAATAACTATTGCATTCTGCGAAGCAACAGAGACAACGATTCTAGCTTGTGTTTTGTGATTAATATTTTGTAGTTTTTACACTAAATTAAAATTTTTGAATTGATCATTTTCCGCAACCTGTCCGAAGGTTGAAATACAAAACGTAATAAAAACTAGATTACTTTAAAATTTCTATCTTGTCTACTTGCAATCTTAAATGGTCTCTTAAAGTTTTAATTATATATTTAGAAATATTTTTGTTTACTTCATAAATTTTTCTTCTGGAATATATAAATTATCTGTCAAAACTACTATTTAATACAAAAACATTAGTCTATAAACGATATCGTTTTCGCAAAACGTAGTCACTTTACGGAAATAACCGAAGTTGAAAACGTAGTGAGTGACTAATTTTACGTGATCGCTAAGGAAACGAATGTCGTTTTCACTTCTCGATAATCGCAATATCGTTTTCACTTTTACGTGATCCCACTCCATCTCTTAATAGCAGTTACCATTCGGGCACTCGCGCTGTGGTGGAGAATGTCCCACAGTATCTCTTGTATAATGAAAGCCCTTAATGCGACATAATTAAAATATGGTTTCATTTATTCACCAAACTTATATTGTATAAAGTTCGTGCCTTCCAAAAAAAAAAAAACCTAATAGTTAATAGAACAAAACTTTCAGACAAAACTGTCATTTAATGGCTTCATTACCCCCACCACTAATCTGTGAAACGACCCCTAGAGTTCGAAACAAAAGACGCTAGTTACGGAAACAAAACACTGCTATTATAAGAAAATATGACGTGGCCAAATGGAATTAAAATGAAAGAAAATTTTTAGAGAAAATTGAAAATTTTGTCGTTTTATAATGCAAGCCTGAAAAGGGTTCACAAATTGTGAGAATTATTTATATTATTGTTGTATACGGGAGCTTTTGTTCATAGACAGTTCTTTGTTTAGTACAAACATGATATATTTTAATTTTAATATTCGAACATTTTCAATTATACATATTTGCTCTAATTTTATAATCAGTTATTAACCTATTTTGAATATTAAATAGTAATAACTACATATTATGTTACGATCTGTAAATAGGTCAAATTATGACAACATATACAGGGTGCAACAAATTCTAGTTCCCTATATGAAAAGCTTTCTTATTATGCACGCTACAGAAAATTGATATAGGTCTTTATAAGCCAACTTTTTGAGATAACTTTAATAGGCACCACAGGAATTTTCGACTGTCTTTTGTTTTTGAGCTTAATTTTCGCTTATTTTGAAAATAAGTACCTCGTATTTCGCTTATTATGAGAGATGAAGAAATAGATAATTTTTATACGATTTTTTTACGAAGAATAACGTGTTGTAATTCTTTTTTGAGATATAACACAAATATATTATTTTTTAAATGGGAACATATGTTGTGAATAGTCTCATCTTTTCACTTAGGTATATTATAGCTTTTCAGTGATATACAACAAGTCTACATTCTTTTATTTTAAACATGAATGAAACTTGAATTATTAATTTATTGAGGTGAAAAAATTGAAAATTATTTTTAAAAAATCAATTACAGGTCATGTTTTGTTTATTTTTCTTCTATATCTATTAATTAAGTTCTCAAAATTATGTTTAGTCAATTAATTTCAGATTAGTTAATATATTTTTTATCGACATTATAGTTGGCTTTGACACAAATCGAAAAAATCTGATGTGGCCAACACAAAACCTCCTGCTATTGAATTTTTATTAATTTAAATACATACTTACGTATTTACTAACGCTACAAACTGTTCCATTGCATAAAACTATTGCTTTATTTACTATTTTCTTTTTAAAATGTCACTATTATTAATTTGAAGTGATTAGTTTTTTGGCAGTGACATTTACAGTCAGTTACATTCATTTGAAATATGAACTGTGTAACAAAGGAATTGTGTTTATCTTAGGCTTCGCGACTAATAAAAAAAAATATTTTTAATTTATCTGTAAAATATATAGAAAAAGTATTAATGTATTCCAGTAGAAAATTCAATAATCTTTAATTTTCATAAGACATAAAATGCGAAAAAATGGCATTTAATGGTATTTTTTGAAGAAAAACCATTATGAGCTTCAGGTAAAGTGCCATTTCCGGTTATCCGATTTACACTAAAATCTAATGGCTTCTTTCCATATTAGAACGGGATGGAAATACAAGGTTTCAGAATTTTCTGAATGATAGTATTTGAGTTAGAGTGAAGACAAAATCCCTACACATACACACATACACACACACATACACACACACATACATACACACATACGCACATACACACATACACACATACACACATACAGACATCATCGTGAAAATGTTAAAATTGGATTCTAGGGACCTTAAAACGTGGTCATTTACTAAAAGCTCGATAAGTAATTTTTAGCACGATTTCTATACCTCCCTTACCAAGGGTAGCGGGAAGTAAAAAGTGGTTTCTGAAATATACAGGGTGTTAAAAAATAAGTGGATAAAGGAAAGAGGCCTTGGTGATCCAGTATTTATTTTCGAACCTGTAGTGGTTCATCTTCAGCACATTACAAATTTAATTATACAAATGTAATAAATATAATAGATGTGAATAACATCTTATCAATAAATAAATAGTATATTATACAACGACGCTATAATGGATGCTCTTATTCCCGAGGATGAAGTTTACAACCCGAGCGAGCGGAGCGAGCAAGGGTTGTAATCATCCGAGGTAATAATAGCCATTATAGCGAGTTGTATACTATACTTTATATACGACTAATATATACAACTAGTTTAATAAAAAAATAGTCAATTTTTATATAATTTATTATCTATTAATTTTACATCTATTTACGTAATAAATTTACATCTAATTGAAATGTAAGTTTATATTATTACAATTAATAAATTGAATTGATGACGGTATGTTATGGTTTATGGTGCGATTAACATTACTTTCTAGAGTTTTTATATTATCGGCATTAACCGTATTGGCAGTAGAAGTAGACGGTACTGAATTGGTCATCTGTTTTGCTATAATTTCTGCAGTATTTAATTTATTTTTTATTGATTGATCGAGGTACCCTTCTGCTACGGTTGAAGATTTCCATCCCCCGTGATTTTAAACCAGTTATATCGCCACCTCCGTCAACGAATAATGTTGCAGAAGATCTCCGGTAACAATGACCTGTATATTGTTCGAGATTTGGCAATTTTAAATAAGTTGTTATTTGTTTTCCCATCAGTGCGAATTTATTCTTTCCAATTCTTTGAATGGTGCATTTTCCTTTTTGGTAATTCAGAAAAAACGAATTAATTTGAACATGTGATGGCCGAAGATCCATATATTTTTTTACAATTTTATAAAATTGATCTGTGACAGCAAAAGTTCGTATAATTTTAGTTTTTGTTTTCGGTATTGTTATCAAAAATGTTGTTTCCAAATCCTTAACGTCTTCAACTTTCATTTCATAAAGCTCAATAGAACGACATGCCCCCATAATTCCTAGGATCAATACGACCTTAAATATAATAAGTTTTGTCACATTTGAAATGCTTTCAAAAAACTATCCTATAATTTTACCTTATGTACAAGAAAAAAATCGTCTGGTGCTTCTGTTATAAATTTCCTGATTTCAAATGGTGTTAAGGTTTTAGATTTTTTAGCTTCATATCCCTTAGATTTTCTTTTCAAAAATGAGCGTAGTTTTCCATACTTTTCTATGTCTACTTCGTGGTTTATTTTTAAAACTGCTTTTAACATGGAGTAAAAAGACCACAATGACGATGATTTGTATTTTTCACCTAATTCAGTAAAATATGCCAACAATACATTTTCTGAAAACGAATTTGTCTTCATTTTAATACACCAATCCATAAAACTTTGGTATGCTTTATCATAGAAATTTTTAGACTTTTGCGGTAATAAACCATTTGTAGTAGCATCAGCTATTTTTGTTATTTCTGGTGGTGTAGAAGATATATTGTCTTCTGTAATACTGTCCATTTTTTTCAATTACTTACAGTTAAACCCAATAATTTAACCAATTTATCACAATCTAGAACAGTTTTTGACAACTTGTCAACGATGATTTTGTTTTGTTTGTATGTTTCAATGGTACGATGATCCACGTTTTCGAGCATTTTGATTGGTTCACGAGTGGGAATAATTACCATTATTCCCGAGTCATTATTCCCGGCGGGATTAATATATGGTATTATATAGCAAAAAACGCATATATAATGATAATATTATTAGTTAGTCGTATATAAATAAATTTAAATTGTAATGCAACTAGTTTTAATGTGGATTTATGCAGCCTACTTTTTATTTTACCCTCGATTTTACCTTTTTCTTCTTTTACTTTATAAAAGTTAAAGATGTGTTAACAAATGTACTGCACACTTTTAATTTTACTTTAAGAACTAAAGTTGACCAACTTTCAACTTAAGACCGTTAATTAAAAGAATTTCACAACTGCGCATGTGCAACACTTCATGAGAGAAACGTCAGCGTGTGATGTATTTATTTGTTTTTGTATAGGTTAGAATGCAAAAAATTAGAAAATGTGTAAAGGTGCAAGTAATATAGCAAACGCACAAAATATTATATTTGTGTCCATTTTGACAGGCTATATTTATCTGTTTACATTTACGACTATTTATAGCCAGAAAAATCGCATCTGCCCACGTGTGCCAAAGGCTTTAAAGTAGCTGCATAAAGTACCAAACTTAAAGTAAAAGTAAAACCGAAAAAGATAGGAAAAGGGAAAATAAAAAGTAGGCTGCATAAATCCATCTTTATTCCCATAATTAAATATGAACGTTCTAGTCGAACTGACTTAAGTTAAGTCAGATTTGGTATTTGATTTGAACCACATTACGCTATTTATATGAAGTACTAATCAGTACAGTTAAATAAAAGATGGGTCACCATTTTTTAATCCATGTTTCAGCGACAATTTTCTTTGTATTTAATGTATATTTAACACGCACAACAATATTTTTTTTAATTAAGTTTCTTATCATAACAGGTATCATTTATATTTCTTACAAACTAATTTGTCTAACAACTTCCAAACTAATTAACCTTTAATCTATCAAAACAGATAATCAATTTAACATGAAATATGTAGCAAAACTTTTGGTTGTCTTAGGGTAACTTTGAAATGAATTTTACGAGTTATATTTGAAGGGTAGGTTGATAAAATCAATGGTTATTAAATAATTGATTAGAGTGAGTGTATTTAACCGACTTTTACCGCGATTAGAAGGTGACGAATGTGATTTATTAGCTTGGAAGATGAAATTATAATAAGCTGGATTGTATTTCATCATCTAAAAATCTGTTGTGGCCAGCACAAGACCTCCCGCCATTTCCATATTAGGCTATATAAGTATTGTACTGCACTTCGCTTTCGAACGGTCGTTTTATAATAAAATATTACAGAACTTTACCCAAATATTGTTTTTTATTGTATTTAACATGTCTTCTGCACACATATAATTCTAATTATATCTATTTTTCATTTTATGAGGAAGTTTCTAAATGTCAGAGATTCTTCCAATTCATTAACCAGATTGGCGGTATTTCTGATGGATATATGCATTTTACCACAATTTTACCTATAATTTCAAATATTTAATTAATAACACAATAAGAAAGATTAAATATACTTCCCAGAAAAAGCTATCAGAATGTCACAAAACTGTTGATTTTTGACACTG
The DNA here is from genome assembly GCA_943142095.1 of Ophonus ardosiacus. NCBI lineage: Eukaryota > Metazoa > Arthropoda > Insecta > Coleoptera > Carabidae > Ophonus > Ophonus ardosiacus. The sequence continues at coordinate 36,533,766 of OW964835.1, forward strand.
ACATATGTCATTTACAAACTATGTTATAAACATTGGAATTTGTCAACTGGTTTCCTTAGTGCCTTAGCCTCTGCGATTAGATTACTCTATATATTATAGTGTCTTTATCTCTAAAGCTATACAAGATATAATAAAAATTTTAAGTGTAACTAATTTGAAATAGATAATAAATATTATGTAAAAAATTGTTAATTTAAATAGGCAAATGGTTACCTTAATTACTTATTTAATTTAATTTTACTATATTTTGGTGAGAGTACAATTTTTGGTAACTTTTGGAACGAGTTAGATAAATTAAATAGACAATTTAAATATTTCTTTAATTAGTTTCATGATTTATATTTAGTTCAGTACTTATTACGATATACAGTGGCGGCTTAAGGCGTGAGCCACTTAGGCACTGGCTTAGGGCGCTTGGCTTTTTGGGGCGCCCAAAAAATATAAAAACTAAAGACAAATATATAAATAAACAAAAAAAAGTCAATGTATGGAATATATACCTGTCCTGTATTATAAAATTTTGAAGCCCCTCAAAGTTAGTTTTGTGTAAATAAATTGTGTAATTTATTGAACATGCCATTGCGAAATAATCAAGTCAGGAAGAAATGATACATAAATTTGCGATAGTGAAGGCATGGAAATTTACCATATAATTTAATCATTCTTGGATTCTCGTTAGTTTTAAATTCCGATAGGTTTTTTACCTTCCGTCACCTTTAGGTAAGGAAGGTATTCTTCAAATACTCTAAAAATGCGTACACTTACGTAACATCTCTTTACAATCAAAAAATATTACTATCCTATTTATATCTCCACCAATTTTTGAATTATTGCCCCAAAAGTCAATGTAGCCCACTTTTAGATAAAAACTTAAAAATTTTCAAAAATCTAATTATGTATCTAGATATTTTTCAATACGCTGATTCCAAATTTTGAAACCGCAGGTCGATATCTCGTTTCGTTCTCGAGATATTTAGATTTAAAGTTTTGCTCGAAATATGAATTTGGCGACATCACCATTCGATTCTATTCTACGGACAAAAATACATAAGTATACCAATTTTCATAATTTTTGTCAAACCGGTTCATTTCTTATGAATAAAAACTTGAAAACCCCTGAAAATACTCAAAATCTGGAAAAATCGTAAGGGGTACCCCTTACGATATTTGCGATTTTTGGCCATTTTCAGTTATTTTGCTTTAGAGATTGTATGTGGTGTTCAAAAATTCTGAAAATTGGTGTACTTATGTAATTTTGCCCGTAGAATCGAATGGTGTTGTCGCCAAATTCATATATCGGCCCATTTTTGGGTTATTACCCAAAAATGAGCAGTTTTGAGCAAAACTTTGAATCTAAATATCTCGAGAACGAAACGAGATATCGAACTGCGGTTTCAAAATTTGGAATCAGCGCATTGAGAAGTATCTAGATACATAAACATTAGATTTTTGAAAATTTTGAAATTTTTATCCTATATGTGGGGTATATTGACTTTTGGCTCAGGGCGCCTATATATCTTGAACCGGCCCTGACGATATAAATGTAATCATTTCATCTATAATTATATATTTAATTTTATTATATTTTGCTACTACAAATTAAAAAAAAAAATGGCTAAATGAAATTATATTAATGCCCATTTGCACCAACAAGGCTTAAATTTTAAGCTAAGCTTACACAAAAAAATGTAAATCGAAGTTTTGTCAGTAATATATTATAATTCATTAGACATTTCATTTCGATGCAATGTTGTCAATTTAAGCCGAGTTTAATATTTAAGTTACGTTGGTGCAAGCGGCTAATAATGAATCATATTAGTAGAAAAAAATAAGGAATTTGTTTAGTTAATTTAACTACAATTTATGTAGTATATCTAATTTATTTTTTTCGTTGCAGCTTAAAATTTAATTCTTGGTGTAACTGACCTTAACAATAACAAATACCATCTGAAAAGATGAACTATATCCATATGGATTGCCATACTAAATTCCATTTAAATCTAACAAAACGTTTGGTGATTATACACAAAATTAATTTTTTTAGAAGACCTTTGAAGCTGAATACTGGCTAAAAGTTTAGTTAAATCGTTTTATTTTTAGCCCAGGAATCTATGGTTAAGTCATGTCTCCCTATATCAGAGACACACTGTATATTTCTCTAAATATAACAATACCGTATCCACGTAATTCGATTATGTTAATCTCTTTGCAAAAAAGGCGAATACTTTTAGATTTGTCCTTTCTATTTAGAGTATTAAATAACTATATTGACAGCCCTGTACTTTTAAATAAATTTTCTTTACGGATTCCTTCTCATTCTACTCGATCTTCTGATCTCTTCTTTGTTTAAACATTGTAGGACAAACTGTGCCATGAATTCACCACTAGTTCGATTAGTATATGCTTACAATAATTTAGCTTCTGTACCTAATGTACCAGATATTTTTTGCTGTAGTTTACGTAGATTTAAATCTTTTGTTAAATATTATCTCCAAAACTTGTATATTAACTAATACCTTCCTACTTTATTTTGATTTTCACACCAATTTTTATGCAAAACTTTATTATGTAAGTGTTTACTGTGTAGCCCTTCTTGATAAAAATAAAATAAAAATAAAAACTAACTCAACGCACAAAACTTGGTCCGAGTTTTCTAAGCGTGTCTTTTGTGCGTCAGTTGATTTCAGTAAAATTCGAAAGCGAACCAGGGTCTTAGAAACCACAAATGGTCACGTAACATACTCGAGAAGCTTGGGGAAAGACTAAAAGAATCATGAACGATTTGATTTTTTCAGCGTTTTAGAATTTCAGTCCAATTGTGTATCAGACTTACGTGACTATTGTATACATGACCAGAATAAAATAAATGTATATAATATATAAAACATATCGTGGTTTTATTTGTAAGTTATTGGTTAAATAAATTACTTTCTTTATCTGTAAATGTAATCTGTAAAACAAACATGTTCAAAATATTATTTACTAACCTATTTTTTTTGTCATGAAATAAATAGTATACAGGATGTCCCAAATTGATTAGGCTACCATTGGGATCTCCGAAACAAGAGCTACGAGGTCGGTTAAATGGGCAATGTTGTGTAGTTTTGAGTGTTGATTCAGATTCCATCAAGAAACATTCAAAATTCCGAACAGTCAGAAAATTATTCAAAAAAAACTAAAAATCGAGATTTTTAAAAAGTCAAATAACTCCGTAATTATAAGAGATATAAAAAAATGTTTCATATAAAAGTTACACTATTTAATAAGGCAATCTTGAAAATGTTGTCAGTATAATATCCAAGATGGCGGTTTTCAAGATATTAATAGCAACTTTCTTATTTTAAATGGGCGCCATATTGGATTTTTACATGATTAAATAGAACTTTTTTTTCTCTTTTCAACGATGTATAACAAAGCATGTTTACATTAAAATTTAATAAAGATATTAACTATTACCTCCCACTACCCTAGGTAAGGGAGGTATAGGGATCGTGCTAAAAATAGCATATAGAGATTTTATATAATAAGCACGTTTTGATGTCCCCAGAATCCGATTTTAACATTTTTACAATGATGTCTGTAGGTATGTATGTGTGTGTGTGTCTGTGTGTGTGTGTGTGTGTGTGTGTGTGTGTCTGTGTGCGTGTGTGTGTGTCTGTGTGTGTGGATCTTGTGGACACGATTACTCAAATACTATCAATCAGAAAAATTTGAAATTTTGTATACCCATTCTATACTAATATGAGAAGTGCTCATTAGTTTTTAGTGTATATCGGATAACCGGAAATTTATACAAGCTTTTAACAGTTTTTCTTGTAAAAAATTCATTGAATATAATTTTTTAGCAACTTTTACTAATTAAAATGGAATATAATGGTTTAATCTTCAATTCTGCGATAATAATATTTAGTAAATAACTCTAAATAACTTTAAATATGAATATATAATATAATTTATTTCCATGTATCACCTAGCCTATGCGTCAAACAAAATCATAATTTTAATGACAGGTTTGAGATATTTAAACAAATGTCACTGACAGGCAGCAATTATATTAAAATTAATAATGAAACCGTGTTAATGAGAATATAATAGTAAAATATTTTATTAAGGTTTGTATAATATGTTTTCCATCATACATAAATGTTAGATGTACAGGATGATCTGATTTAAATTTGCTAATTGCTATTTTTGCAGCACTATAAATTAATATTAATTTACAACTACACATTTACGAAATGGATTATGTACGGCGAAGAATTTACAAAGATTGCATTTTAGAGCACCTAGAAGATGATGCTGATTTTTATAAGAATGTACGTGTGTGACGATTTTTCCTTAAAGCATATATAATTTGAAACAACATATTAGATTTTAAACATATATGATAAATCGGATGTAGTACTTAATTTGGAGCTCTAACAAATTTTTGAGGAAAAACAATAAAACAATCCAAAATTTCGTATTACAGACTTTTCTATTTATTGGACAACAAATTAGATTTTATTTACAAACAATTAACCGGAAATGATACTTTACTTAAAGCTCACTGCTATTTTAAACATGGAATTGGCGGGAGGTCATGTGTTGGCCACATCAGATTTTTTCAATTTGATAACTAATCAAATAGGCTTAAACACAAATGCAACTGAATAAGAAACAAAACAAAATTTATTATAACAGTGAACTGTCATAATTAAATTTGTATGTATTCGTTTATTCAATTTAATTAGTGAATAAAGCAGTAGTGAACTCTTTTAATAGTATTAATCGCAATACATTCCAGACAGTAACTGCTAGTGTTGCAAAACGTGTTCATTTATGTTTACTTAACAATGGCCAGAATTTTGAGCATTTGTTATAAATTATTGTTACATTTGTATTAAGTTTAGTTTTATTACATTCAAGTAAGCTACAATTTTGGCAATAAATTCAACATTAAATTTTTTTGTTTTATTGAATGTTTGCTCAGATTACTTAAATACAGTAGAAATGAAATACTAACTTTGAATTAATTTTTATAATTTTTTTCGCAATGTAAGGGTATATTATTATATCGTTGAATTCAGTACAAAATTCTCTATTTAATGAGTTAATAATAATAATAATGATAATAATTTTATATATATATATATATATATATATATATATATATATAATGCCATTTAAATAATATGATATTGCCCTATAGTTTGAGTACCACTGGATTTAAGATAATAAATTTTATGCAAAAATGTGTCCCCCTCTATCCCTTACAAAATATCTTAATCACTTTTTTCTGTATCTTTTCACATACACGAATAAACGGCACTTCTTCCATTATCTTGATACACCCTGTATATCTTTATGTTTATTATATTTTATAATATACTAATTAGCACACTTTTTTATAAAATATATGTTCATATACAATAATAACAAATATGTATACATATTGTACTAAATAATTCGTATATTTATATGTACATAAAGAAATTTTGCATTTTCAAGTACCTCCTATACTAATACACTACAAATTCTAAATAATTAAACAAAATTAAAAATTGTAAATACAAATACACAAGAGTTATTCATTAAATAAAATTCCAAACTGTATACCTTGGCTGGTACCACAAGCCTTGTTATAAAACACTGTTTTGAAATGTCAAATTTCATTATACCAGATTTCTACTTTCTTTCGTACATAGGATATTCAATGCTAAAATTTTGATTTGGCGATATCTGTTTAATTTTAGAACAAAAGATAAATGAAGAAAATTGTTCAGAATGAAAAACTGCAAGGATTGAGTACGAAATTATTGTTCAATTGTTTCTTATGTACGAGTTAGGTCCGGTTTTTGAATCTTTAATTAATATTTTAACTTCTAGTTAAGTAAACAATATTGCATCGTTTTGTTAACAGCAATGATAAATCTGTCATTTAACAGTTCATTTCGTTCCAATTTTGTTTATTTAACTCTTAGGTAAAATTTTAACTAGATATTGAAAAACCGGTCCATAGAAGCAAAAGAAAATACACGATTTAAAGTAATTATCCGAGTGCCATGAAAAAAAAAATTAACTTGTGTATTTTCTTTTTCGTTTTTGTTGATTTTTTATAATACCGTTTAAAAACAGATCATTTATTCTCAAATATCAACAATTTGAATTTTTCAAAATTAAAAAGTAGGCAGACGTCAGGTTCATCTATTCGTTGCCAAATAAAATACTTTTTTTCTATAGCAGATTTTAAAGTGTGCTTTGTTCAACTCGAAATAGTTGACAAAGTGACATTTTAACCGCAAGGGAACCTAGATAAAATAATACTTTAACAGCAAGGGTAGATAAAAAACTTTAATTTTTATTAAAATAAAAACACATTATACATTTTGGCGATTCATATTTTACAGGGTGTCTCATAACTCGCGCCCCAGAGCGAATGAGGAAACACGAGACTGCACTCGGATGTGTAATTTCGAAGAAAAAAAAATCTAGCTTAAAAGATATTAGAGAAAAGGCGTCTTAAAATTGACCAATCAGAGACCTACACCTTTAACGTGTGTTTGCCGTAATTTTACGTTACTAGGGTTTTATACAAATCAAATCTTCTTTAAAATGTGTGGGCGAATAAGGTGAATAAGAAAAGGCAAAATGATTATAATATTTTCGTTTAACACATTTTACACAGCTGCTACAACAAGTTGCACTGTACGATATAGGTAAATGATGATCTCGGATGACACCTTCGCTAACCTAAATTTGTTGACAGTGAAAAGTCAACTCTAGTGTCAAAATTACAGTAAGTCAAACAAATTTTGTAACTCACTAGTAGTTTTTTTGTAACCTAGCAACCAGTTTTATTTTGTAATAATATCATGACACCTCAAGATATCCTTTCGGGATTGGTGGATTAAAAAGTCTTGTAACTCCGTTATGCAAGCAGCCGCAAATTATTTTCTTCAATTTGTTGGCAACCTATTGTATATAACTTCAATTGTATAAACATGAAAAAAATGAAATTGTTTTCAAACAAATTCTATAACTACCAAGCTACTGAGATTTTTAAATTGTTCTTAAATAATTTAATTTATAATCGGTTTTTCTAATTTTTGTTCTTTAAAATCTGCTATAGAAAAAAATAGAATTTTACACACGACGATAAAATTAAATTATCGACTCGCGAACAATAATTTACTCGCGAAATCGCTCGTGAATTAAATTTCCCGCTCGTCGATAAAATACAATTTAATCGTCTTGTATAAAAAATAACTATTAAAGACTAGTACTTAAAAGTAATATTTTACGCACTAAACTGTCACTTTTACGCATTAAACTGTCACTTTTAAGCACTAGTGCTTAAAAGTATTTATAAAACGCTAGTATAAAAAAAAAAATTTGGTTGAAAATTCAAGTTATAGAGACTACTACCGTGAGTATTTTTTAACGTGAAACATTGGGTTTGTCATATCCATAGTTACGATTCGACTTTTGATTGACAGCAATGTATTTGCGTGTCCCACTTAAAATGAAACATAGGGAACGAATTTGACAGATGTATTATAATTTAAATATTGTAAGAAATTTACCCAAGTCAGAAAAGCCACTCAAGAGCACTAAACATATTTCGGGCACAAGATGCACACAATATTTTTTCTACAACTAAATATAATTTTTAGAAAAAAGGTATAATTATTTAAACAAAATTAACCTCTATAATGACATCGTGTCAATATGACAGATAACCGCTATAAGTTTTGACTTGACATTTGATTGACAGCTATGTATTTACCTGTCTCATTTATAACATAGGGAATGAATTTGACAGAAGTATTATATTTAAGTATTGTCAGAAAATCACTCGGGAACAAGGTGCACACAATATTTTTTCTACAACTAAATTTAATTTAGAAAGTAGGTAGAATTATTTAAATTAAACCTCCACTGACGTCTTGTCAAATGTCAAATTCGTTCCCTATGTTTCATTTTAAATGGGACAGGCAAATACATTGCTGTCATTCAAATGTCAAGTCGTAACCATTGATGACAAATCCAACGTTTCACGTTAAAAAATACTCACGGTATATTACTGGGGCATGTACGTGGTTTCGAATTATGGATATTTTCGAGTTACAGAAATTCGAGTTAGAGAAGTCAAAATACATTGTAAATATATAAAATGTACCGGAAACACAAGTAAACTTCGACTTCCACACTTAGGGCTAGTTTTACAATCTGTGGTTAAAATATTAACTGTCAGTTAAATAAACAAAATTGAAACGAAATGAACTGTTAAATGACAAATTGGTCATTGCTGTCAGTAATCAGATTCAATATTGTTTATTTAACTTACAGTTAAAATTCTAACCGGAGATTGTAAAACTGGCCCTTACAGATAGTTTCGAGTTATGGAGGTTCGACTGTATTGAATTTGGAATTTTTAAAACAGCGTTTAAAACAAGGCTAGTGGTACAAGTCCTTGTTTTTATATTTAAGACCCCTGTATACACAGAATAAATTGTTACAGTATACAATAAACAGTTTTGAAATGAGAAATTTTGGCTGGAGTTAAGTTTAACAAGGATTGAAGAAATTGCAATTTTTTTGTTGTAATGTCTTCTTTTAGCTAAAATATAATAAGAAAAGACAGAATGAGAGTGCGGAAACAGGTATTTATATAATTTTTTGTAAAAATGAACTCTAATTTTACCTATAATAAAGTTGTGTTTTTTGTAATGAAATGAACACTGGATATGCTTGTTATTAAGACACAGTACACTTTTCAGTAAAATACCACATGAAAACACAAAAGTGGGGTAGAAAAGTAATTATTAATAGATATTTAAGGGAAAAATGCAACTTAACCTAAAATGATATGAAAACGTAAGAACACGAACATCGTTCAAATTGAAAGTCGGTAATTAAAAAAATTCTGACGAAAACAATACCTAACGCACACTCATTTTCTAAAAAAATTTTAAAAAAATCCTGACAAAAACAATACCTAACGCACACTCATGTTTTAAGAAATGTTTTAAAAAATCCTAACAAAAACAATATCTAACGCACTCATTTTTAAAAAAATCCTGACAAAAACAATACCTAATAAAACGAAGGACAATAAGGGAAAAAAGACATAATTCTGCAAATATACATTAATTGAAACACTATTATTCGTATGGAAGCGTAAGTACGTACTTAAACATAGAAATATATGTGCTTGATCTAACATAATTTTTTTCAGAAAAAATGCCAAAATCGCTATAAATATTGCTTTCCGCACCCAAATTTTTGTGGTATTTAATGTTTTTAATGGTTTAGCAACTATATACAAGGTGTCTCAATAAGCTTGCTCACTATTGGTAACTTTTTTATTTGAAGAGATACGAGGTTGGTTAAATGAGCAAAATTGTGCCATTTTGTATTACAAAATTGGTCATGTAGACAAAATAAAAATTGTGTCAGCGGTTCTCAAAATTTGGGACAGAATGTATATTTTTTAAATGGAACTATATATTTTTTATTATCTTATTAGAAATACTATTTTTTTCTCTTTCCAATAAGGTAATGTTGTTTATGTACAATTTTTTCAAATAAACGAGTTAAGCAAGATCATTTCCAACTTTTCTTTACTTGTAAAGTTATTAAACATTATTAAACACAGAGAACTTTACAGGAGATATTATTAAACGTCAAACAAACAAAGAATCAATTGTTTTCATGGCTTACTTGACTAAAAAACTAATAAAATAGTTAACAAAATTTAATATTTTAACCGTAAATAACTCGTTTATTTGAAAAAATTGTACATAAACAACATTACCTTATTGGAAAGAGAAAAAAATAGTATTTCTAATAAGATAATAAAAAATATATAGTTCCATTTAAAAAATATACATTCTGTCCCAAATTTTGAGAACCGCTGACACAATTTTTATTTTGTCTACATGACCAATTTTCTAATATAAAATGGCACAATTTTGCTCATTTAACCAACCTCGTATCTCTTCAAATAAAAAAGTTACCAATAGTGAGCAAGCTTATTGAGACACCCTGTATATAACCATCAATATAAATATCTACAATCCTTGTTAAACTTAACTTTAGCCGAAATTTTATTTTATTTCCTGAAAATGTGAATTTATTCCACGAAAATTCATGTTAAAACTTAAAACAGTTTGATTGATTATCAAATGAACTCATATTTTTGAACAACACTAACAACTTTAAATATTTCCACCCTTAAATATTTGTATGTACAATATTTAATTCATACAACCCCGTTCATTTCATGCATAACAACCCTTCAAACAACCGGCATACTATCCTCCCCAAACTACCAATTTCTAACAGAACTCCCCCCTTATTCCCCCAATTTTTCACTATCTCATCATCCCCTACTTACAGTATTTCGGGCACTACCGAGCAGAGTACTTGACCATCCCCATAGATGCACTAGGAAACACACGAATTACACAAAGGGCAGGAACAGACTGACAGCAAGGCAAAAGAGGTGTAAACAGACCAACCGTGGAGGACTCTACCGGCGAGAGAGCGAAGCTAAGAGAGGGTGTCAGAGAGGGCAGGAGAGAGTGAAGGAGAGAGGGCGAGTGTACTCAAGAGTGAGTGCGTGTGTACTGAAATTGGGGGTGGGCTGAAAATATTTGGGAAGCAGGGTATAAAATCGAGGTAGGTTATATTTCAAGCTTGTTTAATTGCAGGAATGTATTAGATGAGTGACCAAAGACACAATTGTCTACTAACTAGACGTGTTTGGTATAAATTTAAACAAATTTGAGACCCCCTTTCAGAGAATAAATTGCTGATACCCATAAGTATGTTTTAAGATGGATGTTAAAAGGGGTGTAAAGTCGAAATTTAATCTGGTCGCCCCCTAAAGTGGTTCCAAATAAATAAAAAAAAACTGTTGTGGCCAGCACAATTCCTCTCGCCAATTTCATATTAAACTATAAATTTTGTATTTAACATTTCTGGTACACACAAAATATTCTAATGGGGGATTACGGCTCAATCGAATTATAGGAAAATAGCAAAAAATACGAATGTATATGCTGAATAACGAATATTAATAAAAAAAATTAAATGGTATAATTGAGATATTTCGGAAATAAAGGCTTTTTTGTTATAGCGCTTCGACACTAATATGAAAATATTTTGATTGGCGACCGAGAAACCGCCTATACATGCATTACAAATAGCGTGTTAGGAGGTGGGGATTACTACCAATGGAAGTTAAGAAATTCAAATTCGAAAGGAGGGGCTAACATTCCTGTACTACAGTTTCCAAACAGTTTTTATTTTAACATAAATTTCTTGCATTAAACTTAATAATTTAAATACACCTGTAATTATAAAGTATGTAGACTTATACAGTGTTATAATATTCATTTATTTTTATGTAAATATAATTTAAAATAGCATATATTTCAAGAACATTTAGGTCCATGATGAAAACAGTTTGATATAAAAACACATAAATGTGACGTCACATCAATCTTTTCAAAATTTGGGAGACCATAACTCGCTTATTAATAGGAATTTTTTCACCGGATTTTCATCAATAGTCTTAGTTTTCCTAATATTTTCAGATGAAATTATAAAAAAAAAATGGTGTAATCCCTCATTACATCTATTCTTTATTTTTCAATTCATTCTATGAACAAGTTTTCTCTGCTCTTCTAAATGTTCGAGATTCTTACAATTCATTGACGAAATTGACGGTATTTCTGAAAGGTATATGATGAAATATATGTATAGCAAGTGCATGTTTAGTTGATCTGTTACTGTACAGGTGTCTCATTTTCGATGTTTTTTTAGGGTATCTCGGAAAATATTAATGATAGAGCAAAATCGTTTGCACATTCCAGGGTTAATTTTTTGAGAAAAGTATAATAGTCATCACAGGAATTTTCGATCTTCTTTTGTTTCTGAGCTACAGGCAAAAACTTATTTTTCGCTCATTTCGAAAATATCTCATAACTTATTTATTATGGTAGTTAGAGAAAAATTGTTTTAACAAATTTCGTACCGTTTTTTAGGTAAAATAAAATGGCATAATTAGATTTTTTGAAAAATTCATAACTCTCGAGATATAACACAGACTTATGATTTTTTAAATTACAACCTATGTTGGAAATAGTCTCATCTTTTTGCTTATTTTATAGACTTTTATATATAAAAAGTTTACATTCTTTTGTTGTACACATGAATAAAAGATGAATTATTAATTTTATGAGATGAGAAAATTAAAAATTATTAAGAAACAAATGAAAAAACTATTATATTTCGTCATTTGTTTATTTCTAATATTATTTGCTTCAGTTTTACACATATTTTTAATTTATTTACTTTAAAAGCATATTAAAAAAATCTGTTGTGGCCAGCACAAGACCTCTCGCCATTTCCATATTAGACTATATAAGTATTGTATTGCACTTTGCTATCGAACCGTCGTTTTATAACAAAATATTACAGGACTTTACCCAAATATTGTTTTTTATTGTATTTAACATGTCTTCTGCACACATATAATTCTAATTATATCTATTTTTCATTGTATGAGGGAGTTTCTAAATGTCACAAATTCTTCCAATTCATTAACCAGATTGGCGGTATTTCTGATGGATATATGCATATTACCTATAATTTCAAATATTTAATTAATAAAACAATAAGAAAGATTAAATGTACTTCCCAGAAAATGCTATCAAAATGTCACTAAAACTGTAGATTTTTGACACTGAAATCTGTCATTTACAAATTATATTATAAACATTTGACTTTGTCAACTGGTTTCCTTAGTGTAGTTTCGTCTACTCGACTTGTTATATCCCGATATTCTATATATTATAGCGTCTTTATCTCTAATTTTATAGAAGATATAATAAAAAATTTAAATGTATCAGGTGTAGTATTTTGTTCTTCAAAATTAGTAATATCAAAAATTTTCAAAAATTAATATTTGGAAGAATTTCTTTTAAAAACTACTACTTTCGGTTGTTCAATTGTTACCAAAACCTTTTCAGCTCTTCCCAGGAATGTCAGATTGAGGAATCCATAGTTAAACAGTTCTTAAATCTTATAGTTTTTGAGGAATCGTGGCTACAACATCCAGACATACACACATACACACATACACACATACATACATACACACATACACACATACACACATACACACATACACACATACACACACACACACACACAGACATTTTAAAAATGTTAAAAACGGATTATAGGGACCTTAAATCGTGCTTATTCACTAAAATCTGGGTTTGCGAATTTTAGCATGAATCCAATACTTCTCTTAGCGAGAGGTAAAAAATCATCGAAAATGAGACATTCTGTACATACTTTGGCTTATAAATGAATCCCGTTTCTGTTTCTACCAAGTTTAGATGTTGACAGTCTTTTCCTTGTTATAAAAATAGCATATTATAATTACTATTACATGTAGACTTGTCCAAGTACGAATTTTAGGTTTTCCGCATTCAAAAACAGTGTCAATTTAACGTGCGGCAGCTATATCTATAATTTTATATATTTAATTAATGATAAAATAAGAAATATTAAATGTACTTCCCAGAAAAGGCTTCAGCAATATCTCTGGATTTTTGACATTTATGTCATTTATGAACATTTTAATTTTTCAATTGGTTTCCAGGGGCTATTTGATGAATACAATGAATTATTTTATATATTTATAACTCTTTATCTCTAAATCTATAGAAGATATAATAAAAATGTTTAATATTCTAGAAAGAGAATTTTATATTCTTTAATATTTCTGTAACATAAATTTCCAAAAAATAATATTTAGATTTTTTTAAGAAACTACTACTTCCGGTTGTCCAATTGTTACCAAAACCTTTTCAGCTTTTCCCATGAATGTCAGATTGAGGAATTCATAGTTCAACTGGTCTTGTCTTATAGTTTTTGAGGAATCGTCCCTCCAACATCCACACATACACACATACATACACACATACATACACACATCCACACACACACACACACACACACACACACACACACACACACATATCATCGTAAAAATGTTAAAATCGGTTTGTAGGGCCTTAAATCGTACTTAATCACTAAAATCTGGAAATATGATTTTTAGCCTGAATCCAATACCTCTCTTAGCGAGGGGTAAAATTGTATAAAAAAGTTACTGCAGAAAATTGGTTCGATCTATAAAAGAATGCGCAAAATTTATCCTACATTTCATATAAGAGTTTACGATTTGTCCTTATAATGACCGTCGTAAATTTCAGCCCTTAAGGCAATTTTTATTACTCGCAATAGTATCCGGATGTATCTCTGTTCCGCAGAATTTTATAAGATAAAAACATATATTCTGTAGATGTTGTTGTGTATGGCAGCTCTGTTTATAGACAGATCTCTGTAGTCCGCGCGTTTAGAGAGAAAAAAAAAACATTTCAGCGCAGTAGAATTTGTACAACTCAATCTACAAATCTTGACTGTACAATTTCACTTGCAATAATAAACAACAAAAATCTGTTGTGGCCAGCACAATTTTTAACACAATAAAAGTGTGAAAAAAATGCACTTTTGTAATGCTACGAAGTGAAATAATGAAACGTTACGGCACTTTTTTTCAAACTTTTATTACAGACGTAAAAAAATTGTATGCAACTCCGGTAAAAAGTATCTTATTTCACTCATAGGATTTGACGACCTCGCCTACGGCTCATTCGGTCAAACTTTCCTATACTTTTAACACGTGTTGCAGACATAACTATTAAAAAATACCTGTACGCTATATAGCTGTTATTTGTTAAGCTAAAACATTGTAATATCCCTATTTTCACAAGTTGAATTCGCCCTGATGAATTTTGCTCTCTGTGCATGTTTTTTTTTCTGGGCGCATAGACTCTAAATAATATATTTTAGTCTTGGAGTAATACCAGATCCTATTTGATAAGTATTTTATATTAATAAAGTGAAATAAACATGACATTTTCTTTGATATCCACAAATATAAAAATAGCATCATTCAAAACTTCAGACCTGAAAGAGCATGCATGTATACGTTTCAGGCTTTTCAGGGATATCAATATTTTCATTTGTATATGGATATCCTATATCCTGATTCAGTCATCATACGGTAAACGGTTCACTGAATCGACGAACGATATAGAATGATATAAAACTGGTCTTAAAATATCTATATACAAGGGTTGGTATACGTACGTATGAGCCTGAGCTTACAATAGTTCAACAAATAAGGCTGTCGCAAGAATTTTTATTTGACTTCTAAGTACTGAATTTTAAACGATATTAGGTGGAATTCAGTGGGTTGTATGAAGGTCTGTATTAAAACTTGTATTAAGTAAATGGCAACATTGTAATATTTTCCACATCTATCCATGAGATTCAATTGTGATTTAGATATTTTACCACATGGAAAAGTAATACAGATATCCTTTAGTCAAATGAGGAAGTATTATTGTAAATGGAAGGTGTAAAAGGAAACTCTTTACTGCAAAATTAGGTTAGAAATATGTCAAATTTTATGTGTTAAATATTTCATACCTGAACCACAGAATAGACTTTCATACAGAAGCGACACTCCCTGTCGGCACCATTGTTGTTGCGATTTGATGTTTATGACCTTGAACTTTAAATTTGTTGGCAAATTTACGCGCGAAATTTAAATTGTTTTAAATGGCAAAAGAAAAATTAAAACACAAAAGTACTAAAATTTTAATTTTATTAATGAATTAAAAAGAAATCAGATAAACATATAATTATATTTTTATTAAACAAATACGTGAATTTTACAAATTCAATACCATGCAGAATTTTCTATATCTTTGATGTGGGACACAAACGTCAGACTCAATGTTTATGTCCCAAATATTCTTCTCCATCAAATCTTCTCTTCCTCAGGCCTTGAGCAACATTTTACACCTATATTTATTAAATAAATATACATTTTACATGATATGGTAGTCGTTTTAATACATAACTTACATGTCTGGATCTTTCGGAAACGAAAAAAACCTACATTTCCCTTTCTCCAATTTTTAAATCTATTTATACAGTCTTTATATGAACAAACAAGTCCTCCCGATTCTACTCTCTTCATTTTATCCATTTAATTAAAAACTAACACCACTTCTAAAATTCACAAACAGTTCACAAAATGACATATGTCAAAAGTGAGAAGACGTGTTTGGTTTACTTGAATTAGCCATAACCCTAAAATACATGGGCGTGACAACCTGAGACAACAGCTCTTTCAGAATACGTGAAATATAATGTTTTTCCTTATGATAATGATTTTTCCTATCGTTTGTTGAAAAAATAACATATTTGTTTTTATTAGAAATCAATTTGTGTTTCTCAATATACTTTTATTATTGACGCCTAACGGAAAATGTTCACGTCGAGATAATGAAAAGAACAAAGAATCGTAAGATACAAAGATATGCCGAAACAATCCGATTTTATCCGATTAGCCCTTTAAATTTGTTGGCATACTCTTTTTCTCTCTAATTTTCGTTTCTCTCTCTGACTGTCGCTTCTGTATAGATGTTTATTCTGTGCCTGAACGTTAATGAATTTTAAAATATCTCAACCCCCGTTTTGATTAGTTTTGACATTTGTCCTTTTTTTCTTACTTCTGTTAATAATATTTTTTTCTTTATTTGATCCTTTGGTCTCTTTATTTTTTTCTGACAGGTATTACAAAGTTGCCAAAATATTTTTGACAAAGGACTGTTTTAGCTTAAAACACGCTAATACAACCCACTGAATCTCACCCATGGTTCTTTAAAGAGTCTCAAATTTGAAAATATCACGAAATATCCATTAAATAATTTATAATTAAATATTGAAATTTGTGTAATATTTTAAAAAAATCACGTGATTTAGAACAGAATGTGACATCAAAGTACCTACAGTTCAACATGTGACAAACTATCACCTACTTTTATTTATATAAGTAATGTAAACTGTTATCCTATTGGCTATGAATGACGTATTGTATGTACTCCAACGTCACAGGAGTGGGGGGTTGTTTTCCAAGATTATTTCTGGAGCCAATTTTTAATTTAATTATTTACGAAAGTAACAATAAGATAACACAATATTTGGGTATAAGATCTGTATTATTTATTGAAAAATACAACGTTTCGACAGCTAGGTGCTGTCTTCTTCAGGTAAAAAATTATAATAAAAATAAATATGTAGTCAAGACAACTAGCAATTCAAAGGTACAATGATTAATGGAAAAACATATAATACAAATCATAAGTAACTTAGAAAAAAATTATGCAATTTTTTGGCATAAAAACAGAAAACAGCAAACAACCTGTTTTCTGTGAAAATGCAAAACCCGGGCAAAGACTTGGACGGCGGGGATGCAACTTCTCTGTATGCCAGAGGAAAAAACCGTCCGCAAAAAACTGGCTGAGAAGTGGCCTAGAAATGTGAAAAAAATGCATAATCAGAACAATATAAATGTTAAAGTATTGTATTCAAATAAAATAACATATTATAATAACATATTATATTTATTATTATTCGGTCACTCTAATATGTTATTTTATTTGAATACAATACTTTAACATTTATATTGTTCTGATTATGCATTTTTTTCACATTTCTAGTTACTTATGATTTGTATTATATGTTTTTCCATTAATCATTGTACCTTTGAATTGCTAGTTGTCTTGACTACATATTTATTTTTATTATAATTTTTTACCTGAAGAAGACAGCACCTAGCTGTCGAAACGTTGTATTTTTCAATAAATAATACAGAACTTATACCCAAATATTGTGTTATCTTATTAAAATGAGTTCTGAAAACATCTTTCAATATATTAAAAGTAACAATAGATTATTATTTTTATTATTATGATAAATATCGCATAAACTTTCATTTAAAATATTTTTTAAAAAATGTGAAACTGGCTCATTATAAAACTTACACAAATGGTGAGAAATTTTAACAAAATTCTTCCGACTACTTTAAATATACTCTTAAAATTTACAAAACCTGTGGGCTAAGTGATGGTTTTATATTGTGAGAAGCGAGAAAGCATGACGGTGCACCAACGTAATTTACTTATTAAACCTGGCGGCTTAAATTGACAATATTGTATCGAAATGAAATATCAAATAATTATAACATACTAGCTGACCCGCCCCGGCTTCGCACGGGTAAAGCTAAAATAACGATTAGCTACACGTGTACCAGTAATTTTTCACATTTACTTCGGAGACATGCGCTGCGTAGGGAGCCGGCAACCTGCCTCGCATCGTACATGTAACAGGCTCCGCCCGATCCCCGCACCGCACCTAAAAGCGCCTTTTCTAAACATGTCTCGGGTACTTTTACTTATGTACATATGATGCAAGCTATCTCTCCGACAAATATCGAAAATCTGCTAACGATTAAAACTTTACTATAGATAAAAAAATAATTGAAATCATCCCCTATCGTACAGCCTTGATGGATGATTTTTAAAAACGCTAAAACACTTTATTTCTTACCAATAGCATAAATAAGAATTTTTATATCCCTAACTTGAGAAATGATGGGTTCTCCATACAAACTTTCGTCCCCTATTTCATCCCTTCAAGTTTTATTTTCGCGACATTTCTCTATACCAAAATTCATCAAAATTGGTTCAGCGGGAAAAATGATGGGTTCGAACATACAATTTTTCATTCCATATTTCACCCTTTCAAGTTTTATTTTCGCGACAAAAAGTAGCCTATGTCCTTCTCGTAGGTCCAATCTATCTCTATACCAAAATTCATCAAAATTGGTTCAACGGTTCAGGCGTGAAAACGTAACAGACAGACAGACAGAGTTACTTTCGCATTTATTATATTAGTATGGATTTGATATTAACAACTAAATAAAGAAAAAATCAAAATCACAATTAATTTTTTTTTTATTACAATAATCAATATAGTTAACAATGATAAGAATAATTTGTGTGATAGTTATTTTTATTATTGCAATCAGATTTAGTCTACTGTAGGTGAAAATTGTTGTAATCAAATAAAACTACATTGTTATTAACTGTAAAACTTTTCATTGTTGTAATCAAATTTAATCTTTTGTATTTGAACGTTTATTTGTTCTAATCAAATAAAACTACACCGTAATAAACTGTAAAAGTAATAGATGTGAGAAAGAATATGAGGAATACCTGGAAATCAAAATTTTCAATTTTGTTCTTTCCCGGAGAATTTAATTTTGATTCTGGATTATTTAAATTTCTTTTTGTTTTCAGCTAGAATCCTTTTTACTGTACTTTGTGAAATATTTATTGTAGAACCTTGCTTATGCTTTCGATTCATTTTGATTATTAAATTTTGATAATTCAATTTTTTTCACGAAAGTTTTATCTTGCGCTACACGCCAATGCCAAAAATTTCATTGTCCAATTAACCAAAGAATTACTCATCATGCGTCAGTGACGTTCAATTCATTATTCACTTGTGCAACTGTACTAATAGAGCGGTACAAATTTTCATCCTTATTTTACCCCTTTAAGTTTTATTTTCGCGATAAAAAGTAGCCTATGTCCGTCTCCAAAATCCACTCTATCTCTATACCAAAATTCATCAAATTTGGTTCAGCGGTTTAGGCGTGAAAACGTAACAGACAGACAGACAGAGTTACTTTCGCATTTATTATATTAGTATGGATTCCTGTAAAAACGTCGATTTGTATTTCTTTGTTTAAACCTAGCACAAAATTTAATCCTTGTTAATGCACTTTCAATACTGTTATTTTAATTTTCATTATCGACATTAAGGAATCCTCTACTTCCAATTGTGATTTATCTGACAAAATAAATATTTAAGAACTGACTCCATTCGGACTTACAAATATTTACGCAATAACCCTTTACCATATTGCCCCTTAATTACTTAGTGAATAAGCACATTTTGAGGTCCCTAGAATCCTATTTTAACATTTTTTTACGATGATTGTAAATACAATTCATAATAGAATTAAAGAATTACTAAATAAGGCGATGTAATAATAGTGATATACTTGAATAACTTAGGGCCGGTCTTATAAAACTATTTAATCAACAGTTAAAATTTAGTTAGCTACTAAACTTATTTAACTGAAGATTCGGGTATTATAAAAGTTTAATGACAAGTAAATCGACCTATTAAAGTAACTGCGGAATTTCATGCTATTAGATTTAAATCAGTTGTTAAAGAAACGTCAAACTGTATTTTTTTTTTGTTATGTTTATTTTAAAACAATTGAAAAAGGGAACTATTTACTTTTTAAATATTTTTTAAGAAATGTCTGTGTCGAGTATGTCAACTTTACAGTCTGTATCATCAGTGTCCTTGGATTCATAAAGAGATAATCATGATGCATTTATATTTGCACGAGGTAGGCTACCAAAATTGTTCCGAAACAGGACAAATCCATATGAAATATATGATGACAAAGGCTCATACCACGATCACGGTTTTAACTAAAACACTGTTTTAAGAAATGTCAAATTTCATTATTTAATGATGATAATAAATACTATGAAATTTATCAGAATATGATTTTAAAGCAGAACATAGTTTGTATTCAAACAAATATTTTTAAATAAATTGTTCTTCTAACATAAGGGTGAAATTACATTTTGAAATTTGAATTTGACATTTCTTACAACAGCGTTTTTGTTAAAACCATGATCGTGGTACGAGCCATGAGTTTAAAAAGAGATTTCGATTGTCAAAACAATGTGTGTTACACATATTGGGACAGATTGGAAGGAAATATAAGACTACTAACATTAAGAAATATGTCAATTTCCGCAATGAATCAGCTAGTAATAACCTTACGATTTTACGCAACCGGGTCGTTGCAAATTATATGAAAATAATCTTCAACAATATCTAATAGGTTATATTTTTCAATATCAATATGATTATTTCCACGATCACTTTTTTTTCCAACTGTCAAATCAACTAATTTGCGTTTATAACGAATGTGAATATAGAAACTTTTCACAAAACCACAAACACACTACTAAAATTTAATTAAATCCCCCGTTAGTTATTTGATAGTGAGATTAGTTTTATAATATCCATTTCTTTTTTCATGGTCCATTTAATTTACTTGTGCAGTAACTAACTAAAGATTCATTTATTGTTTATAAGACCGACCCATTTGTTTGTAAGTTTAAAACTTATATTATTACCTAATCGAAAGAAATTTGTAGAAAATTATCACAATTTGTTTAGGTCTTACAATTTGTTTGTAGGAAATATAAACCGCCTGAACTATTATGAACCTTAGTTCCTATATCGTTTTAATTGAATCTTTTCGATTGTGTACGTATTTGAAATCTCCGCTAAACCAATTCCATCAATTTGTGAATCTGTGCTGGATTTTATGTCAGCAGGACATAAATCCTGTTCATATAAAATGCAGGCGAATGGCCTGTGAGCCAAGTCCTGAATCCTGACCGTACGAAACAGGCAACAGTATAGGGTGCTGCAGTACCAATATCGATCCTTACCCAACCTCTAAAAGTCTAAACTATCATTCATTTCAACGAGGAATAAGTCTTTAAGTATTGATAGAGATTTCTTCAAGATGTTATTGGAAGGTAAGTGTGTTTATTATTAACATGTAAAGATCATATGATAGAAAATGTATAATCAAACCCAATAGACAACAAGATATTCCTTCAAATGTATTTTGTACAAATCCCATGCCATAGTTCCTTGGAAAAGATTCTATATATTTAAAATTGTAACACGAAAACTTTCTATTTTTTACAATTTCCATACTAAAAGTTCCTTTGAAAAGATTTTATATATCCTATTAAATAATAACATGTACGTACACTATTTAAATTGTACTTGATACTTGCAGCTTTTCCCTATTTTATTAAGGGTTGCTGTTTCTTACTCTTCTCTTCCACTCATCTCTGTCCAACGCACAGATCTTCCTCTCTCAAGTCTTCTGCGATACAATCCTCCCATGTTCTCTTTGGCCTTCCTCGTACTCCCGATATTGAAAGTTCCAATCCTGACCAATTATAACCAAAATCTAATCAGCCCTTCATATGGATATAAAGAAGAGGAATACGAAAGAATTTTAAGATTTAGAATTGTAGTATTGAACTTATCGTCGGAGAAAAAATTGTCACACATACATACACACATCGTAAAACTAACGTACTACTAGTAATAACCGAATTTTTTGACCATATTTTTTTATTTTTGATCCTCAATTCTCTCGAGTATGGTCTTAGTCTATCTGATGTTGCATTTATTACTTAGGGTCGGTCCTATAAACAATAAATTAATCCTTAGTTAGTTACTGCACAAGTAAATTAAATGGACCATTAAAAAAGAAATGGATATTATAAAACTAATCTCACTATCAAATAACTAACGGGGGATTTAATTAAATTTTACTAGTGTGTTTGTGGTTTTGTGAAAAGTTTCTATATTCACATTCATTATAAACGTAAATCAGTTGATTTGACAGTTGGAAAAGAAACGTGATCGTGGGAAAAATCATATTGATATTGAAAAATATAACCTATTAGATATTGTTGAAGATTATTTTCATATAATTTGAAACGACCCGGTTGCGTAAAATCGTAAGGTTATTACTAGCTGATTCATTGCGGAAATTGACATATTTCTTAATGTTAGTGGTCTTATATTTCCTTCAATCTGTCCCAATATGTGTAACACACATTGTTTTGACAATCGAAATCTCTTTTTAAACTCATAGCACGATCATGGTTTTAACAAAAACGCAGTTTTAAGAAATGTCAAATTCAACTTTCAAAATGTAATTTTACCCTTATGTTAGAAGAATAATTTATTTAAAAATATTTGTTTGAATACAAACTATGTTCTGCTTTAAAATCATATTTTGATAAATTTCATAGTATTTATTATTATCATTAAATAATGAAATTTGACATTTCTTACAACATTGTTTTAGTTAAAACTGTGATCGTGGTACGAGCCATTGTCATCATATATTTCATATGGATTTGTCCTGTTTCGGAACAATTTTGGTACTCTACCTCGTGCAAATATAAATGCATCATCATTATCTGTTTATGAATCCGAGGACACTGATGATACAGACTCTAAAGATGACATACTCGACACAGACATTTCTTAAAAAAATATTAAAAAGTAAATAGTTCCCTATTTCAATTGTTTGAAAATAGGTCGATTTACTTGTCATTAAACTTTTATAATACCCAAATCTTCAGTTAAATTAGTTTAGTAGCTAACTAAATTTTAACTGTTGATTAAATAGTTTTATAAGACCGGCCCTTAGTCTCCTATCAATATGAGGCTGGGTACAGCTAAATTTTTTAGCCCGCATTCTTGTTCACATTTCAGATTTATTGTTAATTTATTCATCCAACAACTTAGAAAACTCAAATCATGAATGATGAAAAGTAACATTACTGTGTTTCTAAATGTCAAATAACCAATGTTTCTAACGCGTCAGGTTTAGTCTTGTAGTCTAAGTAGTCTAAATAAAGAAGGCAAATTATTTTAAATTTTAAATTGCTCAAAAGTGATTCCTGTGGTGCATTCTTCACGCCAGCAATGATTGACGTAAACGCTCGCACGAATATGTCATTATTATATCTGTTACCTGTAAGCCAAGCAGATTGGCACACCCAGCAATGGGTAATATGCCGTGATGATATATTTACGTATTTAACCGACATTGGTTCATGCTAATCCTATAAGTTCTTTTACAGTTAGACTTTGGTTATTCTTATATATAAAAATATACCGTAATTTTTCAGCCGATTACATGACCAAACTCATTAAGCCAGAGATATATTTTGTAAATTACCTATATAAAAGTAAAGGGCATACTTCAAAAAAATTAAGTATTTTATGTTCGCAAATTTGCAATTTACAAAATCTCTACCCACATAACTGTCCGTAGATGAGTATACAACGAGAAAAGTGCAATTTGGTGTTTTTGTTTTCGTTTATTGTTCGGTTTTGGCAACAATTCTATCGCTTTGTGTTGAACTGACGCCAGAATTACCACCGAGAGTTTTATTTAGAAATGCTGATGGTGATGGCTGTTGTGATTAACTACTTTTTTAAAACGACGGAATATTACACGAACTAATAACAGAAAGAACAAACAAATATGGAATGATTTGTCTATGAACAGAGCTAGCATACACCGCAAAAGGGTATGTAACAAAAGTTTCGAGAAATAGCTAGATCTCTTTATCAAATTTTTAAAACGTTGATAAAAGGACTTGTTCCTATAAACTATGAAGAAAAATTTAATATTACAAAACTAATAGGAGAACATTTGTTAAAAATTGTATTATTTAATCTTAAATTCTATACAATTCCAACTCAAACACCTAAACACCTGTAATAGATGTCTTAATATTTACCTCCCGCAACCCTTGGTAAGGGAGGTATAGGGATCGTGCTAAAAAATCACATATCGAGATTTTAGTAAATGACCACGTTTTAAGGTCCCTAGAATCCAATTTTAACATTTTCACGATGATGTCTGTATGTGTGTATGTGTGTGTGTGTATGTGTATGTGTGTGTATGTGTGTATGTGTACAGATTTTGTTGGCACTCTAACTCAAATACTATCATTCAGAAAATTCTGAAACCTTGTATTTCTACCCTATTCTAATATGCAAAGATCCCATTAGATTTTAGTGTAAATCGGATAACCGGAAATGGCACTTTACCTAAAGCTCATAATGGTTTTTCTTCAAAAAATACCATTAAATGCCATTTTTTCGCATTTTGTCATTATGAAAATTAAAGATTATTGAATTTTCTATAGGAATATATTAATACTTTTTCTATATAATTTACAGATAAATTTAAAAATCTTTTTTTTATACATCCCGTTACACAGTTCATATTTCAAATGAATGTAAATGACAGATGAATGTCACTGTCAAAAAACTAATCACTTCAAATTAATAATAGTGACATTTTAAAAAGAAAATAGTAAATAAAGCAATAGTTTTCTGCAATGGAACAGTTTGCAGCGTTAGTAAATACGTAGGTAGGTATGTATTTAAATTAACAAAAATTAAATAGCGGGAGGTTTTGTGTTGGCCACATCAGATTTTTTATTTGAAGATTAGTATTTTATATGGTTAGTTTAGATGGTTATTTGGATGGCTCAAATTGCTTGAAATATTTACATACATATTAACAATTCGAATATTAAATAAATACAATAAATTCTTACGGTATAGAATTATGCAAATTATTATTATTTACACAAATTATTTTTATACATTTTTTTACCTCTCGCTAAGAGAGGTATTGGATTCATGCTAAAATTCGCATATCCAGATTTTATTGAATAAGCACGATTTAAGGTCCCTAGAATCCGATTATAACATTTTTAAAATGATGTCTGTGGGTGTGTGTGTAGATGTGTGTATGTATGTGTGTGTGTGTGTGTGTGTGTGTGTGTCTGGATGTTGTAGAGACGATTCCTCAAAAACAATAAGACTTAAAAAATATTTAACTGCAGTTTCTTCAATCTGACATTCCTGGGAAGAGCTGAAAAGGTTTTGATAACAATTGAGCAACCGGAAGTAGTAGTTTTTTTTAAAAAATCTTCTAAATATAATTTTTAGGGAATTTTTTTACTAAATATTGAAAAACATAAAATTTTCCATCTAATACAATTAAAATTTTTAATATATCTTGTATAGATTTAGAGATAAAGACACTATAATTTATAGAGTAAACTAATCGCAGAGGCCAAGGCACTAAGGAAACCAGTTGACAAATTCCAATGTTTATCACATGACACATGTCATTGTTAAATATCAACAGTTTTAGTGACATTCTGATAGCTTTTTCTGGGAAGTATATTTTACTTTTCTTATTGTTTTATTAATTAAATATTTGAAATTATAGGTAAAATTGTCGAAAAATTCATATATCCATCAGAAATACCGCCAATCTGGTTAATGAATTGGAAGAATCTCAGACATTTAGAAACTTCCTCATGCAATGAAAAATAGATATAATTAGAATTATATGTGTGCAGAAGACATGTTAAATACAATAAAAAACAATATTTGAGTAAAGTTCTGTAATTTTTTGTTATAAAACGACGGTTCGAAAGCGAAGTGCAATACAATACTTATATAGCCTAATATGGAAATGGCGAGAGGTCTTGTGCTGGCCACAACAGATTTTTTTTTTGCTTTGACATTTATATTTTTGTTTCCTTGGTTCTAGATTTTCAACTTGAATTTTGCCGTGTTACTTGATGAAAGATATTTTGTAGTTTTTAACACCATTATTTTTTTCGATGCAGTTTTTCTTTTAACGTTGTATCATTTGTCTGAACGACGTTAAATCTACTTCCTGATCGTTAGAACTATTCTTGTCCGTAACTGTTGTAGTTTCTATACTCTAAGGTCGCAAGTCTTTTCTTGTGACCCATCTGCAATAGATGTCTTTATTCCTGACCCACTGACTGTCTGTTCTTAATTAAGTCCAGTGTAGCTTTCATTCCTAATTTGTCCTTTATGTTTCTGTTTCTTTTTCTATCTGTGTTTTTATTTATGTAGAGAACAAGGTAATTATTTACATAAGTTCCTTATTATGAATGAAAGTTTTGTAGAAAGTATAATATAGAGTTGATTTTAACTGGTATATTTTTTCAACAAAACGATCAAACATTAGAGAAATGGCTTTCATAATAGCAACATTTTGAATTAATGAACACTGATTTTTCATACAAATTGCTGCTCATTACGAACACGGATATCCTTACTTTACAAAATTGGAAAAGGTGTTTTATAGTTACTTCCGTTTTTTACTCAAACACATTATTAAAATTTGGTACAAAATATATATTATGAACATTAACACTGAAACTACGAAATGATTACACTAATTGCTCTTACAGCAAAATTTTTAAAAGAAGTCCGATCAAAGCCATCTACGAATTGCATCTATGAATTAAGATTTTATACTGTCAAATTTAGTAGTGTCGTTTACATAGTTTTTATGAGGTACACAAGATATTATGTACCCTCATAAAAACTAAGTAAAAGACACTACTTAATTTGATAGCACAAAATCTTAATTTATAGATACAATTCGTAGATGGCCTTGATCGGACTTCTTTCGAAAATTTTACTGTACCTAGTTTTTATCTGTTGGGTTTGTCTGTGGGGAGGTATAGGGATTGTGCTAAAAATGACATGTGTGTGTATGAGTATGGATTTTGATTCAAAAAATTCTGAAACCTTGAATTTCTACCTTAATCTGATATGGAAAAAAGCCATTTTTATGTAAATCAGATAACCGAAAATTGCACTTTACTTATAGCTGCAAATACCTTTAATATAAATTTTTCACGATTTACGGTATTATAAGAATTAAAGATTATTAAATTTTCAACAGGTATGTATTCATATTTTTTCTATATATTTTATAGATAAATATATAAAATAATCTATTTTATAAATCCCGGAGCCTATGTTTTAAAGATAAACACAATTCCTTAGTTACACAGTTCGGATTTCATATTTATGTAACTGACAGATAAATATCACTGTCAAAGAACCTATAATTTAAAATTATTAATGGTAACTTATTAAAAAAAAAATCTGTTCTGGCCAGCACAAGACTTTCCATTAATTTGATGTATTTTTTACAAATCCCATATCAAAAGTTCATTGGAAAAGATTCTCTATATCCAGTAAAAATGTAACATAATACAATTTTTTACAAATTCCATAGAGAAAGTTCCTTGGTAAATATTCTGTAAATCCAATAAAATTGTCACATGAATATACTCTAAAAATGCGTACACTTACGTAACATTCTCTTTACAATCAAATAATATTACTACCAAGTTTATATATCTACCCATTTTTGATTTATTTCCCCAAAAGTCAATATACCCCACATTTAAATAAAAACTTCAAAATTTTCAAAAATTTAATTTTTATGTACCTAGATACTTTTCAATGCGCTGATTCCAAATTTTGAAACCGCAGATGGATATCTCTTTTCGTTCTCGAGATATTTAGATTCAAAGTTTTGCTCACAACTACCCATTTTTGGGTAATAACCCAAAAATGGGTCTAGATATGAATTTGGCGACAACGCCATTCAAATCTACGGGCAAAATTACATAAGTACACCAATTTTCAGAATTTTTGAACACCGCATGCCATCTCTAAAGCAAAATAACTGAAAATGGCCAAAAATCGAAAAAAATCTAAGGTGTACCCCTTACGAATTTTTCAGATTTTGGGTATTTTCAGGGGTTTTCAAGTTTTTATTCATAAAAAATGAACCGGTTTGACAGAAATTATAGAAATTGGTATACTTATGTATTTTTGTCCGTAGAATCGAATGGTGATGTCGCCAAATTCATATCTTGACCCATTTTTGGGTTAATACCCAAAAATGGGTAGTTTCAAGCAAAACTTTAAATCTAAATATCTCGAGAACGAAAAGAGATATCGACCTGCGGTTTCAAAATTTGGAATCAGCGTATCTAGATATATCTAGATACATAAAAATTAGATTTTTGAAAATTTTGAAGTTTTCATCTAGATATGGGGTATATTGACTTTTGGGGCAATAATTCAAAAATGGGTAGAGATATAAACTTGGTAGTAATATTATTTGATTGTAAAGAGAATGTTACGTAAGTGTACACATTTTTAGAGTATTTGAACAACTGTGTGAATTTTTAGAAATAAAAGTATTGAATGGATAAATGCTATAAAAAAGTTCCTTGGAAAAAATTCTATATATCCAATAAATTATAACACGAACACATACTTATTTTTTACAAATTCCATACTAAAGGTTCCTTTGAAAAGATTATATAAATCCAATAAAATTATAACATGAACATACACTATGTAAATTGTACTTGACAATTCCTTCAGTCTTCTTCAGCTTTCTCTACGATACAGTCCTTCCAACTTCTTTTTCGCCTTCCTCGTACTCCCGACATTCAGATCCTATACTTGCCACATTTGATTTTGCACTTGGCACTGACATATGTGAATTAGAATTTTTTGCATATATCAGATATTCCCATGATAAATAGCAAAGCTAACTGATTTTTGAAAATTAATCTCTTTATAATGCTTTGACTCTAAATCTATAGAATATGAAAGAAAATTTATAATCAAACCGTATAGAAAAGAGCATTTTCTTTAATATTTATAAAATATTAAATATTAAAAAATAATATTAATCTACGTTTTTTTTTTTAAGTTGCGACAGTACTGGCGGGAGGTATAGTGCTCGCCACAACAGATTTTTATTCGTCGATTCGCAGCAAATCTCGTGAACGATTCAATTAAAAAGATTAAACATCAGCACAACTATCCTTTTAGTCGAACCACATCAAAATGGCGGCAGACTGTGACGTCATATAACCACAAACCGACAGTTTGAGGTTAACGGTAACAAAAGTATCTGATTTACCCACCAATGAAATGCGGAATCAGGGAAATTCTACCATAACACAGAAATCGGACTCTAGTTTCACAAATATTTCTATCTGGCTATTTCAAAGAATGTGAGGTGACGCCTGGTAAGTGTCCTTAATGGTACATTTATAAAAATAAATATATCGCAATATATTTTGTATTGTTGTGTATAGCAGCTCTGTTCATAGACAGATCTTTGTACAAAATGTCATTTTCGATGTTTTTTTTTTAACGTATCTCGGAAAATATTAATGATAGCGCAAAATCGTTTGCACATTCCAGGGTCAACTTTTTTGAGAAAAAGCAAAAACTCGTCTTCCGCTCATTTAAAAAATATCTCATCTCATATCTTATTTATGATAGGTATTGGATTCATGCTAAAATTCGCATATCCAGATTTTATTGGATAAGCACGATTTAAGGTCCCTACAATCCGATTATAACATTTTTAAAATGATGTCTGTGTGTGTGTTTGTGGATGTGTGTATGTGTGTATGTGTGTATGTGTGTATGTCTGGATGTTGTAGACACGATTCCTCAAAAACTATAAGACTTAAAAAATATTTAACTGCAGTTTCCTCAATCTGACATTCCTGGGAAGTGCTGAAAAGGTTTTAGTAACAATTGAACAACCGGAAGTAGTAGTTTCTTAGAAAAATTGTTCTAAATATAATTTTTTGGGAGTTTTTTTTTTATTAAATATTGAAGAACATAAAATTCTCCATCTAATACACTTAAAATTTTTATTATATCTTGTATAGATTTAGAGATAAAGACACTATAATTTATAGAGTAAACTAATCGCAGAGGCCAAGGCACTAAGGAAACCAGTTGACAAATTCCAATATTTATAACATGACACATGTCATTGTCAAATATTAGCAGTTTTAGTGACATTCTGATAGCTTTTTCTGGGAAGTATATTTAACTTTTCTTATTGTTTTATTAATTAAATATTTGAAATTATAGGTAAAATTGTGGTAAAATGCATATATCCATCAGAAATACCTCCAATCTGGTTAATGAATTGGAAGAATCTCTGGCATTTAAAAACTTCTTCATACAATGAAAAATAGATATAATTAGAATTATATGTGTGCAGAAGACATGTTAAATACAATAAAAAACAATATTTGAGTAAAGTTCTGTAATTTTTTGTTATAAAAGGACGGTTCGAAAGTGCAATACAATACTTATACATCCTAATATGGAAATGGCGAGAGGTCTTGTGCTGGCCACAACAGATTTTTTAAATGGCAACCTATTTTTAAATAGTATCATCTTTTTGCTTATTTTATAAGCTTTTCAATTATATGTAACAAGTCTATTCTTTTGTTTTACACATAAATAGAAGATGAATTATTATTTTTTTTGGGGCGAAAAATTTAAAATTATTAAGAAACAAATGAAAACATCTATTACAGTTCATCATTATCAATCATGTTCTCAAAATTATTTTAAACCAATTATTATCGGACTAGTTATTAATCGACGTCACAGTTGGCTTCGACACAATTCGAAAAAAAAAATGGTTTAATATGTTTTTGAAGTAAATTAATTAAAAATATGAATAGAACTGAAACAAATTATATCAGAAATAAACAAATAATTACTGTAATAGATTTTTTCATTTGCTTCTTAATAATTTTCAATTTTTTCACCCCAAAAAATTAATAATTCATCTTTTATTCGTGTATAAAACAAAAGAATGTAGACTTGTTAAATATCATTGAAAATCTTATAAAATGAGCACAAAGATGATACTATTTTCAACATAGGTTGCCATTTAAAAAATCATAAGTCTGTGTTATATCTCGAGAATTATTAAGATTTGAATAAATCTAATTACGCCATTTTATTCTACATAAAAAACGATAGCTACAAAATTTGTTAAACATTTATTCTCTATCATAATAAATAAGATATGAGATATTTTCGAAATGAACGAAAAACAAGTTTTTACCTGTAGTTCAAAAACAAAAGAAAGATCAAAAATTCCTGTGGTGACTATTAAACTTTTCTCATAAACTTGACTCTGGAATGTACAAATTATTTTGCTCTACCATTAATATTTCCCGAGATACCCTAAAAAAAAAACATCGAGAATGAGAGAGCCTGTACATATATTTTAATGTTGACCATATCTCCAAATGCACTTAAATTTTACTGGTAAATATTTTTAGAAAATTAATGGGTTAAATAAATGAAAAATAGGATAATATAATTATGGAACAGTTCCAAATCTGACTGAAAATAAAAAATTCAAATAATATTTTCATTTTCTTGTCTTCGTTTTGTGTTGCACAAGTTTAACAATAAATTTTATGACTCTATTACGAAAAACGAATTAATTTCATGACTCATCTAATAAAATATTCAAACTCCAATAAATATATTGATAATATCAATTAAAATGATTCGTTTTAATTCAAAAAATCTTGTATGTTTTGTATTGAATGTGTTATGTTGTATCCACATGCAAACATGAGGTATCAAATTATCTATTACAAATTTCGTGAGGAATAAATCTTCTCAAGACACTTAAAATTGGTTTCCCAATAAAGTCTGTATAAATTAGACCAAATAAATATATCATTGTATATTTTTTATTCTAATTGGTTAAGAGTCAAGAATTTTCTATTCTAAATTTACTCTTACAAGTCACGAATTCTACAAAATCCGTTTAATATGTCGTGTATTGATACAAGGTTTATAAAATAACGGGATTTTACCTCCCGCTACCCTAGGTAAGGGAGGTATTTTAGTGACTAAGCACGTTTGATGTCCCCAGAATCCGATTTTAACATTTTTACAATGTCTGTGGATATGTGTATATATATGTGAGTGTGTGTGTGTGTGCGTGTGCGTGTACATGTGCATGTGCGTGTGCGTGTGAGTGTGCGTTCGCGTGTGCGTGTGTGTGTGTGTGTATGTATGGATCCTGTGGACACGATTACTCAAATACTATCAATCAGCAAATTTTGAAATTTTGTTTACCCAGATAGTAATGTGGGAAGAGTTGATTAGTTTTTAGAGTAAATCTAAATACCCGGAAGTATCATTTATACAAGCTTTTAACAGTTTTTTTTTTTTATGGAAAAGATACATTGATTCTTATTACCTCCCGCTACCCTTGGTAAGGGAGGTATAGGGATCGTACTAAAAATCACATATCGAGATTTTAGTAAATGACCACGTTTTAAGGTCCGTAGAATCCAATTTTAACATTTTCACGATGATGTCTGTATGTGTGTGTGTGTGTGTGTGTGTGTGTGTGTGTGTGTGTGTGTAAGGATTTTGTTGGCACTCTAACTCAAATAGTATCATTCAGAAAATTCTGAAACCTTGTATTTCTACCCATTTTAATATGGAAAGACACCATTAGATTTTGGTGTAAATCGGATAACCGGAAATGGCATTTAACACTTAACCTGAAGCTCGTAACGGTTTTTCTTCAAAAAATACCATTAAATGTCATTTTTCGCACTTTTTGTCATTATGAAAATTAAAGATTATTGAATTTTCTACAGGATTACATTAATATTTTTTCTATATATTTTACCGATAAATTTAAAAATATTTTTTTTAAAAAATCCCGAAGCAATTCCTTTGTTACACAGTTCATATTTCAAATGAATTTAACTACAGGTGAATGTCACTGTCAAAACACTAATCACTTCAAATTAATAATAGTGACATTTTAAAAGGAAAATATTAAATAAAGCTATTGTTATATGCAATGGAACATTTTGCAACATTAGTAAATACGGAGGTATGTATTTAAATTAATAAAAATTAAATAACGGGAGGTTTTGTGTTGGCCACATCAGATTTTTTTATTAATTACATATTTAAAATAATAGATACATACATTATACATACGCATCAGAAATACCGCCAATTTCGTCAATGAATTTGAAGAATCCCGAACATTTAGAAGAGTAGGAGGAAACTTATTGATAGAAAGAATTAAAAAATATATTAATAATAGACGTAATTAGAATTTTTGTGTGTGTAATGTGTAAAATGATAAATACAATATGTACAGTAAAATTTTTGAAAGAAGTCCGATCAAGGCCATCTACGAATTGCATCTATGAAGACAAGATATTATGTCCCCTCATAAAAACTAAGTAAAAGACACTACTAAATTTGACAGCACAAAATCTTAATTCATAGATACAATAGGGTAGTTGCGCATTTTCCAATTTATTTTTTTTCTGAAAGAATTATTCAAGTTATTCACTTTAATACTTATTTTATGTCTGGCAACTGTATATTTTTCAAAATATAATTTTTTTTTTTAAATTCTTATTTCAAATTTTGCCGTGGTGACGTTTTTTATTAATACCAATCACAGTCTTTCTTGCCGTAGCGGTACACTCTCGGTTGTACACAATACTACCATTTTTATCTGAAACGATTTATATGTTTGAGAGAAGCACTATTTCAAAAGAAATTATTCATTTTACACAAATTCATTAGTTCCATTACCTTGTTTTAAATATGCTGATCTAGAAAAGAAAAATAAAATATGATTTAACACGTAAAACATAGGTTATGTCACTAAAAATGACGTGTACATTCCCTGGAGTGTGCAGCCACCTGGTGACAAAATTATGAAGTTGTCTATATAAGAATTAAGCATCTTGAAAATATCTGGTATTCAAGTAAATAATTATAAAATATACGTACTGTTAAATAATACTTTTGTATCTGTTATTTTACTTCTATAATTATACTGTAAATATTTGTATGATACAATTAAAACATAATTCAACATTTTCGCTTTGTCGTGGTATTACTACCAGCTTGTATGAGTCATACAGACTTGGTCGAACTATATAATTATTAAAAGTCTGCGTCACAAGAATTTCACCGCGAACTTTATTTATGGAAATTATGAATGAAAAGTTTTATATTTTCTAATAATTTTTACATTAGTGTGTTTAGAATTAGTTTATTTTTCATAATTAATAGGAAAAAATAACATTTATTTTTTTCGCAACTACCCTATTCGTAAATGGCGTTGATCGGACTTCTTTCAAAAATTTTACTGTACTTACATAGCCTAATATGGAAATGGCGAGAGGTCTTATGCCATAATAGATTTTTAATTTTGAGATCAAATGGAATTGAATCTTGTCTGTCTTAACTTCAATATATCTGTAGATTATATTGCTCTATTTATATAATACATAATATATATTATAATTTATTAATAAACTAAATTTCAAATTTCTTTTCAGAAGTTGATTAATATTAACAAGCAATATTTAATTTCATGTCATTTCACTTTCGTAATGACATGTAATATCTATACTGCAAGTATTCTTATTCTAACTTTAATAACAGCGTTACTAAATAATATAGCAGAAAGCAGAAATGTCAAAGTGAATTATATTCTGTTATTTTCTTCTACCTACAAACAATATAGATTTAACCTACTTTGATATAAATATTTTCTCTAAAAGTTTGCCAATCAGCTTGGAAGTATACTCGTATGTAAGTAATAAATAAATACGTAGACTTCGATAATGGCGATATATTGGTACCGTTCAGGGCGTTTACCAGGCGTCACGGGCTCTCAAAACTGTTGTGGAGAGTGCACCACCAAGTTTTAAATTACAATATAAAAAAATCTGTTGTGGCCAGCACAATACTTCTCGCCATTTCCATTTTATATTATACATGTATTGCACTTCGCTATCAAACCGTCGTTTTATAACAAAAAAATTTCGGAACTTTAGCCAAATATTGTTTTTATTGTATTTAACATGTCTTCTGCGCACATACAATTCTAATTATATCTATTTTTCATTATATGAGGAAGTTCCTAAAGATTCTTCCAATTCATTAACAAGATTGGCGGTATTTCTGATGGATATATGCATTTTACCCATAATTTTAAATATTTAATTAATATTATATAGGCTTGTGTATTTTGCTCACTTGTGAAGAAAGTTAATTACTTTGCTTACTTGTGATTCAACATGCTACTTTACTTACTATTTTAATAATAAATAAAATAAAATATTTTATTTATTTATTTATTTTGTTATTTGGGAAACCAACAGATAAAATCCATTTACAGGTTTCCTCGGTATACATAGCATTACAATTTGAAAAATTACAAACACATAAATTTAGCACATAAGTAAAACAAAAGAAAAATATAGCTTGAAATTTTACAAATACAATACAAACAATAAACATTGAACGGAATTATACATCATGTATATAAGTCACGTTTAAATTGAGTTAAAGATGAGCAAAAAGGATCTAAGTGCTGAAAATTTTCGTTGTAGCATTGCATAAATCTTTGCACAGGAGAGTTCTTATAATTGTTAGAATTGTAATTTTTTACATAGAATAAATTCTTGTTGCGCACTACTACATTTGGTATATGGAATGTCAGGACAATTAACATGATTATTTAAAATTTTATATAAGAAAATCATATCAGCATTAGATCTTCTTTTCTCGAGGGTTAACATATTTAAAGTACTTAATGAAAGTTCATAGTTACTTTCATTTAGACCAAATTTAAACTTAAGCAGTGAAATAAACTTTTTCTGAATAGATTCTAATCTAGTAATATTTTTGGCATATGACGGGCTCCAAACTTGAGAAGCATATTCGACAATTGGATGTACTAAGGTATTATATAATAAAATAAATGAATTTATGTTATTGAAATGATTAAGTGACCTATATATAAATCCTAATGTTTTGTATGCTTTTCTAGCTATGGTATCCGTCTGTTCGTTAAATAATAATTTGGGATCAAATAAAACACCCAAATCTTTAATTGTTGTTTTTCTTTCTAAAGTACAATTATTCAACCTGTAGGAGAAATTGAATATGTTTTTATTTCTTGAAAAAGATACCACACAACATTTATCTATGTTTAAATGCAAGTCAATATGAGTACAGAATTGTTGTAAATTAAGCAGTTCGTTTTGTAATCGGATACAGTCTTGTACATTATGAATTTCAGTGAATATTTTCAGATCGTCGGCGTAAAGTGAGAACTTGCAATGTGTAAAACATTTATAAATAGAATTAATATACAAATTGAACAGCAAAGGACCTAAGTGTGACCCTTGAGGAACACCTGATGGTACTAGAAATGATCGAGACTTGTAATATATATAAAATAATAATGAATTTTGCTAACGATTGTGGATAAGGGTAAGTTTACTTAAATCGTCTTATTTTAGGCCCAGGAATCTGTGATTAAGCCATGTCCCCCTATCTCTGAGACACCTGTATACATATACACACATTAAAGTAAAAATTTTAAAATCGGATTATACACAGAAAAAAAAAAAGAATTGAAATTTTGTCTAGTTATAATTAGTTATTATTTTATTAGGCAATATGTCTAATAATTTAATATAATTTAGAAATTTTAATTTAGCATTTTAACTAACACGAAATAGATAATAAATATTTTGTAAAAAAAATCGTTAATTAAATTATACAGTGTGTCCCATTTAGAGGTGCCACCATTGGGATCTCGAGAACTATAAGAGATACGATGTCGGTTAAATGGAACTTTTTGTGTGTCTTTGGGAGGCCATCTCAGATGTGCTTTTGTTTTTCCAAAAATTCTCATAGGGCACTAGATAATGACGAAAAACTGAATATTGTTGATTTTTTCTTTTTCAAATAACTTCTAAACTATTAATAATTGAGAAAAACGTTTCAAATACAAAAGATAGATATTATTTTTATTAACTAACCAGTGGCGTACGAAATAAATTTTTATATTTCTAAATTTTCGACATATAACACAAACTTTTATTTTTTTAAATGGAACCCATATTTGATTTTAGTCTCAAAAAAATCATTATTTTTTTCTCTTTTCAACAATGTAAGAGTTATTATGTTTTATATTTGTTTTGCCTTCAAAATTATAATTTTTTCCTATAATTTATAATTATTTTGAAAATATTGGTAGATTTCTATTTAGAAATACTCCTTCTATTTAAATAATTTATTTCGTTAGAAAATTTTGCTCAAAATTCGTATCCAACAAATTTTTATAATATTTTGCATCTGGTCGCCCTTGGCACATTTGTAATTGAGTCTAGAATAAAAATATTAAGTAATAAAGGCATAAAACAAATTATTTCGATCAAATACAATATAATTAATAAAAATAATATTTTTTTTTTGGAAATAATAAGAAAGTTCAGGAAAATAAAGAGAAAAATTAAATTCTAGGAGCAAAACAAATATAAAACATAATAACCCTTACAGCAGTGAAAAGAGAAAAAAATAATGATTTTTTGAGACTGAAATTAGATATGGGTTCCATTTAAAAAAATATAAATTTGTGTTATATCTCAAAAATTTACGGATATAAAAATATATTTCGAACGTCACTGGTTAACTAATAAAAATATCTATCTTTTATATTTGAAATGTTTTTCTCAATTACTAATATTTTAGAAGTTATTTGAAAAAGAAAAAATCAACAATATTCAGTTTTTCGTCATTATCTAGTGCCCTATGAGAATTTTTGGAAAAACAAAAGTACATCTGAGATGGCCTCCTAAAGGCGCACAAAAAGTTCCATTCAACCGACATCATATCTCTTACAGTTTATAGTTCTCGAGATCCCAATGGTGGCACCTATAAATGGGACACACTGTATAAATAGTTATTTTAATTACTTATTTTATTTTATTTTACTATATTTTGGCTTCATTATTTTTGTCCTACAATTTTCGGTGATTTATTTAATAAATTAGGAAAATGGAAAATTTAAATATATATTTAGTTAATTTCTTTATGTTTAGTTCAACACTAAATATAGTCATTTAATCTAATTTTGTATTTAATTTTACTATAATTTGTTATTACAAATTTAGAAAATTTAACTAAATCAACTTAGATAATTTAATGAAAACATATCAGTAGGCTGAAAATTACAGATTAGTATAGTTAATTTAACTACAATTTAGATGTTTTTTTTCTGTGTACCTTATTCACTAAAATTTGGATATGCGATTTTAGCATGAATTCAATACCTCTCTTAGCGAAAGCTACAAAGGTATTTCTGTGTGAAAACCATTTATAACGAAGCTATCGTACCCGTAACAAGATGAGGGTAGGAGTAAAATGTGCGAAGGACCTCTCTGTTGAATTTCCTGCTTGTTGGTGGAATTCCTGCCGTTTTGTTATCCCAGCAGGAGTGAATTATGGTCGTGGCTGCCTGCCAGTCGCTAGACTATCCGCAGGATAACGCACGACCAAAATTTAACACCAAAGATTGCAGGAAAACAATACCAACAGCGTATGTAACAAAGGTTTTGGAAAAACTTAGACCTCTTCATTAAATACAACGAATTTTGTTCCTATAAACTAAGGAGATAAGAAATCTAATTTTACAATACTGATAGGGGATAATTATCTTCAATGCGACGCAGTTCTTAATACCTTACCTCATTTGTCTCTGGACGATATTATAGCTATTTGCTTCGAGCATATACTGACTAGAGGCCGCCTTACGCTGTTTGTTGTGATCGGAAGATATGCGGAAGAGGGGATTTGCGGAAACGAAAGCCGTGGTTATGCGGCTGCTTATTATCTTAATATTTATGTATACCCAAATCATTCAAGCAGCCAATGCACGTCATCACTTAGTGTAAAACCTTAATGCATTAAAATCTCTAATAGAGAAAAATGAAATAAAATTTTAATCATTTTTAATCGTCAAAAAGTGTATAGCCTTATATAATTATTATTAAGATGAACAGTAGAGTTCATTACTTATCGTATATGACATGAATAATATATAAATAATGTACATCAACGTCAAATTATTCGTTTAATTGTTGCTATAGTTGGCAACATTGATAATTTGTATGTTCATACTGTCAAAGTTATTATTTGAAAAATATTCGTATCGTGTTTGAAACATTTTTGTGCGTTGTAAAGGCCTATTTATAATAAAGTAATGTTAAACGCAACGCAACGTGACCGTTAACGCAAACACAAAATCTGTGAATCTGCCAAAGGTAACATTTCTAATCAATCAGAAGAATTCGGTATATTTCTTTGAAATTCGGCTCACTTTTATTTAATGTAAAATAAGATTTAGTAGAAAATCTGATGGTTTTATGAAATAAGGATTAGTTTATTTTCATAAAAAAATTTTATTATTGGCAATCGATTTCGTCGCAACGGACATCATCAGGCCACAGCTGTAATACAATATATTTCTTGAAGAAAAACATATAAATTTTTTTTTATACATATGAAAAGTTATATAGAATTATTTAAATGGATAGGATAAATTTAGAAAAATATTTTAGTTTGTATTACAAAAATATAAATGTAGATAAATATATGGTTATTAATAATAATGAATGATAAAATGTTAGAAAATAGAAGACAGGTTTATGAGATGATTAAAATGGATTTCAAAAAAGTTTTTGTAAGGTTAGGTGAGTGAAACAATCATAAACTTTAAATGTATTTATATAAAAATTGAATAAACTTAAGTTTATTCAATTTTTATATAAATACATTTAAAGTTTATGATTGTTTCACTCACCTAACCTTACAAAAACTTTTTTGAAATCCATTTTAATCATCTCATAAACCTGTCTTCTATTTTCTAACATTTTATCATTCATTATTATTAATAACCATATATTTATCTACATTTATATTTTTGTAATACAAACTAAAATATTTTTCTAAATTTATCCTATCCATTTAAATAATTCTATATAACTTTTCATATGTATAAAAAAAAATTTATATGTTTTTCTTCAAGAAATATATTGTATTACAGCTGTGGCCTGATGATGTCCGTTGCGACGAAATCGATTGCCAATAATAAAATTTTTTTATGAAAATAAACTAATCCTTATTTCATAAAACCATCAGATTTTCTACTAAATCTTATTTTACATTATATAATTAAAGTCTGAAAATGGAGTCATTTATACGAATCACTTTTATTTATTGCCTTTATATGGCATACATAAGTATAAATAAGGTTAGTATTATAAAATAATTTAAATAGAAATGGACAGTGATGAAAATATGGTATTTATTTTGTAGATGTGACAGTTCATGACCATATCGATAATACAGATTGCAATCTGTATAACTCTTTTCATAAAGATTCTAAAACCTCTGCGAACGTACCAGTACATGACGTCACACATCTAGTTACTTTTATTCAATTTTTATTGATGACGTGCATTGGCTGCTTGAATGATTTGGGTATACTACCTTTTTACCTCCCGCTACTCTAGGTAAGGGAGGTATAGGGATCGTGCTGAAAATCGCACATAGAGATTTTAGTGAATAAGCACGTTTTGATGTCCCCAGAATCCGATTTTAACATTTTTACAATGGTGTCTGTAGGTGTGTGTGTGTGTGTGTGTGTGTGTGTTAGTAAAATAAAATATTTTCAATCATACATAAATATTAGTTGTACAGGATAATCCGATACTACACACTAACGAAATGTATCATGTAAAGCAATAGATATATGCAAAGAAACTTAATATAGTTTGCAGGATTAGTAAATATATAAATACGTATTTAAATTAATAAAAATTAAAAAGCGGGAGGTATTGTGTTGACCACATCAGATTAAAGTTAAGGAGTAGATGTTGATATTGTAATTTTCTTCAAACATATGTTTTGCAACACTTGATTTTTCAGGATTTCCGGCCTTTAGACAGTACATACGTTCTTTGAATATTGTTTCAATAGTCCGTTTACTTTGGCCTACATAACTTTTGCTACAATCTTTGCAACTAATTTTATAAATTCTAGACTTTTTAATGGTTTCTGTTTTGTCTTTTGGGTTATTTAATATAGATTTTAAGGTATTGTTTGATTTATATGTTATAGCCGAGACAGACGACAAAAATTAATGATCATTAAGGGTTAGATACAGTATGATCACCTGAAGTTGGGACTATTGACAGATGTCAAAATTGCGTCTT
The DNA here is from genome assembly GCA_943142095.1 of Ophonus ardosiacus. NCBI lineage: Eukaryota > Metazoa > Arthropoda > Insecta > Coleoptera > Carabidae > Ophonus > Ophonus ardosiacus. Next base: position 36,575,252 of record OW964835.1, read on the forward strand.
TTAACAAACCAAAAAATATTGAATGTAGTAAGCACGTACTACTTATTGTAACGTACTCGTACAGTGCAAAACAATAAGTAGCATGAGCTTACTACAGTCAATATTTTCTGCTTTGTTAATAGACGTAATTTTGACATTGTCAACAATCTCAACTTAAGGTACGCGTACTACAACTAACTGTTAATGATCATTAATTTTTGTCGTCTGTCTCGGCTATTAGGGTAATGTCTACATAATTAAAAAATAAATATTATGTATTTATTATGTCCATTAACAACTAGATTAGATCTTATTTACTAATAAAATTTGGTGCGTAAAAATTTTCCGAAAAATTTTGTTACATACAATAACATATCTTGTAAAGATTTTTACCTCTCGCTAAGAGAGCACGATTTAAGGTTCCTAGAATCCGATTTTTAAAATGATGTCTGTGTGTGTGTGTGTGTGTGTGTGTGTGTGTGTGTGTGTGTGTGGATGTGTGTATGTGTGTGTGTATGTATGGATGTTGGAGGGACGATTCCTCAAAAACTATAAGACTTAGGCTAAGGCACTAAGGAAACCAGTTGACAAATTCCAATGTTTATAACATAGTTTGTAAATGACACATGTCATTGTCAAATATCAACAGTTTTAGTAACATTCTGATAGCTTTTTCTGGGAAGTATATTTAATTTTTCTTATTGTTTTATTAATTAAATATTTGAAATTATAGGTAAAATTGTGGTAAAATGCATATATCCATCAGAAATACAGCCAATCTGGTTAATGAATTGGAATAATCTCTGACATTTAGAAACTTCATCATACAATGAAAAATAGATATAATTAGAATTATATATGTGCAGAAGACATGTTACATACAATAAAAAACAATATTTGGTTAAAGTTCTGTAATATTTTGTTAAAAAACGACGGTTCGAAAGCGAAGTGCAATACAATACTTAAATAGCCTAATATGCAAATGGCAAGAGGTCTTGTGCTGGCCACAACAGATTTTTTAGTAATAAAATTTGGAGCGTAAATATTTTCCCAAAACTTTTGTTACATACGTTAACATATCTTGTAAAGATTTTTATATTCATTGAAGATGTATTTATTTACAATCAAATTTAAAATCTCAAAATCTATAAATCAAAAACTGTTTCTTTCCAATTTATTGTCATAATCCAATTGGGCAGTCGTCCAATTTTCGCAGTAGAGTGTCTATATTGTCTACTACTTTTTATTCATGGCAAATTCTGCTGAACTTATAAGATTTTTTCAACGTAGTTGACTTGATAGGTCAAGGCTACTACACTTGTAAAAAAGATTTATTTAGGTTAGAAAACTGGCCGCAAATAAATTAAATAATACTACCGAGTTTTATACACAACAACGTGTAGGAGATAAAAAGATTTTCTATAAATAAATACAAATTTACGACTTTTATACGAAGGGGGATTGCTAATTAGCAACCTAATACAGAAACTATAGAACCTGTACCATAGCAGAATAACAAGACAAGAGTGGATTTCAAATATTTCATCATTCAGTAGTACTCCATCTATTTTGAGCAAGACATGCTAATGTATTGCTGGAGTACCTAGTCCAGTATTCGAATGAATATGAAGGGATCTAAGCAATTGATTTGTGCAGAGTTTACAACCTTTTATAAAGGGTTGGATAATTTAGTGGTCAAGTTTCATAAATTATTTGAACTTAAAGGTATACCTTAATGCCTTAAAGGTTAAGAAATGGGTCGTATTAAAATAATTCATACTGAATCTTTGTATATATTTTGTAAACTGAAAATATTAAAAAATACAACACAGTAAATTCAAAATTTTAGTATTTTTACAGCGAAATAGTTATTTACAATACAAATACGGAAACAAGAACTTCCGTGCATGAGCCTTTGTTTGAAGTACGAGCGAGCAACGCGAGCGAGTATTTCATTTAGGCGAATGCACGGAAGGTATTTCCGCATAAGTATTGTACAAGAATATTTCTAACGAACGAATTAATTATAAAACTGTTCTACCTTCGATAGATGTTACGCAGAACATGTCGCATCAAACAGAGCCATCAATTTCACTAACTAACTGTCAGATACAAAATATAAATATATGTATAATAATTATTGCAATACCAAGGAGCATTCATAAAGCTGTATATAATCGATTCAAATACAATTTCTTAAATTTAAGATCTTATTTTATTTTGAGAATACATGTGTAATAGTTTGGTTATAAATTTAGGGACATATTACTATACCTAAAATAAATAAAAGTACCTATGAATACATATTAATAGGGAAATTCTGAACAAATCTGTAAGTCTTACAGATCTGTAAATCTGTAAAAACCTGACAAAAACGTTTTTTACCTTCCGTCACCTTTAGGTAAGGAAGGTATTGTCTTTGGTCAAAAAAATCGGTGGTGAGTTTTTAATGAATAAGCATGTTTTAGGGTCCCTACAATACGAATATACCATTTTTAAGATGATGTCTGTATGTGTGTATGTGTGTGTGTGTGTGTGTGTGTGTGTGTGTGTGTGTCCGTGTGTGACAAATTTTTCTCCGACGATAACTCCAATACTACAATTCTAAAAATTATAATTCTTTCGTATTCCTCTTCTGTACATCCATATGAAGAGTTGATTAGATTTTGGTTATAATTGATCCACCGGAAGTACCTTTATTTGAAGTTTTTAACAGTTTTTCTTAAATAAACGCAGTTAAATATTGTTTTTTGACATTTTGTTATTATACATATTAAAGAAAATATTCTTCTCTATACAGTTTGATTATACATTTTCCTTCATATTCAATAGATGTAGATTTAAAGCATTATAAAGAAATTAATTATCAAAAATTAGTCAGCTTTGCTATTTATCATGAAAACAGCTGATGCTGATATATTAAAAAAATTCTAATTGACAGATGTCAGTTGCAAGTGCAAAACCAAATATGGAAAGTGTAGGATCACAAAATTGGTATGTCATAGTGCTCCTCGCAAGTGACACGCAGAGAAAGGCCAAAGAGAAGATGGAAGGACTGTATCGCAGAAGATTAAAGGAATGCCTGTGTCAAGAAGATGTGTTGGTCAGGAATGAGTGGAAGAAAAGAGGAAACAGCTACCTCTAATAAAATAGGGGAAGCTGAAGAATAGGAAGAAATGTCAAGTGGATTTTACTTAGTGTATGTTTATGTTATAATTTTATTGGATTTATAGAATAGAAATAGTATGTGTTCGTATTTGATTTTACATGATATTATATAGAATCTGTTCCAAGGACCTTTTGGTATGGGATTTGTACAAAATACATCGAATTGACGGAAGGTTTTGTGCTGGCCACAACAGATTTTTTTTTTACTAATAAAAAATTATACATTAGGTTGGCAACTTTCGTTGCGATTTTGTTCATCAGATTTACAGATCTGTAAGACTTACAGATTTGTTCAGAAATGACCAATAAATTATCTTTAAATAAAATATATTCTTATGCCTATTAATAATAATAATAATAATAATAATAATAATAATAATAATAATAATAATAGTTTTTATTATATAATAATACCTACGAATATATTAATTATTTTTAATATTGTGTGCAGCATACAGTATGGCCGCCATGTTCATTCTCGATTCTTGTTACATTAGTTTCTAATAGATGGCGTTAGAAGTATTAAAATGTCAAAATTAGCATTGATTCTGATTTTATTTAAATAATTTTTATTCTTTCAACTAATTTTCATAAATTATCATGTTCTTATATTAAATTAGTAAGTAGTTTCCATTGAGACACTAGTGCGGGAAATAAAACAATAGCGGGAATATGGCCTTTCGGATTGAGAATTGTCTGCGGGAAACATAAGTTTCTAGGCAGTGAGTACGAAAAATATATTTTAAGTTGTCATAGTATGTTACTAGCAATTGCGTTCTATTTACAGAATAATGTACCTATGCAATACTATGACTATGACTATGCAAGACTAGGATATATGTTTTTTTTTTTTTCTTTTATTGAGTCTTGTTTCAGAAGTTACAGTATTGCCCTATAAAGTGTATGAAACTGGCTTTCAGAACATGTGGATAACTCATAAACTACATTTTTTAAGTTGGCTTAGTATTGTTGTAGCACGGCGATGTTATGCTGAAATTATCCAAGTTGTTACCAAGAACTGTAGCATTCTCCATTTATTCATAATGTTTAATTCATCATTGTTGGTGTACAGTTTATATACACATTGTCATTTAAACTAGAATGGCATCCTTCTAAAGTCGTTGTTTGGGACCTGTATTCCCTCAGGACCTCTCAAGGATAACATTTTAGTCGGGACGACATGTCTGGAAGTGACAGCAAGGGCTTCAAGTACGCTTGATAACGCTTACTTCAGAATTTTCTCCAGGACTGCGAAATTATTTCAATTATAGGGTAAATAATGTTAAGCAAAGATTTAATCTACAAATTATAATAGACGTAATTTTTAGTAATTTCTCTCAAATTTTACTAACCATTTTTTCTTTTCTTCAAATCTGCAGAAAATTTATGAATAGTGATTGTGATTTATTTGATGATAATTTAGTATACTAAAATATTCCAAGAAAACAAAAGAAAAAATCTGTTGTGGCCAATTTCATATTAGGCTATAAATATTGTATTTAACATTTCTGGTAAATACAAAGTATTTTAATTACATCTATTCTTTATTTTTCAAATCATTCTACGAACAAGTTTCCTCCTACTCTTCTAAATGTTTGAGATTTTTCCAATTCATTGATGAGATTGGCGGGATTTCTGAAAGGTATATGATGAAATATATGCATAGCAAGCGCGTGTTTAGTTGACCTGTTACTGTACATAATTCGGCTTACAAATGAATCCCGTTTCTGTATATACCAACTTTAGATGTTGACTGGCCATAGGCGTTTAACATGGGAATACAGTTTTTCTTTGCGCAAAAATCCCCAATTAATTTTAGACAAAATGTTTCAAATAAGTGTTACAGATACTTATATTCTACGCCTAAATCAGTAAACAGTTTTAATTTTGCACGTTCGGTAACTTGTAAAATCTAATTTGAAATTGTATAAAAATATTACTCATTTTTAGCGATACCCATGGAATTGAAACAAAATTACAGAGAAATGCGTATCGTTTGAACTGTCAGAAATTCAGTTTTCAATTAAAAGTTGCAGATAATTCAATTCTGCACCTGAATCACTACACAGGTAGTATTTTTAAAATCTAACGCTTAAATAACTTTTATTATTATTATTTTTTCACATTCTATCTATAAAATTAAATTTCTGACAGTTCAAACGAAATGAATTTCTTTCTAATTTTGTTTCAATTTCATGGGTATCGCTACAAGTGAGCAATATTTATAAATAAATAAATATATCATCACGGCATATTACTCATTTCTGGGTGTGCCAGTATCTACAACACATGTAGACATCGGTAATGATGACGATATATTTTACCGTGTGGGCGCTTACCAGGCGTCACCTCACGGGCACTCATAGCTGTTGTGGAGAGTGCACCACAGGAGTCAGTTTTGTGCCATTTCAAATTGGAAATATTTGGTGTCTGTCGGGATCGAACCCGGTTCCCCCAGGTTCGCGACCAGACACTCAGGCACACGGGACCCCAATATTTATACAATTTCAAATTAGATTTTACAAGTTACAAAACGTGAAAAATTAAATCTGTTTAATAATTTAGGCGTAGAATATATATACAACATTTATTTGACACATTTTTGTCTAAAATTAATTGGGGACTTTTGCGCAAAGAAAAACTGTTTTCCCATGTTAAACGCCTATGGCCAGGTTCTTAATTAACACACTGTATATATATATATATATATATATATATATATATATATATATATAATTTTAAATATTTTACTTACTTAATCCTGCACCTTTCTACCCTCACGGGTGTAAGGCGTTCCCCCGGCCTGCGGGGGAGGGGGTTGAGTTCTGATTTGTTGGTCTTCTCCATATTTCTTTCCACTCTGCTCTATCTTGTGTTGCTGTCTTCGTTTCTTCCCAAGTTAGACCTCTTCTTTGCGCTGCCTCCTTTACTTCTTCCAGCCACGTTCTTCTTGGTCGTCCTCGTGGTTTCTTTCTTCCAATTTTTGCTTCAAACACTTTTTTAACTATTCTCTCCTCTCTCATCCTTTCTACATGCCCATACCATCTCATCTGTCCTTCTGCTATCTTATCTTCTATTGCTTTTACTTTTAAGTTTTGTCTGTAGGTTGTGTTTTCAATTCTGTCCAGTCTTGTTTTCCCCTCTATTTTTCTCAAGAATCTCATTTCGGTAGCCGTAATTTTTTCTTTTTGTCTTTGCGTTAATGTCCATGTTTCAGCTCCGTGTATGAGTATAGGTGTCACTACTTTCTTAAATATTTGTACCCTGGTCTCTTTCGGTATTTCTTTCTTTCCTAAGAAGCTGTGTTTGATGCTATTGAATATTTTGCCTCCTGTTGTTCTTCTTTCTTTTATTTCTTCATCAAATCTTCCATCTTCTGAGATCATTGCTCCCAGGTATTTAAATTTTTGGACTTGCTGTAGATTTTCATTTTTTAGTTGTATCGTGTGGTGTTGTTCATTTCTTCCTAGTATCATGGTTTTCGTTTTTTCTTTATTGATCTTCATGTTTAATTTTTGTAGCGCTTTATCATATATTTCTATATTCCTTATTAAGGTTTTTTCGTCTTCTGCTATGATGACCATGTCATCTGCATAGCATAATTCTGCTATTTCCACTCTTCTCAATTTCCAATTTCCTATGTAGTATTTCTTTACTTCTTTCTTTGTCTCTTTTATTCCTTCGTCAAGAATTAGCGTAAACAGAAGCGGGCTCAAAATGCATCCTTGCCTTACTCCGGCTGTAGTTTCAAATGTATTGGAGGTCTCTTGTTTCACTCTTACATAGCTCTTAGTGTTTGAATATAGGCTCTGAATTCCTGTTATTAACGTATTTGATATTCCCCTTTTTCTTAGCGTTTTCCATATGTCTTCTCTATTGATTCTATCAAACGCTTTCTCTAGATCAATGAAGCACACATGTACGTTTCTCCCTTCTTTTATTGCCTTTTCCCCTATTTGTCTTAGTATGAATATCGCATCATTTACTCCTCTATTTGGTCTAAAACCAAATTGAGTTTCCTCTAAAGATTCTTCCAGCTCTATTCTTAGTCTACTCTCCAGGATTCTTGCATATATTTTGGCCACTGTGCTTATTAGGGTAATTCCTCTATAGTTCCGGCACTCTCTGCTATCTCCTTTTTTAAATATTGGTGTTATGATACCTATTTGCCATTCTGCTGGTGTTATTCCTTTTAGCGCTTCATTCATTATGTCTTTAAGTTCCTGTAGTGCTGATTCGGGTAGTGCTTTCAGCATGTCTGCTGTTATTTTGTCATGTCCGGGAGCTTTTCCTCTTTTGGTTTTTCTTATTGCTTCTATTATTTCTTTCAAGCTTATTTCTTCTTCTTGTGTTATTTCTGTTTCCTTTGTTCGTGTGCGATGGCTTTCTTGTTGTTCTTCATCTTTAGTATCATTTCCCTCTAGTAATTCTATGAAATACTGTCTCCATCTATCCATTATTCTGTCTTCTTCTGCTATCGTCTTTCCTTCCTTATCTTTAATGTTCGTAATTGTTGCTGTCTTCTTTTGTCTTATATTTTTAAGTGTTCCAAAAAATAATTTCTGGTTTTCATTGTATGCGTTTTTCATTTTTTCACCAAATTCTCTCCATGCTTTTTCTTTTTCTTCCTTTATTACTCTTTTTACTTTTTTCCTTTGTTCTTTATATTTTTCATAGTCAATAGGTTCTTTCGTTTGTAGATATTTATTCCACTTGTTCTTTTTTCTTTCACTGTAACTTTTACCCTTTCCGACCACCATCTAGTTTTGTTTGTGTTTCTGTTCACTATTCTAGTCGTGCCGCAGCTTTTTTCTGCTGCCTCTAGTACTGTCTTTTTGAAGTTCTTCCATTTCTTTTCTATGTTTCCTTCTTTTTCTTTTGCTTTTTTCTTAAACTCTTCGTTGACGTTCTTTTGAAATTTTTCTTCTATCTCTTGTCTTCTAAGTTCATGGCATTTTATTTTCTTATTTACTATCTTTCTTTTGGTTTCGTTTTTTGTGATTACTTCTTGCTTTAGTATCATTGTTACAAGGAAATGGTCGCTTCCAATCTCTGGTCCTCTTTTTACTTTTATGTCTTTTACTCTATTCCAGCTGTCTTTGTTAATTAGGAAATAATCTATAATCGATTTTTCATTTCTGCTTATAACTTGTCTTGTTATTTTATGTATTTCTTTGTGCTTGAAGTGTGTATTTCCGATTTTGAACTCATTCTCTAGGCAAAACTCTATTATTCTTTTCCCGTTTGTATTCGTCACATTCTCTCCATTCCTTCCTAAGCACCACTCTATTCCATCATTCTTATTTCCTACCCTCCCGTTAAGGTCTCCCATTATTATTACTCTCTTTTCACTTCTGTCTACTATTTCTTGTAGTTCTTTAAAGAAGTTATCTTTTTCTTCTTTTCTTGCGTCCTCGTTCGGTCCATAGCCCACAATTAGCGTGTATTCTTCGTTTTCGTCTCCTTCCTTAACATTTATTGATAGTAATCTTTCATTCAATAGGTTTTCTTTCGAAACATATTTCATCTTATCCTCTTTAATTAAAATTGCCACCCCTGCCTTGGCGTTTTCTTTTTCCGATACTCCTACCCAGTACATCCAATATCCATTTTGTGTCTTTGTGATTCCTTTGCCTTTCCTCTTTGTTTCTGTTATACCCACGTAATCCATATTCATTTTTGCCAGTTCTTCTGTTAATTCATATTCTTTTCCTGTTAAACTTTTTACATTCCATGTTCCAAATTTTATTATTTTCCCTGGTTTATTTACTCTATTTTTTATTTTGCCCATCCCGTACTTAATTATATGTGTTTTGTTGTTCCTTATCGTATCCTTTTCCTTTGCTTGCGACGTCTTTCCTTTTTGTTGCAATTTTCCTCGTTTTTCCCTTAGTTTTTTGACGCAGTACCTCCTTCTTCTTTGACCTCTATCATCTTCTTTTGTGTTTTGTCCCATTTCCATTCCTTTCCATTTATTGTTATTTTCTGATAGCCTATCTTCAATATATCTCCTGCCTTTTTATTTTTCTCTGCTAACATTTTTATTTCCTTTTGTATTTCGCGCTCATTTCTTGTTAGTTCGTTGTTTATGAAGATTTTGTCCTTTAAGGTTCTTAGGTTCTTTTTATTCGCCATTACTTTTTGTTTATCTTGAAAATTTTCCATTTGTACCTTACATGTCTTCTCTCCTATCTTTATTGCTTCCTTCACTTGTACATTAACTCCAATTTTCTTGTGTAATTTTTAGTAATTTCTCTCAAATTTTACTAACCATTTTTTCTTTTCTTCGAATCTGCAGAAAATTTATGAATAGTGATTGTGATTTATTTGATGATAATTTAGTATACTAAAATATTCCAAGAAAACAAAAGAAAAAATCTGTTGTGGCCAATTTCATATTAGGCTATAAATATTGTATTTAACATTTCTGGTAAATACAAAGTATTTTAATTACATCTATTCTTTATTTTTCAAATCATTCTACGAACAAGTTTCCTCCTACTCTTCTAAATGTTTGAGATTTTTCCAATTCATTGATGAGATTGGCGGGATTTCTGAAAGGTATATGATGAAATATATGCATAGCAAGCGCGTGTTTAGTTGACCTGTTACTGTACATAATTCGGCTTACAAATGAATCCCGTTTCTGTATATACCAACTTTAGATGTTGACTGGCCATAGGCGTTTAACATGGGAATACAGTTTTTCTTTGCGCAAAAATCCCCAATTAATTTTAGACAAAATGTTTCAAATAAGTGTTACAGATACTTATATTCTACGCCTAAATCAGTAAACAGTTTTAATTTTGCACGTTCGGTAACTTGTAAAATCTAATTTGAAATTGTATAAAAATATTACTCATTTTTAGCGATACCCATGGAATTGAAACAAAATTACAGAGAAATGCGTATCGTTTGAACTGTCAGAAATTCAGTTTTCAATTAAAAGTTGCAGATAATTCAATTCTGCACCTGAATCACTACACAGGTAGTATTTTTAAAATCTAACGCTTAAATAACTTTTATTATTATTATTTTTTCACATTCTATCTATAAAATTAAATTTCTGACAGTTCAAACGAAATGAATTTCTTTCTAATTTTGTTTCAATTTCATGGGTATCGCTACAAGTGAGCAATATTTATAAATAAATAAATATATCATCACGGCATATTACTCATTTCTGGGTGTGCCAGTATCTACAACACATGTAGACATCGGTAATGATGACGATATATTTTACCGTGTGGGCGCTTACCAGGCGTCACCTCACGGGCACTCATAGCTGTTGTGGAGAGTGCACCACAGGAGTCAGTTTTGTGCCATTTCAAATTGGAAATATTTGGTGTCTGTCGGGATCGAACCCGGTTCCCCCAGGTTCGCGACCAGACACTCAGGCACACGGGACCCCAATATTTATACAATTTCAAATTAGATTTTACAAGTTACAAAACGTGAAAAATTAAATCTGTTTAATAATTTAGGCGTAGAATATATATACAACATTTATTTGACACATTTTTGTCTAAAATTAATTGGGGACTTTTGCGCAAAGAAAAACTGTTTTCCCATGTTAAACGCCTATGGCCAGGTTCTTAATTAACACACTGTATATATATATATATATATATATATATATATATATATATATATATATATATATATAATTTTAAATATTTAATTAATGATAAAATAAGAAATATTAAATATACTTCCCAGAAAAAGCCTACAGTAATGTCTCTGGATTTTTAACAGACATTTATGTCATTCACAAACATTTTAATTTATCAACTGGTTTCCATGGGCTATTTTATGGATACAATGGAATATTTTATATATTTATAACTCTCTATCTCTAAATCTATATAAGATATAATAAAAATGTTCAAAATACTAGATAGAGAATTTTATATTATTTAATATTTGTAATAAAAAATTTCCAAAAAACAATATTTAGAAGATTTTTTTAAGAAACTACTACTTCCGGTTGTCCAATTGTTACTAAAACCTTTTCAGCTCTTCCCATGAATGTCAGATTGAGGAATTCATAGTTAAACTGGTCTTATGTCTTATAGTTTTTGAGTAATCGTCCCTCTAACATTCACGCGTACACACATACATACATACTTCAAGCTTTATTCCCCATTACAATAATATTCTAAAATTGTCCTACAGAAATCTAGGATTCATAATACGTAATACTCAATCTTTTTGTAAACGTCACACTCTTAAAATTCTCTACTATTCATATGTGAGAAGTAAGCTTGAGTATTGCTCTCATATTTGGAACCCTTTATATAACAAACATATAAATGCTATTGAAAATATTCAGAGAAAGTTCATACGCTATTGCAACTATAAATTTTGTTCAAATTCATCAAATTATTTTAATTATTCTAACTGCCTAATAGAATTTGGTATTGTTTCCTTGGATTCTCGTAGGAAAATCCAATCCTGCTTATTTTTATACAAAATTATTAATGGCTTAATTGATGATCAATACCTACTTAATTGTATTAATTTTCGTGTTCCACGTATCAATTCAAGGGATAACTCATTATTTATTTATAACACTCCACGAACAAATTACGAACTTAAATCTCCTATTAGGCAGTTGTGTAGCATATATGACAATATTTGTAAAAAAATTGTTGAACCCGATATTTTCGCTGATTCGCTGTGTAAATTTAGGAAAAAACTTTACCTGGTTGCTTGCTGAATCTCTGCTGTATTTTAAATTATATCAATTTATTAATGTGTGACTGTCTTGTATTTTCTCATGTAAATGTATTGTTAGTCTATATTTTGTGCTACCGTTTGTAAAATTTTATGTGTATTAATCCTCTATAATTGGGAACTTGCTTCCTGTTGAGTGATTAGAATAATAAATAAAAATAAAATAAAAAATAAATACACACACACACTCACACACACACACACACACACACACACACACACACTCACAGACATCATAGTAAAAATGTTAAAATCGTTTTATAGGGACCTTAAATCGTGCTTATTCACTAAAATCTGGATATGTGATTTTTAGCATGAATCAATACCTCTCTTAGCGAGAAGTAAAAATGAGTGAAATATTATCCTATTGTATTGTTGAAGAAAAATTCTAAATTTCTCATCCTTCCTTCTGCGTCTTGTGGTATTTAAATAAGAGATTAAATTCGGCAACATTGCACCCGTGTTGCCAAGTTTCTCCGGCGAAATCGCACTCATACCGGCCTACATTTCAGTAAGCGGATTTAGATTTCAATAAAAGTAAGAAAGCTCCTTTCAACTAAGCGATATTGGAAAAGTTTGATTCCACAGCGAGACGTACGTACACATACCCAGCATAATACAAAAGGGCTTGAATATGAACGAATATGAACACCGAAAAATCAAGGTTACAGATCTTGGAAGCACTTCAAAAACCAGAAGGGAAAGACATTTTATATTTTTGCACAGAAATATAGAAGGATACGATCGTTACTTCTATATTTTATTGCATTCAATTATGCACATTGAAGTAATATACATTATTTTAGACTAACAGCCGAATTACTGGCGAATTAATCCGTTGAATAATAATGGGGTCCTACACCATTTTTCTTTTATTTTTTTTTTCCTGTAAGAACAGGATGAAATAAGAACTTCAGTGCAAACGCGACTTAAAAATTTTACGTAATAAGCGAGATATGAATTTTTAAAGTTTAAGAATTTGTGCGTGACGTAGCGGGTACTAACGAGTGATCGACAAACAATGGGACAAACTGTTAGTTATACTGGAAACAATTTTTTTCATGTTTGCATAGCTGAAATGTTTTTATATAAAAACTTATACGTTATATTTGCGAAGAAATTATTATTAAGTATAAATAACATAAATAATAAGCATTTAAACAAGGATTTCTTCCTAATAAATTACAGAACATTGAAACAGTTTGACAATATTATTACACAAAGTATGACGACGGATGGCGCTAATGTTTGCCTGTTTTGAAGTTTCAATATTAATTTAATTAATATTATTATTAATTTAATTCATATTACAAACTGATTTATTTATAAATACATGATTATTGTTAATATTACTAGATGTTATAATTAAACAAATTCATCAAACACAAAATTGTTAAATATTTTGTTAGGTTATAGAATATCATGACATTTCATATTCTTTCAAAGGTGACCGCTACAGACGCGCGAATCTTCTTTTTAAAATCAGGCGACCAATCAAATTTTTAGTACCTAACACGTCATACCCAATTAGTAACCAGCTTCAATCGCTTGTAGTTTGTGACCTAGTTAATATTTAAAGAAATTTTTTTCACTAATACTCATTAATTTATGTATATTTTCGTCTTCTTATTTAAGATAGTTAAAATATGACTATGGTATAGGACCCTATTAAGCTGATCCGTAGATCAACTTATATTCTAATTCACCAACTTCATGTCAAAATCAAAGAAACATAATCAATAGATCACAGTTTTATTTTAGTTTTTGACAGTTCGTTTTTATTTTGTGGTAATTGTATTTTCCATTAAAAAAAGTATTAAAATGGAAGTTTTTAAATTTATTTATAATAATTATGTATTTTTTAAAGCAAACGCGTGAAATAATGAAACGTTACGACACTTTTTTTCACACTTTTATAACAAACGTAAAAAAAATTATATGCAACTCGAATAAAAAGTGTCTTATTTCACTCTTATTCGACAAACTCGCCTGCGGCTTGTTCGGTCAAACTTTCCTATTAGTGTAATAAGACTATACTTTTTACACTTAATAATAGTTATTTATGTATTAAGAGCGTAAGGTGGCTTTTATGGCCTGCGGCGGTATTTTCAACCCGAGGCGTAAGCCGAGGGATAAAAACACGCCAAAGGCCATAAAAGCAAGTTACGCTCGTGGTACATACAAAACTTTACGCACGGACGAAAATTTTCAAATTATGAATGTTAGAAAAATTGTATCGTAAAGAATTTGTCCTCGTACATCTAGTGTTGCTATGAAAGCAGAGAACAACAGTTTATTGTTTGTTTATTAGTTATGTCATTTGAGTTTTATTTTGTGTATCTCCGTGCTTTCCATATAAATATCACAAAATTAATTTTCATTTTTCATTAAAGAATATAAAACTTTCGATTTATAAAATAAATAAATAAATAAATATATCATCACGGCATATTACCCATTTCTGGGTGTGCCAGTATCTACAACACATGTAGACATCGGTAATGATGACGATATATTTTACCGTGTGGGCGCTTACCAGGCGTCACCTCACGGGCACTCATAGCTGGTGTGGAGAGTGCACCACAGGGGTCACTTTTGTGCCATTTAAAATTGGAAATATTTGGCGTCTGTCGGGATCGAACCCGGTTCCCCCAGGTTCGCGACCAGACACTCAGGCACGCGACCACGGGATTTATAATAAAAACTTTTCATGTTGCCTGTATAAATTGTTTATATAGTAGGTTATAATTTGGTTTGACGTTTCATTATAGCCCGGCGGGCTATAATGAGGCCCGCGGGCTATAAAATGTCGTTTATGTGAAAGAAATTCGTGTATAATTGTCAAATTATGATACGTCCGTACATAAATAACTATTATGTATCCAGGACCGGATTAAGGTATTTTCGGGCCTGAGGCGCTAACAATTTTCGGGCCCCTAGAATAACATATAAGACCCCAAAAATATAATTTATTTCAAAAATCAAACAGTAAAACAATTACAACAGAAATAAACTCATAAAGTAAATAAAATATAACTCTAAAAAAATAAAAACTCGACAAAATGGTGCCGTATCCGGGCCCCTAACAGGCCCGGGCCCTGAGGCGCGCGCCTCATGCGCCTCATGGTTAATCCGGCACTGTATGTATCAATATTAAGGTATTGAAGTTCTACTATATATGGAATTTGTAAGTCTGCTATTTTATAATATGTTATTTCGTTAAATATAAACTGTTTATATTTCAATTTGTAGATTATCAATTTAAATTTGACAGCTGTTGGAGGCTTTTAGCAACTTTATTCTTAGGTTATCTAGTGTATTCATAGTGCAACCTGGGATGACATGACAAATTTCTATGTTACAAGTCATTCTTATTCGCTCATTTTATACAGGGTGTCTCTTAAATAGAGGGACATGGCTAAACCACAGATTCCTGAGGCTAAAATAAGACGATTTAACTAAACTTTCTTCTACCGGAAAGTGTACCATTAACTAGATTAAATTTATTTATAAAAAATTCACGATGCAGTCACTCAGGTTTTATTTTTTTCTGTCTGAACCGTAACAGATATCACAAATTAAACAGAGAGAGAGAAAAGTTTACTATTGAATGTATCTTTCTGAAAAAAAAATAATAATTTTACGTTATCGGCGTGGCCATTAAAACGTTACGGTCTAATCAATGTTGGGACACCTACGTTTCATACACTAGTGGTTCACTAATAATAACAAGTATCATCTTAAAAGATGACTAATAACCATACGAACTGTCATACCAAATTTCATCCAAATCGAATAAAGCGTTCTGTTATTACCTATAAGCAAAATTTTTTTTTTTTTTTCGAAGAACTTTGAATCAAAATTTTGGCTAAATGGTACACTTTCCGGTAGAAGCAAGTTTAGTTAAATCGTTTTATTTTAGCCTCAGGAATTTGTGGTTAAGCCATGTCCCCCTATTTAAGAGACAATCTGTATAGTTGCTATGGCTATTTATTTATTTATTTATTTCATTTCTACCTTGTGAACCAAGTTACAATAGATGCCATTTTTATGACGTTTGAAGAAAAAATCTGTTGTGGCCAGCACAAAACCTTCCGTCAATTCGATGTATTTTGTACATATCCTATACCAAAAGTTCCTTGAAAAATAATCTATATACAGTGGCGGAACTACCATACAGCAAGAGGGAGCGGCGCGGGGGGGCCCAGGCCGCTAGGGGGCCCGAAGCCCGAAGAACTCGACACTATCCGTTGAATTTACTTAAACAAATTTTGATGTTAGACAGATATATAAATAATTTATAATATCATAGGAATATATTTTACGTTAAAGTAAACTAAAAAAATAAAAAATCAGTGAGTTACCACGGTGGTAATTTGAACTTTAACATCAAATTTAGATTTAAAAGAAATAATACGTAATTTCGCCAACGCCAAAGCACGACGCAAACAATTTACATAGATTTAGAAAATATTATTTTTTTATTTTGTATTTTTTTTTTGTTTTAAATATATATTAAATGTTATTTTCATTTCATTTATTGTTAAATAAATAACAGTATAATGCTCTTTATTTAATTATATCGCAATATCACTGCACTATACAGGGTGTCTCTTAAATAGGGGGACATGGCTTAACCACAGATTCCTGATGCTAAAATAAGACGATTTAACTAAACTTGCCTCTACCGGAAAGTGTACCATTTAGCCAGAATTCTGCTTCAAAGTTCTTCGAAAAAAAATTAATTTTGCTTATAATAACAGAACGCTTTATACGATTTGGATGAAATTTGGTATGACACTTCATATGGTTATAAGTCATCTTTTAAGGTGATACTTGTTATTATTAGTGAACCACCAGTATGAAACTTAGGTGTCCGAACATTGATTAGACCGGAACTTTTTAATGGCCACGCCGATAACGTGAAATTATTTTTTTTCAAAAAGATACATTCAATAGTAAACTTTTCTCTCTCTGTTTAATTTGCGATATCTGTTACGGTTCAGACAGAAAAAAATAAAACCTGAGTGACTGCACCGTGATTTTTTTTTTTTAATAAATTTAATTTAGCAATCTATCTAAATATCAAACAACGAATTTCTTATGACAGTAACAATTGTTTATGGGTTGTCAAAAAATTCCTTAGCAATATTCAGAAACTAGTAACATCTTGAGTAACATCTGTTTGTTCGGCCTAATAGTATTTTACTACCATTATTATAAATAACACGAATAAATGTTAGCTTACTCCTAAACAAGTTGAGAAGATTGACAACTCGTTACTGTCATTAAAAATTAATTGTTTGACATTTGGATAGACTGCTAGATTAAATTTATTTTAAAAAAATTCACGATGCAGTCTCTCAGGTTTTATTTTTTTCTGTCTGAACCGTAACAAATATCACAATTTAGACAGAGAGAGAAAAGTTTACTATTGAGTGTATCTTTTTCAAAAAAAATAATTTCACGTTATCGGCGTGGCCATTAAAAAGTTATGGTCTAATCAATGTTGGGACACCTACGTTTCATACACTAGTGGTTCACTAATAATAATAAGTATCATTTTAAAAGATGACTTTTAACCATATAAACTGTCATACCAAATTTCATCCAAATAGAATAAAGCGTCCGGTTATTATAAGCAAAATTAATTTTTTTTTCGAAAAACTTTGAAGCAGAATTCTGGCTAAATGGTACACTTTCCGGTAGAAGAAAGTTTGGTTCAATCGTCTTATTTTAGCCTCAGGAATCTGTGGTTAAGCCATGTCCCCCTATTTAAGAAACACCCTGTATATTTATATAAATTTATATACATAGATTTAGAAAATATTATTTTTTTTATTTGTTTGTAGTATGTAATAAATGTTACTTTTATTTCATTTATTGTTAAATAAATGACATTATACTCGTAATACTCTCCATTCAATTATATCGTAATTTTACTGCAAGTTGAAGAGGCCTAATTTGTATTTTGCGGGGGGGCCCAAAATTTGAAGTTCCGCCACTGTCTATATATCCTGTATAATTGTAACAAGAACACACTATTTTACATATCATACTGAAGATTCTAAAATCTAATAAAATTTTAATACGAATACGAACGTATATTATGTATTGCACTTAACACTTCCTCCTGCTTCAACTTTGCCCTATTTTATTAGAAGTCACTGTTCTCTTCTACTCATTCCTGTCCAAAGCACCTTCGTGACACAGTTCTTCCTGTCTCAAATCTTCTGCTATACAGTCCTTCCATTTTCTCTTTTGCCTTTCTCGTACTTCTGGCATTATAAGTTCCTATCTTGAGGCGAGGCCGCAAATGCAAGTCACTGGCGAGGGACACTCTGTCACTTATATCACTTTATATACTTTCTACTTTGGTTCTGCACTTGCCACTGACATCTGTCAATTAGATTTTTACCTTCCGTCACCTTTAGGTAAGGAAGGTATTGTCTTTGGTCAAAAAATTCGCTGGTGAGTTTTTAATGAATAAGCACGTTTTAGAGTCCCTACAATACGAATTTACTATTTTTAAGATGATGTCTGTATGTATGTGTGTGTGTGTGTGTCCGTGTGTGTGTGTGTGTGTGCGTGTGTGTGTATGTGTGTCCGTGTGTGACAATTTTTTCTCCGACGATAACTCCAATACTATAATTCTAAAAATTATAATTCTTTCGTATTCCTCTTCTGTACATCCATATGAAGAGTTGATTAGATTTTGGTTATAATTGATCCACCGGAAGTACCCTTATTTGAAGTTTTTAACAGTTTTTCTTAAAAAAATGCAGTTAAATATTAGTTTTTAACATTTTGTTATTATATTTATTAAAGAAAATACTCTTCTCTATATGGTTTGATTATTCATTTTCCTTCATATTCAATAGATGTAGAGTTAAAGCATTATAAAGAAATTAATTTTCAAAAATTAGTCAACTTCGCTATTTATCATGGAAACAGCTGACATAATTATTTAAAAAATTTAATTGACAGATGTCAGTTGCAAGTGCAAAACCATATATGGAAAAAAAGATCTAAAATTGGTATGTCATAGTGTTACTCGCAAGTGGCACGCAGAGAAAGGCCAAAGAGAAGATGGAAGGACATTACTTAGTGTAGTTTATGTTATAATTTTATTGGATTTATAGAACCTTTTCAAATGAACTTTTGGCATGGAATTTGTAAAAAATAGTATGTGTTCGTGTTCGATTTTACATGATATTATATAGAATCTGTTCCAAGGACCTGTTGGTATGGGATTTGTACAAAATACATGGAATTGACGGAAGGTCTTGTGCTGGCCACAACAGATTTTTTTAAATATATTTGTTGTTTTCATAATTTTTGCAAAGCTGACTAATTTTCGAAAGTTAATCTCTCTTAATCTCTCTATAACTCTATATCTATTGAATATGAAGGAAAATGTATAATCGAACCGTATAGAGGATAAGATATTCTTTCTATTGATAATCACATAAAATGTTGAAAATGATATTTAACTGCGATTTTTCAAGAAAAACTGTTAAGAACTTCAAATAAGGGTACTTCCGGTTGACCAATTATAACCAAAATCTAATCAGCTCTTCATATGGTTGTAAAGAAGAGGAATATGAAAGAATCATAATTTTTAGAATTGTAGTTTTGGAGTTATCGTCGGAGAAAAATTTGTTACACACACACGGACACACGGACACACACACAGAATTTTCTAAATTTTAATTTATCCTAAATTCATATTTGCTGAAAAATATTTATATTTATCGTTACTGCTAGAAATAAGACACACACACAGACACACACACAGACACACACACGGACACACACACACACACACACATACAGACATCATCTTAAAAATAGTACATTCGTATTGTAGGGACCCTAGAACGTGCTTATACATTAAAAACTCACCACCGAATTTTTTGACCAAAAACAATACCTTCCTTTTGACGGAAGGTAAAAAGATATTGTTTGCACCTTGTGCGCAAAATATGTTTAATACTCTCGTAAACTTGGTCACAAATTAGCAGAAACACTAATGACAGTTCAGAAGATCTCTAAATAATTTTGCGTTTATTCTCTCTCTATTAGATCGCAAGCCTTTGAATCCACTCTCGTACGTAAAGCAGACATGATTTATTTTGTAATATTGTATCGCCACATTTTTTTGATATTCTTCCATTTTTCTTTCACCTTATCCTCGAGTCCTTACCATTATTATCCTCTTATCAGCATTGATAAGGCAGGCTTCTCTCCTGTCACAGAAATGCAATTTTTTGAGACTGATGAAGTTTTAATGCGTTACTTCAGAGATCGCATCACAGTGCAATGCTGCAGTGCATCCCTCTATGGACGAAATAATTAGGCTGAAGACTTACAACCTCAAATAATATTAGTAAAGTAATGACGTCATATACTACTACGTTTACATGGGATACTAATTTATAAAGCGCGAGCAGTCATGTGACTTAGTTTGTTTTGATAAAGAGATATGGGGGCCCGTGACAAAATGACAGCTAGTAATTATACAGGGTGTCTCTTAAAGAGGGGGACATGGCTTAACCACAGATTCCTGATGCTAAAATAAGACGATTTAACTAAACTTGCTTCTACCGGAAAGTGTACCATTTATCCAGAATTCTGCTTCAAAGTTCTTCGAAAAAAAAAAAAATTTTGCTTATAATAACAGAACGCTTTATTCGATTTGGATGAAATTTGGTATGATAGTTCATATGATTAAGTCATTTTTTAAGATGATACTTGTTATAATTAGTGAACCACTAATGGATGAAACTTAGGTGTCCCAACCGTAACTTTTTAATGGCCAGGCCGATAACATAAAATTATTTATTTTCAGAAAGATACATTCAATAGTAAACTTTTCTCTCTCGGTTCAATTTGTGATATCTGTTACTGTCCAGGCAGAAAAAAATAAAACCTGAGGTCAAAAAATTCGGTGGTGAGTTTTTAATGAATAAGCACGTTTTAGGGTCCCTACAATACGAATGTACTATTTTTAAGATGATGTCTGTATGTGTGTATGTGTGTCCGTGTGTGTGTCTGTGTGTGTGTCTGTGTGTGTGTCTGTGTGTGTGTCTGTGTGTGTGTCCGTGTGACAAATTTTTCTCCGACGATAACTCCAAAACTACAATTCTAAAAATTATGATTTTTTCATATTCCTCTTCTTTACAACCATATGAAGAGCTGATTAGATTTTGGTTATAATTGGTCAATCGGAAGTACCCTTATTTGAAGTTCTTAACAGTTTTTCTTGAAAAATCGCAGTTAAATATTATTTTCGACATTTTATGTGATTATCAATAGAAAGAATATCTTATTCTCTATACGGTTCGATTATACATTTTCCTTCATATTCAATAGATATAGAGTTATAGAGAGATTAAGAAAGATTAACTTTCGAAAATCAGTCAGCGATGCAAAAATTATGAAAACAACAGATATATTCCAAAAAATCTAATTGATAGATGTCAGTGACAAGTGCAAAACCAAAGTGGAAAGTATATGATCTGAAAGTGATATAAGTGACAGAGTGTCCCTCGCCAGTGACTTGCATTTGCGGCCTCGCCTCAAGATAGGAACTTATAATGCCAGAAGTACTAAAAAGGCAAAAGAGAAGATGGAAGGACTGTATAGTAGAAGATTTGAGAGAGGAAGAACTGTGTCACGAAGGTGCTTTGGACAGGAATGAGTAGAAGAGAAGAGTAAGAAACAGCGACTTCTAATAAAATAGGGCAAAGTTGAAGTAGGAGGAAGTGTTAAGTGCAATACATAATGTACGTTCGTATTCGTATTAAAATTTTATTAGATTTTAGAATCTTTTCAAATGAACTTTCAGTATGGATATGTAAAAATAGTGTGTTCTTGTTACAATTATACAGGATATATAGAATATTTTTCAAGGAACTTTTGGTATAGGATATGTACAAAATACATCGAATTGACGGAAGGTTTTGTGCTGGCCACAACAGATTTTTTTTAAATAAATTTAATCTAGCAGTCTGTCCAAATGCCAAACATCTAACTTTTACCTCCCGCTACCCTTGATTATTATTATTATTGCTTATAGCATTACAGCGACAAAAATGTATATATAATAAATATATAAATATAAATAATAATATTTAAAACGTCAAAAAACATAGTATACTACAATTGTATATCTAGGTCTTCCAACCAAATCAATGCAGAAGGAGTGGCATTTATAAAATCTGCGGTTGATCCGTGGTACTTTCTAGAAGGGCACTCTTGAATAATATGTTCCACAGATTGTACTTGTGCTCCGCAGTCGCAAGCTGGAGAGTTACATAGACCCCACTTGTACAACATTTGGTTACATCTCCCATGTCCAGTTCTTATCCTGTTAAGTTTCGATAAGGGAGGTATAGGGATCGTGTTAAAAATCACTTATCGAGATTTTAGTAAATGAGCACGTTTTAAATGTCCCGAGAATCCAATTTTAACATTTTCACGATGATGTCTGTATGTGTGTATGTGTGTGTGCATGTGTGTGTGTGTGTGTATGTATGTGTGTATATGTATGTGTGTATGTGTAGGGATTTTGTCTTCGCTCTAACTCAAATACTATCATTCAGAAAATTTTGAAACCTTGTATTTATACTCTATTCTAATATGAAAAGAAGCCATTAGATTTTGGTGTAAATCGGATAACCGGAAATGGCACTTTACCTGAAGCTCATAATGGTTTTTCTTAAAAAAATACCATTAAATTCCATTTTTCGCATTTTGTTGTTATGAAAATTAAAGATTATTAAATTTTCTACAGGAATACATTGACACAAGCCTAAGAAAAACACAATTCCTTTGTTATACAGTTCATATTTCAAATTAATGTAACTGACAGTAAATGTCGCTGTCAAAAAACTAATCACTTCAAATTATAATAGTGACATTTTAAAAAGAAAATAGTAAATAAAGAAATGGTTTTAAGCAATGGAACAGTTTGCAGCGTTAGTAAATCCGTAGGTATGTATTTAAATTAATAAAAATTAAATAGCGGGAGGTTTTGTGTTGGCCACATCTAATTTTTAATACAGCAATCAATAATTTGTTACTACCTTGTACGAATTTATTGGACTTATCTCATTTTGTAGTATTTTCAACTAAATTTACTGTTCCATCTCTGTATAGTGTGCTGTGCAAAATGTATTCAAATTTTTCCAAATAAAACATATGTATGAATTGAATTAAAGCTTGATTCGGACAAGCGGAAAATTGAGCACAATGAAATGGATATAAAACTTTTACAATGTGTGCTTAATTAAGTACGAGCTTAATTGGAATGGATTTTCATTTTCCGGACTTCGTTTTCCGGGAACCGGAAAAATTACAGGATGGAAAGCTCAGAAAACAATGATTATATGTGTTCTATGATTAATTATATATTTAAATTGATTATTGTGGCCCGGATGCGGTATTTCGCTACCGGAAATCGGTCAATTTAATATGTAAAGTGAGGAATATTATTTTTGTCCTCCTAAACTGTAAACATAACAAACACACATCGTTGACTTTTATGGTATATAGTTGCGATTTTATACATGCGCTGATTTTACCGCACCGAATAAAGTAATAAACACCCACATTTTTAAGTTTTAAGAGTCCATTAATAAATAAAGCTACTTTGTAATAAAGAGTACCTATAAAAACGCTAGTTACCGTAATTCATCGTTCAATAATAATAATAATAATAAAATAAAACTGAATTTCTTTTAATTAAATCTGCCAAAGCATCTGTTAGTATCAGCAAATAATAATTCTCAGTCGGCAATGTCAATGTGTCAAAATTTTCAAATGATAAACTTTGTTGAATGGTTGATGAGAATTGTTTATTTATTTTATTTCAAATGTATGAATTTCATTTTAATAAATAATGCCGAAAAGGGTACGTAATATTAGATTCATTCATGTAGTCTGTTTAGGAACTAGAACTAGATATATGTAGAAATTAATCTACCTAACCTTAATTTTCTTCCAGCATAGACATTCTTAAATAAATCAAATAATTAAAGTACAAATTCTTGGTCTATCTCCCAACCCCTCAAAAAGCATGAATATTTAACTTTGTACATGAATAGGCTATTCCACAGTAATCAAAAATAGTAAAAATTTACAGAAAATAAGAATGACAATAATTAAAGGATAAGGAAACCCATATTTCTTGTATTATAAATTATTCCGTCTAGAAGACACGGGGAGGTTTGCTTTTGATGATGCAGGACATGTGAACGAGTGTTTGAGCAAATAGGATCCAAGTATGACCTCCGATTTTGAGAAGCCCCGCCCTAACTAAGAATATACTTCTTCGGGTGTGTGGGATCTGTTCGGTTGCTGTTCGGGTGACGTTCTAATTTCTTTATTTTTATAAAATGAGAAAAAAAGTGAAATAAATTAAGTGAAATAAATTAAGTGAAATAATTTATTTTGCCTCTAATAATGAATTATAATATTACAATTTAAATATACATTATTTTGTAATTTGTTTAACAATTTTTCGTGGTTTGTGAACCACTGTTTGTTTACTTCTGGTATATCCACATTACCTACGTCACAAAGCAGATTTAAAATTCGGACCTTAATATCTCGTTTATTTGGAGGAATTTTTAACTCGGACTTTCACATGTGGTTTTATATTTTTATGTATTTCAAGAAAAAAAAAATTTTAAAAATGTCGTGGAATAGCCTATTAAAGTCGTTAATTAATTGAACAATATATTTAATAGTTAGTGTGAATCTTAATGCAGCTAGCTTGATAACAACAATGGTTTAAGGTTAATAAGCAAAATTTATAGAAAATACATATTTTAATAGACATATCGGCTAAAAAATGTAATACCAAATGTGTGCGTTAAATTTTTGTACAATCTCGCGTTGTAAAATAACACCTGTCCCACGTATAATGTAAATAATTATTGATGTATGAAGATGTATGGACAGTAAAGTATGTTGTTAAGAGATTTGAGTGAGTCAGCTGAGCTCTTGTTATTATTATAATTATTATTATTTTCAGGTTTAGAAGAATGAAATTTGTTGTCTTTTAATTAGTGTTTCTGGATGAGACAAGACATTCTCGTATCTCGTCTCGCCGGGACGAGAAATTTCGAGACGAGACGAGACGAGAAATCTTTTTGAATTCACGAGACGAGACGAGACTTACAAGTCGAGATTCTCGATTCTCGACAATTATTCCGAGATTTCTCGACAATTTTTTTTATTGTTAAAGGCACATTTTCTATAATTTTTACTGGAACATTTAGTAAATTTATATTTTAAAAAATTGACATATTTAAACAAATGTCACTGTCACGAAGCAATTTTCATCAAAATTAATAATGAAACCGTGTTAAGAAGAATTTAGTAGTTTAAATATGATTCTAATGAAATTAAGGTTTGTAAAAATAATATATTTTCCATCATACATAAATATTAGATATACAGGATAATTCGATTTAAGTTTGATGTTTTCAGCATTATATATCACAAAGCTCTCAATAAGAACGTGATTTCAAAGTGTCAAATAATAGTTTGCAACTACACATTTACGAAATGGATCATGTACGGCGAATAATTTACACAGATTGCGTTTTAGAGCATAAGGAGTTGGTGATGATTTTGACAATGTGTGTGTGACGATTTTTCCTTAAAATATATTAATGATCCAAAACTTCGTAAAGTTGGTAGGTATTTAATACTCTTATATAATTTGAAACAACATATTAGAATTTGACTATATATTATAAAGCGGATGTAGTACTTAATTTGAAGCAGATTTTTCAGGAAAAACAATAAAATATAATTTCGTATTACATACTTTTCTATTTATTGGAACAACAAAGTAGATTTTGTTTACAAACGATCAATCGGAAGTGAAACTTTACTTAAAAGCTCATTGCTATTGTAAAGATGGAATTGGCGGGAGGTCATGTGCTGGCCACATCAGATTTTTTGCAGTATTTTTCTTTAAACTAATTCATAAATGTTTGACAGAAATAAAACAATGCTAATCAACTACTCGCTAATCACTCTTAATCAGTGTTCATACTAATAATTAACATTATTTTTGTATGTATTATTACTAATTCTAAAATAAGTTTTGTTTATTTGTATTCATGAATAACACATTTTATTATAGTAGCGTTGTATCAAATTACTATGCCTCTAACTTTGTAATTTGCACAATAGGTTATAAAATAGTGAAGAAATTAGTTATTTGTATCACTACATTAGAAACTGAACATTTGCGAGAACGAGTTTATTTTGATAGGCTTCGCAAATACTAGTTCTAATCGTGTGATACACAAGATTTTTTTATGCCGATGATAATTTATTAAAGAAACATTACTACTTCAAATATACACTATAGATTTTTATTTAAGTTGGTAGCATTTTCGATTCGCATGAATTTATAAACAATTCATTTGTTTTATTGAAAAAATTTAGAGACAAATTTTCTGCTTGTATTCATTTAACAGAAATTGTAACCTCAAAAATAAATATAATGTGAATTGATATTTTATAACAATTAATGTAATCGTACAATACCTACGATTATTTCTTGTCTTCTAGACGAGACGAAACGAGACAATGTAGTTTCGCACCTCGTCCTGCTCGTCAGAAACACTACTTTTAATAATAATTTAAATACAGAAGTTTTGCTAATATTTAATACATTTGCCAAAAATTTTTTAGACAACTGATTTTTTTTTCTTCTATTGCACGTTGTAAATTATTTTTATTTTCTTCAGCTCGCGCAGTTTTTTTTTTCATTTTCGTATGATTCTTATCTAAACATCCATCACTTAGATTTTGTTAATATTCTCGAAACTGAAGAAGAATTTGGTCTAGGATGTTCAGGACTTAAATTAGCAAACATCACAAACATTTTTAAACTATAACCAGCATTGTAACGAGTAACCAATCGATTTTTTTCTTCTTTAGTAAATATCTTTAAAGCGTGTTTTCAAGATTCATTTGATATTAACAACTTTGACAACCTATGTTGCATTTTATCTGGAACTGTGCAGTATGTATAATTATTATCCATAGTAATACATTAATGACAGAATAGTAAATATGCAACTTAAACTCACGAAATATAGAAAAAATAAATTAATTGTTACATTGTCCATATTGTTGTGTATGGTAGTGCTATTCATAGACAGATCTTTCTACATAACACATTTTAGTGTTGCAGTAATAACCAGACCATATTTCAAGGATATTTTAATACTCTTACATAAACAATCCATAATAAAAGCTCTACAGTTTCCCTGCAGTTACTACACCTAGCGGAGCTTTCGTGAACCTTTCCCGAAATTTTTCCACTATTGATTTTGCTAAAAGCTCTGGCGCTACTAAAACTTACAAGCTTCGCCGCTAGAGCGCGGTAGGTGAGCTGTCGAGCTTTGAACTTGAAGCTTGTATTACAAAGATAAACATGGTTTTTATCTACAAGTTACTACTTGTAATACCTCTCAAACCACTCACACACATGTTGAGATAATGTAGTTGTTGGATGTGGGATTTGAACCACATTTCGATTATTATATGAGCTATTATTCAAGCTTGTTTCACAGTAGTTGCATCGCCGTCATATAAGTATGGATTGGTGTTCAACTTTTTCCCTTCTCCGCACCTTGTCCCTTGCCTTGCAGTGCTGCCGCTTCTTCATAACGTGGCATTTTCAACTTTCCCCATGAATTGGTAACAGTGTAGAAATTTCCAGTCCATACTTTTTTGACGGAAAGTATAAATGTAAGATAGGTGACTATGTTTCATAAATGTTAAAATTGTAAACCCGATTTCAGGATAAACTGGTTTGATCTAGGCCAAACTAGTCCCTAATAAAACAAATCAGTCATGAGTTTCGTGGGATCGAAATGGTTTTGTTAAAGTATTGTAGCGTGCGTGCTACCGACGCCACTGATCGGACGGGTTTGGACTTGTCTCCGGCGTAATTACCGAGCGTGCAGCTGTATAAACAAAGGTCGAGATAAGCTTAATTACCGTACGCCAGAAAGCGACTGACGTATGTGTGGAGCGACAATCGCGACATTATACTAATACGTTTCTGGAAATATCCTAGAACCTAGAGTATTCTAGGGTGAATAAAGAGCGATATAAAAGAAGAGCGACTCTATGTGCGAACTCAGTTCATTTCAGCTTAGTTAGTTGAGTTTGAAGTCTGATACGAGTGTAGTGTTTCACAAGACAAGATTTCTTGTCGTGGTAGGCTATTTCTTGTCTTGTGTTACTCTTGCAAGAAAAAATCTTGTCTTGCTTGCAAGACTCTTGCATATTTCTTGTCTTGCATTTTCATATCAATAGGAACAACATATTTAAATTGGAAGTGATATTTTACTTGAAGCTGTGAAGAGATTTTCGTGAAAAAATGTATTATGCTATAATTGAAAACTTTTCTAATCTTGTATTTAACACTTTTATATATTAATGAGACCGACATATTAGATTCTTGTTAATATTAATAAACCTAAAGTGGTACTTTACTTGAAGCTCTGAACTGATTTCCTTAAAAAAATATGATAAAAAAAACTTCTCAAATTTGGTTTTAAAAGTCGTATATGATTGAAAACAACATTAGATTTTGAGTATAGATGATAAGTCGGATGTGGTTCTTAACTAAGAGCTTTTAACAGATTTTCAAAAAAAAAACTTGATAAAATATAATACAAAATTTCTTATTAAAAACTTTTCTATTTATTGGAACAACAAATTAGATTTTGTTTACAAACGATGAAGTGATATTTAACTCCAAGCTCATTGCAATTTTAAACATCGAATTCGCGGGAGGTCATGTGCTGGCCATATCAGATTTTTTATCTCTAAATCTATAAAAGATATAATAAGAAAATTTAAATCAGATTGAGTACTTATTATTTTTTGTACTATAAAATTTCAAAATATAATATTTAGAATTTTTTTAAGAAACTACTACTTCCGGTTGTCAATTGTTACCAAAACCTTTTTAGCTTTTCCGATTAATGTCAGCTTAGCTAGAGGTAAAACCTATAATAAAATGTTGATATATTGAATTATAATATAATATTGCAAGAGTGCAAGAATGCAAGAAAATACTAAAAAATCTTGCTATTCTTGCACTTTTCTTGCAGGGCAGATTCTTGTCTTGTCTTGCAACGAACTATATAACTCTTGTCTTGTTCTTGTCTTGCATTTTATGCAAGAACAAGACAAGAACAAGAAAAATGCAAGACTCTTGTGAAACACTATACGAGTGAGTCTACAACCGACAGTCAGTCTGACACGAGTGTGAGACAGAAGACAGTCTGAGAGACGAGACAGTCTGAGAGAGGAGACAGTCTGAGAGAGGAGACAGTCTGAGAGAAGGGACAGTCTGAGAGAAGAGACAGTCTGAGAGAGAATTCAGTCTGACAGAGAAGATAGTCTGAAAAAGAAGACAGTCAGTCTGAAAGAGAAGTCGGTGATATAAATATAGTGATATCAATAACAGTCTACAATAGTCTACAAATGACCGGCAATCTAAGACTGAAACGCGTAGTGAAATAAATGGAAATATCGAAGTAAATAGTGATATAAATAAATAGTGAAATAAATAAATATAGTGAGATTGTTTCAAAAAATAATAATCTTAGGTCCAGTTGCATAAAACGTTGTTAACTGATCATGTGTTTAACTGATGCACATTATATCCATAGATTCGTAACGAAAATTCATGAGAAAATAAGCCTATTCAACAACGCGATTAAATTTAACAATGCTTTGTGCAACTAGGCCTTAGTGTTAATTAATATATGTTTATTAATAGTGTTCGTTATTTTAATTATCTTTTTACCTCTTGTTAAGAAAGGTATTGGAAAGGGAATTATAATTGTATAAAATAATCCGTTGTAATGAATCTCACAGCCCAATAACATGGAAACCAGATGAAAAATTAAAATGTTTGTAACTGACAAAAAAATGTCAGTATCAAAAATCCAAATCCATTGCTGAAAGCTTTTTCTAGAAAGGTTATTTAATTTTTCTTATTTTGTTTTTTATTAAATATTTAAAATTAAAAAACATGCACATATTACATATACGCATTAGAAATACCGCCTGTCAGTGAATTTGAAGAATCTTGAACATGTAGAAGAGTAGAAGGAATATTATTTATAGAATGAGTTAAAAAATATAATAGATATTTACACAAGTGAGCTAAGGTAATGTTTATTCACTCGAAGAAAAACTTTCTTCTCATGAATAAACATTCTTAACTCACGTGGTTTATACAATATTTTATTCAATTTTAACGAAATAATAATAAAAACTATTATAATATTTAATTTTGACAAAAAAAAAACTAATCAAATCATATTGGCAACTGACTTTAAGCTCGCAGCGCCAAAGCGGAATTTACTTGAACTCACGGAGTTGAGATAACCATATGATAACTACAATTTTTGTAGGAGTGTTTTTGTGTTTTCTTCGTGTTTTTTACATTAATAAAGCTTCGGCAGCAACAAACTCTGCTTAAGAAAGAATGCAATACATTTTCAACATGATAAATATTAGTTTTATTTTTTCTATAATTTCTTGCAAATAAGCGAGAATTTCGGCTACTGCTAGTGGAAGGTTTGTCTTGATGCTTTAAAGAGGGCAAATTTTTGGAAGGTACAGCAGTTTTTTTAAACATTTTCGTTTATTTGTATTAATATTTAAAAAGAACATATACTTATTGCAAATAAAACTTTTCCTCTTGCAGTATACATACCTCTGGTAAAATAATCACTATCAGCCAAATGTAAAGACCTTCATAAATTTAGAAACTGGTTTCCCTATTTTAAATTTTATTATTCAGGTTTTTCGCCGGTCAATTTTCTCTTTATCTCCAAATTTGTTCTCGATGATAACATAATCTTTATTTTTTTTTGAGAGAAAGAATGTAACTTACATATTCTGTTTTTTTAAATAACGACCTGTATTGGGGTACAGA
The DNA here is from genome assembly GCA_943142095.1 of Ophonus ardosiacus. Taxonomy (NCBI): domain Eukaryota; kingdom Metazoa; phylum Arthropoda; class Insecta; order Coleoptera; family Carabidae; genus Ophonus; species Ophonus ardosiacus. The sequence goes on from OW964835.1 coordinate 36,606,138, forward strand.
ACAGTAAATATTACTCATTTTAATATAAAAAACAATTATGCAAAAATTAACGAAACTTCGAAAACAAACTTGTTTTAAAGGTTAGAATGCAATTATTTGTATATAATAATTAATACAATAAGTTAATTATTATACATACAATACACTATCTGCAAAACAGATCTACGGTGGCAAATTTCACAAATTATTATAATAGAAAGCAAGAAATAATTAAATAATATTAATTTTTTCAGATACGACAATGTTTTATATACAGAGCGCACCAAATCTATCTCAACTCCTAGATTTCGAATTTTTGCCACTAGTTAGCGTATCGCTTAAAGTCAGTCAAATTAAAATTTTGTGAGTGAATTAAAAAATTTTAATTCACATGTGAAAAAAGTGTTACTTATAGTTTTTGCTATGGAGTTAATAATGACAGTTTAAAACGTCAAAATTGAATAAAAATATTATTAGGACTACTAGGAAAATAGGAAAATAAGAAAAACCAAGTATGAAACTAAACACTCCCTTTATTCTGAATACCGTTCCTCTTGTCGCATATCAAATACAACTAACCCCCAAATTATTATTTCCAACCTATATAAACAATGTATTACGTATACACATACAAATTAATACAGTAAATCCTTGCGTAACAATATATAAATAATAGATGTAATTAGAATTTTTCCTAATTAACTCTTGTAATAATGTTTAGAATATAAATAATAAACTCATAATTACTTTAATTTTAAAATAAATATACCTTAACAAACCCTTACCTAACTCACAAAACTTATATCTGATTTATCCTGAAATCGAGTTTGACCGATAACATATGCACTCACACACACTGTCTATTCCAGTTGTTGGATATGGGATTTGAACCATATTTGTAAAGCAAATGTACTATTGATTTAATCTCGAGTTAATCTCTGCAGTATGCTGCATTTAATCTCTTGCACTGATTAAACTTAGTCGTATTAGTTGACTAGTTTTAATAGTTACACTACAGTAAGCTTAGAGCTAAACTTTAGTGTTATGTCCTATAACCTCTAATAACATTATATTATAAAGAGTAAAGATCGTATTATTAGTTCATGAAGATGAAACTATAAAGAATATGGAAAATGGGAAGTGTATGTATAATGTATATTCGTTATAATAAACTGAAAATGTGATTGACTCACCGATGTAGATCTACGGCTATGGTTATCCAATCAAACTTACCTGAAAAAAAAATCAGCGAATGATAAATAATTATTAAATAACAACATATTAAAATTTCATATAAATATGTGCAATAGCAATATGTAAAGCAATGTCTACATTAAACAGTGTCTTAAAAAAAATCCTAACTCGGAGTAGGCTGTGAACAAAAAAACCTATATCAATTTGAAAATATTTATTAAATGTCAATTTGGCACGAGATATTAGCTCAGTTCGATGAGAAGTGCTTGAAGTGTAGAGCAGAATTGTGCAGTGCAGTGTAGTGTACACTAGTACAGTCTAATTCTTGTGGTTTCATAAAACACACTAGTGTATATTTGGGCAAGTTTGCTCAGCTGTGAGTAATCAAGCCAAGCATAGCCAAAGGTGTAAAAGGTTAGGTTGTTTATAAACACAGTCATATCATAAAGCTGCAAAAAAGTGACTGCAGAAATGTCTGTTTTAAAGAGCATAGTGAACTAATAAACGATTCTGACGAAGATCAATCATCACTTGATTCTTCATCAGATTCAGACAGATATATTAATTAATTCTTTATATAGCAAAACAAAATTTTAGGTTAAATAAACAGATGTGTAGATAGGATAGAATTAAAATGTCTACCGAACAACATTTAGCTACCCCCACTCCTAGTCTGCACTTTCTACACTACCTAACGAGTCAGGTCAGAAAAGTGAGCACTAGTTCTTAAAATTTTTGTCATCGAACAGCCTGCCAGAAGCTGCCCGTTTCTCATAAAACATGTTAGTGCAAGAAAGTTAACACTAGGGCGGCCTAGTACATGTCATCGAACAAAGCTATTATCAAAAATATTATCTAAAGAAATCCAAGCTTTTTTTTCTTGAATCCTTATTTCAGAAATAAAAATAAATTAGAAAATGGGGAATTACATTTCACGATCAATTTTGGCAACTTGACTTTTGAATTGAATAATAATCTATCAGGCACTTCTGTGTTCATAGCCTATTGCGAATTAGGTTTTTTTCGGAACACACTGTACAATTTTTCGAACAAGATTCTACAGGATGGTTGATTTTTCATTATCCAGCTTATATCTTCTGAAATATTAAAGATACAAGAAAAAGTTATACAGGGTGTCTCAGGACGAGCTTACGCTATCTATATTTTAAATACTATTTAATATAATTTAACGAAATTTGGTATCTAGGGGTTATCCAACATGCCTGTTTCAACTAAAATATTTTCAAAGCAGTAGCACTTCCGGTTTGACCGGAAATTGATCTCAACTTTCTTATTTTAAATGGAATACGCTATATTTTATTTTACCATTGAATGCAGCGGAAAATTTAACATATGAAGCAATAAAAACATTTTACTCATGATCAACTACTTCCGGCGTTATTAAACTTTTTTTGATTTTTTGTCTAAAATCCGGCACATTTTCAAAACTCTGTATATCGGGAACGAGATCGAATTTTTATAATCTGAAAAAAGCCTTTTATAAAGGAGACTTTAAGCTACATTATCCATAGAAAAATCCTCGATTATTTATAAAAATGTGACGGGTACGTTACACCAAAATTACAGTTGACAAACTTCAAAAAAGACAATTTTTTTAAATGGAACCCCCCCTTTTTTATTACATAAATGTGCACTACGACAAAAAATAAGGGTACTTTATTGTAACATGTCCTATGTTGAAAGTTGATAGAATTTCAGTAAATTAGAAAAACATGTAATTCCGTATTAATAAAATAATTATACCCAGATTACATGTTTTTCTAATTTACTGCAATTCTATCAACTTTCAACATAGGACATGTTACATAAAGTACCCTTATTTTTTGTCGTAGTACACATTTATGTAATAAAAAAGGGGGGGTTCCATTTAAAAAAATTGTCTTTTTTTTGAAGTTTGTCAACTGTAATTTTGGTGTAACGTACCCGTCACATTTTTATAAATAATCGAGGTTCTTCTATGGATAATGTAGCTTAAAGTCTCCTTTATAAAAGGCTTTTTTCATATTATAAAAATTCGATCTCGTTCCCAATATACAGAGTTTTGAAAATGTGCCGGATTTCAGACAAAAAATCAAAAAAAGTTGAATAACGCCGGAAGCAGTTGATCATGAGTAAAATGTTTTTATTGCTTCATATGTAAAATTTTCCGCTGCATTCAATGGTAAAATAAAATATAGCGTATTCCATTTAAAATAAGAAAGTTGAGGTCAATTTCCGGTCAACCCGGAAGTGCTACTGCTTTGAAAATATTTTAGTTAAAACGGGCATGTTGGATAACCCCTAGATACCAAATTTCGTTAAATTATATTAAATAGTATTTAAAATATAGATAGCGTAAGCTCTTCCTGAGACAACCTGTATAGAAAAGTTATTTGATACAATCTGGTCTATAATTTAGCATAAACATTTTTTTTCCAAGGCCTACCAATTTTCCAGAAAAATATTTAACTTTGATTTTTTTAATGGAATACCCTGTATATTTTTACGGAATAAAATTCTAAATAAATTTCTCTTTACAATGATATATAACAAGTTAAGGTTTACCTTTAAATTATGTCTAATAAAGCAAATAGAAATACGATAAAAGTAGGCTGTGATATTCTATGGTTTATGCCAGTAACATCTGTCACAGATTTATTAATAATGATTATAATAGTGAGAAAGATGTTAAGATTCTTATTTAACTAAGAAAAATGAACGTCGGTTACAGTAATAGCGAAAAAGTTTATATGCTTTGCTGTTTCCACAGATCGAATAATAATAAACGTCGGGCTGCTATCCTGTATCAAAATTTATAATAATATTATGTTGTATTAAATTTTACTACTTGATATTTAAATAAAAGTATTAATAATTTTGTAAATCATCAATGCTAGTAATTCTATTATTTGCTTTATTAGACATAATTTTATTCAAAGGAAAACCCCCACGTAGTCAATGTTCATGTGTGACAGAAGTTACAGGTATAAACAATAGAATATCATAGCCTACTTTTATCATATTTCTATTTGCTTTATAGGACATAATTTAAAGGCAAATCCTTACTTGTTACACATCATTGTAAAGAGAAATTTATTAAGAATCTTATTCTGTCAAAATATACAAATTAAAGTTAAATATTTTTTCCAAAAAAATGGTAGGCCTTGGACAAAAATTGTTTATGCTAAATTGTAGATCAGGTTATATTAAACAACTTTTGTATTTAACTTTTTTTTTGTATCTTTAATATTTCAGAAGATATAAGCTGGACAATGAAAAATGTCTAACATAAAATTCTGAATTTTAATTTACTGCATAACGATGCTATTTTAGTTTAGTTTCTTAATTTAGTGGCTTAATTTAATTTCATAATTTACATGCTGCATAAACCCAGCATTACTGTAATTCATTATTATTTTTATTAAAATTTTCGTGTCGACCAATGGCACTAAAAATGTTCACATCAAAATGCCCTTAATTTTGTGAATTTTGAAAAGATATTTTTGACTGCGGATCAACATATCACAATGTCGATGGGCGACAGAATGAGCCGATTTCACATTTTTCAAAATAATAGTTTAAATAGAAATTTATACAATATTGTTCATAGTAATAAAATAATAATTTGTAGTTATTTTCGTAAATTATTTTTTTCGAGATCGCCCAGAAAATGAGCTCTTTCTGATCACTATTTAGACCGGAAAGTCCTTCTTTGCTGAGCTAGTTCGGAAAGTTGTCTATAGGTTTGTTCGAACCGTCAATTCGGAACTGTTCTAGAATTAAGAGTTCTGCGCATGACATATAAGAAAGTGAATTCAGAACTGTTCTCTCATGGACAGGTTCGAACGCTCATATTGGTTATAATTTGTCACATACATTTGTTCTAATAAACGAAAATTGTTTTAAAATGTGCGATCAAGGAGAAAATATACATATAAATTAGGTATAAATATTTGTAAATATCACATTTTAAATTTTCAATTGTACCTAATAATAATTGAACATACTCTTCAAAAGGAGTTAAAGCATGGACAACAAAATCGTAGTGAATATATGTATAACATAAATAAAAGTTAAAAGTAGAAACAAATACAATACGAAGAATGAAAATGTATATTTTAAACGAAATAAAACGCAATAATTAAGATTATAGTGTCGCTAATTGTGAAAAGAATTTTTAATATTTTAATGATATGGATGAACGTCTTACAACTTACAATCCTGTAGCTTTTTGTGTATATTAAAAATATTTAACGTTAACAATATCAGACAATACATATGAAATTTTCCTTAACCAAAATAATTATTAATAAAAAAAATTAATAAAATTAGTACGTAAATTAATCTATTATTTCTATATAGCCTTCTAAACGTCAAACAGAATCTTAAAACTTCACCGCACATGGTTAGAATTTGAAATACTTGCTCCGTTGCTCGAACTGGTAGAACCGTTCCACGAGAATTTGAATTCAAAGTTCTAGCCTGTTCGAACGCCGAACTGATAGTTCTCAGAATTTCGAATTTCAGAACTACAGAGTTCGAACACTTTTAAGTGAAATGCGCATGCTTACTAGTTCTTGAACTGCTTAAAACTGTAGGTTCGAACAAACCTTATAAGGAATCGGAAAGTACTTTACCGATCCCGGGACCGGTAAAGCTAAATGTTTCCATGGAGATAAGTTGTTTATTTATATCTTATTTGCTCGCAGTAAAAAATAAAATAATACTTTTTTATTCTTTTCTCAGGATCGCAAAAAAAATATTGTACCCAACATGACCTGAAAGTGTCTATACTGGGCTCACAAGCTTCCAAAGCTCGCCTACGGCTCGCTCTGGAATATGGTTGCTCATCTCAAAGTATCACTTTCAGGTCTTGTTATGTAAAATACTAAAATAAAATGATTGGGGACAGAAATAACCATGAAAAACAACCCTTTCCTTCAGTGACGACAAATTACATACAGCACGTCATTCGTAGCCAATAGGAAAACGTTATTTCTATGAATAAACGAAGCCAATAATTTGTCACTTGTTGAGATATACAGGGTGTTCCGCGACTTGAACGACAAACTTTTACCATATATTCCGGGGGTCATTACGATCAAAAAATGTTATATGACCTATAGGTGAATTCCTCTTTGTTTTGGAGATATCGAAAGAAAAAAATGATAATTGACGTATGTTTGACAAGTTTTTGTTCTGTCTTATTAATTTAAGTCATGATACCACATTTTACTAATGCAGAATATGCCGATATGGTTTTCATGTATGGGTCTCATTGTGTTGAAGGACGTTTTAGTGCAGAAACTTCACTTTTTGGAAGAAGAATTGCGAATTACATGGAAGATATTCTTCTGGAAGCTCGTCGTGGCATGTGGTTCCAGCAAGATGGGGCACCACCACATTTTGGGAGACAAGTGAGGGTGTTTCTTAATGAAATTTTTTGGAAAGGTGGATAGGACGAGGTGGTCTTGTACATTGGCCATCTCGGTCACCTGACTTGTCGCCTTTAGATTTTTTTCTGAGGTTGCCTCAAATCTCGTGTTATAGTAATGGTAAACCAGATACACGCGAAGAGTTGACTGACCGTATAGTTGAAGCTACTAATTCTCTAAAGAATGAATTGACAGTAAATAACTGGCAACATTCTATGACTCGAAGGTTAGTTGTATGTTTAGAAAATGGCGGTTCTCATTTTGAACAGTTGCTGTAATTTTGTGTTAATTAGCTATCCCAACGAGCTATAAGTAAATATAGAGTGGCGGATGAGCGCTGCTGGCCGTACACATTTGGACGCCATGTCTACTATAACCTGCCAGGCAGGTTGTTGCCTACCAGTAATATTTCTCAATTATTTTTAACGAAATAATTTACCTTTTATATTAGAATTATAAATATAAATAATGCAATTTGTGGCGAAAAGTTTTATTCTGAATTAATATAATTTAAGAATTTTTACTTTAAATCCTTATTTTGTTACAATATTTTACGATAATAAATAACAATTAATATGAAAAATGTAACTGCATTAATACAATATATTGGAAAAGTAGCAAGGTAGGTAGATAGATACATAAAAACGAAAATAGTGAAAATTAAATTATATATTTTATTATGACAATAATAACGTGTATAAAAAATATAACATATAAAATACAATAACAAAAACATATTCCTTAAATAAAATAAACATATATGAAATAGAAAATAATGTTTTTATTGACCTTTAAATATGATTGTTTTTGTCAAAAATTGTCGAATGTTAGTTCCTTCAATATCTGTAGAAACAGTCCTACTATTTACACAAAAAATTGATTACCTATAATAATTGTTCTTGTATTTATTTTAATTACAACAGAAATTTTTGTTTCAATAAAGAAAATTTAATTGTAATAATAAATATCAGTAATTACATAAAAATAAATTGATTATATTCGTTGTTGGATTTAGGCGACAAACTATTATCAGACTACAAGCGGTAAATCGTAAATCCGTCGCTAATTAAAACTTTGAGTTAAAATTTTTGAATATAAAATTTACCTGTGAAACGACTTGCAACTATTTCTAATTTGTCTGTTTCCACACTGAAGAACAACACACTTTGCGGGCATTTTTAATAAATAGTGTAATAAGCGCTGAGAAAAACAACGTATAGCGTCTGAGCTGAGCGCTCAGTTATAGTAATGGCCGCCGACCTAAGCATTCAACTGTGTACGGGTAAAGTACGCGTTCAGCATGCGATGCGCCACTCTATATTTACTTATAGCTCGTTGAGCTATCCATTGATAAACAATTTTTTTTTTTTAATTCCTTCGATATCTCCGAAACAAAGAGGAATTCACCTATAGGTCATATAATATTTTTTGATCCTAATGACCCCCGGAATACATAGTATAAGTTTGTCGATCGAGTCGCGGAACACGTCTATATGAACTTTGACGTCACATTCTGTTTCAGATCATGTCTTTTTCAAAATAGATATTACACAAATTTCATTGTAATATATCTAATGGATATTTCGTGATACTTTCAAATTTGAGGATATTTAAAAAACAATAATTTTCAAAATTTTAATACTTGGAAGGCATACCTATGCCACTTTATCGTCCAGTTGTCCATCGCTCAATCGGCCTAACCCATTTAACCGTGATGCTTGTAAAAACAATGCAATAATATAGAAATTGACAAAGTTTCATAAAAAAATGTAGAATAGAATATGTATTAATAAACATATCACGCGTTCTATCTATATTTAAAAGTAGATCATAATCTTAGATATGAAAGCAACCCCATAATTCTTCATTTTAAGTAAATATGTACAACTCCTTTCTACTTATGTATGTACAAATGAATCTCCTTCCCCCTGTAGGTATGTATTCTACGATCTACTCTATTCTAATCTATTTCTAGTGATTTCTATTGTCTATCCCACTAGCTCTATCTACGAATTCCTCCCACATACCTGAATGACCGGAGAGGCTGCCCGTTTGGCCTGAATCAAACAGAAAAAGCACATATAAACACAGCTGAGAAGAAGAGAGATAGATATAGTACATATAAATTAACAACCATTAGTTGTGAGCATAAGAATTCAGAGCAATGAAGCACAACACACAATAATTCAAGCCTACGAACATTATTAATTGCGAAGCGAAAGCCTAAGAGAATTTGAAGCAGTGAATTACTGTATACAGGCAATTGGGGCGGTCTCATTTCAACCACTGTAGGAGAAGGACGTATTTATAGTTGTCACTTGAGCGTACCTATTCAAAAACTAATTCTGTGATCAAAATAAAAATTAAGCTAATACAGTTTATACTTGCAATAACATATACGGAATGATCTTAGACTATTGACTATCCAATAGCTATTTGTGTATTAAGAGCGCAAAATGCGACATTGTCGATTGAGAGGTTGTTGCCGCACGACGAAGGAGCGCGGCATTCTCTCGAAATCGACAAAGTCCATTTGCGCTCGAAACACACACAAGATTTTTTCTACAGTCGCCACAATGGGGAGTACACTTTATACTTACAGTACTACTCAATAAATAACGATTGGCTAATACAAAAGATACGGTTTAAACTTAAAAAGGCTTTTAAATGATTATATCGTTACATTAGCCATCTATTCCATAAAAAAAAAACAAAATTAGAGCTTGGAAGCAAGGATGTGTGATGATTTGATGAGTTTTTGTAGCAAAATATGTGGTTAGTTGTCACGCCTGTCACACTGAAAAAATTAACAAATATTTCAAGGAATTTGTGATTATATAGACATGTATGTGCATTGACTGACTTCTCGCAATTATTTAAGTAACGAAATAACTAATAACTTTATTGAATAAATAGTTAACTAGAGATCAGATGTCAGTACGACTCGCAACTATCCTACCGCCATCTGTGTACAATCATTCCTATTACTAAACATAACTGTTCACACAATTTATTTTATATTTAATTTTATTTTATCGTTATTTTCCATTCTTCTTGAGTTTTTATTCAATCTAATCTAAGCATTTTATACTTTTGTTTTTGTAAATGAATGCCCTATTTCATTTTCACAGTAGTGTGGCATTTTGTTAGGTTATGTATACCGACAGAACATATATCAAATTGACTTGTGAACGTGATAAATGTGTAATTACAGTGCCATTACTTCCTAACTAAACATTTTCATTAAGAATGTAGACAAGTGACATTTCTCAACATTGTATACTTAGAAATTTGGACAGCGAGCGTTTTTTCTACTTTGTCGCGCATGAGCGGCAGAGTGACATTTTGCGTTGACAAAAGAGAGCGCAAATGGCTACTTTCTATAGTGACTGTAGAAAAAAAAATTGTGTGTGCTTAAGATCGCACGTCCGAAGTAAAAACAATAAAAACTACTTGCTTTGATTATGGTTTTAAACATAATATAAATTATTTCACTATCTACATGCACAAACACAATGACTGAATCATTCTTCAGTAATATTTTTCACCATTCAGTACTTCACATACGTTTCTGACGCTTCTTGAATGTTTCTTAGGGTTCAGAAACTTAAATGGTTGACATGGGTATGCTAATCTGGGTGTGCCAAACAGCGAGTTTGGAACTAGAGTTTCTTTTCGACAGATATTATGATGTTTTCGGGCCTTGCATTAATAACATAGGCTATGGCCCGAATTAACGTGACGTCACATTCGGCTCTCCTCGAGTTTACCCGAATAACCTTGACGCGTGACGGGTCAACCTTGTTAACTGCCCAGGAAAAAGTGTGCAAGCTGCGCCATAGAAGTTTTCACTTCAAAAATTACTCAAAACATATACTCTCCTTGCAAATCCTACACCTACAAAATTGGCAGGAAACGATTTGGTTTTGCTGCATGGTAACGCTAACGCTCCGGAACATCTCTCCCTAAAAGCCTCATTCACAACACGAAATTAGTATTCAGTGTTAGTAGTTATGGTTAGCGTAGAATTTTTGGCATAGGCATTGCAATGGGAGCGTTCACAACAACGAAATCAGCGCGGCACTGGTTTAACGCTACTCGTGGTTAGCGCAGGAGTTTGCAAGCTCCAAACTTATGGTTAGTGGTTAAGAGAAGTAGCCAATCAAGAAACAGAGGAGAGAGCGACAGATATATGTATAGAAAGAAAGAGTGAAAGTTTGACATTTGTTGAAGACGTGGTTTTAAAATTAGGTTATATTTGTGAAAATTAGTTCAAGAAATACGATGTGATAAGAAAGATTCTTCTGCTGGCATTTTTACACAACAAACAATGACAACAAACTGACAATTTGAGGTTAAAGTTTGCAACATGTGACACATAAACACGTAGCGAAAGTTGCGCCATCTATGTCAATTTACAGTGAACATCCTCATTTTCTACTAAAGTGTACTATTTTACCGGTAATGTTTAGCACTAATTTGGAATATTGTGAACGCAGTTTCCCAATGACAAACTACTAACCATAACCACTAACTATAACTACTAACACTAACTATTAATTTCGTGTTGTGAATGCGGCTTAATGGTGAAAAATTACTTTGTTAAAAACAATGTCACCACTCTGAAACATCCCTCCGAATGTGACAACCTTGCAGCAACCGAATTTTACCTCTTTCCACGGCCTAAAATTAAATTGAAAGGACATTTTCTTAATCCAACAGAGGTGATAGAAAATGCGACGAGACAGCTGATGCTGAAGGCACTTTCAGAAAATGGTTTCCATGAGTGTTTTGAACATTTGTACGAACAGTGAAATAAGAGTGTAAATGTAGAAGGGGGGTACTTTAATAGTTATGTAACTATCAAGTGTTGTAATGCGGATGATTAATGATTGATAACCGGTTGCACCAACGTATCTTAAATATTAATCATGGTTTAAATTGACAATACTGCATCGAAGTTAAATGTCAAATGAATTGTAATCAAAATTTCGATTTGCATTTATTTGTTTAACCGTAGATTAAAATTTAAATTTTGTTAGTGCAACTGGCTATGAAACATTTTATCATTAATCGCCGATTAACACACGTGTTAGTTACAATATTTTTCCGTTGACCGTATCTCACTGAAATGGAAAAACTAATTTTATTCCATGACAAATTTTTTCGGTTAGTAACGTTTCACACATAATGACATGACTATGGGGTCATGCCAAAAAAAATGTTGCTAATATTTTTATAAAAATAGAATCTATGACACTTATTATCCATATTGCAACATAAAACATCTCAAAATATAATACTTTTCATTCATAATTTACTTAAAAGATATTCGCGCTACGATTTTCTGTGACGTCATGTATCGCCTACTCACACAACGACACTAGTCACACGTACATGAAGATCACAACAGAATGTCACAAACTTCAAACGCGAAGTTAAACGTAAGATCAGAGTAAACTAATCAAATACAGTAGAACCCCGATAATCCGTCACCTATGGGACTGAGGGCATGGTCGGAACGCAAAAAATTATCCAGAGAATACAAAATTTCATCTACGTATTAAAATTAAAAATTAAATTATGTACCTACATACATACATATTTATTTATTATGTATAACAGTCTCTCTAGCACTTTCAGTTTTTCATTTAAAGGAAGACTAACGTGTTTACGCTTTGCTCCTGACATAATGCAAAACTTCAAATATGTACATAATACTCGTACAAATGTATTTAAAATGCAAGATGAAATATTTGTAAAGAGTAAAATTTTCAGAAACGTACGTAATAGACACTAGTTGCCGGCTAACTGAAAAAGGGTCGTAAAATCACAAACAAGCCGCAACCTGTCCTAGGTCGGATTAACCGGAGAGTCGGACTAACCATGGTCGGACTAGCGGGGTTCTACTGTATTTATAAAGCTGCCAGAGGAAAAATGCGCTCTATTCAATCTTTTTTGTTTTATAAAGATTTAATTATTTCATTAGAGAAACATTATTTTTAATTGCAGGTTTGTGTATGATTTAATACATAAAAGTGCAATAATTGTATATTTATAATGATAATAATGGTAAAACATGGTGAAGAAGAACTGTGCAGTTCCAACTTGTGGAAACAATTTATTAAAAAACCAAAGAAAACTATTTATAAACAATCTTAATTTACATTTTGTCCGCCAGGGTGAACTGGCATCGTTCAGATACATGACGTACGCGCTCATGTGATCTCATTGAGATTTGAAGTTGACCCCTATTTTAAAAAAATTATATCTACAAGACAATGCACACAAATGGTGTGAAAATATTATTTACGTATACTGTGACTGGTAGACTTCCAGGAAAAAAATAAAACAGAAAATGTGGCATGACCATATTGTTCAGCAATATTATGCAGTACCTATGGTTTCACACCAAAATAGTTTATTAATAAAAAATCATGCATTAATAGGGACCATTAATGACTGTTTTTGTATACATTAACATAATCTATTAAAAAAGAGTCAACAAAAAAGGAAATTAATGTAATTTTTTTTAAAATATTAATAAAATTTTATTGATCAATTCCGGGAACATTTTGACGCTATCTCGCAAATACAATAATAGTATATTGTGTTATTAGGAGTAAAAGTGATTCTTTGTGTGGCGAGCATGTAAGTTTGGACGGCGAGCAGTAGCGAGTCGGACAATTACATGCGAGGCACACAGTGACACTTTTACTCCGAATGACACATTATATTTTTTCTTCAATCACACCTATTTAAATAAAATAATTACAACTTGACGTTACAATAATTATAAATATTTTACGCGAAGGACGTTTGCTGATTTCAATTGCACTTTTGCTATGGATACTTTCATATTTGTTCACTTTTTTTTACAAACATTCAAGTGAAAATTTTCATGTTTTGACGTTTAAATAAAAACTATGAAATTTTATATTCTCCTTATGTGCATTTATATCAGAATTTGAAGTATTGTCATGTACGGCCCTTGAACTTGTTAAATTGAATGGAAGTTCAACAATATTGCTTAAGGATGTGATATGTCGAGGAATCTCTGAAAAACAATATGAACTTTTCATATCACTTTAATTCTAATTACTCTTACCGTCATTACCAATATGTAAGTCTGCTATTTTATAACATGCTATTTCGTTAAATATAAACTGTTTACATTTCAATTTGTAGGTTATCTTGGTTAACTTAGGGCGATACGACAGGTTTCTATTTTACAAGTTACTTCTTATTTGCTCATTTTATGTAGTTGCTATGGATGCTTATTTATTTCATTTCTACCTTGTGAATCAAGTCACAAAAGATGCCATTTTTATGACGATTGAAGAAAAAATATATTTATTATTATTGTTATTATTATCATTGTTACTATTATTAATCTTCAAGGATCTTGTAACTTCTGGTAAAAATAATAGGTAATAAAAATAGTGTGTAAGACAGAATTCACAGTTGTTAAAGTAATAGAATAAAACTGCGATATATTTTGTTCTTTAACTAGTCTGTGACCCAAATTTTATATCGTAAAGTCTTGCATACATTGCAGGAAAGCAAATAAGTCCAACACAAAACCGCGAATTCAAACTGTTCTATTCGCATATCGATGCGTACAAGTCACACTCATAAAATTTATTGTACTGACAAGAAAAACTCCATGACAAGGAAAACAAAATACTAAAATGATTCCAAATGTTAATGATGTTTCTACACACACTGTGACATGGCGAGTGCAGAGTAATAACAAGCTAATAACTTTATTATAAACCCTTATAAGTTATGGTATCAATATAGCTATTTGTGTATTAAGAGCGCAAAATGCGACATTGTCGATTGAGAGGTTATTGCCCCGCGACGAAGGAGCGCGGCATTCTCTCGAAATCGACAATGTCCATTTGCGCTCGAAACACACACAAGATTTTTTCTACAGTCGCCACAATGGGGTCCTCCACCATAAAAAATAATAAAATGTACACTTTATACTTACAGTACTGCTCAATTAATAACGATTGGCTAATACAAAAGATACGGTTTAACCTTAAAAAGGCTTTTAAATGATTATATCGTTACATTAGCCATCTATTCCATAAAAAAAACCAAAATTAGAGCGTGGAAGCAAGGATTTGTGATGATTTGATGAGTTTTTGTAGCAAAATGTGTGGTTAGTTGTCACACCTGTCACACTGAAAAAATTAACAAATATTTCAAGGAATTTGTGATTATATAGACATGTATGTGCATTGACTGACTTCTCGCAATTATTTAAGTAACGAAATAACTAATAACTTTATTGTAATCAAAATAAATAGTTAACTAGAGATCAGATGTCAGTACGACTCGCAACTATCCTACCGCCATCTGTGTACAATCATTCCTATTACTAAACATAACTGTTCACACAATTTATTTTATATTTAATTTTATTTTATCGTTATTTTCCATTCTTCTTGAGTTTTTATTCAATCTAATCTAAGCATTTTATACTTTCGTTTTTGTAAATGAATGCCCTATTTCATTTTCACAGCAGTGTGGCATTTTGTTAGGTGATGTTAAATACCGACAGAACATATGTCAAATTGACTTGTGAACGTGATAAATGTGTAATTACAGTGCCATTAGTTCCTAACTAAACATTTTCATTAAGAATGTAGACAAGTGACATTTCTCAACATTGTATACTTAGAAATTTGGACCGCGAGCGTTTTTACTACTCTGTCGCGCATGAGCGGCAAAGTGACATTTTGCGTTGACAAAAGAGAGCGCAAATGGCTACTTTCTATAGTGACTGTAGAAAAACAATATTTCAACTCTGTACCTTTGTAAGTCAAAATTATATTTAGAAATAATTTTCCTTTTTACCTCTCACTAATGCCCGTATTCATAGTCGATGCTCGATCTCGTACTTGAATATTACTTCGCCAAGCATTACTCCAGTCGTTCTCGACCTCAAGCACATTATGTTTCATAGACGAAACTTTGTATTTCGACCCCATTCTAATATTTATTATTTAATCGTATTCAGCAAGTACGAGTACAATTATATAAGCAATAATGAAAGTGAAAGTGCAAAATTCAGCTATCCACCGATGTATCTTCATAGGCACGTCTATATCTTGTTTTGAAGATTTCCACTTCTAATATGAAAAGAAACCATTAGATTTTGGTGTAAACCGAATAAGAGGAAATGCCACTGTACTTGAAGCTCGTAATGGGTTTTCTTCAAAAAATGCCATTAAATGCCTTTTTTCCCATTTTATGTCATTATACAAATTAAAAATTTCCTACAGGTTTGCATTAATATTTTTACCTTCCGTCACCTTTAGGTAAGGAAGGTATTGTCTTTGGTCAAAAAATTCGGTGGTGAGTTTTTAATGAGTAAGCACGTTTTAGGGTCCCTACGAATATACCATTTTTAAGATGATGTCTGTATGTGTGTGTGTGTGACCGTGTGTGACAAATTTCTCCGACGATAACTCCAATACTACAATTTTAAAAATTATAATTCTTTCGTATTCCTCTTCTGTACAACCATATGAAGAGTTGATTAGATTTTGGTTATAATTGCTCCATCGGAAGTACCCTTATTTGAAGTTTTTAACAGTTTTTCCTAAAAAAACGCAGTTAAATATTATTTTTTGACATTTTGTTATTATACATATTAAAGAAAATACTCTTCTCTATATGGTTTTATTATACATTTTCCTTCATAATCAATAGACGTAGATTTAAAGCGTTATAAAGAAGTAATTTTGAAAAATTAGTCAGCTTTGCTATTTATCATGGAAACAGATGATATATTCAAAAAATTCTAATTGACAGATGTCAGTTGGAAGTGCAAAACCAAACACGGAAGGTATTGGATGTAAAATTGATATGTCATAGTGTTCCTCGCAAGTGACACGCAGAGAACGGCCAAAGAGAAGATGAAAGGCAGGGGCGGATCTACATGGGGGCTAATAGGGCTTAAGCCCTGGGCCCCCAAGCGTCAAAGGGCCCACAAAAATTTAATTATTATTATCAATTTTTAATACTTTTTTTTACTAACAATGCGCACTTATCATATAGTAAAAAATACTCCTAGTTAATATTAAAAGTATAATTATAATGAGTATTATTTATTTTATTTTAATAAACGTAAAATGTAACAAAATTATAATAATATGAGTGTATGACTCGACCTATCATAATGGGACCACTCTTATCAGTAAAGCCGTCAAGCGGCGATGCGCCGAGTCGGCCGCCGCTTGAAGTCTTTAATCTTCAGTAATAGATACTTTTCAATAAACATTTCAGTATTGTTGCAATGAAGAGGGGAGGGTTGTTACAATATTACCATGTGACAGTGTGCGCGGTAACACTTTCGTATAACTTTCTGTTTCATATTCATCGCTGAGAGCTCCTTTTCTTTCAATTTTAAATATCGTTTGTTGATTTTTAGTTCACTAAATAATTGTAAGTAGAATATTTTAAAAACATTTCCTTGTAATGCGAATGCGAATAAGTAGGATTCATTACTTTTTAGTATACTGAACCTATTTCAAAATGTCCGGAAGAATGTACATGAGCGGGAGTGTAATTGTTTTTGCAGATCCAGAAAATTTGAATGAAACTAAAGATGACCTAAACGACACCAGTAATGAAAGTGAATTATATTTAAAATAATTGAATTATTTTAAATCTGAAAAAAAAAGAATGGGGGGGCCCTTGTACTTCAAGCCCTAGGCCCCGAAAAACCTAGATCCGCCCCTGATAAAAGGACTGTATCGCAAAAGACTTGAGAAAGGAAGGACTGTGTGATGCGTTGGACAGGAATGAGTGGAAGGGAAGAGGAAACAGGGACCCCTAATAAAATAGGGGATAGCTGATGAAGAAATGAAGGAAGTGTCTAGTGCATTTTACCTAGTGTATATTTATATTATAATTTTATTGGATTTATAGAACCTTTTCGAATCAACTTTTGGTATAGAATTTGTAAAAAATACTATGTGTTCGTGTTCGATTTTACATGATATTATATAGAATCTGTTCTAAGGACCTTTTGGTATGGGATTTTTACAAAATACATCGAATTGACGGAAGGCCTTGTGCTGGCCACAACAGATTTTTTCTATGTAATTTACAGGTAAATTTAAAAAATCTGATGTGGTCAACACAAAACCTCCCGCTATTTAATTTTTACATACATACATACGTACATAAAATCACTCGATTCCCACTTAGGGGGTTAGCAAATACCCGGAAACAATAGTAACAAAAAGAAAAGGGATAAGAGTAAGAGCTCAGCTGACTCACTTCACTCTTTAACAACATTCTTCTTTCGCCTCTCCACAATCATCATAGCATTCATACATAAAAACATATTAAAGTGACCGATTTTCGGTAGCGAATAACCCCATCTGGACCACAATAATAGTTACGCAACAATCTTCCTTCGCTACACTTTCCTATCCATTTTTATTAATTTAAATACATACTTACGTATTTACTAACGCTGCAAACTGTTCCATTGCATAAAACTATTGATTTATTTACTATTTTCTTTTTAAAATGTCACTATTATTAATTTGAAGTGATTAGTTTTTTGACAGTGACATTCACCTGTCAGTTACATTCATTTGAAATATGATGTGTAACAAAGAAATTGTGTTTATCTTAGGCTTCGGGATGTAAAAAAAAAATTGATTTTTAAATTTATCTGTAAATTATATAGAAAAAGTATTAATGTATTCCTATAGAAAATTCAATAATCTTTAAGTTTCATAATGACAAAATGCGAAAAATTGGCATTTAATGGTATTTTTTGAAGAAAAACCATTATGAGCTTCAGGTAAAGTGCCATTTCCGGTAATCCGATTTACACCAAAATCTAATAGGATCTTTCCATATTAGAATAGGGTAGAAATACAAGGTTTCAGAATTTTCTGTATGATAGTATTTGAGTTAGAGCGAAGACAAAATTCCTACACATACACACACACACACACACACATACATACATACATACATACATACACACATACACACATACAGACATCATCGGGAAAATGTTAAAATTGGATTCTAGGGACCTTAAAACGTGGTCATTTACTAAAATCTCGATACATGATTTTTAGCACGATCCCTATACCTCCCTTACCAAGGGTAGCGGGAGGTAAAAATATTTTTTATGCATCCCAGAGCCTTTGATAAACATAATTCCTTTGTTACACAATTCATATTTCAAATGTATGTAACTGACAGGTTAATGTCACTGTCAAAAAACTAATCACTTCAAATTAATAATGATGACATTTTAAAAAGAAAATAGTAAATAAAGCGATAGGTACATAATATAGTTTGCACCATTAGTGAATACGTAGGTATGTATTTAAATTAATAAGAATTAAATTGTGGGAGGTACTGTGTTGGCCACATCAGATTTTTTATTAAAATGGTTATTGTTTCCTTTACCCACGTACTTTTATTCCTTACATTATCCATAAGCAATAATCTAAATCTAAAGCATTTACTCAAAATCGTATTTGCTCTTACAGGTCCCTGCTATGACATAACCTGTTTGTAGTTATGGTATTCCCTGGTTATGGTCAAAATGACATATCAAATAGTATTTCCGCTTTCATCTGATGTTGTGTAAACTGTGGCATAAAAAGATCCCGAGAATTGTATTGCCAAATGCATTATTTCTTTTTAATCACTGCACAATGAACATTTAGGGATTTTTGAAAAGAAGTTAAAATCTCTTTACAACTTAAACTGTAAATACTGTCTAGTCCTTCTAATATTTGATATTGAAGATTGTATCCAGCAAAAAATAGTAAACAACCAAACCTTTTCAGTGGACGAAGTTTTTTGATAAAAGTTAAACTCCGTTAAAATTGATACCGTTGGAGTAAAGTTTATTTCCCGAGAACTTCGAATCCGAGAACATCGATAAAGCACTAAACAACACTAAAAATGAGTTATGTCCACACAATCCGTAGATTTCAACAACTTTAACGGTGAAGAAGTTGGAACACTTAAAACTTAAACAAGGAAACAGGAAGAGATGCAAGAAATTATTATCATCATCATCATCAACAACAGGACAACTGATGGATAAAATTGTAATCAACATAGCCATGAACACAACAAATGACAAGTGACAACTGATATTTTGCTGTCAAATTACTAAATGTGGACATTGGTTTCTTGCATTATTTAAAAAAAAATCTGTTGTGGCCAGCACAAGACCTTCCGTCAATTCTATGTATTTTGTACAAATCCCATACCAAAAGGTCCTTGGAGCAGATCCTATACAATATCATGTAAAAACACATACTATTTTTTACAAATTCCATACCAAAAGTTCATTTGAAAATGTTCTATAAATCCAATAAAATTATAACATAAACTACACTAAGTAATGTCCTTCCATCTTCTCTTTGGCCTTTCTCTGCGTGTCACTTGCGAGCAACACTATGACATACCAATTTTAGATCCTATATACTTGCACTTGCAACTGACATCTGTCAATTAAATTTTTTTGAATAATTATGGCAGCTGTTTCCATGATAAATAACAAAGCTGACTAATTTTTGAAAATTAATTTCTTTATAATGCTTTAACTCTACATCTATTGAATATGAAGGAAAATGAATAATCAAACCATATAGAGAAGAGTATTTTCTTTAATAAATATAATAACAAAATGTCAATAAATAATATTTAACTGCGTTTTTTTAAGAAAAACTGTTAAAAACTTCAAATAAGGGTACTTCCGGTGGATCAATTATAACCAAAATTAATCAACTCTTCATATGGATGAGAGGAATACGAAAGAATTATAATTTTTAGAAACACACGGACACATACACACACACACACGGACACACACAGATACATATATACAGACATCATCTTAAAAATAGTAAATTCGTATTGTAGGGACCCTAAAACGTGCTTATTCATTAAAAACTCACCACCGATTTTTTTGACCAAAGACAATACCTTCCTTACCTAAAGGTGACGGAAGGTAAAAACATGCTACATTTCGCGGGTGTAAAAGAACAAGGCTGTAACTGCAAGAAAGTAATATGGCGAGAAAACATTTGAAATTTTAACTCGCTATTATTTGAACACATTATTGTTATCGAATTAATATTTATTAACTCTAATAATGGATTTAATTATATTATAAGAATATGGAAGAAAAATTACAATAGCATGCTCAGTTTCCGAAAAAAAAATATAAAAAAATAGTCAGAACTATGTACCGCAAATTTCTCACATCTTTCACGGGATCAAAGTTCTATCTACGTATATTTTTAAAAAATTTCATTTGGTCAGCATATTACCTTCCTTCAATTCTATGTATTTTGTACAAATCCCATACCAAAAGTTCCTTGGAAAAGATTCTATATATCCGGTAAAACTGTTACACGAACGTATACCTACAATTTTCTACAAATTACATACCAAAAATTCCCTGGAAAAGATTCTATAAATCCAATAAAATTATAACACGCACACATAGTAAATTGCACTTGACACTGATATCTGTCAATTAAAATTATTTGAATATATAATAATAATAATAATAATAACAATAATAATATTAATAAATTTATTTGTTAAGATATATTCCTTACAAATAGATTGATATTTAACATATAAAATATTTCAAACATTTAATATGAACCCTCTGAATTTTAATGCCGAGTTACAATAATTGAAAATATCAAAAATCTTCTCCCTGGTTGGCTCAGCAAATAATTTGAATATATCCATTCTGTTATTATAGCAAAGCTAGCTGATTTATGAAAGTTAATCTTTTTATAATTCTTTAACTCTATATTTGTTGAATATGAAAAGATAATCATACCATATAGACAATAAAATGTCAAAAAATGATATTTAACTGCGTTTTCTCAAGAAAAACTGTTAAGAACTTCAAATAAGGGAACTTCCGGTTGACCAATTATATCCAAAATCTAATCAGCTCTTCATATGATGTAAAGAAGAGGAATACAAAAGAATTATTAATTTTAGAATTGTAGTTTTGGAGTTATCGTCGGAAAAAAATTTGTCACACACACATACAGACACACGGACACACACATCCAGACATTATCGTGAAACTAATAAAATCGAATTCTAGGAATCCTAAAACGTTCTTATTCATTAAAAACTGACCATCGATTTTTTTGACCCAAGACAATACATTCCTTACCTAAAGGTGACGGAAGGTAAAAAATACGACATATATAAATTATTATTTATTTTTATTAATAAAACATGAAAATAACAAATTTATGCGATACAAATAATAGTAAAACAAATTAAAAAATCTGAAGTGGCCAATACAAAACCTTCCGCTATGTAATTTTTATTAATTTAAATACATACCTACGGATTTACTAACGATGCAAACTGTTCCATTGCATAAAACTATTGCTTTATTCACTATTTTCTTTTTAAAATGTCACTATTAATAATATGAAGTGATTAGTTTTTTGACAGTGACATTTACTGTCAGTTACATTAATTTGAAATATGAACTGTGTAACAAAGGAATTGTGTTTTTCTTAGGCACCAGGACTTGTCAAAAAAAAATTATTTTTAAATTTATCTGTAAAATATATAGAAAAAGTATTAATGTATTCCTGTAGAAAATTCAATAATCTTTAATTTTCATAACGACAAAATGCGAAAAAATGGCATTTAATGGTATTTTTTGAAGAAAAACCATTATGAGCTTCAGGTAAAGTGCCATTTCCGCCAAAATCTAATGGCTTCTTTTCATATTAGAATAGGGTATAAATACAAGGTTTCAAAATTTTCTGAATGATAGTATTTGAGTTAGAGCGAAGACAAAATCCCTACACATACACACATACATACACACACACATACACACATACAGACATCATCGTGAAAATGTTAAAATTGGATTCTAGGGACCTTAAAACGTGGTCATTTACTAAAATCTCGATATGTGATTTTTAACACGATCCCTATACCTCCCTTACCAAGGGTAGCGGGAGGTAAAAATAATTTTACCATTACAAAAAAAAATGTAATTTAATTTTAATATTGTGTTATAGTATTGCTCAGGCATTACAGCTATCATTATTTTCAAAGCATTCCGTTTCTCAACGTTTATTTCTGAACCTCTTTTTAGCCTCGTTGGCGTAGGAAAAACTAGTTTTAAAGTATTTCTATCTGTACTATGTTTCAAATAGAATTTCGACCCTATATGTTTGATTAAATTTTTAGCAGATAGAACTTTATTTCTGTACTTTCTCAAGAATGGACAACAATATCTATAAACTAATATCAAAAAGAGATAGAATATGGCTGGTAGAACCTAGACATACAAAAATCTCATTTTACCAAAAACTTACAATTAGAAAAAACCTTGTTATTCTAGACCTTCGATTTATTTATTTATTTATATATTTACCCTTAATATATCAAAAATATTTGTTATATTCCATTCTAAAATGTACTGCCCTTATGAGGAATTTTTTCACTATAAATTCCGCAAATTCCTTCGAAATACCACCCTGTATTCCGGAAGCTTAATGACTTTGCTTCGACAGAGCACGTCCGGTATTCTTTCATAGCCCTATGATCCTACAGGATCAAATAGAATTATAGGATGTTGTGTAGTAGGACAATAAAGATATATTTTACTCGAGCAATCAGGGATATATTTTATCATTTGTAAAGATATGTAATAGTATACTAACGGTCGTTAAAATGCAACACCAAAAAATCTTATGTGGCAGTACATTACCTGTCGTCAATTCTATGTATTTTGTACCAATCCCATTCCAAAAGTTCCTTGTAAAAGATACAACAACCCTGGTTATATACGAAGGAACTTAATATAGTTTGCAGCATTAGTAAATATGTAGTTACGTATTTAAATCAATAAAAATCTGTTGTGGCCAGCACAAGACCTCTCGCCATTTCCATATTAGGCTATATAAGTATTGTATTGCACTTCGCTTTCGAACCGTCGTTTTATAACAAAAAATTACAGAACTTTACCCAAATATTGTTTTTTATTGTATTTAACATGTCTTCTGCACACATATAATTCTAATTATATCTATTTTTTATTGTATGAGGAAGTTTTTAAATGTCAGAGATTCTTCCAATTCATTAATCAGATTGGCGGTATTTATGATGGATAT
Organism: Ophonus ardosiacus; assembly: GCA_943142095.1. Lineage (NCBI taxonomy): Eukaryota > Metazoa > Arthropoda > Insecta > Coleoptera > Carabidae > Ophonus > Ophonus ardosiacus. Next base: position 36,629,935 of record OW964835.1, read on the forward strand.
ATGCATTTTACCTATAATTTCAAATATTTAATTAACAAAACAATAAGAAAGATTAAATATACTTTCGAGAAAAAGCTATCAGAATGTCACTAAAACTGTTGATTTTTGACACTAACATGTGTCATTTACAAACTATGTTATAAACATTGGAATTTGTCAACTGATTTCCTTAGTGCCTTAGCCTCTGCGATTAGATTACTCTATATATTATAATGTCTATCTCTAAATCTATACAAGTTATAATAAATTTTTTAATTGTATTAGATGGAGTATTTTATGTTTTTCAATAAAAAATATATTTAGAAGAATTTTTCTAAGAAACTACTACTTCCGGATGTTCAATTCTTACCAAACCCTTTTCAGCTCTTCCCAGGAATGTCAGATTGAGGAATCCCTTGTCAAACAGTTATAGAGTCTTAAAGTTTTTAAGGAATCGTCCCTCCAACATCCATACATAAACACACACACACACACACAAACACACACACACACACACACAGGCTTCATTTTAAAAATGTTATAATCGGATTATAGGGACTTTAAATCGTGCTTATTTACTAAAATCTGGATATGCGAATTTTAGCATGATTCCAATACCTCTCTTAGCGAGAGGTAAAAAGTAAATAGCGGGAGGTCTTGTGTTGGCCACATTCGATTTTTTTTCTGCATAATTTTGTATATAGCAGCTCTGTTCATAGACAGATCTCTCTACGTGATATATTTTAGTGTTGGACTGTAGATTTATGCAGATTACTACTTTTTTATTAATAAAGTTTTCTGATTCATATGGTTAATTATACTGCTATAATAATTAACTGAGCTTTTCAGATGAAATCCAGCAAAAAAGCTCAGCTTAAAAAACCTAAAAAAGTTGAATCCATTTCAGAATTAAACTAACTTCAAACTAATTTAATTTTAATGAGGACAGTTCAACCCAAAATATACCAGTCTATAATAAAAGTTCGCAGACGAATTTCTAACATTTATGGTGCTATCCTGTAACTTTGCCCTATAACACTGTTACTCTATACGCTCTGTAAGCTATGGAGCTCTATAAGATCACATCTTATAGAATAGTAAAATTACCTATTCTGTAACTCTCTCTGTATCAAGTCTGGCTATAGAGTTGTTTTGGTTGTAATTCATATCAAACTGTCAAATATTCTATAACCATATTTTTGACAAGACGTTAAGGAATCATGTATAACTCTAATAATATGTAAGTATGTATATATTTAATTATATTATTGAATTAATGTTTATTGACATATACATTTTGATTATTGTAATTGTAATTCTTGTTGCTGTTGTCATATAAATAAATAAAATAAATATACCATCACGGCGTATTGCTGGGTGGGCAAAACTGTTTTATAAGCAGATATCGGTAATGATGATAACAAATTCGTACCGTGCGGTCGTTTAAGATTCGAAATAATTTTGGCTTCGGTCGGGATCGAACACGGTTCCCCAGATTCGCGACCCGACACTCAGGCGCTACAAGACCCCTTGTCTTGACCTTTCTAATATAATATATTTTGTGACAAATATAGCTACGTCAAATTATTCAATTTTATATCATAGAAAATGTTTTAAAATCGCTTTAATTATTTTTTATATAAATCTAGCACGAAGCGGAAAAGGATTCCAAACATAAGTGAAGAACAGTATGAAATTTTTTTAATGAAATGGAAACTGATTTTTTTTTTTCGGAGTGGCACAACAAATTCTTTCATTTTCCATTTCTATATTTCGTAACTTTTGACAATATTTTTTTTAATATGTCAATGTTTTTGACATTTCACTATACTCTATAAATACTTTACAGTCAAGATTTTGGCGCTGTAAGTTTTACAGAAATTTCTATAAGACTATAGCCCTTATAGTACTGTAACCTAATTACAGAATAGCTATTTTCTTACATACTATAACGTCGGTTGTTTATAGAGTATATAGAGCTTATAGAACGTTACAGAATAGCACCATTAAATAAATATATAAATAAATGATTACGAGCCCAAACTCATAATAATTCGACCGGTTAATATTCAATTAATTATAAAACCTACACAAATGTTTAGAAATTTCTACAAAATTCTTTCGGCTACTTTAATGGTGCGATTCTGTAACTTTCTATAGCACTATAGAACTATAACTCTCAACAAAATCGCAACAATTTTTGTTTACTAATACATTTATTATCGTTCGCCATTAAAAAATGATGTGCTTTTGTTGAGAGTTACAGTTCTATACCCAAATCATTCAAGCAGCCAATGCACGTCATTAATAAAAATTGAATAAAAGTAACTAGATGTATGAGGTCATGTACTGGTACGTTTGCAGAGGTTTTAGAATCTTTATGAAAAGAGTTATACAGATTGCAATCTGTATTATCGACATGGTCATGAACTGTCACATCTACAAATTAAATACTATATTTTCGTCACTGTTCATTTCTATTTAAATTATTTTATAATACTAACCTTATTTATACCTATGTATGCCATATAAAGACAATAAATAAAAGTGAGCCGAATTTCAAAGAAATATACCGAATTCTTCTGATTGATTTGAAGTGCTACCTTTGGCAGATTCACAGATTTTGTGTTTGCATTAAATGTCACGCTGCGTCATTGCGTTGCGTTTAACATTATTTTATTATCAATAGGACTTTACAACGCACAAAAATGTGTCAAACAGATACAAATATTTTTCAAATAATAACTTTGACAGTATGAACATACAAATTATCAATGTTGCCAACTATAGCAACAATTAAACGAATAATATGACGTTGATGTACATTATTATATATTATTCATGTCATATACGATAAGTAATGAACTCTACTATTCATCTTAATAATAATTATATAAGGCTATACACTTTTTGACGGTTAAAAATGATTGAAATTTTATTTCATTTTTCACTATTAGTGATTTTAATGCATTAAGGTTTTTCCACTAAGTGATGACGTGCATTGACTGCTTGAATGATTTGGGTATATAGTGCTATAGAAAGTTACAGAATCGCACTGTAAATGTAACATTACAAAACCCTTATGTATAAGGCATAATAGTATATTGTGTTATTAGGAGTAAAAGTGATTCTTTGTGTGGCGAGCATGTAAGTTTGGACGGCGAGCGGTAGCGAGTCGGACATTTACATGCGAGGCACACAATGACACTTTTACTCCGAACGACACATTATATTTTTTCTTCAAACATACGTATTTAAATAAAATAATTACAACTTGACGTTAGAATAATTATAAATATTTTACGTTAAGGACGTTTGCTGATTTCAATTGTTTTGTTGCTATGGATACTTTCGTATTTGTTCACTTTTTGTTACAAACATTCAAGTGAAAATTTTCACGTTTTGACGTTTAAATAAAAACTATGCAATTTTATATTCTCCTTATGTGCAATTATATCAGAATTTGTAGTATTGCCATGTACGGCCCTTGAAGTTGTTCAATTGAATGGAAGTTTAACAATATTGCTCAAGGATGTGATATGTCGAGGAATCGCTGAAAAATAATATGAACTTTTCATATCACTTTAATTCTAATTATTTTTACCGTCATTATCAATATGTAAGTCTGCTATTTTATAATATGTTATTTCGTTAAATGTAAACTGTTTATATTTCAGTGGATGTGTGAATGTGTGGATGTTGGAGAGACGGTTTCTCAAATTCTATAAAATTAAAGACCAATTTAACTACGTATTCCTTAATTTTACATTAATGGGAAGAGCTGAAAAGGTTTTGGTAATAACTGGACAACCGGAAGTAGTAGTTTCTTAAAAAAAATCTTCTAAATATTGCCTTTTGGAACTTTATGTTTTTATAAAAATTAAAGAATTTAAAATTCTCTGTCCAATACTTTGACCATTTTATTATATCTTTTATAGATCAAGAGATGAAGAATTATAAATATATAAAATAATCCTTTGTATAATGAATCAAACAGCTCATGGAAACCAGTTGCAAAACTAAAATGTTTGTAATTGACATAAATGTCAGTGTCAAAAATCCAGAGACATTAATAAAGGCTTTTTCTGGGAAGAACATTTAATATTTCTTATTTTATCATGAATGATAAACTGGGTTCGATCCCGACCGGCGCCAAATATTTCTAATTTTAAATGGCACAAAAATGACCCCTGTGGTGCACTCTCCACGCCAGCTATGAGTGCCCGTGAGGTGACGCCTGGTAAGCGCCCACACGGTAAATTATATCGTTATCATTACCGATGTCTACATGTGTTGTAGATACTGGCACACCCAGAAATGGGTAATATTTATTTATTTATTTAATATAGGTACACTACAGGATAGCCCAATTCTAGGGTAGGAACAATTACAAAACAAAATAACGTTTCAATATTCAATAAACAAAGTATTAACAAAAGTGATTACATACATAGTTTACATAATGTTTTTAATAATTTAACAAAAATTTGAGAAAGTATCAGAAAATAAGTCAATTCGTGTATTAGCTTTGCCATATATTGAGTTACCTAAAGTACACATGTTCATAATAGGTTACTGCAAGAGCACATTTGTACGAGCTTATGGGATGTAAAAAATGGTAACTGTTCTAGTTTGAATTGCTGGTACTAAAAAGTCAAGTAATTGTAAACAGTGTGGATCATCAACGATATTATTTAGTAACTAAAAAAGATGTATTAACGAATATATATTGCGTCTGCTAGCTAAAGACTGAAAATTAAATATTTGCAACAATATTTCATAGGTTATATTGCGATTAGGGTATGTGCCCATAATTTTAAAGTATATATATTTCAGAAATTTATACTGTACAGATTCAACTAACTTAATATGCACTTTATAAATGGGGTTCCAGATTAGTGAACAATAGTCAAGCTTTGATCTTACTAAAGCAAAATACAAAGTAAATATAGCCTGAATATTATGAAATTGACGTGTATTTCGAATTATAAATCCGAGCATTTTACAAGCAGACGATGCTATTTCTTGAATGTGATTAGAAAATGAAAGCTATGAATATGCCGTGATGATATATTTATTTTATATTTATTTATTTCATTAAATATTTACAATTTACACGTTAAGTTAATACTATCCTTGAATGCGGAAAACCTAAAATTCGTACTTGGACAAGTCGTGATGAAATAGTAATTATAATATGCTATTGTTACAACGAGGAAAAGACTTCGTCAACATCTAAAATTGGTATAAAAAGAAAGGGAATTCATTTATAAGCCAAAGTAAGTACAGTATCAGTGTCAACTAAACACGCGCTTGCTATACATATATTTCATCATATACCCTTCAGAAATACCGCCAATCTCATCAATGATTTGGAAGAATCTCAAACATTTAAAAGAGTAGGAAGAAACTTGTTCATAGAACGAATTAAAAAATCTGTTGTAGCCAGCACAAGACCTCTCGCCATTTCCATATTAGGCTATATAAGTATTGAATTGCACTTCGCTTTCGAACCGTCGTTTTATAACAAAATCTTACAGAAATTTACCCAAATATATAACTTTACCCAAATAATGTTTTTTTTATTGTATTTAACATATCTTCTGCACACATTTCATTCTAATTATATCTATTTTTCATTGTATGAGGAAGTTTCTAAATGTCAGATATTCTTACCAGATTGGCGGTATTTCTGATGGATATACGCATTTTACATATACTTTCAAATATTTAATTAATAAAACAATAAGAAAGATTAAATATATACTTCCCAGAAACAGCTGCCAGAATGTCACTAAAACTGTTGATTTTTGACACTGACATGTGTCATTTAAAAACTATGTTATAAACATTGGAATTTGTCAACTGGTTGCCTTAGTGCCTTTTCTCTAAATCTATACAAGATATAATAAAATTTTTAAGTGTATTAGATGGAGAATTTTATGTTCTTCAATATTTAATAACAAAAATTTCTAAAAAATTGATATTTAGAAGAATTTTTCTCGGAAACTACTACTTCCGGTTGTTCAATTGAGGAAACTGCAGTTAAATATTTTTTAAGTCTTATAGTTTTTGAGGAATCGTGTCTACAACATCCAGACATACATACACACACATACATACACACATCCACACACACACACACACACACACACACACACACACACACACACACAGACAGACATTTTAAAAATGTTATAATCGGATTCTACGGACCTTAAATCGTGCTTATTCAATAAAATCTGGATATGCGAATTTTAGCATGAATCCAATACCTCTCTTAGCGAGAGGTAAAAATAAAGAATAGATGTAATTAGAGTTCTTTGTGTGTACCAGAAATGTTAAATACAATAATTATATAGCCTAATATGAAAATGGAGGGAGGTATTGTGCTGGCCACAACAGATTTTTAAAATTCGAAATAGAATACAGTGATATATTTATTTATTTCCTTAAATTCAATTCCTGTTTTCTTTCGTTGTTTCGTCCATTCTCAATCAACTTAAAGCGAACGTTTTACTGGAGAAAACGTATAATCCAACGATTTTTCACCGCATTCTTAATCTAATTTACTGACCGCTTTTCTCCCAGTTCTTAAGTTTACGCCTTTTTCTAGTTTTGTAGTTTCTTCTCTACGCGGACGGTCAGAGTGTGAAATTGGATAGATCTGTCTTAACTATGAAAAATTAATTTTCTTAGGAAGTAAATGATAGACGAGGAACAGATCTTTGCACTTGAGACGTTCCTATAGCAGTCCTCAAAATGATGTAAAACATGAGATTTGCGAGAAACGCTTCAGCCCGTACTATTGAACTATTCATAACTAACTGTACATATTATAAAAGAAGAAAGAATGATCTACAAATTCATAGTACATTTTTTTGGAATTTTTTCCTCTCGCTAAGAGAGGTATTGATTTCATGCTAAAAATCGTATAGGTATCCAGATTTTAGTGAATAAGCACGTTTTAAGGTCCCTGTTATATATTCGTGTTATAATTTTATTGGCTATATAAAATCTTTTCCAATGAACCTTTTTATAGCATTTATCCATTTTTACCTTCCGTCACCTTTAGGTAAGGGAGGTATTGTCTTTGGTCAAAAAATTCGGTGGTGAGTTTTTCATGAATAAGCACGTTTTAAGGTCCCTACAATACGATTTTACTGGTTTTACGATGATGTCTGTATGTGTGTGTGTGTGTATGTCCGTGTGTGTGTCCGTGTGTGTGTGTGTGTGTGTGACAAATTTTTCTCCGACGATAACTCCAAAACTACAAATCTAAAAATTATGATTCTTTCGTATTCCTCTTCCTTACAACCCTATGAAGAGCTGATTAGATTTTGGTTATAAATGGTCAACCGGAAGTACCCTTATTTGAAGTTCTTAACAGTTTTTTTTTGAAAAATCGCAGTTAAATATCATTTTCGACATTTTATGTAATTATCAAAAAAAAAGAATATCTTATTCTCTATACGGTTCTATTATACATTTTCCTTCATATTCAATAGATATACAGTTATAGAGAGATTAAGAGAGATTAACTTTCGAAAATCAGTCAGCTTTGCAAAAATTATGAAAACAACAGATATATTCAAAAAATTCTAATTGACAGATGTCAGTGTCAAGTGCAAAACCAAAGTGGAAAGTATATGATCTGAAAGTGATATGTGACAGAGTGTCTCTCGCCAGTGACTTGCATTTGCGGCCTGGCCTCAAGATAGGAACTTATAATGCCAGAAGTACGAGAAAATCAAAAGAGAAGATGGAAGGACTGTATAGCAGAAGATTTGAGTGAGGAAGAACTGTGTCACGAAGGTGCTTTGGACAGGAATGAGTAGAAGAGAAGAGTAAGAAACAGCGACTTCTAATAAAATAGGGCAAAGTTGAAGCAGGAGGAAATGTTAAGTGCAATACATAATGTACGTTCGTATTCGTATTAAAATTTTATTAGATTTTAGAATCTTTTGAAAGGAACTTTCAGTATGGATATGTAAAAAATAGTGTGTTCTTGTTACAATTATACAAGATATATAGAATCTTTTTCAAGGAACTTTTGGTATAGGATATGTACAAAATACATCGAACTGACATAAGGTTTTTTGCTGACCACAACAGATTTTTATTTCATTACTTTTATTTCTAAAAATTCACACAGTTGTTTAAATACTCTAAAAATGCTTACACTTACGTAACATTCTCTTTACAATCAAATAATATTACTACCAAGTTTATATCTCTACCCATTTTTGAACTAATGCCAAGTCAATATACCCCACATTTAGATAAAAACGTAAAAATTTTCAAAAATCTTATTTTCATGTATCTAGATACTTCTTAATGCGCTAATTCCAAATTTTGAAACCGCAGGTCGATATCTCATTTCGTTCTCGAAATATTTAGATTTAAAGGTTTGCTCAAAACTGCCCATTTTTGGGTATTAACCCAAAAATGGGTCGAGATATGAATTTGGCGACATCGCCATTCGATTCTACGGACAAAAATACATAAGTATAGCAATTTTCATCATTTTTGTCCAACCGGTTCATTTTTTTATGAATAAAAGCTTGAAAACCCCTGAAAATGGGGTCCCGTGGCCGCGTGCCTGAGTGTCTGGTCGCGAACCTGGGGGAACCGGGTTCGATCCCGACAGACGCCAAATATTTCCAATTTTAATTGGCACAAAAGTGATCCCTGTGGTGCACTCTCCACACCAGCTATGAGTGCCCGTGAGGTGACGCCTGGTAAGCGCCCACACGGTAAAATATATCGTCATCATTACCGATGTCTACATGTGTTGTAGATACTGGCACACCCAGAAATGGGTAATATGCCGTGATGATATATTTATTTATTTATTTATTTAAAACCCCTGAAAATGACCAAAATCTGGAAAAATCGTAAGGGGTACACCTTAGATTTTAGCGATTTTTGGCCATTTTCAGTTATTTTGCTTTATAGATTGTATGCGGTGTTCAAAAATTCTGAAAATTGGTGTACTTATGTAATTTTGCCCGTAGAATCGAATGGTGTTGTCGCCAAATTCATATCTCGACCTATTTTTGGGTTATTACCCAAAAATGGGCAGTTTTGAGCAAAATTTTGAACCTAAATATCTCGAGAACGAAAAGAGATATCGACCTGCGGTTTCAAAATTTGGAATCGGCGCATTGAGAAGTATCTAGATACATTAGATTTTTGAAAATTTTGATATTTTTTTCTAAATGTGGGGTATATTGACTTTTGGGGCAATAATTCAAAAACGGGTAGAGATATAAACTTGGTACCAATATTATTTGATTATAAAGAGAATGCATTTTTAGAGTATTTATATATGAGTATATATAATGTATAATGTGATAATTTTATTGGATTTATAGAATATTTTCCAAGGAACTATCTGTATGGAATTTGTAAAAAATTGTATTACGTTCGGGTTACAATTTTACTGGATATATAGAATCTTTTCCAATGAAATTTTGATATGGAATTTGTACAAAATACATACATCAAATTAATGGAAGGTCTTGTGCTGGCCACAACAGATTTTTACCTTCCGTCAAAAGGAAGGTATTGTTTTTGGTCAAAAAATTCGGTTGTGAGTTTTTAATGTATAAGCACGTTTTAGGGTCCCTACAATACGAATCTACTATTTTTAAGATGATGTCTGTATGTGTGTATGTGTGTGTGTCTGTGTGTGTGTCTGTGTGTGTGTCTGTGTGTGTGTCTGTGTGTGTGTCTGTGTGTGTGTGTGTGACAAATTTTTCTCCGACGATAACTCCAAAACTACAATTCTAAAAATTATGATTCTTTTATATTCCTCTTCTTTACAACCATATGAAGAGCTGATTAGATTTTGGTTATAATTGGTCAACCGGAAATACCCTTATTTGAAGTTTTTAACAGTTTTTCTTAAAAAAGTGCAGTTAAATATTATTTTTTGACATTTTCTTTTTATATTTATTAAAGAAAATACTCTTCTCTATATGGTTTGATTATTCATTTTCCTTCATATTCAATAGATGTAGAGTTAAAGCATTACAAAGAAATTAATTTTCAAAAATTAGTTAGCTTTGTTATTTATCATGGAAACAGCTGACATAATTACTCAAAAAAATTTAATTGACAGATGTCAGTTGCAAAACCAAATATGGAAAAAAGTATAGGATCTAAAATTGGTATGTCATAGTGTTGCTCGTAAGTGACACGCAGAGAAAGGCCAAAGAGAAGATGGAAGGACATTACTTAGTGTAGTTTATGTTATAATTTTATTGGATTTATAGAACCTTTTCAAATGAACTTTTGGTATGGAATTTGTAAAAAATAGTATGTGTTCGTGTTCGATTTTACATGATAGTATATAGAATCTGTTCCAAGGACCTTTTGGTATGGGATTTGTACAAAATACATGGAATTGACGGAAGGTCTTGTGCTGGCCACAACAGATTTTTTATTATTATTTTCAATATTATCTTGAGTTATATTTTTCTACAATCCCGCAGAGCATTTTTTTCTTCCTTTCTATAACTAATTCGTTTCTTCAACATATCGTTGAATTTTTTTACACTGTAAAGCCTAAAATGAATCATATTTACCCCGACTTACCGTTATGTCAACATACATATGACATAAGTCACCGTTTTTACCTTCCGTCACCTATTATTTTTAAGATAATGTCTGTAGGTGTGTGTGTCCGTGTGTCCGTGTGTGTGTGGCCGTGTGTGTGTGTGTCCGTGTGTATGTGTTCGTGTGTGTGTGTCCATGTGTGACAAATTTTTCTCCGACGATAACTCCAATACTACAATTTTAAAAATTATAATTCTTTCGTATTCCTCTTCTTTACATCCATATGAAGAGCTGATTAGATTTTGGTTGTAATTGATCCACCGGAAGTACCCTTATTTGAAGTTTTTAACAGTTTTTCTTGAAAAAACGCAGTTAAATATCATTTTTCGACATTTTGTGATTATCAATATGAAAGAATATCTTATTCTCTATACGGTTTGATTATACATTTTCCTTCATATTCAATAGATATAGAGTTACAGAGACATTAAGAGAGATTAATTTTCAAAAATGAGTCAGCTTTGCTAAAATTCTGGAAACAGCAGATATATTCAAAAAAATTTAATTGACAGATGTCAGTGTCAAATTCAAAACCAAAGTTGAAAGTATAGGGTCAGAAAGTTATATGTGAATGTGATAGAGTGTCCCTCGCAAGTAACTTGCAGTTGCACACTCACCCCAAGATTGGAATTTTCAATGACAGAAGTACGAGAAAGGCCACAGAGAAGATGGAAGAACTGTGTAGCAGAAGATTTGAGAGAGGAAGAATTGAGTGAAGAAGATGCGTTGGACAGGAATGAGTAAAAGAGAAGAGTAAGAAACAGCGACCCCTAATAAAATAGGGAAAGGAACTTTCGGTATGGAATTTGTAAAAAATAGTGTGTTCGTGTTACAATTTTACAGGATATACAGAATCTTTTTCAAGGAACTTTTGGTATGGGATTTGTACAAAATACATGGAATTGACGGAAGGTCTTGTGCTGGCCACAACAGATTTTTTTCGACTTAGATTTAAGTGCTACTTACGTCTTATATTTTAACATTTTTTATAGATGCAACGGTTTAAGGCAAAACTTAGAAATAAGCCTTAAACTCTGGAGAAACCGGGCATTAGTGATTGTCATTAGAGATGCATTCGGGCGGGCCGGGCCGGGCTTTGAGGTTTAGATCGACTCGGCCCGAAAATAAAAATTACCGGCCCGACTCGAAGATCGACTCGACAAAAAAATTAGCTAGCCCGGCTCTAAAATTGACTCGAAATCGGGCCGGGCTTCGGGCCGGGCCGGGCCAAAGCTCGAAATTGGGTGCATCCGGCATTCCTAATGTTGATTTTTATGTTAACGCGAAATGTTTAACTTTTTTCGTGTCAAATTTATAAAAAACCTCTACATTTTTATAACTTTCAACATTAGTTTACATAAGTAGTTAAAAAAGAGACCTAGTGTAAGTTTGTTATAAAAATTACAGACCTACGAGTATTTAACACTTTGCTTACCAAAGAATTTAAACAACTTTTTCACAAATCTTATATAAAAAAATAGAATTTTAATTTACATAAGGATTTTTTATCTAACTTTGTTTCTGTTCAAACAACAAGAAACCATTATGGTAGGAACAAAAATCACTTTTATTTAAGTATACGAGTAATAACAATAATAATAGCATCATCACAATATAATTATTATGCTTTAATGAATAATCTTGAATTCTTGAAGTAAAATAATACATTTTTATTTATTAATATGTGACCTCTGTTGTTATTAAATCATTTTGATCCTTTTTAACTTCATCCATTTTCATTAAAATATTAAGGAAACTGTGCATTTGAATGAACTATAAGATTTTTCGGGCTGGCCCGAAAAGCTCTAATTTTCGGGCCGGGCCAAAATCAAAAGTCCGACTCGCCTCGATTTTTGAAAATGATTAGCCCGATTCGGCCCGATAAAAAATATCTTTGGCCCGGCTCGATGATCGACTCGAAATCGAGGCGGGCTTCGGACCGGACCGGGCCAAAGCTCGAAATTGAGTGCATCTCTAATTGTCATAATGTATTAAGCCTTATGAACTAATCATTATACGAGCACATTAAGTATTAAAACATTCAGTGGAAATGAGGCTTAAGCCGTTAATTTCAAATAACTGTTGAAAATTTTGTTTCCCGATTTCCTTATTGTGTATAATTCTAGCGTAACCCTCATATCTCAAATATATTCGCGTAAGAAATGAATAATAAACTCTTCAAGAAATTGAGGAACATTTAATAATACTAAAGAGAACTGTCAATAAAATAAAATATTGAGTTAACTGACTATTTTACTTCTTTTATTTCTTATTTATTTCGTTGGCAAGAATCTGAGAGATCTCGGCCAAGATATAAAATAAGACAAATAGAAATCGCGCACATCATTAAGATTAATTTTATTGAAACGTTCAAGTGAACGAAGCACTCCAACTCGAACCGTGTAACATTATTTTAAATGGATTTCCGCAATTCGCGTACACATTCATGTTTGTGTTTACTAAATCGTTAAGAACAGAAACATTAAAATCGTTAACTAGAGCACTTTTCTTCAATAAAAATAAATTGATATTTTTGCTTCATACACGATGAAAACATTGTTAAAAGGTTTGAAGTTACTGAACATATTGTGTCACAGAAGTTTTCGTAAAAAAAAATCTGTTGTGGCCGTTTTATAACAAAATATTACAGAATTTGACCCAAATATTGTTTTTTGTTGTATTTAACATGTCTTCTGCACACATATAATTCTAATTACATCTATTTTTCATTGTATGAGGAAGTTCCTGATTGTCAGAGATTCTTTTAAATCATTAACCAGATTGGCGGTATTTCTGATAGATATATGCATTTTACTTATAATTTCAAATATTTATTTAATAAAACAATAAGAAAGATTAAATATACTTCCCAGAAAAAGCTATCAGAATGTCACTAAAACTATTGATTTTTGATACTGACATTAATATATGTCATTTACAAACTATGTTATAGACATTTGAATTTGTCAACTGGTTTCCTTAGTGTAATTTCGCCTACTCGACTTATTATATCCCGATATTCTATATACTATAGCGTCTTTATCTCTAAATTTATAGAAGATATATTAAAAAATTTAAATGGATTAGATGTAGAATTTTGTTTTTCAAAATTAGTAATATCAAAAATTTTCAAAAAATAGTATTTAGAAGATTTAAAAAAAAACTACTACTTCCGGTTGTTCAATTGTTACCAAAACCTTTTCAGCTCTTCCCAGGAATGTCAGATTGAGGAATTCATAGTTAAACAGGTTTTATGTCTTATAGTTTTTGAGGAATCGTCCGTCCAACATCCAGCCATACACACACACATCCACACACACATACACACATCCACACACACACACACACACAAACACACACAGACACACACACACACACACACACAGACATCATTGTAAAAATGTTAAAATCGGACTCTAGTGACCTTGAAACGTGCTTATTCATTAAAATCTGGATATGAGATTTTTAGCATGATTCCAATACCTCCTTAGCGAGAGGAAAAATCAATGGCCGATAGTGTGGTTTAATGAAAGTATATTGAATCAGATAATAATAAAGGAACAATAAGATGGCAACACTTAGCGAAACAGTTTAAATAAAGTATTTAAAAAATAACACATAATAATATAATAATATTTATTTATTTATATAAAAAATGGTACAGCCACATATTAGAAAATGTCAATGAAAGTTAAAATTATTGTTGGACAATGAGTAGTTACCTAGTTATAGTTATGATTATAAAAATCTTCTAGATTATAAAAGCCATTGCATTTTAAGAATTTTGTTAAACCAGCAATAAAGGTTTTCGTAGAATTTGAATTTTTTATATCAACTGGAAGGTGATTGTATAATCGTACGCCTTGCACTTTTGGAGTAAAATTAGTATTTTTGTATTTGAGTTTGAGTTTAGCTAGCCAAATAATAATAGATCTTATTGTACTTTATCGTACTTTTTACCTCTCGCTAAGAGAGGTATTGGATTCATGCTAAAATTCGCATATCCAGATTTTATTGAATAAGCACGATTTAAGGTTCCTAGAATCCGATTATAACATTTTTAAAATGATATCTGTGTGTATGTGTGTGTGGATGTGTGGATGTGTGTATGTATGTCTGGATGTTGTAGGGACGATTCCACAAAAACTATAAGCCTTAAAAAATATTTAACTGCAGTTTCTTCAATCTGACATTCTTGGGAAGAGCTGAAAAGGTTTTGGTAACAATTGAACAACCGGAAGTAGAAGTTTCTTAGAAAAATTCTTCTAAATATAATTTTTGGGAGTTTTTTTTATTAAAGATTGAAGAACATAAAATTCTCCATCTAATACACTTAAAAATTTTATTATATCTTGCATAAATTTAGAAATAAAGACACTATAATTTATAGAGTAAACTAATCGCAGAGGCCAAGGCACTAAGGAAACCAGTTGACAAATTCCAATGTTTATAACATAGTTTGTAAATGGCACATGTCGTTGTCAAATATCAACAGTTTTAGTGACATTCTCATAGCTTTTTCTGGGAAGTATATTTAATCTTTCTTATTGTTTTATTAATTAAATATTTGAAATTATAGGTAAAATTGTGGTAAAATGTATATATCCATCAGAAATACTGCCAATCTGGTTAATGAATTGGAAGAATCTCAGACATTTAGAAACTTCCTCATACAATGAAAAATAGATAAGCTCGGATTAAACAAAAAAATGCAAATCGGAATTTTGACAGCAATATATTATAATTCATTTGACATTTAATTTCGATGCAATATTGTCAATTTAAACCGAGTTTAATATTTAAGTTACGTTGGTGCAAACGGCCATAAGGAAACCAGTTGACAAATTTAAATGTTTATTACATAATTTTTTAATGATAGATATCAGTGTCAAAAATCAAAAGCTTTAGTGACATTCTGAAAGCTTTTTTGGGAAGTACATTTAATCTTATTGTTTTATTAATTAAATATTTAAAATTGTAGGTAACATGCACATATCCATTAGAAATGCCGCCAATCTTATTAATGAATTGGAAGAATCTCTGACATTTAGAAACTTCCTCATACAATGTAAAATAGATATAATTAGAATTATATGTGTGCAGAAGACATGTTAAATACAGGGTGGGGCAGAAAAACCTATCCGATTTCAAATCCCTTTTTCTCAAAAGAGGGAGCAGGTAGAGTAGTGGGGTAAAAACCGTTAGAAAGCCGGTTTTATGCCATTTGTCAGTAGTCAACATGCCTTGGTCTGGTGAACATCGTGCTTTTGTTATTGAGCGGTTTATCGAATGCGGCGGTTCGATAATTGCTACACAACGTGCTTTTCGAATTCATTTCGGACTCGGGCGTCATGATCCTGTTCCACATCACGCTACGATTAAAGTGTGGGTGTCAAATTTTAGACAGACGAGTTCAGCATTGAAAAAGAAGTCGCCTGGACGTCCCAGGACAGCAACAGGACCTGAAAACGTGGCCAATGTGAGAGCCGCGATTGAACGTTCCCCGCGTCGTTCGGCGCGAAAACATTCGCTCGCTTTGGCGATTTCCAACCGCAGTATTCGGCGCATTTTGCACCGGGACCTCAAAATGCATCCCTACAAAATGGTTGTTGCACAGGAATTAAGTGAAAGGGATTTTGAAACCCGTACGAACCTGTGTCGCGATCTCCGAGAACTCCCAAACGACGATGTTGTGCTCTTCACGGACGAAGCCCATTTTCACCTTTGTGGTGCCGTTAACAGGCAGAATTTTCGATATTGGAGTGACGAAAATCCTCGAGAAATCCATCAGGAACTCCTCCATAGCCCAAAAGTGACTGTGTGGTGTGCTCTTTCCCGCCTAGGCGTCTGGGGGCCTTACTTTTTTGAAGAAAATGGGCAAACCGTAACGGTCAACAGCGAGCGCTATTGTTTCATGCTGGAAAATTTTCTTAGACCCAAAATGGAAGAAAATGGCGTGGAAAATGTGTGGTTTCAACAGGATGGGGCAACCGCCCACACATCGCGACGATCAATGGACATTCTCAGGGAACTGTTTCCCGGTCGCCTCATTTCCCTGAGAGGTGATCTTGGCTGGCCGCCGCGCTCACCGGATCTCACTCCATGTGACTTCTTCCTTTGGGGTTACCTCAAATCGAAGGTTTACCAGCATCGACCAAGGACCCTTCTTGCTTTACGAAGGGAAATTGCTCGGGCAATTGAAGAAATTCCTGTGGAAATGACGGTGAAAGTCATGGAAAGCTACCGCGAGCGCCTAAATCAGTGTATCCGCTCCCAAGGACGACATTTGAGTGATGTGCTTTTCAAAACTTAAATTTAAAAATGGCATAAAATTTGCGATATGTTAATAAAAATTTTTTTTGACAAGTTGAGTGGTTTTAATTTTATAACGTTTTGAAATCGGATAGGTTTTTCTGCCCCACCCTGTACAATAAAAACAATATTTGGGTAAAGTTCTGTAATATTTTGTTATAAAACGACGGTTCGATAGCAAAGTGCAATACAATACTTATATAGCCTAATATGGAAATGGCGAGAGGTCTTGTGCTGGCCACAACAGATATTTTTATTTGGCTAGCTAAGTTCACGGCGTTCTTGATAGATGGCTCTGCATGTACCTACTTGCTTGTGCAGTCATCTTATCTTTCTAGGATGGTTATCATCCGTTCACTTAGCCGAGTAAGCCTACTCTTCGGTCTTAGTTCACGCACACATAGTAATGGGCACATGGACAGCAATACATACAACAGTGTCGCTGCTGTTGACGTTAGTCATTTATATATTCTGTGCGTAAGTCTTCTATGCTAGGCCGTTAATTTTTCAATCCATTCTTGTATGTTAATGTTTCTTTTCATAAGCTGCACGATAAATTGCGTGTGTTAATTTGAGTTAGAGGCTTTCAGGTATTCAGCATTTTCAGCCTAAAGCAACAGGTGTTGTAATAACTGAAACTGGAGCTGATGCTGAATAAAATATAACCTGCTAGTTATACTAATATGTGTGGCTGAAGCGTGTGCATTAACACTTAAATATACATAAAAGAGTAGCATGTTTTATTATACCTATGTGTATTTTGTTAAAAGAGTTGTTTGTGAACATTATGTCGTCATGCTTTTTATTTAATTACAACGGATAATGATAATGGCAGTTTACGTTAGGGATTTAACATGGGATTTTAGTTTTATGTACTACTGCTCTCCTGTTCATTTTACGGCAAAAATTGTAAAGTGCAAAGTTCTTCAGAATTAAAAGTTACATACAACAACTATTTGTGTATTAAGAGCGAAAATGGGATATTTTCGATTGAGACAATGTCCATTCGCGGTCGAAACACGCACAAGATTTTTTCTACAGTCGCCACAATGGGGTCCTCCACCATAACAAAAAATTATAACATGTACCTTTTGTACTTAGAGTACTACTCAATAAATAACGGTTATATTTTTACCTCTCGCTAAGAGAGGTATTGGATTCATGCTAAAATTCGCATATCCAGGTTTTATTGAATAAGCACGATTTAAGGTTCCTAGAATCCGATTATAACATTTTTAAAATGATGTCTGTGTGTGTGTGTATGTGTGTGGATGTGTGTATGTATGTCTGGATGTTGAAGACACGATTCCTCAAAAACTATAAAACTTAAAAAATATTTAACTGCAGTTTCTTTAATCTGACATTCCTGGAAAGAGCTGAAAAGGTTTTGGTAACAATTGAACAACCGCGAATCTGGTTAATGAATTGGAAGAATCTCTGACATTTAGGAACTTCCTCATACAATGAAAAATAGATATAATTAGAAGTGTATGTGTACAGAAGACATGTTAAATACAATAAAAACAATATTTGGGTTAAGTTCTGTAATTTTTTTGTAAAAAACGACGGTTCGATAGTGAAGTGCAATACAATACTTACACTGGTGGCCATAAGTAAATTGACAAATGAAGTTTGGTTTGATATTACTATAGGTACGTATTCACTTTGAAAGTAACAATTGGATATAATAACACAAAGGTAAGGTAACAGGTAACTGCTGTATATTCAAAAAATATTTAAATTATACTTACAGTTCGAACTATAACAAAAAATATAAATGTATATTGGACAAAAGTAAATTGACAGTACAAAAAGCATATAAAATGTAAAAAGAAATAATAATTCAGTTAATATCCTGATGAATATCCTTTATTCTTTTTAACTGCCTGCAGTCTCCGTGGCATAGAATCTATTAATTTTCGGATATAATCTGGATTAATTGTATTCCAAGCTTCACGAAGAGCCGTGAAGAGATCCCGTTTATTTGTGAAGTTTTTGTCTCTTATTTGTTTGCCTAGATGATCCCACATATTCTCGATCGGATTTAAATCCGGCGATTGTGATGGCCATTTGATTTTTTTAATTTTTTCCTTACTTATCCAGTCGGTTACTAGTTTTGAAGAGTGTTTGGGATCATTATCTTGTTGGAAATTGTTTTTCTACAGTCTCTATAGAAAGTAGCCATTTGCGCTCTCTTTTGTCAACGCAAAATGTCACTTTGCCGCTCATGCGCGACAAAGTAGAAAAAACGCTCGCTGTCTAAATTTCTAAATATACAATGTTGAAAAATGTCACTTGTCTACATTCTTAATGAAAACGTTTAGTTAGGAACTAATAGCACTGTAGTTACACATTTACCACTTTCACAAGTCAATTTGACATATGCTCTGTCGGTATTTAACATAACCAAACAAAATGCCACACTGCTGTGAAAATGAAATAGGGCATTCATTTACAAAAACGAAAGTATAAAATGCTTGGATTAGAAGAAATAAAAACTCAAGAAGAATGTAAAATAACAATAAAATAAAATTAAATATAAAATAAATTGTATGAACAGTTAAGTTTAGTAATAGGATTGATTGTACACAGATGGCGGTAAGATAGTTGCGAGTCGTACTTTGACATCTGATCTCGAGTTAACTATTTATTTTGATTACAATAAAGTTATTAGTTATTTCAAATCCTGTCCTTAATCACAAATTCCTTGAAATATTTGTTAATTTTTTTCAGTGTGACAGGCGTGACATCTAACCACACATTTTGCTACAAAAACTCATCAAATCATCAAATCCTTGCTTCCAAGCTCTAATTTTGTTTTTTTTTTTTTTATGGAATAGATGGCTAATGTAATCCATATAATCATTTAAAAGCCTTTTTAAGTTTAAACCGTATCTTTTGTATTAGCCAATCGTTATTTATTGAGCAGTACTGTAAGTATAAAGTGTACATTTTATTATTTTTTGTTATGGTGGAGGACCACATTGTGGCGACTGTAGAAAAAAATCTTGTGTGTGTTTCGAGTGCAAATGGACATTGTCGATTTCGAGAGAATGCCGCGCTCCTTCGTCGCGTGGCAACAACCTTTCAATCGACAATGTCACATTTTGCGCTCTTAATACACAAATAGCTATTTTATCTAATTCCGTTTTAAAAAGTTGAAATTTAACAAAAAGTGACATTACCGACTTGCTCTTATTGGTTTTCCCTAAGAAGTACATGAACCAGACAGCATAATGTAAAGCTTAATGCAAAGTTTAATGTTAACGCTAAGGTAAATGCATAAGTTTACAGCTTACATAAACCAGCTTTAACGCTTAAGATTTGGTCATGAAAAATGTATATCAGCCCTTATGTGATTATTCTTTGAATCCATTCTAGCGTATATAGAACACCCACGACCCACGAGTTAGAATACTTTGTGATTCTCTTTCTCTTGTATTGTAGTCTGTTCTCTTCTTCGTGGTCTGTGACAAACAACCGCACCCCGCTACGGATATCCTGCATGGCTGATGGTCGTCCGGACTCCTTGCCCTGGAATTTCCGGTGGCTGGAGTCGCACCGGAACTCACCGGAGCAGAGAGAAACCGCCATACAACTACACTACGTCCTAATGCAGTATACTTGGCAGTCTAGCAACAACATAGGTGGCTGGGAATTTGGTTAAATGGTTTAACATGTACAAGGGTAATTCAAAAAGTTCTGAGACTGTGTCCGATGTTGCACTTTTATCACTCTAATATCTAAATCCTAAATTTATATGCCCTAAATCTAGTGATTATTTGGGATTTTAGGAATTAGATTTTAAAGTATGCATGAGTTCACGCGCACTAATTAAACAAATCATATTCATTGCTATAATTTGTACAAAATGTCAAATTTACTGTCAAAGAATAGCTTCTTAGCTTCTATTTTATGGAATATAATATTAACCTTTACTCTCAAGCATCAAATTGAATCGAATTGTATAATTCATTTTTGTTGTTTTAAAATGTTGCCATACAAACCAATGGATATCACTAGTGTGCCAGTCGGAGTTGTATTTATGTGAAGAAGACCTAAATCTCAAATACTAAATGCCAAAATGCGACATCGGACACAGCCTATGTCTGACACAAAGATGGCGTCAGGAATATCAAATTTCAATCATTTTCTTTGATTCAGAATTAGAATGTCGTATTCTAACGCGCCTCCTGTAGGATTAATGGCTTGAAATTTGCTTTTTTTTTCTTTTTGAACTTTTCCAATACACCAAAATATATGCTATTTGGTCCTTATAGTTCTTACTTTTATATTGTTGCAGCAAACATCCCTGATGTGTACATTTCAATTTTTTCGCCCCAAAAAATTAATAATTCATCTTTTATTCATGTATAAAATAAAAGAATGTAGACTTGTTATATATCATTGGCAATTCTTATAAAATAAGCAAAAAGTGTACGTACAATCCTATAGCGTTCAAATCTTATGCCGTTCAATTCCCACGCCGTTCAAAGTTTCCCCCACCAGCTATCCCATAGCTTAAAAAAGGAACACACGCATCGTCCTAATGTTCAATTTGTTTAATAGCTATTTGTGTATTAAGACCGCAAAAAGCGACATTGTCGATTGAGAGGTTGTTGCCGCGCGACGAAGGAGCGCGGCGTTCTCTTGAAATCGACAATGTCCATTTGCGCTCGAAACACACACAAGATTTTTTCTACAGTCGCCACAATGGGGTCCTCCACCATAACAAAAAATAATAAAATGTACACTTTATACTTACAGTACTGCTCAATAAATAACGATTGGCTAATACAAAAGATACGGTTTAAACTTAAAAAGGCTTTTAAATGATTATATCGTTACATTAGCCATCTATTACATAAAAAAAACCAAAATTAGAGCGTGGAAGCAAGGATTTGTGATGATTTGATGAGTTTTTGTAGCAAAATGTGTGGTTAGTTGTCACGCCTGTCACACTGAAAAAATTAACAAATATTTCAAGGAATTTGTGATTATATAGACATGTATGTGCATTGACTGACTTCTCGCAATTATTTAAATAACGAAATAACTAATAACTTTATTGTAATCAAAATAAATAGTTAACTAGAGATCTGATGTCAGTACGACTCGCAACTATCCTACCGCCATCTGTGTACAATCATTCCTATTATTAAACATAACTTCACACAATTTATTTTATATTTAATTTTATTTTATCGTTATTTTCCATTCTTCTTGAGTTTTTATTCAATCTAATCTAAGCATTTTATACTTTCGTTTTTGTAAATGAATGCCCTATTTCATTTTCACAGCAGTGTGGCATTTTGTTAGGTTATGTTAAATACCGACAGAACATATGTCTAATTGACTTGTGAACGTGATAAATGTGTAACTACAGTGCCATTAGTTCCTAACTAAACATTTTCATTAAGAATGTAGACAAGTGACATTTCTCAACATTGTATACTTAGAAATTTGGACAGCGAGCGTTTTTTCTACTTTGTCGCGCATGAGCGGCAAAGTTACATTTTGCGTTGACAAAAGAGAGCGCAAATGGCTACTTTCTATAGTGACTGTAGAAAAACAATTTTTCTCTAAATATTATAATAAGATATGAGATATTTTCGAAATGAGCGAAAAACGAGTTTTGTACTTGTAGCTCAGAAATAAAAAAAGATAGAAAATTTCTGTGGTGACTATTAAACTTTTCTCAAGCAGTTGACCTTGGAATGAGCAAACGATTTTGCTCTATCATTAATATTTCCCGAGATATCCTAAAAAACATCGAAAACGAGATACCTGTACAGACAACAAATATGAGTCTGTATCTATGATGTCACAAAAGAATCCTTAAACAAGATCTTTCCGGCTATTTTCCGATGTATTCTGTTGTCGATTTCATTATTAAGAACGAATGTATTTTGTGTACATATGATATCTGATATTTTGTACAGAAACGTCAGTGTTGTAAGAATAAATTCAGTTTGTCTGAGTTTTCGAGTAATTGTTAACACGTTATCCATACCAAAGTCAAGAAATTTTCCATATTTATTATTTAAAATTGGTATAACTGTTCTGCATACATAAAATATATTGGTAACTGACAGAATAAAAACACAAATCACTGTTACCAACTTAACTATTCCTTTGTAACCAAATAAATCTAAGTAAAATTAAAAATCCATGCTGTCTGATCAGTTTAGCGTTTGGAGGTTTTCCATTTTCCAGTGCAGTGCAAGCTTCCATTACGTATTCCAGATTCATCGTTCATTATAGCTTGGAATTTTCCAGGCCACACCCAGCGAGAGCACTTCGTGACTCCAGAATAGTTCTGGAGACACTCTGGATTACGTAGCGAAAAGACAAAATGATTCAGATGGATACGGAGTGTTATATCGAAAAGAAGTGAAGTAAATCATTGAATGTTATTCATCGCATATCTACATTTTAGTGAATAAACACGTTTTAAGGTCTCTGACGATTTCTCAAATACTATAACGGCCGGTTTCATAGTAAATATAAAGTGACTTTACTTTTAAAGTTTGATCTAAAAGTGAAAAATCTGTTGTGGCCAGCACAAAACCTTCCGTCAAATCAATGTATTTTGTACAAACCGATACCAAAAGTTCCTTGAAAAAGATTTTATATATCCTGTAAAATTGTAACACGAACACACTATTTTTTACAAATTCCATATTGCAAGTTCCTTTGAAAAGATTCTATAAATCCAATATAATTATAACACGAATATACATTCTGTAAATTGCACTTCACACTTCCTCATTGCTATCCAACGCATCTTCTTCACACAGTTCTTCCTCTCTCAAATATTCTACTACACAGTCCATCCATCTTCTCTTTGGCCTTCCTCGTACTCCCGGCATTGAAACTGCAAGTCACTTGCGAAGGACACTCTGTCACTTATGTTACTTTCTGATCCTATACTTTCCACTTTGATTTTGCACTTGACACTGACACTGTCAATTAGAATTTTTTGAATATATCTGCTGTTTCCATAATTTTTGCAAACTCACTGATTTTTGAAAGTTAACCTCTCTTAATCTCTCTATAACTCTATATCTATTGAATATGAAGGAAAACGTATAATCAAATCGTATAGAGAATAAGATTTTCTTTCATATTAATGATCATAATATGTCGAAAAATGATATTTAACTGCGTTTTTTTCAGAAAAACTGTTAAAAACTTCAAATAAGGGTACTTCTGGTTGACCAATTATAACCAAAATCTAATCAGCTCTTCATATGGTTGTAAAGAACAGGAATACGAAAGAATCATAATTTTTAGAATTGTAGTTTTGGAGTTATCGTCGGAGAAAAATTTGTCACGCACACACACACACAGAGACACACACACGGTCACACACACACACACACACACACACACACACACACACACACACACACATACAGACATCAATGTAAAATTAGTAAAATCGTATTCTAGAGATCTTAAAACGTGCTTATTCATTAAAAACTAACCACCGAATTTTTTGACCAAAGACAATACCTTCCTTTTGACGGAAGGTAAAAAAGCGTTTCATAATTTCATTTTAAGTTAAAGTTGTTAGTTTAAGGTCCTTTAAAATAAAGTCATCTGACGGGCTTAAAGTGGAAATTAGCTTACCAATTTCGATTCAACATTTTTGAGAAAAATGTTTTCTTGCACCTCATTATCAAACTCCAACGAAGATATTGTTAATATTAAACGACAAAAAGTATATTGGTCACAAATTAATAATTTACGTAAATACATAGTGGAAAGAAAAAGAATTTTATGACAAATTTAGGTTAAGGAAAAATATATCTTTACCTCGCGTTTATTAGTAAAAATCCTGCATTAATGGGGGTCATTAATAAATGATTTCCTATACATTAATATAACCTAATTACATTGTCAACTGAAAAAATATCCCATAGATATTAATCTGACAACTAAAAAACCAATCGAGATTTTAGTAAATGACCACGTTTTAAGGTCCCTAGAATCCAATTTTAACATTTTCACGATAATGTCTGTGTGTGTGTGTGTGTGTGTGTGTGTGTGTGTGTGTGTGTGTGTGTGTGTGTGTGTATATATACATTTTTTTATCGCTCTAACTCAAATACTATTATTCAGAAAATTCTGAAACCTTGTATTTCTACCCTATTCTAATATGAAAAGACACCATTAGATTTTGATGTAAATCGGATAACCCGAAATGGCACCTGAAGCTCATAATGGTTTTTCTTCAAAAAATACAATTAAATGCTATTTTTCACATTTTTTGTCATTATAAAAATTAAAGATTATAGAATTTTCTACAAGAATACATTATTACTTTCTCTTATATTTTACAGATAAATTTAAAAATCAACGAACGCCTAAGATAAACACATTTCCTTTGTTACACAGGTCATATTTCAAATGAATGTAACTACAGGTGAATGTCACTGTCAAAACACTAATCATTTCGAATTAATAATAGTGACATTTGAAAAAGAAAATATTAAATAAAGCAATAGTTATATGCAATGGAACAGTTTGCAGCATTAGTAAATACGTAGGTATGTATTTAAATTAATAAAAATTAAATAGCGGGAGGTTTTGTGTTGGCCACATCAGATTTTTTTATTAAACATTTTGCTCCAAAATTATTTTTAAAACTTTACAACTACTTTACTTAAAGTAAAATAAAGTTTAACTTAAACTGAAGTTTACTTTTACGAATTATTATGAAACCGGCCGTAAAACTGACCAGTCAAACCAAGTAGAAATAAATAAATAAATATATCATCACGACATATTACCCATTTCTGGCAGTGTCACTCTGCTTTATCACAGATACCTATCGGTAATGATGATGACATTTGTACCGTGCGGGCGCTTACCAGGCATCACCTCACGGGCACTCATTGCCGGTGTAGAGAGTGCACCACAGGAGTCACTTTTGTGCCATTTAAAATGCGAAATATTTGGCGTCGGTCGGGATCGAACCCGTTTCCCCAGAATCGCGACCAGACACTCACGAGAATCAAACCAAGTATTTCTCATTTTAATATTAATGTAAACTCCTTGTATGTAAATGTTTGTTATTGTTCATATTTCACAGATAACCAAATACAATATATTGTTCATATGAAAACACTTGCACACTAACAGAATATCTGTCATCTCTCTCAAAGATGATTTATATTCAAGCTGTCAGTTACAAATTTAGGGGTTGTAGACAGAAACAAACCAGGGGTAATCACCCTCTATTATTCTATTGTTACCACATTCACCGCAATGGCACAAATGTCCCCACAAATAGACACTATACCGGGATGGGTATTTCCTGTTCACCTTACAGTATCGAACATAAATAGAGAAACTCTGTAGGAATCAATAAAAAATAATCCCCTATATTTTAAATATTCAATATATTTTCAAACTTTCTCTCAAATAAAGGGACATGACTTAACCACAGATTCCTGAGGCTAAAAAAGACGATTTAACCAAACTTGCTTCTACCGGAAAGTGTACCAGCCAGAATTCTGCTTCAAAGTTCTTCGAAAAAAAAAAAATTGCTTATGATAACAGAACGCGTTATTCTATTTGGATGAAATTTGGTATGACAGTTCATATGGTTATAAGTTATCTTTTAAGATGATACTTGTTATTATTAGTGAATCACTAGTGTATGAAACTTAGGTGTCCGAACATTGATTAGACCGTAACTTTTTAATGGATACGCCGATAACGTAAAATTATTTTTTTTCCGAAAGATACATTCAATAGTAAACTTTTCTCTCTGTGTTTAATCAACGATAATAACATTTAGTAAATAACTTGAAATAACTTTAAATATTAAATTATAAAATAATTTATTTTTGTATATCATCTTGCCTATGCATCAAACATAAACATAATATATATTTTTTTAAATGGCATTATAAATATTTTATTAACTCATTAAATTGTGAATTTTGTTCTGAATTCAACGATATAATAATATTATACCCTTACATTGCGAAAAATTTGGTAAAAATTAATTCAAAGTTAATATTTCATTTCTACTTTATCTAAGTAATCCGAGCAAAGATTCAATCAATAAAACAAAATAAAATTTATTTTAGTTTTATTACATTCAAGTAAGCTACGATTTTGGCAATAAATTCAACTTTTAAAATATTTTTTTTTGTTTTATTGAATGTTTGCTCAGATTACTTAGATACAGTAGAAATGAAATACTAACTTTGAATATTATTATATTGTTGAATTCAGAACAAAATTCTCTATTTAATGAGTTAATACAATATATATATAATGCCATTTAAAAAAATATAATATTGCCCTATAGTTTGAGTACCACTGGATTTATGATAATAAAGTTTATGCTAAAATGTGTCCCCCTCTATCCCTTACAAAATATCCTAATCACTTTTTTCTGTATCTTTTCACATAATTCTTTGTATTTATCTTCTTTACATCCATATAAACTGATTAGATTTTGGTCAACCGGAAGTTCCCTTATTTGTTCTTAACAGTTTTTCTTGAAAAAACGCAGTTAAATATTCTTTTTTTTGACATTTTATGACGTGAATATCATAATATCAATATGAAAGAATATATTATTGTCTATACGGTTTGATTATATATTTTCTTCATATTTAATAGATATAAAGAATTATAAAGAAATTAACTTTCATAAATCAGCCAGTTTTGCTATAGGTAATCATGGAAACAACTGGTGACCCTCGTAGTATTATTATTATTATTATTATTATTATTATTATTATTATTATTATTATTATTATTATTATTATTATTATTATTATTTTCCATATTCTGCAAACACTGCAGCTTTTATTTTTAACTACAACTATAAACTATACATACTTCTCTGCAGAATACATATGGCATAATTACTATGTAAGTTAGTTGTAATTCGTGTAATAGTGGTTGTAATACGTGCCATCCATGATAAATACGTTACGAGACTTCACACAAACTCCGGACAACCCGGAACCGGAAATTGGACTAATAATCCGGGTACACACAGTGCAAGAAGCGATTGAGAAACTTACAAAGCTTTGATATTCAAATAGGAAATAAATTACAGAATGTATTGAAGATGATTTTAATCTTTCATATTTATTTTGGCAAATAACCTCAATTTTTACCTCTCGCTAAGAAAGGTATTGGATTCATGCTAAAAATCGCATATCCAGATTTTAGTGAATAAGCACAATTTAAGGTCACTAGATTTCGACTTTAATATTTTTACAATGATATGTGTGTGTGTGTGTGTGTGTGTGTGTGTGTGTGTATGTGTCTATGAGTGGTGTGAATGTATGGATGTTTGAAAGACGATTTCTCAAATTCTATAAGATTAAAGACCAATTTAACCACGTATTTCTAAATGTGACATTAATGAGAAGAGCTGAAAAGATTTTGGTAACAACTGGACAACCGGAAATAGTAGTTTCTTAAAAAAATCTTGTAAATATTATTTTTTGGAAATATATGATTATAATTATTAAAGAATATAAAAATATATATTCAATATATTGAACATTTTTAATATATCTTCTACAGATTTAGAGATGGAAAATTATAAACATATAAAATAATCCATTGTATAGTGAATCAAAGAGTCCATGGGAACCAGCTGAAAAATTAAAATGTTTGTAATTGACATAAATGTCAGTGTCAAAAATCCAGAGACGGTACTAAAGGCTTTTTCTTGGAAGTAAATTTAATATTTCTTATTTTATCATTAATTAAATATTTAAAATTATAGATGTAGCGGGCGCACGTTTTGACTCTGTCCTTGAATGCGGGAAACCTAAAATACGTACTTGGATAAGTCCGGGTGTAATACTATTTATAAAATGCTATTGTTATAACGAGGAAAAAAATCCGTCAACATCTAAAATTGATATAAAAAGAAAGGGGATTCATTTATAAACCAAAATATGTACAGTATCAGTGTCAACTAAACATATATTTCATCATCTACCCTTCAGAAATACCGCCAATCTCGTCAATGAATTTGAAGAATCTCAAACATTTAGAAGAGTAGGACGAAACTTAAAATGAATTGAAAAATAAAGAATAGATGTAATTAGAATTTTTTGTGTGTACTACAAATGTTAAATTCAATACTTATATAGCCTAATATGAAAATAGCGAGAAGTATTGTGCTGGCCACAACAGATTTTGTGGAACGTGTTACGCCCCGGAGTCCTGGAGATCTCTCTCTACTTCCGGTAGTAAGCTTGTAAGCCCCGGAAATGGACAAAGCCTAAATTAAAGATTACATCAGGATCCCAACTGTACTTCTTTCTTTGTTTTTATTCGTCCAGACACAATTCTTTTCAGAAATTTTCCCAGATAATAAAAAAATATTACAGAGACAAAGCTGTATAGATAAATAAATACACTTTCTTATCGCCTACATACAACGGTGCGGTGATTTAGAATCCTCGTCTTTTATTTTTACAAATCTGTTGTGGCCAGCACAAGACCTCTCGCCATTTCCATGTTAGGCTATAGAAGTAAGTACGTATTGTATATATTGATTCACAATTCCTACGATGCGGTATGTTAAATATATACTTTTTCTTAGATACCGCACTGCATTAAAAGCATTATAGCCTAACACAATAGAAAAACATTCCGAACCGCACGATTTATGACACTTATATTGAAGCAGTTCTCTTTGCACATAGGCGTGCATACATGTTCTTACTGGCAATAAGAAATCTACAAATGATTCAATTTTTTGAATATTTCAGATATTACATATAACATGTTAGTAAAGTAAACGTATTGACAAATATTTATATTTTGTAGCTAGTAGTAAACTTGTAATGTACATTATAATATAAGCTAAAATCTGCTCGTAATTATAATCTAAACCTAAAGACTAAGATTTAAACACAAATTACAAGAAAAACCCTTATATAAATTATGCAATGTGATTATTATACGAATAATATCAATACATATTATTTATTTTATTTATTTATTTTTTTAATGCATTTCGTACTTGACATTGTTGTATTATTTTTACCTTCCGTCACCTTTAGGTAAGGAAGGTATTGTCTTTGGTCAAAAAAATCGTTGGTGAGTTTTTAATGAATAAGCACGTTTTAGGGCCCCTAGAATACGAATTTACTATTTTTAAGATGATGTCTGTATGTGTGTGTGTGTGTATGTGTGTGTGTATCCGTGTGTGTCCGTGTGTGTGTGTCCGTATGTGTGTCCGTGTGTGACAAATTTTTCTCCGACGATAACTCCAATACTACAATTCTAAAAATTATAATTCTTTCGTATTCCTCTTCTTTACATCCATATGAAGAGCTGATTAGATTTTGATTATAATTGATCCACCAGAAGTACCCTTATTTGAAGTTTTTAACAGTTTTTCTTGAAAAAACGCAGTTAAATATTATTTTTCGACATTTTGTGATTATCAATATGAAAGAATATCTTATTCTCTATACGGTTTGATTATACAGTTTCGTTCATATTCAATAGATGTAGAGTTATAGAGACATTAAGAGAGATTAACTTTCAAAAATTAGTTAGCTTTGTTAAAATTATGGAAACAACAGATATATTCAGAAAAATTTAATTGACTGATGTCAGTGTCAAATGCAAAACTAAAGTTGAAAGTATAGGGTCAGAAAATTATGTGTGAATGTGATAGAGTGTCCCTCCAAAGAGAAAAAGATGGAAAGACTGTGTAGCAGAAGATTTGAGAGAGGAAGAATTGTGTGAAGAAGATGCGTTGGACAGGAATGATTAAAAAAGAAGAGTAAGAAACAGCGACCCCTAATAAAATAGGGAAAGGAACTTTCGGTATAGAATTTGTAAAAAATAGTGTGTTCGTGTTACAATTTTATAGGATATACAGAATCTTTTTCAAGGAACTTTTGGTATGGGATATATACAAAATCCATCGAATTGACGGAAGGTTTTGTGCTGGCCACAACAGATTTTTTTTTTTAATGTAATAAATAAATTATTATTTTCTGTACTGTTTGTACATTTATTAAATTGATTTCTTTTCCGGCACGCCTATGGTTCTTATACCTTTACCGTAACCACAGAGAAATCCTTTATTACTTCAGCTCGCTAAGTAATATCGTCCAGACTATACCATATCGCCATGTTTAATAGTTCTCTCTTGTGATTGGTCGAATTTGAAATTTTCATTTGGAAATATAACATATAGTTATATTCCAAATCTAAATTTCAAATTTCTAAATATGTAAATTGTTCATAAACCATCGCATGCGTTTTAAATGAGTTTATATTTAAAATCTAAATTACAAATTGGAAATTCGTAAATTAAATTAATCATAAACCAGCCCTTATTGTCATGAAATTATGAATACTTTCAATGTTTAGTCCAGAATAAATAAAATAACTATATTATTTATATATTTTTTATACATGCATAATAATGTAGCATGGTGATTTTAATTTTGGATAAAAAAAAAATTAAATATATTGGGTTTTAAACAGCTATTTTTCCTAAAATAAATTGAAGTTACTGTCGCACTGAGACTTTTTTTACTGTATATATTTATTAGTTTTGTTACATATAATAAATAACTACTTCACATAATTAAAATTTAAAATAAATACATTCTCATTAAACTGCTATAATCATTTTCATGAATACATGTTCCATTTACAAGAATTTTCATCTCATTTCGACGTGCAATTTATTGTACATTGTTAATTATCTAAAGTTGTTGTTAATGAACATATACGATTAGCAAATTAATATTTATCACGCGAACTTAGCCATAAATTTTTAATTATCTAATTTGGTAATGAGTAAATTAGGTTAATCCTTTCATTTTCGAAATATATATATAATTATTTTTTCTGTTCAAAGTTTATCTGTTATTTCAGGTCAGAGATAATTTTATTTGCTTTTTATTATAAATTTCTATAGGGAGTTAAACACGTGCTTCATATTTTTACCTTTCACTACCCTTGGTAAGGGACACTTCTTAAGCCATGTATGAGATGTATATCTCATGCTGTGTTTGTAATTGACAGAAAAATGTCAATGTCAAAAATCCAGATACATTACAAAAGGCTATTCTGGGGAAATACATTTAATATTTCTTATTTTATTATTGATGAAATATTTAAACTTATAGATACATGTTCGCATCAAAAATACAGTCAATCTCGTCAATGAATTTAAAGAATCTTGACCATTTAGAAGAGTAGGAGGAAACTTATTTATAGAATGAATTAAAATAAATAAAGATATATTAAAAATAGATGAAACTAGAATTTTTGTGTGTGTACCAGAAATGTTAAGTACAATATGTACTTACATAGCCTAATATGGAAATTGCGAGAGGCCTTGTGCTGGCCACAACAGATTTTTACCTCCCGCTACCCTAGGTAAGGAAGGTATAGGGATCGTGCGAAAAATCGCATATACAGATTTCAGTGAATAACCCCCAGAATCCGATTTTAACATTTTTACAATGATGTCTGTGGGTATGTATGTATGTATGCATGTATGTATGTATGTATGTATGTATGTATGTGTGTGTGTGTATATATATATATATATATATATATGTGTGTGTGTGTATGTGTGTATGTATGTGTGTGTGTGTGGTTCCTATGTACACGATTACTCAAATACTATCAGTCAGAAAAATTTGAAATTTTGTTTACCCATTCTATATTAATGTGGGAAGAGCTCATTACTTTTTAGTGTATATCGGAAAACCGGAAGTATCACTTATACAAGCTTTTAACAGTTTTTCTTGTAAAGAATTCATTGAATATAATTTTGTAGCAACTTTTACTAATAAAAATTGGATATAATGGTACAATATTCAATTCTACGATAATAACATTTGGTAAATAACTTGAAATAACTTTAAATATTAAATTATAAAATAATTTATTTTTGTATATCATCTTGCCTGTGCCTCAAACAAAAACAACATATTTTAATATCAATTTTGACATATTTAAACAAATGTCACTGTCAGAAAGCAATTACATTAAAATTAATAATGAAACTGTGTTAAGAAAATTGTGTTGAGTTTAACAAAATTAAGGTTAGTAAACATAATATATTTTCCATCATACATAAATATTAGATGTACCTACAGAATGGTCCGATATAAATTTGAGATGTTTGCAGTGCTAAAAATCAAACAACTGTGAATAAGAAGTACGTGTTATCAAAGTGTCAAATATTACAACTACACATTAACGAAATGAATCATGTAAAGCAATAGATATACGAAAAAGA
Source organism: Ophonus ardosiacus (assembly GCA_943142095.1). Lineage (NCBI taxonomy): Eukaryota > Metazoa > Arthropoda > Insecta > Coleoptera > Carabidae > Ophonus > Ophonus ardosiacus. The sequence goes on from OW964835.1 coordinate 36,663,131, forward strand.
ACTTAATATAGTTTGCAGAATATGTAGGTAAGCGGGAGGTATTATGTTGACCACATCAGATATTTTATTGAGGTAATGAGATTTTTAAAAAATGCGACTTGTCAAAAATATGACTTCCCGCTAACAATTCAAATTTCATTTTTTGACAATTTATGTGTTATGTGTTTCGAATTTTGTCTACTTGTATATATTAATGCATCGCATCAAATAGTGCACTTATAGATCTTCTTCACGACTTGTTTTCATTGCTTTTCCAGACATACAATAACACCGCAATAGATAAAACATATTACAAACTTTTTCTATTCGTACAGTTTTTCCTTTGGAAGCACATGTGTTGTATGTTTCAGTTTCACACACATCAGTACAGTGACAAAGACAATTGAGTGTTTGAAGACGGTACGGTAGGTAACCGTTGTTTGAGTTTATGTAAATGCAGACATTCTCTAGAGACCAGGAAAATGTCTGCATTTGAAACATGCAGCACAGACGATGAAATTGAGAAATATAGCAGGTCCATGACGCATGGTCCCAGTTTTAATGTATATACCTAACAAAAGTTTTAAGAAAAAAATTATGTTCCAAATTTTATTACTAAGGCTTTGTCTGATGTAGCATTTTGGCATTTAGTATTTAGGATTTAGATCTTCTTCCCTTAAATACAACTCCGAATGACACACTAATGATATCCATTGGTTTGTATGGCAACACTTTAGAACAACAAAAATGAATTATACAATTCGATTCAGTTTGATGCTTGGGAGTAAATGTTAATATTACATTTCATAAAATAGAAGCTAAGAAGTTATTCTTTGATGGTACATTACATCATTAATAGCCAATAGGAAAATAGTTTTTCCATCACCTACGTTTATTCATATTATTTATATAAATAAACGTAGGCTAAAGTTTGTCACATGTTAATAACAAAATCTTTTAATTTGACATTTGACGCTGACATTGCTCATTGTAAATGAATAATAAAGTAATAATGGCTAATTCAAATTAAACTCAAGCTAAGTCGGACAATTTACCGAAGGTCAATAGCTGGATGATGGTTGAATTTATATCAGAACGAGTGTTTTACTACTACCGAAATAAGAGATGTTAAAGAGTTGAGGTAAAATAAAATATAACAACTGAATTTACTATATAAATTGATAATATATTTTACTTTAAAGTTCTGGTAGTGATCCTTACATTGAATATGCTATAGGACATGTAGATCTATGTCGAGAAAAAAATATCTGAATGGTCAGATGTAAAGATTGCCCTGAACATAAAGTGAAGCTACAAAAATACACTATTATCGTTAAAGTGGATGAAAGTTGAAATGATCTTCACAAACATAAAGACACGATTTTTCTGACAAATTATCAGCTCTTCGACCTACTGCTTCTAGCCACAATTTCCTTTTCTTCGCATCTTTTGTAAAATTTATAAACTCTATAGTAGGTTTGTTCCTAACAGTTTTTGTAAGAAGGCACAACACAATATCGTAAATTACTCATTTCATTTTGAACTTTTTATTACCTACATATTAAACAACTTGAACCAATCTAAAAATTTGACACTTGTGTGACAACTTTGACAATACACTTGACACCTTAGAATCGCTGAAGATGTAGACTTATTCAAAATTTTATCCAATTTCAAAACTTAATTGTAAAATATCTATAGGATATTTCGTAATATTTTCAAATTTGAAGCTCTTTAAAGAACAATATCTTTTAAAATTTAATACTTAGAAGTCATATAAAAATTCTTGCAACAGCCCTATTATTGCGAACATGATTTGTTTAATTAGTGCACGTCAACTTCAAGGCATAGTGTGCTCCTGCAAAAAACCCTAAATAATCACTAGATTTAGGGTACATAAATTTCGGATTTAGATATTAGGATGATAAAAGTGCAACGTCGGATACAGCCCAAATAAGTTGTTATAAAAACTTGGTAGTAATATTATTGGAATTGCAAAAAATAATTTGTGTTCGTGTTATAATTTTATTGGATATATATGTAGAATATTTTCCAAGGAATTTTTAATAGCATTTATCCATTTTTATTTCAATACTTGTACGAGCCCTGCGCCAAAAGAATTCGCCTACATCCCTTCTCTTTACAAGGTAGCTACACATTTATTAATTATGATAGAGCATTTTATGTAAGCAATTAATTAACTCTGATAAAATAAAAGTAAGTTTAGGAATAATAATTGAATAAGTGTAAACAATTTTTTATAGCATTTATCCATTTCTATTTCAATACTTTTATTTCTAAAAATTCACACAGTTGTTCAAATACTATAAAAATGCGAACTCTTACGTAACATTCTCTTTACAATCAAATAATATTACTACCAAGTTTATATCTCTACCCATTTTTGAATTATTGCCCCAAAAGTCAATATACCCCACATTTAGATAAAAACTTCAAAATTTTCAAAAATCTAATTTTTATGAATCTAGATATTTTTTAATTCGCTGATTCCAAATTTTGAAACCGCAGATCGATATCTCATTTCGTTCTCGAGATATTTAGATATAAAGTTTTGCTCCAAACTGCCCATTTTTGGGTATTAACCCAAAATTGGGTCGAAATATGAATTAGGTGACATCACTATTCGATTCTACGGACAAAACTACATAAGTATAGAAATTTTCAAAATTTTTGTCCAACCGGTTCATTTTTTATGAATAAAAGCTTGAAAACCCCTGAAAATGACCAAAATCTGCAAAAATCGTAAGGGGTACATGTTTATTTATTTTCACTCTTTTGACTTGATACAAAGTTGGCAAATATAATACAATACATAATAAGTCGAGGCGGTGAGCGACCTCCACATTGCGCAGAAAAGTCATCCGACTCCCTGTCTAGTGACCTGGTGCAACATCATGGTTGAGTTAATGAAACGAGTCCAGTTGGTGTAGGAGCCCTGCAATACTCGCGTCGTAAGACTCGCCAAGAATTTGTCGCTGAGACCCATGGCTCGTAGATCCATATGTGATTTCTTGTACCAAACGCCACGCCATGAAATGGTACAAGAAGTTGTCTTAATATTTTCAGGATTCACTTTGCATTGCCGCGAAACAGCAGAAATTACGTCCATGTTTTCTCCATATTTTTTTGTTTTAATCTTATGTGCCTCTGATAAATTTTCTGTAGCTGACACTATTTGAGGATCAACAATAATACACTCTTCTCCTTTGCTACAAACTAGGTCTGGCTTCCGTAGACCTACAGAAGTTATATAGTGTGGCTCCTCTTGGACACTCCATCCCTTTGCCCTAAGCTCGCTGGCTAACTTCTTGCAGATGGCATCGTGGCGCTTTATTCTACCTCCGTGGGTACGGAAGCAATTTTGGATAACATGCGCCGCCGTCTCTGTTGAGTCACATCCTGCTCTGCAAAATATATCCCGCTCATCTCGTTGCTCCCCTCTCGTAATCCTCATTCTTGTTGGTACGCAGTTAATGTGGATTCGATGATATTTAATATAGTTTCGGCCCGGTATGAGATGAGAGAGAAAAGATATCCACAGGGTTGAGAGCTTACTTTTAGAGCTCTCTCTTAACTCTAAACCATCTGTTTCACTGTACAATTTTGTAGCCCAAAAAGCGTTACGAACTTTTGAAGTAGTATTTTCGGGGTCAAAGCCTTCTGTCATTAAGGTTCCTCTTGCCCAACGTAGTTTCGCCTGTATCCTCGGAGATTCAAAGGCATCTCTTGCAGCCGGAAATGAAGAGTTAGCTAAACGAGCTAGCCTCTTCACTGTAAGCGACGGTATTAACTGTGCAAGTACCGGGATACCCAAACCTCCGTCCGCCACAGACGTGTAGATGTAAGCTGTTGGTACATCATGTGGCATCTTCAACCATTGACGGATTGCAACTCTTATTTGCCTATCTAGTGCTATTAAACGATTAACGCAGACTTTACCTAACACCATTGCATGATACACTTTAGGTATCAGATGTGTTCTTACAATGTGTAGTCTTTGTTGTGGCTTCAGTGGTGCTTTAGTTACATTTCCCAAAATTACAGAAAAATCCTGTTCCACAGAAGAAGTTCCAGTAGTTGAAAAGTCGACGCCCAGGTACTTCCACTTACCCAAAACCTGAACAGCGTGTAAGAGGGCTCCGCCAATCTTAAACTGTGGTTCGGTAACAATCTTGACTTTCTTGGCGTTCCAAACAGGTACTAAAGAAAAGGATGAACTCTTCTGTGGATTGAAACTAAGCCCCATTAATTTAGCACTAGATTCAGCTTCGTTCAAAAGCGTTTGTAGGCCCCAGGATGAACTTGCTACCAGTATAATGTCATCAGCAAAAGCTAATGCATTTATTTGCTCAGTACTCATCTGAAAACCTACTTCAACTGGAAGAGATGACAAAATTTTATCAACAGCTAAATTAAAAAGAAAAGGTGAAAGAGGATCTCCCTGTCTTACTCCTTGATTGATGAAAATAGTTTCTGATAACTGCCCATTTACATCCAATACAGTTGCAGCACCATCATAAAGATATTGAATATATGATGTAAATTCAGTAGGGAAACCACGTAGCTTGACATTATCAATCAATGATTGGTGAGATAAACTATCAAATGCTTTGCTTATGTCCAAAGTTGCTATGTGAGTTTCTCTATGAAATCTCTTCGCCATGTCTATGACAGCATCCAATATAGCAGTATTTTCAGCTGAGCCATCAGCTGAAATAAATCCTCGCTGTCGAATATCCAACTTTACGGAATGAAGGATCCTGGATGATAATATTTTATGAAGATGGCGAACAATGACAGAACAGATTGATATTGGTCTATAGTCAGCGGGAGATACCGGAATTTCTATTTTAGGAATGAAGATAGTTCGTGATATTAAGAATTGTTTAGGAAAGCCACCCCTAAATAAAATGATATTGAAAAAAAGTGTTTTCGTGTTATTAGAGATACGATCCCATAATCTTGGAGTAATGCCATCCAAACCAGGAGAAGACGATGAAGCAACTTTATTGGATTCAACTTCTAATTCAGTTACTGGAGCCCAAATATTTTTTAAATCATTATTAATTTTCGCTGAATTTTCCAAACTTGTACAAGAGATATTTTCCTTATGAAAAATATTTTTCCAAAATGGAAAGAAATCATTTATATCATGTTTCATTTCATAATGTTTTCCTGACAATATCTCTTGAACAACCCGCTTCCTGTTTTTCTTCCACATGCTCTGGATCCTAGCATATTCTCTCCGTCTAGCTGCACGACGACTCCCGGGAGCAGCACGTCTCTTATTTGAATTATTAACATTGCAAAGCTCTTTTTTTGATGAAGAATCAGAAGGACAAATACGTTTTAACCAATTTAAAAGTTCTGAAGTAATATCTAATCCATTTAACAGATCATTAGCAATGGTTACCAAGTGATCTGTAAATTTGTTTCGTTCAGCAGTATCCAATATTAAACTTAAAAGTCTCTTTATTTCACTTTTAATTAGATTTGAAGTAGGAGTAGGAACAATAGAATTCAGATGACTCTGCCTAATAACTGAAGTTAAAGATTTTTGGCCATTTTCAGTTATTTTGCTTTAGAGATTGTATGCGGTGTTCAAAAATTCTGAAAATTGGTGTACTTATGTAATTTTGCCCGTAGAATCGAATGGTGTTGTCGCCAAATTCATATCTCGACCCATTTTTGGGTTATTACCCAAAAATGGGCAGTTTTGAGCAAAACTTTGAATCTAAATATTTCGAGAACGAAAAGTGATATCGATCTGCGGTTTCAAAATTTGGAATCAGCGCGTTGAGAAGTATCTACATACATAAAAATTAGATTCTTGAAAATTTTGAATTTTTTTATCTAAATGTGCGGTATATTGACTTTTGGGACAATAATTCAAAAATGGGTAGAGATATAAAAGTGTCCACAATATTAGAGTATTTATATATGAGTATACATAATGTATATTCATGTGATAATTTTATTGGATTTATAGAATATTTGCTAAGAAACTTTCTGTATGAAATTTGTAAAAAATTGTATTATGTTCGTGTTATAATTTTACTGGATATATATAATCTTTTCCAATGAACTTTTGGTATAGGATTTGTAATTTTGCCCATAGAATCGAATGGTGTTGTCGCCAAATTCATATCTCGATCCATTTTTGGGTTATTACCCAAAAATGGGCAATTTTGAAAAAAACTTTGAATCTAAATATCTCAAGAGCGAAACGAGATATCGACCTGCGATTTCAAAATTTGGAATCAGCGCATTGAGAAGTATACTTACATAAAAATTAGATTTTTGAAAATTTTGAAGTTTTTATCTAAATGTGGGGTATACATATTGACTTTTGGGGCAATAATTCAAAAATGGATAGAGATGTAAACTTGGTAGTAATATTATTTGATTGTAAAGAGAATGTTACGTAAGTGTACGCATTTAAATAGATAGATAAAAAATAAAGAATAGATGTAATTAGAATATTTTGTGGGTACCAAAAATGTTAAATACAACAGATTTTTTTTAAATTGTTATTAGGTAGTATTTTAAACAAATCTGTCGTCTATTGTACGAATTATAAAGAGAAGAACTTTCTTTTGGGATACCATATCTATAATGACACTGTTATTTTACTCTATTTTAGCTTTTAGCATTAGATAAGCCTTCAGATGGTAAACCTATATAGAATTTTGTTGTGTCAACTCTTGAAAAATAACATATTTAAATTTCATTTGACCGTAAATACCTCCATGATAGAACCACCTTAAGCCCCTAATATTTATTTATAAGTTCACACCAACAAAAAAAATCCATTCATTGACAAACTCTATGAATGAGATTTACCCCTTAACCTTTCATAATATCATCCCAAGCTCACTAGAGTGAAAAATGACAGGCCGATTTTAAATTCCGGGTGTTAGTGCTGGTCCGGGTATTGAAACCGGAGCTTCACATCCACATCCACCGGAATGTAGTGTGCTGTGAAGACAAGTGAACCATGCGGAGCAATCAATAGGGCACTAGGGCATCCGGCTTAATTAAGCCAAATTAAAAGGGATGGAATAATTGGAAAGAAAAAAAGGACATTTCGATAGACCAAAAGGGAATAGGATAAAATGAATCTACAGGAATGCGTTTTAAAGGTAAACAAATGATAAAATAAAATACCTAAATACAGGTGATTCACGAATAGTGTCTGATTTAGCGCCTTTATTCTTGCTACACAAATAGGGCTGTTGCAAGAATTTTTATATGACTTCTAAATATTAAATTTGAAAAGATATTGTTCTTTAAAGAGCCTCAAATTTGAAAATATCACGAAATATCCTTTATGCCCGTTTGCACCAACAAGACTTACGCTTTAAGTCTTCTCAAATTTTAAGTCTGACCTAAATTTCTTTGCACCACGTACAAATTTGGAACTTAAAATCCTAAGCCAGGCTTAAATTTAAGCCCCCGACAGTTGGCGACTTAAACTAGACTTAGCCTGTAAATTGTCACAATCTGTGTTTAGTTTTTGTATCTCATATTACTAACATGCTAAATTTTAACGTTTATGACGCTGACGACAATTTACAAGAGAGCTGCACAATGCACATTTAACAAAAATAACTTTTTTAAACAATTTCGATTATCAGACGTCGACTTCGTAAATGATAAGTATGTTAATTGTGATAATTATTTTATTTTGAAATAATATTTTTTCCATACATGTTAGTGCGTCTCCTGTAAATCATTTGTTAATTTTTTTCGAACTCTCGCTATATATTGGAAATCACTTGCTCAGTATTACAGATTTTTTTGGAGTGATTTTAGTACGGGATCTCGAAATTGTATTTAATTAATCGGTTTGTAAAAATGCCACAAAAACAAGATGATATTAAACAAACTCAAAATGATTTCTATTTGCAAGCTGCAAATTTTCATCGTGTATTTCTGTTATTGTTAAAGCAAATCGTTGTACGTACCTACATACATAATTCTTAAATAATTTACTTTACTGATTTATTCAGAAGAATTAATAATGTATTTAATGTATGTTTCAGTAGATACTGGTATAAAAATACAATCCCCAGGTGTGTCATTTGAACTCCTATTTCGTTTTTCAAATATCGCTAAAATAATAAATCCCGAATATTATTTCCAGTTATGTTATATTTATATAAATTTTACTTGCCCAAAACCAATGTTTTAATTATAAGATTATAAGTAAATAATAGTCATTGGCATTTATAATATAATTCTTTCTTATTAATTCATGTTTATATTATTTAATAACTAATTTTTATATTTTACGCATGTGTCAAAATAAGTGTGAAATTAGTAATTAGAGAAATTCCCTAGAATATCTCGGCTTACCTAATCTCAGCTCAAATATTCGTTGTGCAAACGACTTATATTTTAAGTCCGGCTTACCGTTAAAGTTAACTTAGCAAAGTCAAGGCTTAAATTTTGTTGGTGCAAACGGGCATTAGATATTTTACAATTAATTTTTGAAATTTGGATAAAATTATGAATGTCACATGATCTGAAACAGAATGTGACGTCAGAGTACATACATCTTCAGCGGTTCTAAGGTGTCAAGTATATTGTCAAAGTTGTGAAACAAGTGTCAAATAACAATCACGACCAGAACTTTAAAGTAAAATATATTATCAATTTACATAATAAATTCAGTTTTTATATTTTATTTTACCTCAACTCTTTAACACCCCTTATTTCGGTAGCAGTAAAACAATCGTTCTGATATAAAATCCGCCTCATCCAGCTATCGACCTTCGGTTAATTGTCCGATTTAGCTTGAGTGTAATTTGAATTAGCCATTATTACTTTATTATTCATTTGCAATGAGCAATGTCAGCGTCAAATGTCAAATTAAAAGATTTTGTTATTAACATGTGACAAACTTTAGCCTACGTTTATTTATATAAATAATATGAATAAATGTAGGTGATGGAAAAACTATTTTCCTATTGGCTATTAATGATGTAATGTATGTGCTTCTACGTCACAGGAGTGGGGGGTAGTTTTTCAGGACGCCAATCTTTTTATTTAATTATTTCCACAAATAACAACAAATTATTAAAATAAAAATTATTACTAAGAAAATCATTCCATAAACTTTCATTTAAAATAGATTTTGAAAAATGTGAAACAGGCTCATTACTTTGTCACAGGATTCTTCGCTGTTTTTCAATTTGAATAAAATTTTGTGATCTTAGTAATCCGAGAAAAATGAAACAAAAGTTATCAATCAAATGTGTCATAGTTATTTATATATTAAGAGCGTAAGGAGGCTTTTGTGGCCTGCGGAGGGATTTTGAGCCCGAGGCGTAAGCCGAGGGATAAAAACACGTCAAAGGCCATAAAAGCAAGTTATGCTCGAGGTATACATACAAAACTTTATGCACGGACGATAATTTTCAAATTATGAGTGTTAGAAAAATTGTATCGAAAAGAATTTGTCCTTGTACATCCAGTATCTAGTGTTACTATTAAAGCGGAAAACAACAGTTTATTGTTTGTTTATTAGTTATGTCATTTGAGTTTTATTTTGTGTATCTCCGTGCTTTCCATATAAATATCACAAAATTAATTTTCATTTTTCATAAAGAATATAAAAATATTCGATTTGAAAAAAAAATTTCATGCTTCCTGTTTAAATTGTTTATATTGTAGGTTATAATTTGGTTTGACGTTTTATTATAGCCCGCGGGCTATAAAATAACATCATTTATGTCAAAGAAATTCGTGTATAATTGTCAAATTATGATACGTCCGTGCATAAAAGTAATTATGTTTTCGTAACAAAAATAATCTTTTTCTTCAAACGTCATAAAAATGACATCTTTTGTGACTTGATTCACAAGGTAGAAATGAAATAAATAAATATCCATAGCAACTACAAAAAATGAGCAAATAAGAAGTAACTTGTAAAATAGAAACCTCTCATGTCGCCCCAAATTGCACTATAGCTATACTATACTATAACCTAAGAATAAAGTTACTAAAAACCTCCAACAGCTGTCAAATTTAAATTGATAATCTACAAATTGAAATATAAATAGTTTATATTTAACGAAGTAACATATTGTAAAATAGCATAAAGTGATAAGAAAAGATCATATTGTTTTTCAGCGATTCCTCGACATATCACCCTTCAGCAATAGTGCTGAACTTCCATGCAATTGAACAACTTCAAGGGTCATACGTGGCAATACTTCAAATTCTGATATAATTGCACATAAGGAGAATATAATATTGCATAGTTTTTATTAAACGTTAAACGTGAAAAATTTCATTTGAATGTTTATAACAAAAAGTGAACAAATACGAAAGTATCCATAGCAACAGAGCAATTGAAATCAGCAACCGTACTTCACGCAAAATACTTATAATTATTGTAACGTCAAGTGGTCATTTTTTTACCTGCCGCTACCTTAGGTAAGGGAGGTATAGGGATCGTGCTAAAAATCGGATATAGAGATTTTAGTAAATAAGCTCGTTTTGATGTCCCCAGAATCCGATTTTAATATTTTTACAATGATGTCTGTAGGTATGTATGTGTGTGTGTCTGTGTGTGTGGATCATGTGGACACGATTACTCAAATACTGTCAATGAGAAAATTTTGAAATTTTGTATACCCATTCTATACTAAAGATGGGAAGAGCTCATTAGTTTTTAGTGTATATCAGATAACCGGAAGTATCATTTATACAAGCTTTTAACAGTTTTTCTTGTAAAAAAAATTCATTGAATATAATTGTTTAGCAACTTTTATCAATACAAATTAAATATAATGGCACAATCTTCAATTCTACGATAAGCATTTAGTAAATAACTTGAAATAACTTTAAATATTGAATTATAAAATAATTTATTTTTGTACATCACTTTGCCTCTGCATCAAACAAAAACAATACTTTAATAACAAATTTGACATATTTAAACAAATGTCACTGTCACGAAGAAATAACATTAAAATTAGTAATGAAACCGTGTTAAGAAGAATTTAGTAGTTTAAATATGATTTTAATGAAATTAAAGTTTGTAAAAATAATATATTTTCCAACATACATAAATATTAGATATACAGGATAATTCGATTTTAGTTTGATGTTTGCAGCATTATATATCAAACAGCTCTCAAATAAGAACGTGATTTCAAAGTGTCAAATAATAGTTTGCGAAATGGATAATGTACGGCGAAGAATTTACACAGATTGCGTTTTAGAGCATAAGGAAGTTAGGTATTTGGTGATGATTTTGACAATAATGTATGTGTGACGATTTTTCCTTAAAATATATTAAGATCCGAAACTTCGCAAAGTTGGTATTTAATACTCTTATATAATTTGATTGCGTTTTAGAGCATAAGGAAGTTGGTGCTGATTTTGACAATAATGTGTGTGTAACGATTTTCTCTTAAAATATATTAATTATCCAAAACTTCGCAAAGTTGGTATTTGCTCACAGATTTTTCAGGAAAAACATAACAAAATGTAATCCAAAATTTCGTGTTACAAACTTTTCTATTTATAGGGCATTATTTTGATTGGTTTCTATAGAGTCGCTCTAATTATGTCCGATATTTTATATTGAAAAGTATTATTTATCTACAAGTACTTAAAGCGTCCCCTTGAAAGGTCAGGGGTAATTTTAAAGTTCCATATAACTCCCCAGTACACAAGTATGTTAATTAATCGCCTGAACCAATAAACAAGAATGTTCTAAAGCCAAACGCCTATAAATGCCATTAACTGTTTAGCAAATCATGTTTATATAGCTAAACTTTCATATTTGACATTTAACTTTTAGGAGTCTATAAAGTTCAACAGTATGAGACTAATTAATTGCAATCTTCATTAATTAAATACTAATATAAGAGTGTCTTAGACGTCGCCTAGGTTTCTCTTCAAAGTTGTTTAAGTTCCAAGAACTATATACAGGTGAAATCGAAAAGGAGGCCATAGGCATTTAACATGGGATATCAGTTTTTCTTTGCGAAAACGTTACCACATAATTTTATGGAAAAATACTTTGAATAAAAATTAAACGATTATTCTAGCTCTTCATATAAACGTAAAATGTAATTATAAACTTACAATTTTATAAACTTTTAGTCTAAACAAATGAGTAGTTTTAGGCCTGGTATTTTCATCTCTGATTAAATTGTCGGTTAATCTAACTGTTATAAAAACAATGTAGCATCGAAAAATTGACAGATTTGTAATTTTTAACACTTATCAGCCCGATTCACAAAAAAGTTTAAGCTAATCCTCATTTTTGGATTAGCGAATTCTACTCTAATTTTGACAATTTATATCTTAAAATATAGTCTAATCTATTCCTAGTATCTACCTTTATTGATAATATCATGAAAATTAAATTTTAAATACCGGAATAGAATAGAATTCACTAATCCAAAAATGAGGATTAGCTTAAACTTTTTTGTGAATCGGACTGTAAGTTATTAAAATCGATGCTACCTTTTTTTTAACTGACAGTTAAATTAACCAACTGTTTAATCGGTGATGTAAATATCAAGCCTTAATTGACAATTAGAACTAAAACAGTTTACCTTTTTGTGTTTTATGGTAATTTAATAATCTAATCTAAAGTTCTAACTGGCAGTTAGCTCTTAAAAACAGTAACTTTATAATTAAATTTAAAAAAATATATATATCATCACGGCATATTACCCATTTCTGGGTGTGCCAGTATCTACAACACATGTAGGCGTCGGTAATGATCACGATATATTTTACCGTGTGGGCGCTTACCAGGCGTCACCTCACGGGCACTCATAGCTGATGTGGAGAGTGCTCCACAGGGGTCACTTTTGTGGCATTTTAAAATTGGAAATATTTGGCGTCCGTCGAGATCGAACCCGGTACCCCCAGGTTCGCGACCAGACACTCAGGCACTCATTTTACGTTATATAAAATACTAGAATAATTGTTTCACATAATTTAGATCTAGAATTTAAATCTCTATAACATTTATTCGAAGTATTTCTACATAAAATAATTTTGTATCTTTTGCTTAAAGAAAAACTGATTTACTCATGCTAAACGCCTATAGCCCACCTTTCGATTTACATTCTGTAGATATTTTTACATGACGTTCTCTCTTTCAAACTCAAAGTTTTAGAAATGTGTCTACAAATGTTGTAAAATTGTAAACATATGAAATTGAAAATGGAATTAGTTTTATGAATACAGTCATACAAAAAAGTTTCCGTACGTCAGTAGTTTTAATGTATTTTACGAAAAATAACTATCTAAAACTCAATATATTTAATTTCCTTTTAATCCAAAATTCAACGCAGTATATTACGTTATTATTAATATAAAATAAACAAATAATTTAATTAATTTATTTATATTATGGGGTAAACATTAAAAGTATTCATAATTTTATGACAAAAAAGTCTCCGTACGATAACCAAAACATTTAAATAATGAACCATTTATTTATGTTTCATAAAGAAATATAATATTTGGAGGGTTTTCCTTTGGTTTTTCCAGCTGTAACTAAGCGATGAGTCAATGAATCCACTAAATTTTTGGTCACCGATGGCATTATATTCTGCCATTTTATTGTAATTAATTTTAAATTATTTTTTGCTTTACATTCTTATTTATTTTAATAATTTTCCGCATTTTCTCAATCCGGTTAAAGTCCGGAGACTGTTAGGGATGATTAAGCATATTTTTAATATTATACAGTACGCATTTTCTTATAGACGCGAATTATTTGTCGATTTTTTCTGATGCATGAAATTAAAATTGTCTGTTAAGGCCCTATTTTTCGGCACATTTTTTAAAATTTGCTTTTAAAATGTCGAAGTATCCTTTGCTATCCATTGTTGCAATAATTACTAATTTTCGTACTCCCGCTGAGGAGCTATAGCCCCTAGACATAATGCTATCACCGGCGTATTTAACTGTTACTATTAAATGCCTTAAATTTTACGTTTTCTCCATTTTTTTTTTGCCTTCTATCTAATCTGTATGTATTATACTTACTTACTTACGTTACCAGTAAACCTCATAAAGAATTAAAACTTTTAATTTAAAAGTAGAAAATCTAAAACATTTAAATGTAAGTTAAATACGGCGGTGACAGCATTATGTCTAGGGGCTATAGCTCCTCAGCGGGAGTACGAAAATTAGTAATTATTGCAACAATGGATAGCAAAGGTTACTTCGACATTTTAAAAGCAAATTTTAAACAATGTGCCAAAAAATAGGGCCTTAACAGACAATTTTAATTTTGTGCATCAGAAAAATTCGCTCTATAAGAGAATGCGTACTGTATAATATTAAAAATATGCTTAATCATTCCTCACAGGCTCCGGACTTTAATCAGATTGAGAAAATGCGGAAAATTCTTAAAGTAAATAAGAATATAAATCAAAAAAGAATTAAAAATTAATTACAAGTAAAATGGCAGAATATAATGCCATCGGTGACCAAAAATTTAGTGGATTCATTGACTCATCGCTTAGTTACAGCTGGAAAAACCAAAGTAAAACCCTCCAAATATTATATTTCTTTATGAAACATAAATAAATGGTTCATTATTTAAATGTTTTGGTTATCGTACGGAGACTTTTTTGTCATTAAATTATGAATACTTTCAATGTTTACTCCATAATACAAATAAATTAATTAAATTATTTGTTTATTTTATATTTATAATAACGTAATATACTGCGTTTTATTTTGGATTAAAAGGAAATTAAAGATATTGGGTTTTAGACTGCTATTTTTCATAAAATACATTAAAACTGCTGTCGTACGGAGACTTTTTTGAATGACTGTATTTTAATTCAATATACTCTAAATTATATATGAAGCCCAAACTGTATAGATTTTTTGTTGGTTATATGTATTTTTATGAATAATATTAAATATCAGTAAAATCTTACCTTTGTGTTTCTCAACAAGTACAATACTATGTAGCAAACTTACACAAACCAAAGTTTCATTTTCAGAATGTTGTATGATTTAAAATTTACGTAAATTTATTATATTTGACCTGCAAAATATTTTTAAATTATTTGTAAGCGACGAACAAGACTTAGCGGGAATTACAAACAATTTTTGGATATAAAATTAATAAATAAATTCACCAAATGGCTATATTTATGAAATTCTCATCAATCATGAATGTCACTTACGTTAACTATTTTGTCCATGAATAAAAAGTAAACTAGATTTCCTCTATATAAACGATGCTGGTTTTTGCCAAGTATTAGTTTTTGTAGCATACCCTTGACCTGACGATGCAAAAAATAACATCTTTTTTTTATACAGTCTATCTTCTGACCAGAGAAATTTACTTAAGAGTGATATATCATCTGGTTTTCTACCTATGTATATTCAAGTTTGGCAACAATACTTTAAATTATTTAAAATTGAGATTGAATTGTCTTCATTATAATTTTTTCTCAATCGTTTTGTACCTTGTTAAAAATACTTCAAAGTCTTAAGAACTTCTGTTGCAGAGAATTGTTAAAAATTGATTAAAATTAAGTTGTAATGGTTTGAACTTTGAACTTCTTGAAGATATTAAAATATCAAAGAGAATATAAAAGAAATGTCAAACTATTAGAAAGAGCTGTCAAACACTTCGTTTAATTAAATTTTCCTGAAAATTAGTTCACTCGATTACAGATTATAATAATTTGAAATGGCTTATGTTACAAATTATGAATGTATGGGAACGAAATTAAATTGTTTATAATAAAAGTACAATAAGATGGCAACACTTGAAACAGTTTAAATAAGATATTTAAAAAAATAACACTTGACATGTTTCACAAGATTTCAGTCTCTGTTAAATGACCGAGAGGTTGATCTAAAGACTGAAATCTTGTGAAATATGTCGTGTTATTTTTTAATTGTCTATATTGATTATTTAAGTACGTCTCTGAGAAAAATACAGCTACTAGATAAAATCTACCTGACTCGTACGCCATATTTTCTACAAATTCCATACCGAAAGTTTCTTGGAAAAGATTCTATAAATCCAATAAAATTATAATACGAACATACACTATATAAATTGCACTTGACACTGATATCTGTCAATCATAATTATTTGAATATATCAGCTGTTTCCATGATTATTGCAATGCTGGCTGATTTTTGAAAATCTAATCTCTTTATAATTCTTTTACTCTATCTATTGAATATGAAGGAAAATGTATATAACCAAACCGTATAGGCAATAAGATATTTTTTCAAATTAAACATAAAATGTCAAAAAATTATATTTAACAGCGTTTTTTTAAAAGAACTTCAAATAAGGGAACTTTCGGTTGACCAATTACAGCCAAAATCTAATCAGCTCTAGATATGAATGTAAAGAAGAGGAATACGAAAGAATTGCAATTTTTAGAATTGTAGTATTGGAGTTATCTTCGGAGAAATTTTTATCACATACACACGGATACACATAGTCAGCCGCATAGACCTACACACACACATACACACACACATACACAAATACACACCTCATTGTAAAACTAGTAAAATCGTATTTTAGGGACCCTAAAACGTGCTTATTCATTATAAACTCATCACTGATTTTTTCTGACTGAAGACAATACCTTCCCTTACCTAAAGGTAACGGACGATGTAAATAATATTTAACTGAGTTTTTTCAATAACTGTCAAGAACTTCAAATCAGAAAACTTTCGGTTGACCAATTATAACCAAAATCTAATCAGCTCTTTATATGGATATAAAGAAGAGGAATACGAATGAATTATAATTTTTAGAATTATAGTGTTGGAGTTATCGTCGGAGAAATTTTGGTCACACAGACGGATACACAGACACACACACACACACACACACACACACACAGAGAGAGAGAGAGAGAGAGAGAGAGAGAGAGATAGATACATCATCGTAAAACTAGTAAAATCGTATTCTAGGGACCCTAAAACGTGCTTATTCATTAAAAACACTAGTGATTCTGTCGAGACGAGATATTTCTCGATTCTCGTCTCGTTTCGTACTCGAGATTTCTCGTCTCGACGAGACAAGACAGAAATATAAAAAAAATTTTACGAGACGAAATATATTTGCCGAGACCTCGATTCTCGAAAACTGTTTCGAGAATTCTCGGTTGTTATTTTAAATTATGTAATATTTGGTCCCATAAACTAATTATTAAATTTATTCAATTTTGTATTAATAGCAAAGCTATGATATTTTTGAACAGTAAGATAATAAAGTATTTGACATTTTATGTCAGAATTTGTTAGCTAAGGTTTTTAGCGTTATTTTCTTTTTAATGTTTTATAACAGTTTAAAAATGCTAGATAAATATTAAATTAATAAAATTATAACATAATAAAATTTGCACAAAGTTTTAGGTTATAACAAATTTTGGCAGATAAAACGACAAATATATATCTTTTTGTTCAAATTGATATTAATATAAAATTGTATAAATTTAATAAATAGTTTATGGGACCAAAATATTCATATTAAATTTCCGCTTAACAATCCCTTTATATTAGATAAGTTCCCTATGTATACTTAATTTTCTTTGAAACCAAATATTACCTATTCTAATTTTAACCAAGTCACGTTCTTGTCATAATTTCTTTGCCATTATTTTATGAATCCTGCAGCTTTATCAGGACAGCAATATTTCCTACTTATCCTGCAGGATCACTAGGATAAGAGTCTCGCACATAAAATTGCGAGTGTGATGCTATTGATTTTTCGTTCAAGAGTACATGATTGTTGAAGTTCTTGGAAGTAAATTTAATTTACCTGTTACTCAAAGGTTTCAGAAAACCTGAAATTTTATTGCTGTGCTTTATGCTTTCTGGAATGTGTTATACGTTTCATAATTTCAAATGTAGAATGAATAAAAATGTACCCGTATAACAACTGTTGTGATATATGATTTTATTTGAAACTAAAATAACTTTTGTAAGAAAAGTTTTGAGAAAAAGATAGATCTCTTCATCACATAGAAAGATTTTTTTAATTGAAACGTTGACATAAGGGGTTGTTCCTATAAACTAAAGAGATAAAAAATCTAATTTTACAATATCTACTAATAGAGCACCATTGTCTTCAAGACGTAGTTTTTAATACCTTTTCTCATTTGTGTCTGAACCACAGAATAAACATTTATACAGAAGCGACACTCCTTGTCGGCAGCATTGTTGTTGCAATTTGACGTTTATGACCTTGAACTTTAAATTTGTTGGCAAATTACGCGCGATTTTAAATTGTTTTAAATGGCAAAAGAAAAATTAGAACATAAAAGTACAAAAATTTTAATTTTATTAACGAATTAAAAAGAAATCAGATAAAATAAACACATAATTATGTTTTATTAAACAAATACCTGAATTTTACAAATTCATTACAATGCAGAATTTTCTATATCTTTGATGTGGGAAATACAAACGTCAGACTCGATGAATATGTCCCATATCCTTCTCCATCAAATCTTCTCTTCCACAGGCCTGGAGCCACATTTTACACCTATATTTATTAAATGAATATACATTTTACATGACATGGTAGTTGTTTTACATAACTTACATTTCAGGATCTTTCGGAAACAAAAAAAAAAACTGACATTTCCCTGTATTTTTTTTAATCTACTTTTACAGTCTTTACATGAACAAACAAGTCGTCCCGATTCTACCTTCTTCGTTTTTACCTTCCGTCAAAAGGAAGGTATTGTTTTTGGTCAAAAAAATTCGGTGATGAGTTTTTAATGAATAAACACGTTTTAGGGTCCCTTCAATACGAATTTATTATTTTTAAGATGATGTCTGTATGTGTGTATGTGTGTCCGTGTGTGTGTCTGTCTGTGTGTCTGTGTGTGTGCCTGTGTGTGTGTCTGTGTGTGTGTCCGTGTGTGTGTGTGACAAATTTTTCTCCGACGATAACTTCAAAACTACAATTCTAAAAATTATGATTCTTTCATATTCCTCTTCTTTACAACCATATGAAGAGCTGATTAGATTTTGGTTATAATTGGTCAACCGGAAGTACCCTTATTTGAAGTTCTTAACAGTTTTTCTTGAAAAATCGCAGTTAAATATCATTTTCGACATTTTATGTGATTATCAATAGAAAGAATATCTTATTCTCTATACGGTTCGATTATACATTTTCCTTCATATTCAATAGATATAGAGTTATAGAGAGATTAAGAGAGATTAACTTTCGAAAATCAGTCAGCATTGCAAAAATTATGAAAACAACAGACACCAGATATAATAAAAAAAATCTAATTGACAGATGTCAGTGGCAAGTGCAAAACCAAAGTGAAAAGTATATGATCTGAAAGTGATATAAGTGACAGAGTGTCCCTCGCCAGTGACTTGCATTTGCGGCCTCGCCTCAAGATAAGAACTTATAATGCCAGAAGTACAAGAAAGGCAAAAGAGAAGATGGAAGGACTGTATAGCAGAAGATTTGAGAGAGGACGAACTGTGTCACGAAGATGCTTTGGACAGGAATGAGTAGAAAAGAAGAGTAAGAAACAGCGACTTCTAATAAAATAGGGAAAAGTTGAAGTAGGAGGAAGTGTTAAGTGCAATACATAATGTATTAAAATTTTATTAGAATTTAGAATCTTTTCAAAGGAACTTTCAGTATGGATATGTAAAAAATAGTGTGTTCTTGTTACAATTATACAGGATATATAGAATATTTTTCAAGGAACTTTTGGTATGGATATGTACAAAATACATCGAATTGATGGAAGGTTTTGTGCTGGCCACAACAGATTTTTTTAATCTACTTTTACTCTTAACATGAACAAACAAGTCCTCCCGATTCTACCTTCTTCGTTTTTTTTTTCATTTTATTAGAAACTAACACCACTTCTAAAATTATATATAGCCCGCGGGTCTCATTATAGCCCGCCGGGCTATAATGAAACCAAATTATAACCTACAATATAAACAATTTAAACATGCAACATGAAAATTTTTTTACAAATCGAATATTTTTATATTCTTTATGAAAAATGAAAATTAATTTTGTGATATTCATATGGAAAGCACGGAGATACACAAAATAAAACTAAAATAAACTGTTGTTCTCCGCTTTCGTAGCAACACTAGATACTGGATGTACGAGGACAAATTCTTTTCAATACAATTTTTCTAACACTCATAATTTGAAAATTTTCGTCCGTGCATAAAGTTTTGTATGTACCACGAGCGTAACTTGCTTTTATGGCCTTTGACGTGTTTTTATCCCTCGGCTTACGCATCGGGCTTAAAATCCCGCCGTAGGCCATAAAAGCCTCCTTACGCTCTTAATACATAAATAACTATTATTATTATTTCGTCAAAATTGAATAAAATATTGTACAAACCACGTGAGCTAAGAATGTTTATTCACTCGAAGATATTTCTTTCTTCTCATGAATAAACATTACCTTAGCTCATTTGGTGCGTAAATATCTAATATACGTATTTTTACCTCCCGCTACCCTTGGTAAGGGAGGTATAGGGATCGTGCTAAAAATCATGTATCGAGATTTTAGTAAATGACCACGTTTTAAGGTCCCTAGAAACCAAATTTAACATTTTCACGATGATGTCTGTATGTGTGTGTGTATGTATGTATATGTGTGTGTGTGTATGTGTAGGAATTTTGTCTTCGCTCTAACTCAAATACTACCATACAGAAAATTCTGAAACCTTGTATTTCTACCCTATTCTAATATGGAAAGATCCCATTAGATTTTGGTGTAAATCGGATAACCGGAAATGGCACTTTACCTGAAGCTCATAATGGTTTTTCTTCAAAAAATACCACTAAATGCAAATTTTTCGCATTTTGTCATTATGAAAATTAAAGATTATTGAATTTTCTATAGGAATACATTAATACTTTTTCTATATAATTTACAGATAAATTTAAAAATCATTTTTTTTTAACATCCCGATGCCTAAGATAAACACAATTTCTTTGTTACACATCATATTTCAAATGAATGTAACTGACAGGTGAATATCACTGTCAAAAAACTAATCACTTCAAATTAATAATAGTGACATTTTAAAAAGAAAATAGTAAATAAATCAATAGTTTTATGCAATGGAACAGTTTGCAGCGTTAGTAAATACGTAAGTATGTATTTAAATTAATAAAAATGGATAGGAAAGTGTGGCGAAGGAAGATTGTTGCGTAACTATTATTGTGGTCCGGATGGGGTTATTCGCTACCGAAAATCGGTCACTTTAATATGTTCTTATGTATGAATGCTATGATGATTGTGGAGAGGCGAAAGAAGAATGTTGTTAAAGAGTGAAGTGAGTCAGCTGAGCTCTTACTCTTATCCCTTTTCTTATTGTTACTATTGTTTCCGGGTATTTGCTAACCCCCTAAGTGGGAATCGAGTGATTTTATGTACGTATGTATGTATGTAAAAATTAAATAGCGGGAGGTTTTGTGTTGGCCACATCAGATTTTTTATATTAACTTGCTATTGTTTTGTAACTATTTATTTATGTCATTTATGTTGTTTTCCCTAAAGAAGGCAGCAGTATATGTGGCCGAAACGTAGGTTTAAATTGAAATATATACAGAACTTAAACTAAAAAGTTGTATTATTCTAATTGTTAACCTACAGATAGATTTGCGTAACGTCTTTCAAAACTTTTTTGGAAATTTAAACATAGCATATTATTAAACAACTATTATGAATTTATTATGTCCAGTGACAATTAGATTAGAACTTATTTAGTAATAAAATTTGGAGCATAAAATTTTTCTCAATACTTTTGTTACAAGACGCTTGAACCTCAAACAGTCACTAATCACTTATTTATCTATTCCTAGTTTAAAAACAGAGTACCTACAGAACATTTATGATTTTATGTCATTTGTGACCTTTGCCATTTCGCCGGTCCGTCCTATTTCATTTAGTGAACTGTGAAGTCGAACTCGTCAATTTTTCTGCAGAGGAAATAGGTTGCAAATTGGCCAAGCGATCAGCGGTTGCGGTTCTTATCGATTTTAATATTTCTTTGACCGAGGCAGATTGCTTTCGTTTCATGTCCTTCTATTCACTTTAAATTGCATCGTTTAAATAATTGAACATTACGACGAAATTATAAAGGATGATTAGATAGAGATATGTTTCCTTTGTAATATAAGGAAAGATTTGGATTATATATTATACAGAATGTCTCTCAAATAGGGAGACATTGCTTAGGGCCAGTTCTACAATGCTAGTATAATTCGTGGTATAGCTATTCCATGGGTAAATAATTCTTTAATTTTATAATCCGAATGTAATTGTAAATGTTCTACAAGATATATTTATTCTTTGGTTTGTTATTCCTAGTTTATGCTATAATATTGCAACGTTGGCTATACTGGTACTTGTAAAATTGTCGTTTAACCTAAGATTTTTAAGATCAAACGTCAATCTGTTTATGTAAACATAACTTTAAATATTAAATACTTTCTGCGGTAATAATTCTAAATAGTTCTGCATCATTTCCACCAGGTGACTGTATTTTCACGTGTGTACAATCCAAGCTACCTATAACATTAGGAAATCGTGCTATTTGATAAAACCGTAGAACAGTCCGTTCTTTCTCTTCTTGTGTTCTAGATAAATAAATATATCGTTCTGCTTGTAATGCAAGTGCCTCAGATACAGTTCTTACAATCATACACGCTGAAGTTTTGCTAACTCCAGAAAAATCCGCAAGGCAATAAGCACTGTGCCTACAGCGTAAAATCTAAGTGCTGATTCAAATACACGCAGATTATACAGATCATTATAAGCCATTACTAAAACTGCTCAAATATAATAAATAATTAAATAATGTTAATTATTTGCGAACAATATAATCTGACATTCCAATTTATCTATGGAATAACTTTTTATTCGGTCAATTTACCAGCGAATAAATTAACCCCTTGTTTATAGTAACGAATAGTCTCAAATAAACTTGTAGAATCAAGATTTGAAATTTATACCAAGAATAAACTTATTCCTCACATAAATAGGCATTGTAGAATCGGCCCTTAACCACAGATTCCTGAGGCTAAAATAAAACAATTTAACTAAACTTGCTTCTACCGGAAAGTGTACCATTTAGCCAGTATTCTACTTCAAAGTTCTTGGAAAAAAAAATTAATTTTGCTTATAATAACAGAATGCTTTATTTAATTTGGATGAAATGTGGTATGACAGTAGTTCATATGGTTATGTCATCTTTTAAGATGATACTTGTTGTTATTAGTGAACCACTAGTGTATGAAACTTAGGTGTCCCAACGTTGATTAGACCGTAACTTTTTAATGGCAACGTCGATAACGTGAAATTATTATTTTTTTTTTTTCAGAAAGATACATTTAATAGTAAACTTTTCTTTCTCTGTATAATTTGTGATATCTGTTACGAGTTACAAAAAAAATAATAAAACAATTGAGAGAGGTATTGGAATCATGCTAAAAATCCCATATCCAGATTTTAGTGGATTAGCACGTTTTAAGGTTCCTAGAATCCGATTATAACATTTTTACGATGATGTCCATGTGTGTGCGTGTATGTATGTGTGGATGTTGGAACCACGGTTTCAAAATGCATCTATTTTTGTTTATTAATATAAAATTATACATTAGGGTGGCAACTTTCGTTGCAATTTTGTTCATTTATTTACAGATTGAAAGATCTGGAAGACTTACAGATTTGTTCAGAATTGACCCATTAGTATTTTTATCTCTCGCTAAGACAGATATTGAAATCATACTGAAATTCGTGTATCCGGATTTTAATGGATAAGCACATTTTAAGGTCCCTATAATCCGATTGTAACATTTTTACGGTTTCTCAAATACTATAAGACTTAAAAAAATATTTAACTGCAGTTTCCTCAATCTGACATTCCTGGGAAGAGCTGATTAGATTTTGGTAACAATTGAACAACCGGAAGTAATAGTTTCTTTAAAAAATCTTCTAAATTTTATTTTTTGAATATTTCTGTTATTACTGATATTAAAGAATATAAAAATCTCTATCCGATTCATTTAAAATGTTTATTATATCTTTTATAGAGTTAAACATAAAGACATATAAATATATAAAATAATATGTTGTAAACGTATCTTGCAGCCCATGGCAAACAAGTGGAAAAATTTAAATGTTTGCAATTGTCAGATAAATGTGAGTGTCAAAAAGCCAGAGACATTACTGAAGACTTTTTCTGGGAAGTACATTTAATATTTCTTATTTTATTATTAATTAAATATATGAATATACCTTGCAAAAATACCGCCAATCTCATCAATGAATAGGAAGAATCTCAAACTTTATAAGAATAACAGTGAAGAGAATGAATTAAAAAATATAAAAATATAAAGAAGATGTGTTTTTTGTGAGTATCAGAAATGTATAAATAAATAAATATATCATCACGACATAATACCTATTTCTGAGTGTACCAATCTGTGTTGTACACAGATTTCAGTAATGATGCTGACATATTTGTACCGTGCGGGCGTTTACCAGGCGCCACCCAAGAGCACTCATTGCTGGCGTGGAGAGTGCACCACAGGGGTCACTTTTGTGCATTTAAAATTGGAAATATTTGGCGTCGGTCGGGATCGAACCCGATTCTCCAGGAAAATGGTGAGAGGTCTTGTGCTGGCCACAACAGATTTTTATTATTAAGACGAAGGTTATTTAAATCACCTATACGCATTTAAATTCTATAACTTTGTAACAATATTTTAAATTATGTACATTTTAAAATCAACCATTTATCTCTCAATCTAACATTCTATTTTCACAGATGTTCCAAATTTATTCTGCTTTCCACTCAGTTTCAGTTTCATGAATATATTTGCAGGAATCTGTCACAGAACTACTACTCAAACATATTACTAGACGAGCCAATGATTTTGAGAAAATAATAACGTATATTTTCTCATAATTGTAGACGATTTAATATTCTAGTTGCGTTAAACGAAACTCATCTGAATTCTAAATTAATTTTGTTGTAATTACTGTTTCGGCTGATATTATTAAACTTTGTGAGTGCTTCAGATTCTTCGAATAAATGAATACAGGCAACTTCTACGTCCAATATTCCAATATGAAACTTTATATATTAACCCTTTGGAGGTGGCGCCTAGTCTGACAAACCCGACCGATTTTATAACATACTGAAAAAAATCTGATGTGGCCAACACAAAACCTCCCGCTATTTAATTCTTATTAATTTAAATACCTACGTATTAACACTATTAAGTAGGTAATGCAGCAAACTGTTTCATTGCATATAACTATTGCTTTATTTACTATTTTCTTTTTAAAATGTCACTATTATTAATTTGAAGTGATTAGTTTTTTGACAGTGACATTCACCTGTCAGTTACATTCATTTGAAATATGAACTGTGTAACAAAGAAATTGTGTTTATCTTAGGCTTCGGGATGAACAAAAAAAATGATTTTTAAATTTATCTGTAAATTATATAGAAAAAGTATTAATGTATTCCTATAGAAGATTCAATAATCTTTAATTTTCATAATGACAAAATGCGAAAAAATAGCATTTAATGGTATTTTTTGAAGAAAAACCATTATGAGCTTCAGGTAAAGTGCCATTTCCGGTTATCCGATTTACACCAAAATCTAATGGGATCTTTCCATATTAGAATAGGGTAAAAATACAAGGTTTCAGAATTTTCTAAATGATAGTATTACATACAGACATCATCGTGAAAATGTTAAAATTGGATTCTAGGGACCTTAAAACGTGGTCATTTACTAAAATGATATGTGATTTTTAGCACGATCCCTATACCTCCCTTACCAAGGGTAGCGGGAGGTAAAAATATTGTTGGTTTATATTTTAAGAATTAAATTTTTATTTGCTTTACTTTTTACCTTCCGTCACCTTTAAATAAGGAAGGTATTGTCTTTGGTCCAAAAATTTGATGGTGAGTTTTTAATGAATAAGCACGTTTCAATGTACCTAGACTACGATTGTACTAGTTTTACGATGATGTCTGTATGTATGTATGTGTGTGTGAGTGCGTGTGTGTGTGTGTGTGTGTGTGTGTGTGTGTGTGTTTGTGTCTGTGTGTCTGTGTGTCCGTGAGTCCGTGTGTGTGTGTGACAAATTTTTCTCCGACGATAACTCCAAAATTATATCTAAAAATTATGATTCTTTCGTATTCCTCTTCTTTACATCCATATGAGGAACTGATTAGGTTTTGGTTATACATAATTAGTTAATCGGAAGTTCCCTTATTTGAAATTCTTAACAGTTTCTCTTGAAAAAACGCGGTTAAATATCATTTTTCGGCATTTTATGAGATTATCAATATGAAAGAATATCTTATTTTCTACACGGTTTGATTATAGATTTTCCTTCATATTCAATAGATATAGAGTAAAAGAATTATAAAGAGATTAACTTTCATAAATCATTCAGCTTTGCTATAATCATGAAAACAGCTGATTTATTCAAGTATTCGACTTATAGAATCTTTTTCAAAGAAGAGTTATAGAATTATAAAAAAAATAACTTAAGTCAGCTTTGCTAAAATTATAGAAACAGCTAATATATTCAAAAAATTCTAATAGTCAGTGCAAAACCAAAGATGGAAAGTATAAGATGTGAAAATGCCGGGAGTACGAGGAAGGCCAAAGAGAAGATGGAAGGACTGTGTAGCAGAAGATTTGAGAGAGGAAGAACTGTGTGAAGATGCGTTGGACAGGAATAAGTAGAAGTAGAGATGCATTCGGGCCGGGCCGGGCCGGGCTTTGAGGTTTGGATCGACTCGGCACGAAAATAAAAATTACCGGCCCGACTCGAAGATCGACTCGACAAAAAATTAACTAACCCGGCTCGAAAATTGACTCGAAATCGGGCCGGGCTTCGGGCCTGGCCGGGCCAAAGCTCGAAAATGGGTGCATCCGGCATTCCTAATGTTGATTTTTATGTTAAAGCTAAATGTTTAACTTTTTTCATGTCAAACTTATAAAAAAATCTACATTCTTATAACTTTCAACATTAGTTAACATAAGTAGTTACAAAAAAGAAACCCTTCTAGTGCAAGTTTGTTATAAAAATTACAGAACTACGTGTATTTAACACTTTGTTTATCAAAGTCCTTCGAAAATTTAAAAAACTTTTTCACAAATTTTATATAGAAAATATAATTTACATAAGGATTTTTTATCTAACTTTGTTTCTTCTCAAAAATAGGACAAGAAATCATTACGGTAGGAACAAAAATCACTTTTATTTAAGTATACGAGTAATAACAAAAATAATAGCAACATCACAATATAGTTATTATGCTTTAATGAATAACCTTGAATTCTTGAAGTAAAATAATACATTTTTATTTATTAATATGTGAAGTGTGTTGTTATTAAATCATTTTGATCCTTTTTAACTTCATCCATTTTCATTAAAATATTAAGGAAACTGTGCATTTGATTGAACTATAAGATTTTTCGGGCCGGCCCGAAAAGCTCAAATTTTCGGGACGGGCCAAAATCAAAAGTCCGACTCGCCTCGATTTTTGAAAATGATTAGCTCGATTCGGCCCGATAAATAACTCGAAATCGAGGCCGGCTTCGGGCCGGGCCGAGCCAAAGCTCGAAATCGAGTGCATCTCTAAGTAGAAGAGAAGAGTAAGAAACAGCGACCTCTAATAAAATAGGGAAAAGCTAAAGAATGAGGAAGTGTCAAGTGCAATTTACATAATGTACGTTCGTGTTAAATTTTATTGGATTTATAGAACCTTATAAAGGAACTGTCAGTGTGGAATTTGGACAAATACATCGACTTGATGGAAGGTCTTATGTTGGCCACAACAGAGTTTTTTACTTTCAGATATACAAACATGATTTACTAAACAGTTAATGGCATTTATAGGCGCTTGGAGCAAGAATGTTCTTGTTTATTGGTTCAGGCCATTAATTAACATACTTGTGTACTAGGGAATTATATGGAGCTTTAAAATGACCTCTGACCTTTCAAGGGAAAGCTTTAAGTACTTGTAGATAAATAATAGTTTTCAATATACAATATCGAACATAATTAGAGCGACTCTGTAGAAACCATTCAAAATAATGCCCCATATTTTGATTCAACATATTTTCAAACTTTTTATATAATATAAAGGTAACATATTCATAAAATGTTATGGAAGTTAAATAAGTAATTCAAAACTGTTGTTTTAAATTTTGTAAGTATATAAATATTTGAATACGGATGTGAAATGCGACAAAAATAGAACGACTGTATAAAAATCTTATATTTACTATATAAAATCTGATGTGGCCAGCACAAAACCTTCCGTCAATTCAATGTATTTTGTACATATCCCATACCAAAAGTTCCTTGAAAAAGATGCTGTATATCCTGTAAAATTTTAACACCACACACTATTTTTTACAAATTCCATACCGAAATTTCCTTTCCCTATATTATTAGGGGTCGCTGTTTCTTACTCTTCTCTTTTACTGATTCCTGTCCAACGCATCTTCTTCACACAATACTTCCTCTCTCAAATCTTTTGCTACACAGTTCTTCCATCTTCTCTTTGGCCTTTCTTGTACTTCTGGCATTGAAAATTCCAATCTTGAGGCGAGTCTGCAACTGCAAGTCATTTGCGAGGGACACTCTATCACATTCACATATAACTTTCTGACCCCATACTTTCAACTTTGGTTTTGCATTTGAAACTGACATCTGTCAATTAAAAATTTTTGAATTATCTGCTGTTTCCAAAATTTTAGCAAAGCTGGCTAATTTTAGAAAGTTAATCTCTCTTAATGTCTCTATAACTCTATATGTATTGAATAAGATATTCTTTCATAATGATAATCACAAAATGTCGAAAAATGATATTTAACTGAGTTTTTTCAAGAAAAACTGTTAAAAACTTCAAATAAGGGTACTTCCGGTAGATCAATTATAACCAAAATCTAATCAGCTCTTCACATGGATGCAAAGAACAGGAATACGAAAGAATTATAATTTTTAGAATTGTAGTATTGGAGTTATCGTCGGAGAAAAATTTGTCACACACGGACACACACACACACACATACATACATACATACATAAGACATCATCTTAAAAATAGCAAATTCGTATTCTAGGGACCCAAAGCGTGCTTATTCACTAAAAACTCACCAACGAATTTTTTGACCAAAGATAATACCTTCCTTACCTAAAGGTGACGGAAGGTAAAAAAAATTATTGTGCTCAGGACATAACCTTCCGTCAATTCTATGTATTTTGTACAAATCCCACACCAAAAGTTCCTTGGAAAAGATTCTACGTATCCAGTAAATCTATAACACGAACATATACCATTTTCTACAAATTCCAAACCGAAATTTCTTTGGAAAATATTCTATAAATCCAATAAAATTATAACACGAACATATACTATGTAAATTGCACTTAACACTGACATCTGTCAATTAGAATTATTTGTATATATCAGCTGTTTCCATTATTATAGCAAAACTGGCTGATTTATGAAGGTTAATCTCTTTATAATTCTTGAACTCTACATCTATTGAATATAAAGGAAAATGTGTAGACAATAAAATATTCTTTTATATTGATATTCACATAAAATGACAAAAAAATTATATTTAATTGCGTTTTTCGAGAAAAACTGTTAAGAACTTCAAATAAGAGAACTTCCAGCTGACCAGTTATGACCAAAATTTAATCAATTATCCATATGGATGAAAAAAGAGGTACCATATACAGGCTGGTTGATTTTTCATTGTCCAGCTTATATCTTCTGAAATATTAAAGATACAAAAAAAAAGTTATATACAAAAGTTGTTTAATACAACTTGATCTATAATTTAGCATAAACAATTTTTTTCCAAGGCCTACCATTTTTTTGGAAAAATGTTTAACTTTAATTTTTTAAATGGAACACCTGTATATTTTGACAGAATAAGATTCTTAATAAATTTCTCTTTACAATGATGTGTAACAAGTAAGAATTTACTTATAATTATGTCCTATAAAGCAAATAGAAATATGATAAAAGTAAGCTATGATATTCTATTGTTTATACCTGTAACTTCTGTCACACATGAACATTGGCTAAGTAGGGGTTTTTCTTTGAATAAAATTATGTCTAATAAAGCAAGTAATAGAATTACTAGCATTGATGATTTACAATATTATTAATAGTTTTATTTAAATATCAAGTAGCAATCTGTGACATATGTTACTGGTATAAACAATAGAATATCACAGCCTACTTTTGTCGTATTTCTATTTGCTATATTAGACATAATTTAAAGGTAAATCCTTACTTGTTACACATCATTGTAAAGAGAAATTTATTTAGAATTTTATTCCGTAAAAATATATAGGATGTTCCATTTAAAAAATCAAAGTTAAATATTTTTCTAGAAAATTGGTAGGCCTTGGGAAAAAATCTTCTAAATATTATATTTTGAAAATTTAGCATTAAGTACTCAGTGTGACAAATTTAAACTTTCTTATTGTCTTCCTATAGATTTAGAGATAAAAAATCTGATATGGCCAGCACACGACCTCCCGCTAATTCGATGTTTAAAATTGCAATGAGTTTGGAGTAAAATATCACTTTATCGTTTGTAAACAAAATCTAATTCATTGTTCCAATAAATAGAAAAGTCTTTAATAAGAAATTTTGTATTATATTTTATCAAGTTTTTTTTTTGAAAATCTGTTAAGGGCTCTTAGTTAAGAACTACATCCGACTTATCATATATACACAAAATCTAATATGTTGTTTTCAATCATATACGAGTTTTAAAACCAAATTTGAGAAGTTTTTATTATATAATATATTTTTTCAAGGAAATCAGTCCAGAGCTTCAATTAAAGTACCACTTAATGTTTATTAATTTTAGAAAAAATCTAATATGTCGGTCTCATTAATATAAAAGTGTTAAATACATGATAATATATTTACTACTATAATTTTAAAAACAACTAGCTTTTGACAATGACTGCACAATATAACAACCAACGGTTTGGCAGCTAATAGGGGAACCCCAAACAAGTTTAAATAATGTAACACTGCGCGCAGGCGCAAATAAGCAAGACAAGAAATATGCAAGGGTCTTGCAAGCAAGACAAGATTTTTGCTTGCAAGAGTAACACAAGACAAGAGTCATTTAAATTTCTTGTCTTGTTTTGCAAGACAAGACAAGAAATAGCCTAGCAAGACAAGAAATCTTGTCTTGTGAAACACTATTAATAACTTTTCTATATAACTTTTTCTTGTATCTTTAATATTTCAGAAGATATAAGCTGGACAATGAAAAATCAACCAGCCTGTATAAAAGAATTATAATTTTTAGAATTTAGTATTTCGAGAGAAACAACTTTTCAATCGACAATATCCAATTTTGCGCTCTTAATACAAAATAGCTATTATATTACAAAAAAAAAAATTATGCCAAAACTTATGGGACATACCTACGTTACTAGTATATCATGCTTGTTGTTTTCAAGCTTGTATCAGTCTAGTTAAATTAATGATGGATGACCAAAAGGCGAAGGTTTTACAATAAATAGCAGTTGCAACTAGGTACTTGCGTGACCAAAGTATACCTA
Source organism: Ophonus ardosiacus (assembly GCA_943142095.1). Taxonomy (NCBI): domain Eukaryota; kingdom Metazoa; phylum Arthropoda; class Insecta; order Coleoptera; family Carabidae; genus Ophonus; species Ophonus ardosiacus. The sequence continues at coordinate 36,694,774 of OW964835.1, forward strand.
CCCTTATACTGTTGCATTTAAGCTTCTAAGAAGCTACTCCGAAACAGAATTGACATTAATTTATAAAAAGACAATTGCACGTAATTGTAGTAGTCTCTGATATTATCTATTAGTCATAGATAACGTTGATTACCTGTAGATATTGGAAATTAATTTATGAGGTAGGTATACTATAAATTGATTTCAACATTCAACATAGAATATATTAATTATAGGCTATCCAGCGAATCAAGCGGTTTACGTCATCGTTTAGGGATTTTTGAAATTTCCTTTATATTTTTAAATATATTTTATTAACGGTATTTTATTTGTTTTTTTATTATTATTAAGTATTTGAAACCTTTAATAGAAATAATTATATTTGGAAACATTATTATTAAGTAAAATTTTGTTCATTTTTGCAAAATGACGTTTGATTATATTTTTTTAATATTGGTAATTCTGAACATGTATATTACTAAATATTATATGTCTACATTATACTTTTCAACCTGTATTGTGATTTCATTTTGTTTTTTGTATTGTTGTTCATTGACAAAATGTCAAATGCTCTGTCATGTCAAATTCAAGAGGTTGTAGTTAATTTATTGACTTATTTTGAAAATGAAAAATAGTTTGGTGGGCTCTTACTTCCACTGAATTGTAATATTGAGTTAATATTTCGTTCTTTTATTAGTAATAATTTGAAAATTAAATCTATATGTACAGCGTGTGGCAAACGCTATACGCAATGTACAGAAACAGTTAGAAATTGTATGGTATGCAATTTTCTGTATTTTTTTTAAGGATCTCACATAATACTAGATGGTTTGTTGCATATACTACAAGAATGAAGTATTTATAACGGCGTAAGCAGTATCGTTCAGAATATTTTAAATAAAATTGGATTTCGCTGAAAAAAAATGATACCAGACGTGTTACCTTTTTAAGAAAGATTTGGATTTATGAAGGCAACCCACAGATCATATTTTAATCCGTTTTACATGCTCATGTAAACTTTTTAACATATGACGTCATTGTTTCTAGTGATATTGGCTGGTAGCTCAAGCCCTGTTTTAACTAAAACACTGTTTTAAGAAATGTCAAATTCAAATTTCAATATTTAATTTCACCTTGATGTTTAAAGAACGATTTTTTTAAAAATATTTGTTTGAATACAAACTATATTCCGCTTTAAAATCATATTTTGATAAATTTGATACTATTTATTTTTGTTATTAAATAATGAAATCTGACATTTCTTAAAACAGCGTTTTAGTTAAAACAGGGCTTGTGCTACCAGCCATTGTATTTATGACGTAAACCGCTTGATTTGCTGGATGGCCTATATAAAGAATCAAGATGTATTTAAAATGATAAATATATATTTTTTTACATTCCGTCACCTTTAGGTAAGAAAGATATTGTCTTTGGTGAAAAAGTTAGGTGGTGATTTTTTAATAAATAAACACGTTTTAGGGTCCTTAGAATACGATTTTACTAGTTTTACGATTTCCGTGTTTGTGTGTGTGACCCAAATTTCTCAGACTAAAACTCCTACACTACAATTCTAAAAATTATAATGAATTTGCCGCCACAAATTGACTGTTACACTAACGTAGTCTTTACTTATATAGCATAAAATGGAAATGGCGAGAGGTATTGTGTTGGTCACAACAGATTTTTTACCTCTCGCTAAGAGAGGTATTTGAATCATGCTAAAATTCGCATATCCAGATTTTAGTGAATAAGCACGTTTTAAGGTCCCTATAATCCGATTACAACATTTTTACGATGATGTCCGTGTGTGTGTATGTATGTAGGTATGTGTGTGTGTGTGCGTGTGTGGATGTTAGAACTACGGTTTCTCAAATACTATAAGACTTAAAAAATATTTAACTGCAGTTTTCATCTGACAATCCTGGGAAGAGCTGATTAGATTTTAGTAACAATTGGACAACCGGAAGTAATAGTTTCTTTAAAAATCTTCTAAATGTTATTTTTTGAAAACTTCTTTTATTATTATTATTGAACATAAAATTGTACATCTGATACATTCAAAATTTTTATTATACCTTGTATAGATTTAGAGATAAAGGCACTGTAATATATAGAATAATCTAATCGAAGAGGCCGAGGCACTAAGGAAACCAGTTAACAAATTCAAATGTTTATAACATAGTTTGTAAATGATAGATGTCAGTGTCAAAAACAATATTTGGGTAAAGTTCTGTAATGTTTTTGTTATAAAACGACGGTTCGATAGCGAAGTGCAATACAATACTTATATAACATAATATGGAAATGGCGAGAGGTATTGTGCTGGCCACAACAGATTTTCTCTGGTATATGTTTCTAATGCAGATAATAAATATCAGTTCTGCCCATTAAACACAATTAGTAATTCTTGTCGTGTTGCCAAAATCGTTTTCTGAAATTTGCTATCCTATATACACTGCTATATCTGATTAAAATAGTTTTTTCGCGATCGCCCAGAATATGAGCTCTTTCTGATCGCTATTTAGACCGGAAAGTCCTTCTTTGCTGAGCTAGCTCGGAAAGTTGTCTATAAGGGATCGGAAAGTACTTTACCGATCCCGGGACCGGTAAAGCTAAATGTTTCTATGGACATCAGTTGTTTATTTATTTCTTATTTGCTCGCAGTAAAAAATAAAATAATACTTTTTTATTCTTTTTTCAGGATCGCAAAAAAAATATTGTACCCAACATGACCTGAAAGTGTCTATACTGGGCTCACAAGCTTCCAGAGCGAGCCGTCACTTTCAGGTCTTGTTACGTAAATTACTATTGTAGTTTTCTTTATACTTCACTCACAAACGCTGAAAGATACTCGAACTAAAATAGAACATGGAAGAGCTGTAGAAGTGTGAACGTAGATTTTACTTTCCAATTTATTGGGACACTGAGTTATCAGCAAGTTTTAATGAAGGGATTACCGAACTTTGAAAATTAGTAGCGGTTTTATGGCCCTGAAATTCAAACTAGATTTCAGGTCTCAGAAGAAATTATTGATGAACCCACAACCTGTACCTAAATTAAAAAATGAGAACTGATTGACCGATGTAGCATTTTTATTGGACATGCGTTTCTAAAGCTGGATTTACATGGACTGTTGCAATCGTTAATTTTTTAGCTATAGCGGTCGTCATAACAACTACTCTGTTCACATGCTCCGTCATAAATATCAATGTGTACAGTTCCAAACTTGAAAAACGATATATTACCAAATCATATGTTTTGATCTCCATGACATTTCCGGTTTTCATAACCTATAATAAGTTGTGTTTTCCAATTAACTCTTAATTGGCAAAATAATAAAACACCTCGGTCTATAATACCGCTAGTAATTCTCAACTGAAATAACCGATAGAGGCGCTGCAAGCATTTTCAATATGGCGGATGCATGACGGTAGGTGTACAATCTGTCACTGTCATTTGATACAATTTTGCTTGTGTTTCTTGAAAATGAAGCTAAGTATTGTTCAGATATTTGACTTTCTAAAGGCTACTGATCATTCTAAGAATATTGTTGAAGGTATGATTGTATATAAGGTTCATTTACTACTTTATTTAAAATATTAATCTTGTAAACAGGCGAAGAAGTTCTGAATGCGAATCACATTATGTTAAGTGGAATTACCGATAGTTATTTAGAAATTATAAATGTAGTATCACTCTGTCTTCAAGCAAGTGCTCTGTCGTCACAAATATGGTACAGCATTTTTTTTATTTCTCCGTTGAGAAGGAATTTCTAAAAATTTAAATAATCATAAATATGTTTCAAATATAATTATTAATAATAATACCTGGAAGAATAAAGTCATTGGCTGGTAGTACAATCCCTGTTTTAACTAAAACGCTGTTTTAAGAAATGTCAAATTTCATTATTTAATAATAAATAATATCAAATTTATCAAAATATAATTTTAAAGCAGAAGATAGTTTATATTCAAACAAATATTTAAAAAAATCGTTCTATACGCATAAGGGTGATATTAAATATTGAAATTTGAATTTGACATTTTTTAAAACAGTGTTTTAGTTAAAACAAGGCTTGTGCTACCAGCCACTGTCTTTAAAATGTCTCGAACATACCCTTATATACTTGGAAATTTGTTTTCCAGAACGTAAAACATACTTCCAAGCTTGAAATCTATCCAATGTTTGTTGAATGCCTGCATTTTTAGTTATAGTCACTTTATTTTTACCTATTTTTGGAAAAATGTGGAAACTTAAATTAGTTTCCCTACTCATAAGCGAATGACACCCCTATACGCAACACATAATAATGCTTTTACCGCGTTTTGCAACATTCGTTTTCGTATAAAAGAAATACTTTTAAAAAATGTATGCTAACATTATGTTGAATTTGCTCGTGGCTCAAAAATGACAATTCACAAAAACCGTATTTCAGCAGATGGTCACTGCACTAGGTGCATACTTTTGCGGATAGGGGTACCGGAACCCATGAGGTGCTAGGCCGCATTTAATACGCGAGGCCTGCTTAAGTCTGGGACTTGAGAATAACCATATTCCTACACTCCCTCCTGTCTATTTTATTAGATGATAATTGCATGCCTGTGATCATTGTTGTGATTAGAATAACAATGTGTATTTATACATCCTAGAGGGGAATGCGCCCTAGGAGACCAATCCGACGCTGACCAGTTTGTCTAAGTGTGGAAGAGGATGCCAATAACAGGTCAAAAAGAATGTGAAATGTATATTAGTTTAATGCATGTATTATCACCCATATATTCCTAACAATAAATAGTTTTGTAGTAATTAGCCTAACTTCACGTGCAAGTAGCATTAATAGTCCTAATTAGAAAGGAAAGAAAAGATTATAGAATAATACAGTACGTCTATATAGTGGACCGAATTCAGCACTCTTCTTTAAGTTAGTAATCGTCTCTAGTAACCATGGAATCAGCTTGTATCTTCTTCTTATTAACGCATCAATCCATATGTCTTTTTTATTTTGTTATTTTTAGATAAACTTCTTTAGTTACAGAAGAGTGCTGAATTCCACCCATTGTTTCAGAAAAAAATCTAAATCGGAATAGGCTATGAACACAGAAACGTATGTCTGATCATTATTCAATTCAAACGTCAACCTATACAGACGGCTCCAAAACAACCAATGGAACCGGAGCTGGAATATATGGGGCAAAGGGACTAAGACACAACCAATCGGTTGGACTTGGGACAAATGCAACAGTATTCCAAGCAGAAGTACACGCAATTTTAACCAGCGTGTAATTACTATTGGAGAAAAACTACCACAATAGAAGAATCTCCATAGTAACAGACAGCCAAACCGCACTTAAGGCACTAAACTCGTGTGAGGTAGGCTCAGGACTAATTCTGGACTGCATCCACAGATTCAATGCCTTAGGAGCGACGAATAAATTAAGATTGATATGGGTACCCGGGCATTCAGAAATTGAAGGAAACCAGGCAGCCGACCATCTTGCAAAAGATGGAACAAATATACCTTTTATAGGACCAGAACCTGCTTGCGGAATAACTGCGCAAACAGTTAAGCAAGAACTTAATACTTTGCTTTGGCAATGGCACAAACGGCATTGGACAGCCACATCAGGCCAAAGACATTCCAAGCTCTTCCTGAATGAGCCACCCAAGAAAAGAACAGACAACTTACTTGTAATGAGCAAGCAAGATGTCAGACTAATAACAGGACACTGTCAATTAAATAAACATTTGCATAGGTTGGGCCTCAAACAAGAACCAACATGCAGAGGATGTGGAGAAGAGGATGAAACCCCTGAACACTTAATATGTCACTGCGAAGCATTTATGGCAAGCAGACATAGTCTTTTAGGAGCAAAGAAATTGCACACTGAGACACTAAAGGACAGTAGTCTAAAGAAAATCTTGGAGTTTACAAAACATACAGGGCTCCTAGAATAGGAGGAAACACGGAGGGTACAATAGACCAGAAAGGTCGTAGCACAGGAGCAAGAATGAACCACCTCCCGACAATAACAATAACGCATCAATCCATATGTCTTTTTTATTTTGTTGTTTTTAGATAAACTTCTTTAGTTACAGAAGAGTGCTGAATTCCACCCATTGTGTTCAGAAAAAAATCTAAATCGGAATAGGCTATGAACACAGAAACGTATGTCTGATCATTATTCAATTCAAAAGTCAATTTGTCAAAATTGATCGTGAAATGTAATTTTAAGGAAAAAAAATAATAAAGAAGGATGGAGCATATTGTCATTCACCGTTTTCTAATTTCTTTCTATTTCTAAAACGAGGATTCAAAAAGAAAAGCTTTGATTCGTTTAAATAACATTTTTGACAATACCTCATGCCAAATTGATATTTAATAGGGCTGTTGCAAGAATTTTTATATGACTTCTAAATATTAAATTTTAAAAGATATTGTTCTTTAAAGAGCCTCAAATTTGAAAATATAACGAAATATCCTTTAGATATTTTACAATTAATTTTTGAAATTTGGGTAAAATTTTGAATAAGTCACGTGATCTGAAACAGAATGTGACGTCAGAGCACATACATCTTCAGCGGTTCTAATTGGTCCGTTTATAATGAAAAATTTTTGTGTTTGGTGTCAAGTGTATTGTCAAAGTTGTCAAACAAATGTCAAATTTTTAAGATTGGTTCAAGTTGTATAATATGTAGGTAATAAAAAGTTCAAAATAAAATGAGTAATTTACGATATTGTATTGTGCCTTCTTACAAAAATACTGTTAGGAACAAAGCTACTATAGAGTTTATAAATTTGTCAAAAGATGTGATGGAAAGAGAATTGTGGCTAGAAGCAATAGGTTGAAGAGCTGATAATGTCAGAAAAATCGTGGGCTAATATGTAGTATATGGTTCAAATTGTTGCTTCACTTCAGGGCAAACTTTATATCTACTATACAGATATTTTTTCTCGACATAGATCTACATATCCTATAGCAGATTCAATGTAAGAATCATGACCAGAACCTTAAAGTAAAATATATTATCAATTTATATAGTAAATTCAGTTCTTATATTTTATTTTATCTCAGATCTTTAACACCCTTTATTTCAGTAGCAATAAAACAATCATTCTCTGATATAAATTCAGCCACCATCCAGCTACTGACCTTCGGTAAATTGTCCGACTTAGCTTGAGTGTAATTATTATTCATTTACAATGAGCAATGTTAGCGTGAAATGTCAAATTAAAAGATTTTTTATTAACATGTGACAAATTGTAAGTCTACGTTTTTTTATGTAAATAATATGAATAAACCTAGGTGATGGAAAAACTATTTTCCTATTGGCTATTAATGATGTAATGTATGTGCTTCTACGTCACAGGAGTGGGGGGTAGTTCTTCAGGACGTCAATCTTTTTATTTAATTATTTCCACAAATAACAACAAATTATTAAAATAAAAATTATTACTAAGAAAATCATTGCATAAACTTTCATTTAAAATAGTTTTTGAAAAATGTGAAACAGGCTCATTAAATACTTTTAAATTGACATACGTTTTTTTGTTCATAGCCTATTCTGAGTTAAAAATTTTTTGAACACACTAATGGGTATATTCTAAACACATTCCGTTACATGTAAATGGACTGTTAAAAATTTTAACGAATCAAGTAAACACCCATATTTTACAATATCTCTATTCTATATTCAAGTTTGTATCTATTCAAAACTTTTTCTGGTAATTAATTATTATGTATTTATTATGTCCAGTAACAATTAGATTAGACCTTATTTAGTAACAAAATTTAAAGCGTAATTTTTTCTCAAAACTTTTGTTACATACATTATTAGGTACTGACAGAATTTTATGAGCAGTTAGCAACTATGTGACGCAGTATATCAGGTCGTATCCTTCATCAAATAAATGGTGTTTTTAATACTCTCATATCATAAATAACGCTCGGTTTACTTCACAAACATCGCTATAAAATACGACAACTCGTGTGCGACGAACTGATATGTGAATATTATATGCTGTGCCTAGAATAAATCATCGTATGATAACACTTGCTCTGGGTACAAATTACACCCTCGCATCACGGAATTAATGAAATAAAATATGTCATGTCATGTATAGATGTGCTTAAAGCTTGTGTCCAAGATGCTAGAAATCAATCCAAGTTCACGGATATAGTCCGCAATTCGATAACTCGGATGTGGCATCACCAAAACGGACGCAAAAATCGAATAGGAAACTATACTCGCAGTCAAATAAATATAGACTGATGCTCAATTTTTTCCATTCTCCCCACCATGTCCCTTGACTTGCGATGTTGATGTTGCCAGTTCTTCATAACTTATGACCGTTTGTACCGATGTAATCTTAAGTTCTCCTTTGCTAAGGTTTACTTAAAGTCAACGTTTTTGATTTAGGTATTACAGGAAGGCAGTTAGTTTGACATTTCATTGGAATTTTTTTACAGTTTAGTTTTTAAAACTTGCAAAATTTATTATTATTGTTATTAATATTAATGCTTGTTTTATTAATAAATAAATAAATAAAATAAATATATCATCACGGCATATTACACATTTCTGGGTGTGCCAGTATCTACAACACATGTAGACATCGGTAATGATGACGATATATTTTACCGTTTGGGCGCTTACCAGACGTCACCTCACGGGCACTCATAGCTAGTGTGGAGAGTACACCACAGGGGTCACTTTTGTGCCATTTAAAATTGGAAATATTTGGCATCTGTCGGGATCGAACCCGGTACCCCCAGGTTCGCGACCAGACACTCAGGCACGCGGCCACGGGACCCCGCTTATTAATGAATAATTTAAATAAGAATAAAAATTACAAATAAATGTAAGCAGACGGTGCGATTATATATTGTAATTATGACTCCACCATAGGCATAGGTATGCACTTTCTAAAACTATATAATAAAATTTGTGCACTTTGGTAGGTGTACGCTAGCGCAAAGTACTCTTAATTGGAGAATCTTGTATTAAAACTGACAGATCGTTTAATATTTGGATTCTCCTTTAAAGAAATTATACTGATCTTGCTTGCGATAAACTAAAGTTAGTAAAACTTCAATTAAAATAAAAATTCATCATCATAGAAATCAATCACATCCATTATCAAAGTTGATCTTAAAGGTTACGCCACAGAAATCATTGGCTTTAATTAAGTGTACATTAAGTATAACTTAGCAAACAGTGAAATACATTTTTAAAATTTAAGTTCTACTTAATAAACAATTCTTTTTTCCTACTTCTGGATTTGGAGGGTGAAGAAAGATACTGCACGCGCACTTAGGCCTCACAAATGGGCCCATTGTACTACTACTTAATGTTAAGTTAAATTTAAGTTCTACTTAATGTTAAGTTATACTTAAGTAGTTGCGGTGCAAACGACCATTAGCATCTTCAACAAGACAAATGGAATCAGCAACAGTGTAGAAATCTCCAGTCCATATTTATTTGACGGCAAGTTAGAACAGAAAAATGCGTTCTGTCCCATTTTTTCATACAAGTTGCTATAGTAAAAAATTTTAGGCAGAGTAGTCACGTCATCATTTCATTACAAAATGAGAAAACACTGTAGTATTGTATATGTTTAGGAAAACGAAGAAAATAAATACTATCTTTTGCATAATATAAGTAAAGTACATTTTAATTAAATTTATAATTATTTTAAAGTCGAACATAATGTTTTTAATGAGTTTTAATTTATTTAAAATAAATGTAGTTCATTTTTTCACCACATGTTGGTACTATTGGATTTTAATATTTAAACGTTTACATGACATGTTTCTCCCGGAATTGTCAAGCGTCTGCTGTCATTAGTTCGTTACTTTGAGATTGATTAACATTTGTCTACGTTGTTTGTTGTGTTTTCTTTGGAATTCCATTACTGTTGCCTTGTTGCGTATCAAATCTGTAGTTTTCAATACAGTAACTGTCTTTCGAGTTGTGTTTCTTTGTTTTTTTTATTTATTCATAACCTCTGTACTGACTGTTCATTTCTTTCTGTGTTCAGTTGTGATTTTCATTTTGTCTCTTTCATTTTATTGGTGTTGTGACTACTCTGCCTAAAAATTTTTACTATAACTTCATTTACATGTTACCAACTTACAATTTTGATGTTTGATAAGCTTGAAAATTATAAGGTTATATAATATTACCCAATGCATAAGCACGTTTTAGGGTCCCTACAATACGAATTTACTATTTTTAAGATGATGTCTGTATGTGTGTGTGTGTGTGTGTGTGTGTGTGTGTGTGTGTGTGTGTGTGTGTGTGTGTGTATGTGTGTCCGTGTGTGTGTGTGTGTGTGTGTGTGTATGTGTGTCCGTGTGTGTGTGTGTGTGTGTGTGTGTGTATGTGTGTCCGTGTGTGTGTGGCCGTGTGTGACAAATTTTTCTCCGACGATAATTCCAATACTACAATTCTAAAAATTATAATTCTTTCGTATTCCTCTTCTGTACATTCATATGAAGAGTTAATTAGATTTTGGTTATAATTGATCCACCGGAAATACCCTTATTTGAAGTTTTTAACAGTTTTTCTTAAAAAAACACAGTTAAATATTATTTTTTGACATTTTGTTATTATATATATTAAAGAAAATACTCTTCTCTATACGGTTTGATTATACATTTTCCTTCATATTCAATAAATGTAGAGTTAAAGCATTATAAAGAAATTAATTTTCAAAAATTAGTCAGCTTTGCTATTTATCAGGGAAACAGCTGATACATTCAAAAAATTCTAATTGACAGATGTCTGTTGCAAGTGCAAAACCAAATATGGAAAGTATAGGATCAAAAATTGGTATGTCATAGTGTTCTTCGTAAGTGACATGCAGTGAAAGGGCAAAGAGAAGACGGAAGAACTGTATCGCAGAAGACTTGAGAAAGGAAGGACTGTGTGAAGAAGATGCGTTGGACAGGAATGAGTGAAAGAGAAGAGGAAATAGCGACCCCTAATAAAATAGGGGAAAGCTGAAGCAAAAAGAAGGAAGTGTCAAGAGCATTTTACTTAGTGTATGTTTATGTCATAATTTTATTGGATTTATAGAACCTTTTCTAATGAACTTTTGACGTGGAATTTGTAAAAAATAGTATGTGTTCGTGTTCGATTTTAGATGATATTATATAGAAACTGTGCCACGGTCCTTTTGGTATGGGATTTGTACAAAATACATCGAATTGACGCAAGGTTTTGTGCTAGCCACAACAGATTTTTTAAATAGAAAATGGTAATGTCAAAATTTAGGGAATTTTGTCAGTTGATAATATTAATGTGACGTTTCAAAATTTATTTGACAACTCTAACCTTATTTTTTATCACCATACGATATTTTTTATTTTTTCTAACTTTACTACTCTATTTCTTCTCTTCTTCTTATTCTTAGATTTAAATTCAAAATTACATAAAAATAAAAGTCTTAACAATCGTTTGTGTTCGTTTTTTTAACGAGATTTGACATTTGATATTTTTGAAATTCTCAGTAACCAAACCTTTAAAAATTAAATTATACTAGTCTATTACAGTACTTGAATAAGCCATTAACGATCCTCTTTGGGTGCTGAATAGCTTTGTTCCAAATGCAAAATAGAAAAAAAAATATTTACTTATTGTCAGAATAATTTCTTGGTTATGTTTTATTAGTTTTTACTTTTTTAGTATTGGTAGTAATGACAAACTAACTTCATAAATTCGACTACCCTGACATCTGTAGTCATACGTCAATGTTTATGATAAAATATAATCGAGAATAATTTCTAACATAGTAGACACAGTCCTTTTCTCACTAAAATCTTGATATGGGATGTCTGAGTGTCTGGTTGCGAATCTGGGCAACCGAGTTCGATCCCAATTGACACCAAAATTACTTCGACTTTTAAATGACACAAAAGTGATCCCTCTGGTTCACTCTCCACGCCAGCAATGAGTGTCCGTGGGATGGCGTCGGGTAAACGCCCGCACGGTACAAATATGTCATCATCATTACAGACATGTGTACAAAGTAGATTAGCACATCTAGTAGTGGAGTGGGTAATATGCCGTAATGATGAATTATGAATCGTATATTTAATACCGCTCTAATAGAAATAAAAATAATTTAGGACAATTACCATTAACAGACGGAAACGTTCTACTCGTATAATACGCGATATATCTCTTGAATCATTTGTCTTCTGTGACAGTAACAAATCTTGTATTAAACCAAGACAACACAAATACTTAGTACGTCAAATACAAATTAATAACTTCTCAAGGGTGCTTCATTTCAAGACGGGAAATAATTATTATAAAGCAAAGCTTTAATTCGTTTCTATAAATACTTACATTACTTATCCATTATTCTTATTGTTTTGTATGACCATTTTGCTAGCTAACATGATATAAATTTATGTTGGAGTACTTAATACTAGACCATATTTCATTGGCATATACGTACGAGGTTTGTTCCAAAAGTATCCGACCTTCCTTCATATTTTCCCGCTGCTGTTATTCTGCGTCATCGGGCTAGTGGCATCTTTCGAAGTGGTCCCTATTTGATTGAAGAATACGCTTCCAACGGCCTTTCCACTTTTGAAAGCAGTCCTGGAACTCGTTTTTACCTCTCGCTAAGAGAGGTATTGGATTCATGCTAAAATTCGCATATCCAGATTTCAGTGAATAAGCACGAATTAAGGTCCCTAGAATCCGATTATAACATTTTTAAAATGATGTCTGTGTGTGTGTGTGTGTGTGTGTGGATGTGTGTATGTGTGTATGTGTGTATGTATGTGTGTATGTATGTATGTGTGTATGTGTGTATGTCTGGATGTTGTAGACACGATTCCTCAAAAACCATAAGACCTAAGAATTGTTTAACTATGGATTCCTCAATCTGACATTCCTGAGAAGAGCTGAAAAGGTTTTGGTAACAATTGAACAACCGGAAGTAGTAGTTTCTGAGAAAAATTCTTCTAAATATAATTTTTTGGAAATTTTTGTTATTAAATATTGAAGAACATAAAATTCTCCATCTAATACACTAAAAAAATTTATTATATCTTGTATAGATTTAGAGATAAAGACACTATAAATATATAGGTAGAGTAATTTAATCGCAGAGGCCAAGGCACTAAGGAAACCAGTTGACAAATTCCAATGTTTATAACATAGTTTTTAAATGACACACGTCAGTGTCAAATATCAACAGTTTTAATGACATTCTGACAGCTTTTTCTGGGAAGTATATTTAATCTTTCTTATTGTTTTATTAATTAAATATTTGAAATTATAGGTTAAATTGCATATATCCATCAGAAATACCGCCAATCTGGTTAATGAATTGGAAGAATCTGTGACATTTAGAAACTTCCTCATACAATGAAAAATAGATATAATTAGAATTATATGTGTGCAGAAGACATGTTAAATACAATAAAAAACAATATTTGGATAAAGTTCTGTATTTTTTTGTTATAAAACGACGGTTTGAAAGGGAAGTGCAATACAATACTTATATAGCCTAATATGGAAATGGCGAGAGGTCTTGTGCTGGCCACAACAGATTTTTTGGTATTGCCTTTAGAGCGTTCGTCGTATTAGTTTCGACTGTTTCTTTGTCGTCGAATCGGTGTTTTTTGAGCGACATTTTTAATTTTGGGAACGATTCATCGCCAGTTATAATCTTTTTAAGCAGATTTTCATCATTATTGACCATTTCCAAAGGATTTCAAGGCGAAGGTTTTTCTTCTCCACCATTAGCAATTTTGGAATGAATTTCGCACACACGCGAACCATTTGCAAATTTTCAGTTAAAATCTTCCAAACACTAGTTTTCGGTATTCCAAGATCACAATCTAGTTCTCGCACAGTCAACAGACGAACTTCATTGATCGAAAATTGCACATGCTCGATATTATCTGGTGTTTTGTCGTCGAAGGCCGCCCAGAACGTGGGTTACTATCAATGTGCGGATATCTTTGAACCGTTTATAGCAGTCTTTTATTTGCGATTTGCTCATACATTCGTCGCCAAATGCCGTCTTTATCATTTCGATGGGTTCCGTACAATGGGGAAGTTTAGCATGGTAAAAATTCTACATAACAGACAATTTTCTCGCAAATATAACACAAATGACAGCTGAAATTGAAATTAAAAATTAAAATTATTGCTCCATTTATTTATAATTAATATTTTTTGGGTAAACTCTAAGTACGCCACAAGTCAGTTATGCGCAAACTCAGACAGAACGGTGAAAGCGAACCACTTGAACGTAGGTCGAACAACACCTCAGTCTCAAGTGACTGGTAACTACAACTTGGTGCGTCAGTGTATAAGCGACATACGTTGTACCAAGCCTCTACCGACGTCATCACAGCTTAAAATCGGCTTTTCCGGAAAATCTGGGCATTTTTGAAAAAAATAAAACATGTTACATCATTTTTCAAGTTATTTCCCATGGAATAAAAGAATAAAAAAAAATCGCTAAACTTCCCCATTCTTTTCGAGTTTTAAGCAAAATTTAATGCAAATTCGTTGTTCCGATCTTTCCGTCATTTTTTACAATAGCAAAATGCGACAAACGTAACAAAACACTATGTAAGCAAACGCATGCTGCATGTAAACTAAGGCGTCCCGATGAAAACTGCGGCATCTAGTTCGTGAAGCTTTACAGTTGACATTCGTACCCAGAAGGGGGCGCTAAAATTGCCTGACCGGAAGATATGAAGGAAGGTCGGATACTTTTGGGACAGACCTCGTATTATGGAAAAGACAATGAACCGGTTTCAGAGTTATTAAAAACTATTTTAAATGAATAGTAATAAAAAAAATCTGTTGTGGCCAGCACAAGACCTTCCGTCAATTCGATGTATTTTGTACAAATCCAAAAAGTCCTTAAAAAAATTCTATAAATCCAATAAAATTATATTATTATACAGTGTGTCCCATTTAGAGGTGCCACCATTGGGATCTCGAGAACTATAAGAGATACGATATCGGTTAAATGGAACTTTTTGTGCACCTTTGGGAGGACATCTCAGATGTGCTTTTGTTTTTCCAAAAATTCTCATAGGGCACTAGATAATGACGAAAAACTGAATATTGTTGATTTCTTCTTTTTCAAATAACTTCTAAATTATTAGTAATTGAGAAAAACGTTTCAAATATAAAAGATAGATATTTTTATTAACTAACCAGTGGCGTACGAAATAAATTTTTATATCCGCAAATTGTCGAGTTATAACACCAACTTATATTTTTTTAAATGCAACCTCTATCTGATTTTAGTTTTAAAAAAATCACTATTTTTTTCTCTTTTCAACGATGTAAGGGTTATTATGTTTTATATTTTTTTTCCTTCAAAATTATTATTTTTTCCATATTTTATATTTAATTTATAATTATTTTGAAAATATTGGTAGATTTCTATTTAGAAATATTCCTTGTATTTAAATAATTTATTTCATTAGAAAATTTTGCTCAAAACTCGTATCAAACTAATTTTTATATTTTGTATCTGGTCGCCCTTGGCACATTTTAGTGTAATTTGTAATTATGAGTTTAGAATGAAAATATTAAGTAATAAAGGCATAAAACAAATTATTTCGATCAAATACAATATAATTAATAAAAATAATAATGTTTTTTTAGGAAATAATAAAAGTTCAGGAAAATAAAGAGAAAAATTAAATTCTAGGAGCAAAACAAATATAAAACATAATAACCCTTACATTATTTAAAAGAGAAAAAAATAATGATTTTTTTGAGACTGAAATCAGATATGAGTTCCATTTAAAAAAATATAAGTTTGTGTTATATCTCGAAAATTTACGAATATAAAAATTTATTTTGTACACCACTGATTAGTTAATGAAAATATCTATCTTTTATATTTGAAACGTTTTTCTCAATTACTAATAGTTTAGAAGTTATTTGGAAAAGAAAAAATCAACAATATTCAGTTTTTCGTCATTATTTAGTGCGCTATGAGAATTTTTGGAAAAACAAAAGCACATCTGAGCTCCCAAAGGCGCACAAAATAATCCATTTAACAGACGTCGTATCTCTTACAGTTCTCGAGATCCCAATGGTGGCACCTCTAAATGGGACACACTGTACATATATTATAACGCGAACATACATCAACTGTGTGTATATAATATGATTTGGGAGGCACTAAAAGTTGTAACTATACTTGCAGTAATAAACAAAAAATACAAATATACACTCTGAAATATAATATTCATGCTCCAGTTTAAAATAGGAGTAAATGAAACCATCATGAAACACTACCACATAATGAGAAAACTCTGAAATAAACGAGTAAATAACAATGTTACTAAAAAATTAAAAAGTATTATCAATTTTTTTGCGCGCGTTGTCAGCTTACTTTAGCAAAATGAACTCATGAAAAATGTCCTACCCAATGTGTCACTCGCGAATAAGCGAAATAAAGAGATTAAAATAATTTCGCCGCGAGTTTTGTTGAAATTTTATGCGGCTATATAAAACAATGACAATAAATCATAAAAGTTTTTCTTTAAAAAATGTCATCATTCACCGTACCATTAATAAATGATTAATACATTATTTAGTACTAAATAAATGGATGGCAGATCAATGTTGTTTTATAATTTTTATGAATAAAATTCAAATAAATTAAATATTAATAAAATCGTGCTCCTCTGCTATAATATTAGCAGACTTGTACAAAAGTTCTATTTTTTGATTGTTACTTGTTAATTTCTTGTTTGAAATTGTAATATGTAGATCTACTTTGTTTAGCATAAAAAAAATCTGTTGTGGCCAGCACAAGACCTCTCGCCATTTCCATATTAGGCTATATTAGTATTGAATTGCTCTTCCCTTTCGAACCGTCGTTTTATAACATAAAAATACTGAACTTTACCCAGATACTGTTTTTTATTGTATTTAACATGTCTTCTGCACACATATAATTCTAATATATCTACTTTTCATTGTATGAGGAAGTTTCTAAATGTCAGATATTCTTCCAATTCATTAGCAAGATTGGCGGTATTTCTTATGGATATATGCATTTTACCTATAATTTCAAATATTTGATCAATAAAACAATAAGAAAGATTAAATGTACTTCCCAGAAAAAGCTATCAGAATGTCACTAAAACTGTTGATTTTTGACACTGACATGTGTCATTTAAAAACTATATTATAAACATTGGAATTTGTCAACTGGTTTCCTTAGTGCCTTAGCCTATGCGATTAAATTACTCTATATATTATAGAGTCTTTATCTCTAAATCTATGCAAGATATAATAAAAATTTTAAGTATATTAGATGGAGAATTTTATGTTCTTCAATATTTAATAAAAAAAAATTCCAAAAAATTATATTTAAAAGATTTTTTCTCAGAAACTACTACTTCCGGTTGTTCAATTGTTCCCAAAACCTTTTCAGCTCTTCCCAGGAATGTCAGATTGAGGAATCCATAGTTAAATAATTCTTAAGTCTTATGGTTTTTGAGGAATCGTGTCTACAATATCCAGACATACACACATACACACATACATACATACACACATACACACATCCAGACACACACACACACACACACACACACACACACACACACACACACACAGAGACATCATTTTAAAAATGTTATAATCGGATTCTAGGGACCTTAATTCATGCTTATTCACTGAAATCTGGATATGCGAATTTTAGCATGAATCCAATACCTCTCTTAGCGAGAGGTAAAAAACATATTTTTCGAATTTTGTACAGTAATGTACTATTTTAACCCATTAAGTCCTAGAGTTACCATATGGTGACACTGACTTGTTCATACTTGTTTCTTGTTTATTGTAGTTGCATTTCATTCTTTGGTTTGGAGTGCTATTATTCGTATTCTAGACACTGTGTTGTACGTATAGTGTAAAAATTTCGTTATATTATTTATTATATTTCAAAATAAGCTGCTCTAAAATCAGT
The DNA here is from genome assembly GCA_943142095.1 of Ophonus ardosiacus. Taxonomy (NCBI): domain Eukaryota; kingdom Metazoa; phylum Arthropoda; class Insecta; order Coleoptera; family Carabidae; genus Ophonus; species Ophonus ardosiacus. The sequence continues at coordinate 36,712,736 of OW964835.1, forward strand.
GTACGCAACATCACGTCAAAAACCATGGACCTCAAGTTTGCGTAAGTATAATATTTTTTTTGTGTTACGTTGTAATTACTTAAGATGTTATTTTCTATGTTTGGAAAATATGGCGCTACAAAACTGTAATTTGCAAAATATTTCCGTTGACTATAAATTTGAAATATTACGTACCAATTCAATGAGTTACCATATGGTTACACTAGGCTAATATAGGTGCATTTTTTTAGACCTGGGTTTTCCTTGCAACAGGCCCTAGATATGATATATAGTTCAGATGAAGATACATCTGCACCAGGAATTTATATTGCTCCTCCGGAACCAAATGAAAATACTGATGAGGATTCAGGAGAGGAAGATGAAGGAGGTTTAGTAGATAATTTGACAGCTCGTCAGTTATCGGCCCCAGCTGAAATAAGATATGCGGGTACCAAAAGGCGTGTTGGAGAGATACAGAGTATAGAAGAAGAAAATAAGGCAGAGAAGGAATGGATGAGGGGAGATTTAGAAAAAACTACTTCTTTTCCAGAGCCGAACTTTTCTGAATTTTGGGATAAATCACCCGTCCAATTATTTGAAATGTTTATGGATGACAACGTTTTCAATTTGTTAGTTACAGAGAGTCAAAAATATGCATTATTCCTCAATTGTCCGGATCCACAAATTACTGTTGAAGAAATAAAATGTTTTATTGGGATTCTAATACTTAGTGGATACAACGAACTTCCAGGCAAACGAAGATATTGGGATTCAGGTCTAGATATGCGTAACGAAATGGTGTGTGAAGCTATGCGAAGGGATAGGTTTATACAAATTATGAGATTCGTACACTGCGCAGATAACACAAAAATAAACAGACAGGATAAAATTTGGAAAATCAGACCCTTGGCAGAAATACTAAAACAAAATTTTCTTAAATATTTTAGACCTGTTGAAAATATAAATTTTGATGAAAGTATGGTAAGGTATTATGGAAGACATGGATGCAAGCAGTGTATCCGAGGAAAGCCTATCCGCTTTGGCTACAAAGTTTGGTGTTTGAACGCAGAAAACGGATACCTCATCAATTTTGAAATTTACCAGGGTAAAAATCCCAATTCAAATACGGATTATGAATTAAAATTTGGAAAATCGTCTGCACCGTTGGTTGTTATGTTAGATGAAATGCCACATAAACAATTAAGATATCAGATTTATACGGATAATTTGTTCAGCAGCTTCAAATTATTTGCTCATTTACGAGAACGTGGTTATGGTGCTACCGGTACGATTCGACAAAATCGTATTCCGAAAAGTTGTCCATTGCCAGATAAAAAAACATTTACAAAACAAAGTAGAGGCTCATTTGATTCCTCAATATCCAAAACAGATGGTATTATGCTAACCAGATGGATGGACAATGCAATGGTTTCGATGATATCTTCGACGTTTGGCATTTCACCTATATCATCTGTAAAACGATATTCTCAGGCACAAAAAAAAATTATTTAAGTCCAACGACCACATGTTGTTGCGCAATACAACAAGTTTATGGGTGGAACAGACCGAATGGACGAGGATCTTAACAGATACAGAATAGGAATTCGGGGTAAGAAGTGGTACTGGCCGCTATTCACCTGGCTAATAGACTCTGCTATTCAAAATGCGTGGATTTTATATAAATGTTCAGGAAGAGCTATGACAAATTTAGAATTTAGAAGGGAAATTGTAACTACATATTTAACTAAATATAAAAATATGCCCAAAGGATCCGGACGTTCGCGTACTTCAAAAAACAGTGTAAGTCTTAATAGAATTTCGGACGAAATACGATACGACAATATAAGTCATTTAGTTGAAGCAGTTCCAAATTCAAAAAGAAGACGATGTGCAGGTGAAGGGTGCTCTTCAGTTGGAAGAACACAGTGCTGCAAATGCAACGTAGGTCTTTGCATTGAATGCTTTAAAATATTTCATACAACTTAGATAGTTACAAAGAAAATCATATATTATATTTACTGAGTTATATTTTTTAATTTTGTACTTCATGGAAACCTAGTGTTACCATATGGTAACATAATTTTTTTTCTGTTTTTTTAATAATAAACAATAATAATTGTAAATAATGTGTAATTTCGTCATTTCTAACACCATTGCTAACATTTTCCATCACTTTTTTCCAGAAATAAAATTCCGGCTTTAATGGGTTAATATAGTCAAGTTTGTACAGTAATGGGTTACTTTACAACATAGCAACCGTTACAAACCAAAGTTCTATTTTTGGTTGATCATTGTCTACCTAAATCCACTGTCTACCTACCTCACTGTTTACCTATCTATAAGCGCTTGTAATATAAGTTATACAGGTGTCTCACAACTCGCGCCCCAGACGAAACTGACACTTGCCGACGACAATAAGTTGCCAACAAATAGAAGAAAAAAAAATTGCGGCTGCTTGCATAACGGAGTTACAAGACTTTTTAATCCACCAACCCCGGAAGGATATCTTGAGGTGTGATGATATTACAAAATAAAACTGGTTGCTAGGTTTTAAAAATACTGCTAGTGAGTTATAAAATTTGTTTGACTTACTGTAATTTTGACACTTTAGAGTTGACTTTTCACTCAACAAATTTAGGTTAACGAAGGTGTCATCCGAGATCATCATTTATATCGTACAGTGCAACGTGTTGTAGCAGCTGTGTAAAATGTGTTAAACGAAAATATTATTGTCCACATAGTCCCCTAAGTAATCAGCGGCTGAATACATGCAAGAATTTGCCTTTTTTATTCACCTTGTCAAATTTAATTTGACACTGACATTTTTCGAAAACTACAGTCGCCCACACATTTTAAAGAAGATTTGATTTGTATAAAAGCATAGGAACGTAAAATTATGGCAAACACACGTTAAAGGTGTAGATCTCTGATTGGTCAATTTTAAGACGTCTTTTCTCTAATATCTTTTAAGCTAGATTTTTTTTCTTTGAAATTACACATCCGAGTGCTATTAAAGGGGGTCAACTTAAAAATCTTAAATGGGACCCCCTATTTATTATTACAGATTCGGAAAGAGCGTAAAAAAATATGTTGGTTTTATTCAGAAACTTTTTTTGTACGCTGTAATCGTAAAAATGTAAATTTGCTAGAAAAAAATTAACCGATTAATATTTTATTAATAATTTGGTAAAAAATGACGTTTTTTGTTTCAATAAATACATAAAATTGTAAAAATATTACTCCTCATCACTCAGGGGGAATTAAAAGAAAGAAAGTTTTTAAAAACTGATTATAGACAACTCGATTTCATCAGAAATTAATTCTACATTTTTACAATTGCAGCGCCACCTGTTGGGAGTACAAAAAAAGTTTCCGAATAAAACCAACATATTTTTTACGCTCTTTCCGAATCTGCAATAAAAAAACAGGAGGTCCCATTTAAGATTTTTAAGTTGACCCTCTTTCCCGCTATCCCTGGGGGGTCGGAGGGCCATTTTGTCAGAATCTGATGTCCCTCCAAAAACTATAAAGGTTTTGATTCGGCACACTTTTTGTTACGATGCATTGTTTTTGAGATATTCAAGAACGTAATGTTATACGGGACACCCAGTAGATAGATCGAATATATACAAATTCGTTGACACTTTATCTATTCAACATTCGTTATAACATACCAGGTGACTTCATATTGGTAGCAAATTAATATTGTTTTGAATATTTTCCTAATATTGTCTATATTTCTTGAGCGAACTTCATGTCTTTTTTGCGCGTCCGAATGACCTAACGATGTCGGTACGTAAAATGCATGCATTTCTTATGAATTACAGCCATAAGATATTTTATGTGCGACTGGTAAATTGTACGTTTTTCAAATATATGGTATAAAAATTCCTCAAGAAATAATGATCACCTCTGAATTATCAGAATATTTTTAGTAAAATAAAAATGCAAAAAAATTGACATTTCAAAATGACATCATCAAGTTATTTATAGATGGATATTCTTATTTTGCTTAGCAGTTGCTATGACTTTAATTTTCATTGCATTTGGATTTGGATGAACAATAGAAATATCTAACTTTTTTTATTTGAAACATTTTCTAGATGACCAATTATTTAAGTATTTATGAGTCATTTGAAAAAACAAGAGCACATCTAGTACGCCACCTGATATAAACAGCAAAAAATATTGCTACTCTTGAAATGTTACCTCAAAAATCAAGAGAAGTTTATGGTTTGAAAAAAGAACAAAACGCCGCATCTTATTCTGAGAACGTAATTATTGCATATTTTCCTTATCTAACAAAGTAAAACCATCTACTTTATGGGCGCACTATTCTATGTTGAAAGCTACCTACTTTAATGGTGCTATTCTGTAACTTTGCTCTATAACACTGTAACTCTATACGCTCTGTAAGCTATAGAGCTCTATATCACACCTTATAGAATAGTAAAATTACCTATTCTGTAACTCTCTCTGTATCAAGTTTGGCTATATAGTTGTTTTGGTTGTTATTCATGTCAAACTGTCAAATATTCTATAACCATATTTTTGACAAGACGTTAAGGAATCATGTATAACTCTAACAATATGTAAGTATATATTTAATTATGTTATTAAATTAATGTTTATTGTCATATACATTTTGATTATTGTAATTGTAATTCTTGTTGCTGTTGTGATATAAATAAATTAAATAAATATACCATCACGGCGTATTTCTGGGTGGGCCAAACTGCTTTATATGCAGATATCGGTAATGATGATGACATATTCGTACCGTGCGGTCGTTTAAGATTCGAAATAATTTTGGCTTCGGTCGGGATCGAACCCAGTTCCTCAGATTCGCGACCCGACACTCAGGCGCTACGAGACCCCAGTTATTATTAATTATTAAGACATCATTTAATTCTTATTTTAAATATTCTATTAAGCTATGAACACCAATGTTGATTCCTCCCCTTGTCTTGACCTTTCTAATATAATATATTTTGTGACAAATATAGCTACGTAAAATGATTTAATTTTATATCATAGAAAATGTTTTAAAATCGCTTTAATTATTTTTTTATGTAAATCGAACGCAAAACGAAAAAGGATTCCAAACACAAGTGAAGAACAGTATGAATTTTTTTTAAATGAAATGGATACTGACTATGTTTTTCGGAGTGGCACAACAAATTCTTTCATTTTCCATTTCAATATTTCGTAACATTTGAAAATATTTTTTTTATATATATAAATATTTTTGACGTTTCAATATGCTCTATAAATACTTTACAGTCAAGATTTTGGCGCTGTAAGATTTATAGAAATTTCTATAAGACTATAGCCCTTATAGTACTGTAACCTAGTTACATAACAGCTATTTTCTGACTTACTATAATGTCGGTTGTTTATAGAGCCTATAGAGCTTATAGAACGTTACAGAATAGCACCATAAATGTGAAAAATAATGTAAAAAATCTGATGTGGCCAACACATGACCTCCCGCCAATTCCATGTTTAAAATAGCAGTGAGCTTTAAGTAAAGTATCAATACCGGTTAATCGTTTGTAAATAAAATCTAATTTGTTGTCCAATAAATAGAAAAGTCTGTAATACGAAATATTGGATTGTTTTATTGTTTTTCCTCAAAAATTTGTTAGAGCTCCAAATTAAGTTCTACATCCGATTTATCATATATGGTTAAAATCTAATATGTTGTTTCAAATTATATATGAGTTTTAAATACCAAATTTGAGAAGTTTTGGATCATATTTTAATAGGCTTTAAAGAAAAATCGTCACACACGTACATTTTTCTAGGTGCTCTAAAACGCAATCTTTGTAAATTCTTCGCCGTACATAATCCATTTCGTAAATGTGTAGTAAATTAATATTAATTTATAGTGCTGCAAAAATAGCAATTAGCAAATTTAAATCAGATCATCCTGTTCATCTAACATTTATGTATGATGGAAAATATATTATTTTTACAAACCTTAATAAAATATTTTACTATTATATTCTCATTAACACGGTTTCAATATTAATTTTAATATAATTGCTGCCTGTCAGTGACATTTGTTTAAATATGTCAAACCTGTCATTAAAATTATGATTTTGTTTGACGCATAGGCTAGGTGATACATGGAAATAAATTATATTATATATTCATATTTAAAGTTATTTAGAGTTATTTACTAAATGTTATTGTCGTAGAATTGAAGATTAAACCATTATATTCCATTTTAATTAGTAAAAGTTGCTAAAAAATTATATTCAATGAATTTTTTACAAGAAAAACTGTTAAAAGTTTGTATAAATGATACTTCCGGTTATCCGATATACACTAAAAACTAATGAGCTCTTCCCATATTAGTATAGAATGGGTATACAAAATTTCAAATTTTTCTGATTGATAGTATTTGAGTAATCGTGTCCACATGATCCACACACACACACACACAGACACGCAGACACACACACATACATACCTACAGACATCATTGTAAAATTGTTAAAATCGGATTCTGGGGACATTAAAACGTGCTTATTATATAAAATCTCTATATGCTATTTTTAGCACGATCCCTATACCTCCCTTACCTAGGGTAGCGGGAGGTAAAAACAGAGCAGATTTAAATTATTCAGTATGTCAACCATTCCAGAGGTCCAAAACTGAGAACAGAGCAGATATGATTTTGACCCCTGGCATGATTGACATACTGAGTAATTTAAATCTGATATGTTCTTAGACGTAAGTTTACTGATGGCAACTTCGTTGACGAAATACGTATCTAGTTTTAGCGTTTTTAGTTAAGGTTTAGTGATTTTTTTAACTATTATCTATTTAACCTTAGATTCCAATAAAGTTTTATTAGTCTGCTATTAAATTTACATATTCATAATTATCAATATAAATGACACAAGAGATAACTTCGGAATTTCCTGATTATAAATTCATTTATGAAAAAAAAGTCGCAATATTCGTGTATTTTAAATATTACCAGTTAGTCTGCAAACGTGTTAACCTCGACGCGGGTCTCGGAAAACAGTTTCCTCGTAAAGAGTCAATAATTAAACATGGCTCAGATATGGTGTGTAATGATATTTTTAGTGATTTCATATGATTTTTCTAAGGCATCAAGTAAGTCATATTGCAATAGTTATTTACGTATAGAGGGCCGAAAGAATAGATTTACGCCTGCGGAAGAAATTTGAAGGCCAACGCGTAGCGGAGGTCTTTTACTCGTCCAAGGGTGTAAACTTCTTTCGGCCTGAGGTATGTACAACGTTTTACGCACAACTGAATTCAAATGAAATGTTTTTAAAATTATTTTTCTATTTTGCATCTGTAATAAAGCTATTACAGTACCCAAAGGAGTTCGATAATAGCTCATTCGAGTGATGTAATAGACTAGTTTATTTTTATAAGGTTGGTGGCTAAGAATTGATTTTTACCTCCCGCTACCCTTGGTAAGGGAGGTATAGGGATCGTGCTAAAAATCACATATAGAGATTTTAGTAAATGACCACGTTTTAAGGTCCCTAGAATCCAATTTTTACATTTTCACGATGATGTCTGTATGTGTGTGTGTATGTATGTATGTATGTGTGTGTGTATGTGTAGGGATTTTGTCTTCGCTCTAACTCAAATACTATCATTCAGAATATTTGTATCCTATTCTAATAAGAAAAGAAGCCATTAAATTTTAGTGTAAATTGGATAACCGGAAATGGCACTTTACCTGAAGCTCATAATGGTTTTTCTTCAAAAAATATTAAATGCCATTTTTTCGCATTTTATGTCTTATAAAACTTAAAGATTATTGAATTTTCTACAGGAATACATTAATACTTTTTCTATATATTTTGCAGATAAATTTAAAAATTTTTTTTTTTTATTAGTCCCGAAGCCTAAGATAAACACAATTCCTTTGTTACACAGTTCATATGTCAAATGAATGTAACTGACAGTAAATGTCACTGTCAAAAAACTAATCACTTCAAATTAATAATAATGACATTTTAAAAAGAAAATAGTAAATAAATCAATAGTTTTATGCAGTGGAACAGTTTGCAGCGTTAGTAAATACGTATGTATTTAAATTAATTAAAATGGATAGGAATGTGTGTGGAAGGATGATTGTTGCGTAACTATTATTGTGGTCCAGATGCGGTTATTCGCTACCGAAAATCAGTCACTTTATGTATGAATGCTATGATGATTGTGGACAAGGCGAAAGAAGAATATTGTTAAAGAGTGAAGTGAGTCAGTTGAGCTCTTACTCTTATCCCTTTTCTTATTGTTACTATTGTTTCCGGGTGTTTGCTAACCCACTAAGTAGGAAACGCGTGATTTTATGTATGTATGTATGTATGTATGTATGTATGTATGTATGTATGTATGTATGTATGTATGTATGTATGTAAAAATTAAATAGCGGGAGGTTTTGTGTTGGCCACATCAGATTTTTTTTAAAATGACCCCATTGAAGATCAGGCAGGATGTTATGTTAATTAGTCTTTTTTTGCTCATTTTGGTCAGTAAAATGCGACCATAAAGTTGTGCAACATCTTATATTTAAAGTATGAAAATATAACAAAAGTAAAATATCTGATGTGGACACCACATGACTTCCTTGTACGCCTGTTACACTATACATATTTTGTTAATAACTAAAATATATATTATAACAGACCCAATCATAAAATTGTACGTATTTGACATTGACATTAAATTCTTTATTTTTTGTCCTAATTCATAGCAAACTTAATTACAGACACCAAAAAGTACATAAATAAAATAAATAAATATATCATCACGGCATATTACCCATTTCTGGGTGTGCCATTATCTACACATATGTAGACATCGGTAATGATGACGATATATTTTACCTTGTAGGAGCTTACCAGGCGTCACCTCACGGGCACTCATAGCTGGTGTGGAGAGTGCACCACAAAAAGTACATAATTTTTAAATTTACATATCTCGCTTATACAAATTAATTTAATCATACTTGATGTTTTCGACGCAGAATTCAATTCTCTAAAACTATTATTTGAAGCATTTATTATTAAAATCAAAATAACACCATTTTTTTCAAGAAAAACTGATAACAGCTTCAAGTAAAGTATCACTTCCGGTTAGACTATTTTAACCAAAATCTATTATGTTATTCCCAATGATATAAAAGTATTATATACTAAATTTGAAAAGTTTTGAATTATATTTTAATATAGTTTTTCATTAAAATCCATTATAGGCTTCAAGTAAAGTAACACTTCCGGGTAGACCATTTTAACTAAAATCTATTATGTTATTTCCATTGATATGAAAGTATTATATACCAAATTTTAAAAGTTTTGGATTATATTTTTTATATAGTTTTTCATTTAAATCTATTACAGATTTCAAGTAAAGTACCACTTCCGGTTAGACCATTTTAACTAAAATCTATTATGTTATTTATGCACGGACGTATCATAATTTGACAATTATACACGAATTTCTTTGACATAAACGTCATTTTATAGCCCGCGGGCCTCATTATAGCCCGCCGGGCTATAATGAAACGTCAAACCAAATTATAACCTACAATTTAAACAGGCAACATGAAAAGTTTTTATTACAAATCGAAAAATTTTATATTCTTTATTGAAAAATGAAAATTAATTTTGTGATATTTATATGGAAAGCACGAAGATACACAAAATAAAACTCAAATGACATAACTAATAAACAAACAATAAACTGTTGTTATCCGCTTTCATAGCAACACTAGATACTGGAATTATGAGGACAAATTCTTTTCTAACACTCATAATTTGAAAATTTTCGTCCGTGCATAAAGTTTTGTATGTACCACGAGCGTAACTTGCTTTTATGGCCTTTGACGTGTTTTTATCCCTCGGCTTACGCCTCGGGCTCAAAATCCCGCCACAGGCCATAAAAGCCTCCTTACGCTCTTAATACATAAATAACTATTACATTGATATAAAAGTATTATATACTAAATTTGAAAAATTTTGGATTATATTTTAATATAGTTTTTCATTTAAATCTATTATAGACTTCAAGTAAAGTACCACTTCCGGTTAGACCATTGTAACTAAAATCTATTATGTTATTTACATTGATATAAAAGTCTTATATACCAAATTTGAAAAGTTTTGGATTATATTTTAATATAGTTATTCATTAAAATCTATTATAGGCTTCAAGTAAAGTACCACTTCCGAAAATTATGTAATGACCAAAAAAGGAGGTGCACAACTAGATGTTATAACAGTCCTAAATACAAAATTGTAACTTTCTACGCCTTCCCGTTTTTCAGTTATGCGAGATACGTACGTACAGACGTCACGATGAAATTAGTCAAAATGGATTCAGGGATGGTCAAAAAGCATATTTCCGTTGAAATCTGAAAACCGAAATTTTTAGCGATTACAATACTTCCTTTACTTCGTACAAGGAAGTAAAAATTTGAAGAAATTTTTGAAATTTAAGTTGTAATTACTATTTACAGAAAAGGGGGATTCTTGTACAACTCAATCGAGTAAAGCAGGAATCTGCAAAGACTTGGAACATTGTGATTTCAATGTACTATCTGGTGAACACGCGGTGGTTGCATGTTCTACTGACAATGATCAACCTCTAGTATGCTGCCCTACGAACAGCCAAATACGGAAGCAGAAAGCTAAACAAAGTAAGAGCTATATAATTAATAATTATTCTTTAATTTGATGTAGGGTGTAGGGATGCGCAAAATTTACATACATCGAATAACAAAAATCAATGTCGTATAAATATCGGATATTTACAATTAAAACTAACTAATTTCCAACTCTTTTACTCTTGAAAACAATAATTTACTTTCATATATTACGAATAGTAAAAAAAAAAATATCTGATGTGGACACCACATGACTTCCTTGTACGCCTGTTACACTATACATATTTTGTTAATAATTAAAATATGTATAATAACAGACCCAATCATAAAATTGCACGTATTTGACATAATTTGACATTGACATTCAATTCTTTATTTTTTTGTTATTTCTTGTCCTAATTCATAGCAAACTTAATTACAGAAACCAAAAAGTACATAATGTTTAAATTTACATATCTCGCTTATACAAAGAACTAATTTAATCATACTTGAAGTTTTCGACGCAAAATTCAATTCTCTAAAACTTTTATTTGAAGCATTTATTGATAAATTCAAAATAACACCATTTTTTTCTAGAAAAACTGATAATAGCTTCAAGTAAAGTATCACTTTCGGTTAGACTATTTTAACCAAAGTTTATTATGTTATTTCCATTGATATAAAAGTATTATATACTAAATTTGAAAAGTTTTGGATTATATTTTAATATAGTTTTCCATTAAAATCTATTATAGGTTTCAAGTAAAGTACTACTTCCTGGTATACCATTTCAACTAAAATCTATTATGTTATTCCCATTGATATAAAAGTATTATATACCAAATTTGAAAAGTTTTGGATTATATTTTAATGTAGTTTTTCATTAAAATCTACTATATGCTTCAAGTAAAGTACCACTTCCGGGTAGACCATTTTTACTAAAATCTATTATGTTATTCCCATTGATATAAAAGTCTTATATACCAAATTTGAAAAGTTTTGGATTATATTTTAATATAGTTTTCCATTAAAATCTATTATGGGCTTCAAGTAAAGTACCACTTCTGAATGTTATGCAATGACCAAAAAGGGAGGTGCACAACTAGATGTTATAACAGTCCTAAATACAAAATTTTAACTTTCTACGGCTTCCCGTTTTTCAGTTATGCGAGATACGTACGTACGTACAGACGTCACGACGAAATTAGTCAAAATGGATTCAGGGAAGCTCAAAATGGATATTTCCGTTGAAATCTGGAAACCGAAATTTTTCGCGATTACAATACTTCCTTTACTTCGTACAAGGAAGTAAAAAACAATAAAAGAGGTAGATACACAAAAATCTATAAACTTATTTTAATAAGTGATTTTATGTATGTATGTATGTATAAAAATGAGATGTAACCACTGAAATTTAAACACATCCGAATAGCAACTAGCTATGCAGAAATAAATATTATGATAATTGTTTCTCTTTTACGAGTAGTTTATTACTTTGCTGAGGGCCAGTTGTACAATCAAGGGTTAAGACAAGGGTTAGTAATTAACAGCTGATTAGTCAAAAAATGTGTTGGACGTTAACGGGTTAAGCGTAACCATGGCTCTTAACCAGAATATTTTTAACTTTTGATGAAACGAGGGGTTAATGATTTAACAAAGTGTTAACGCATGACATTTGACGTTTGTTTAACTATTTGTAATGGCTTTTCGGCAACGTTTGGTAGTTGAATCTGATTCTGAAGATAAATGATTAGAAAATATGTTTTTAATAAGTAGGAACTGATGCGATCACAACACAAGATAAGGTAAATAATTTAATATATAAAGTGCCTAAAGTATTTGATATTAATCTTTGCTTATTTAAATCAATATCAACCGTTAGAAATATTTGAAACTTTGGTTACATATAGAGAAACGTCTGCTAAACTTGGTTATTGGATAAAAGAAATAAGCAGGAATGCAGTCAATGTATAAAATTTTATTTAGTCAAAAACCGACGTTTCGTTTCTTGTGGAAGCTCCTTCAGGGCGAAAGACTAATATTTTAAATAATTTGTTACACTCGTTAAAAAATTATTTTAAAGTATTCAGCAGGAAGCGAAACATCGGCTTTGGATTAAATAAAATTTTATACATTGACTTCATGCAATTTATATAATAATTTATTTACCTTATCTTGTGTTGTGATCGCATCAGTTTTATTATTCTCTATTAAATCTTTATATTGGGCGACAAAATCCACTAATTTTAAACAATCGTCTTGCGTAAAATTAGGTGTTCTATTGCGCTTAGTCTTTGACATTTTGTAATTTTTATTTTTATGAAAACTGACGTATATGTCAAAATTGCAATAAAATAAAATATTTTTTTTGTTTTATATAGTATAATTTGGAAAACATTGGGTTTGTCACATCCATGGTTACGACTTGACATTTGATTGACAGCAATGTATTTGCCCGTTCCATTTAAAATTAAACATAGGGAACGAATTTGACATTTGACAAGACGTCAATAGAGGTTAATTTTGTTTAAATAATTATACATGCATTCTAAATTAAAATTAGTTGTAGAAAAAATATAGTGTGCACCTTTTGCCTGAGTGGTTTTGACAAGATGGCATTAGAGGTCAATTTTTTTAAAAATAATTATACCTGTTTTCTAAAAATTAAATTTAGATGTAGAAAAAATACTATGTTCACCTTGTGCCCGAAATATGTTTAGTTCTCTCGAGTGGTTTTCTGATTCCGCTAAATTTCTTACAATATTCAAATAGAATACTTCTGTCAGATTCGTTCCCTATGTTTCATTTTAAATGGAACGGGCAAATACATTGCTGTCAATCAAATATCAAGTCGTAACCATGGATGTGACAAACCCAATGTTTCACGTTAAAAAATATTCACGGTATGTGCGCCATTAAATGTTTCACATCAAAAAGTTTTTTTTGGCTGATTTTTATTATTGATTAATTATTTATTATTCATTTTAGCAACGTACAGGCGTTTGAAAGCAAAGTTGTATTGATTTTAAATTTACAGTTCCTAAGGGTAGAATTTTGTATTAAAACTTTTTCAATTTTTCGAACATGTTTGACTCAGAACTTTTTTGGAATTTTACATATTTTATATACACATAAATAAATAAATATATCATCACGGCATATTACACATTGATGGATGTGCCAATCTTCTTTGTACACAGGTTTTGGTAATGATAATGAAGTATTCGTACCGTGCGGGCGTTTACAAGGCTTCGTCTCACGGGCACTCATTGCTGACATACAGAGTGCACCACAGGGGTCACTTATGTGCCATTTAAAATTCAAATAATTTTGGGGTCGATCGGAATCGAACCCAGGTCCCCAGATAAGGTACCTATTTTTTACCTTTTGCTAAGAGAGGTATTGAATTCATGCTAAAAATCGCATATCCAGATAGGTCACTACAGAATCCGATTTTAACATATTTACAATAATGTCTGTGCGTGTGTGTGTGTGTGTGTGTGTGTGTGTGCGTGCGTGTGTGTGTGTGTGTTTGTGTTTGTGTGTGTGTGTGTGTGTGTGTCTGGATGTTGGAGGGACGGTTTTGGGGGCATTTACCATAAACGAATTTAGTGTTTATATTAATAAAATTCATTAGTTCACATTTAAATAATGATAGAAAATAATAGAAATCCATTCAAATAAATTTCTTAATATATTTAATTAATTTCTGAAAACTGTTATTTTTGCCCTCTATACAATGTCCTTGGAAGCTGTGACGTTCCAATCATAGACATTAAAAAGAGACGGAAGAGAGAGACAGCATGATTAGTTTGGGAGACAGGAGTTCAGTAACTCCGCTGTAAAAGAGAGGTTAGTTTATTTATATTGAAGAAATAGAACTGTGCTCTTCTCGCCAGTGTTTTATAAGCAGTGGCGTATTAAGGTATTTTGGCTCCAGAAGCCCTTCAAATTTTTGCGCACCCCTCCCCCCTCCTTTTTGATTAACATGAATGAAAAAAAAATACGTTTATTTTAATCTTTTTTCGTCAATTCTAAGATCTTAATCAAGTTGCAGAAATTGATCATAAAAAAAATCTGATGTGGCCAACACAAAACCTCCCGCTATTTAATTTTTATTAATTTAAATACATACTTACGGATTTACTAACGCTGCAAACTGTTCCATTGCATAAAACTATTGCTTTATTTACTATTTTCTTTTTAAAATGTCACTATTATTAATTTGAAGTGATTAGTTTTTTGACAGTGACATTTAATGTAAGTTACCTTCATTTGAAATAGGAACTGTGCAACAAAAGAATTGTGTTTTTCTTAGGCTTCGGGACTTGTAAAAAAAATTATTTTTAAATTTATCTGTAAAATATATAGAAAAAGTATTAATATATTCCTGTAGAAAATTCAATAATCTTTAATTTTCATAACGACAAAATGCGAAAAAATGGCATTTAATTGTATTTTTTGAAGAAAAACCATTATGAGCTTCAGGTAAAGTGCCATTTCCGGTTATCCGGTTTACACCAAAATCTAATGGCTTCTTTTCTTATTAGAATAGGATAGAAATACAAGATTTCAGAATTTTCTGAATGATAGTATTTGAGGTAAAAATACTGAAATTTTCTAGAAAGATAACCAACTATTCGAAAAATGACTATCATACGCGGGTAGATGAAGAGCTTTTCACCTCCCGCTACCCTTGGTAAGGGAGGTATAGGGATCGTGCTAAAAATCTAATATCGAGATTTTAGTAAATGACCACGTTTTAAGGTCCCTAGAATCCATTTTTAACATTTTCACGATGATGTCTGTATGTGTGTATGTGTGTGTGTGTGTGTGTGTGTGTATGTGTGTGTATATGTGTGTATGTGTGTGTATATGTGTGTATGTGTGTATGTGTACGAATTTTGTTTGCACTCTAACTCAAATACTATCATTCAGAAAATTCTGAAACCTTGTATTTTTACCCTATTCTAATAGGAATAGTAGCCATTAGATTTTGGTGTAAATCGGATAAACGGAAATGGTACTTTACTTGAAGCTCATAATAATTATATGTCTTATGAAAATTAAAGATTATTGAATTTTCTACAGGAATACATTAATACTTTTTCTATATATTTTACAGATAAATTTAGAAATATTTTTTTGTTACAAGTCTCGAAGCCTAAGATAAACACAATTCCTTTGTAACACAGTTCATTTTTCAAATGAATGTAACTGACAGTAAATGTCACTGTCAGAAAACTTATCACTTCAAATTAATAATAGTAACATTTTAAAAAGAAAATAGTAAATAAAGCAATAGTTTTCTGCAATGGAACAGTTTGCAGCGTTAGTAAAAACGTAGGTAGGTGTGTATTTAAATTAATAAAAATTAAATAGCGGGAGGTTTTATGTTAGCCACATCAGATTTTTTATTAGTAAAATTCAGCAAACATTGAAAACAAACTTTTATTTTTAATTAAAATAGTATAATGACAAAAATATAATTAAAATGACATTTTTCTTGCTTTGGTACTGGCTAAATTATTCACAGTGTCGTCAAAATTAATTTCATTTAAAAGTTTTTTCGATGCACATAATAACCAAAGAGTTTAATTTTGCGTGAGATATTGTGGACCTGCGGTAATCCTTCACTCTCTTCAGCGCTGAAAAGGATCTCTAGCCAGTACAGTTAGTCACTGCTTTGCAAGGAAACACCCGTAATAAAATTACAATGTTAGGAAAAACATTCTCAATGTTCGTCTTTTAATAGTTTCAGGAATTTCAGCAATCCGTTTGCTAATTTATATTTTATAAAAAAAATGATTTTCTTTTTTTCAATTCCTGACATAATTTTGCGCTAGAAGCTCGGGTGTCTCGGGCTTCTGCGATAATACGCCACTATTTATAAGGTCTGCTATATGTAATTGTTTTGTACCTGGTTGCTTTAATAAGTCTAAGGATCCATTTCGACACGATTTCAAGGTTAATTAATGTCATTCCGTGAATTCTACGTCATCAGAAAGGAATTCAAATAACAGATACAACTTTAAAAAAATAATTTCTCTCTTATTGCAAATAATTTTTAAATCGGACAAAGACTAAATACTATACAGGGTGTCTCAATAAGCTTGCTCACTATTGGTAACTTTTTTATTTGAAGAGGTACAAGGTTGGTTAAATGAGTAAAATTGTGCCATTTTATATTAGAAAATTGGTTATGTAGACAAAATAAAATTTGTGTCAGCGGTTCTCACAATTTGGGACAATATATATATTTTTTAAATGGAACCCTATGTTTTTTATTATCTTATTGGAAAGAGTATTTTTTTCTCTTTCCAATAAGGTAATGTTGTTTATGTATAATTTTTTCAAATAAACGAGTTATTTACGGTTAAAAATTTAAATTTTGTAAACTATTTTATTAGTTTTTTAGTCAAGTAAGTCATGGAAACAATTGATTCTTTGTTTGTTTGACGTTTAATAATTTCTCCCGTAAAGTTCTCTGTGTTTAATAATGTTTAATAACTTTACAAATAAAGAAAAGTTAGATATGATCGTGCTATATGGACAGTTATATCTAGACACCAGTTACGTAGAATGGTCGGCTCTCTTTCCAAAAGAGTTTAAATGTGCGAAAGAAATAATGGCTTTCAATTTGAATATTTTCTTTGTTTTGTTATTACTGTAAAATAAATTAAGAAAATAATAATTTTATAAAAGACAATTGTTTCCATAGTTTACTTGACCTAAACTAATAAAAGATAATTTTTATCTTTAAACGTAATTAACTCGTTTATTTGAAAAAATGTACATAAACAACATTACCTTATTGGAAAGAGAAAAAAATACTCTTTCTAATAATATAATAAAAAATATATAGTTCCATTCAAAAAATATATATTCTGTCCCAAATTTTGGGAACCGCTGACACAATTTTTATTTTGTCTACATGACCAATTTTCTAATATAAAATGGCACAATTTTGCTAATTTAACCAACCTCGTAACTCTTCAAATAAAAAAGTTATCAATAGTGAGCAAGCTTATTGAGACACCCTGTATATGAAGTTGAACTTTCAGAAGAAAAAATTTTAAAAATATGGTAAATGACCCCATTCTATAAGACTAAATACCAATTTAACTGCCTATTCCTTAATCTGTCATTAATGGCAAGATCTGAAAAGGTTTTGGTAAAAAATGAACAACCGGAAGTAGTAGTTTCCCTAAAAAAATCTTCCAAATATTATTTTTTGGATATTTATGTTCTTACAAATATTAAAGAATATAAAATTCTCTATCCGATACATTAATAGTATATTAGACGCCAAAGTTGAGAAGATTATCATTATTGACCCAGCGCCTATTGTAACCCGAGGGCAAAGCCCGAGGGATATAAGGCGCCTGGTCAATAATGATCTTCTCAACCGTGGTTTATATACTATTTTTTTCACTACTAGCACATAAATTCTCTTTGAATTTTATATTATTGATAATAACAATAATTTTAACATGAATAATAAAGTTACTTATTTGTTAATATTCACAAAAACAAAGTACGCTGCATTTGTCTTTATCTGACGTTTTGCTCATTTCGCTGGTTTGATAACCTCACTTATGGGCCTTGATTTGTATTTGATTTAATTATTTAATAAAAACACTTTGTGCTGTTATAGTCAGCAGCCTTATTAATTTATTATTATTTTTAAATAAATCTATTGAACTGTATTTACCTACAAATACAAAAAAAAATAGTGATTTGTTCAATCCTACATCTAGAAATATTTCACATTTTCACCAAAACAGCACAGTGGCCAGGCGAGGCGGCAGCGTAGGTCAATTTAAAATTATAGTGGCAAATTTAAATTATATGCTTAAGACCTTTCTTGAGTTTAATGAGTTAAATAATATTTGGATTTGGAGGCTTGAGTTTGATTGAAAAGTGACAGTTTGCATTATAGACACCAAGGTTAATAATAAATTATTATTGACCTAGGTTACCATGGTTACAAGCAAGCGGTAGTGAAAAACAATTTCTCATGTCAAATAAAGGTAAATAATAGAGGGTTCCTAGGCTAGTAGTTATTATATCAATTCAAAATATTGAAGAAATTTCTTTGGAATTGTTTTATTCTTGAATCGGCTAAAACTGTGTAATTCTCGACATTCAAAGAATTATATGATAAATATTAAATGGCATTATTTATCAACGTAATTAAATTTTACCTAGGGGAAAAATGTCCACATTACAGCTCTAGAGCAAAATGATGTACTATTCTTTCAATTTTGATACCAAACTCTCGATCATGAAAAAAATGATGTTTCCATTTAAATTTAAATACTTGAATTAATGGTCATTCTATATGAAAGGTCAGCTTTACCAAACACTATGTAAATATAGAATATTGATTTATTTGGAAATGGCTTATTTTAGAGGAAATTATGAATTTTCATAGCAAACAAAATCACAATACCAGAACAATCGACAATCACACGGGTTTGTGTATTTTCATTCCTTCTTTTTATCTTTCTTTATATATTCAATATTCAGGATTTCAAATAAAATAAAATACATAAAAACAATATTCTTTTCGTACCATATTGTGTCAATATAATAAACATTCCACATGACAAATTGAACTTGTTGAAGTACACAAAATACATTTCAGATTTTCAGAATAAAAGTTTCATTTTCCACACGTAATCAATCAAAATTTATGTAAATTAAGTTGGAAATAGGACAAGGATTATTTAAAATTCAAAATTCAGCACTGAAAACTGAAATATATCATCTGCAGAAATATGTCTCTAAATGTAGCACAATTTAATACATATTTACAATTTTGTGGAAACTGTAATTTGAGTTATTTTTATGAGCAAAAAAGTATTCTTTGTAGAAAGTATGTAATAAAAATGTTGAGAAAAATTTTATGCCTCAAATTTTAAGGTCTAAATTAGTTGTCACTGGACAAAATAAATAATACATAGTGATCAAAAAGAAATGATGCAGTTGGCAATACAACAGGGTCATTTCACATTTTCTGATTTATTTTTACTTCCTTGTACGAAGGACGTAGGTCTTCTGCCATTTCATTTTCACTATAACTGAATCAGTTATTTTTGTTTACTCTATAGTAGTTAATTAAAATTGTCAGAAAAAGTTTTCAAAGATCTATACAAACTTGAAATACAAAAATCTATTTATAGGTTAGTTAAACAGATAGCCGAAAGGTCAAATTATTAACGTTTTTTGGGGGATCAAAATTTGAAGAATGTGTAGTATGTATTAATTTACCAGAAAGTGGGCGACCCGAACTTTTTCCCCTAAATCGAATCGACAGAATTTTGGTCAGAAATTGGTTCCAAATTTTCTCGATGCTGCAAAGCATTAAGGAGCCAACATTTTAAACAAAATAGAAAGAACGAGTAATCCCCCAAACTTTTGGGCATTTTATACCAGAAAAGTATACAATAATGGTTAGGAATACCAAAACGAACAACAGTTGCAGTGTTGCAGACCAAGAATATTTCTTACATCCGGAAAGTAGATTTAACATCGTCCAGAGACAAATGAGACAAGGTATTAAAAGACTGTGTCGCATTAAAGATAATGGTCCTCTATTAGTTTTGTAAAATTAGATTTCTTATTTGATGAAGATGTCTAATTTTTACTTCCTTGTACGAAGTAAAGGAAGTATTGTAATCGCGAAAAATTTCGGTTTCCAGATTTCAAAGGAAATATCCATTTTGAGCATCCCTGAATTCATTTTGACTAATTTCGTCGTAACGTCTGTACGTATGTACGTATCTCGCATAACTGAAAAACAGGAAGCCGTAGAAAGTTAAAATTTTGTATATATAACTGTTGTAACATCTCCCTTTTTGGTCATTACATAACTTTCGGAAGTGGTACTTTACTTGAAGCCTATAATAGATTTTAATGAAAAACTATATTAAAATATAAACCAAAACTTTTCAAATTTGGCATATAAGACTTTTATATCAATGGGAATAACATAATAGATTTTAGTTAAAATGGTCTATCCGGAAGTGGTACTTTACTTGAAGCCTATAATAGATTTTAATGAAAAACTATATTAAAATATAATCCAAAACTTTTCAAATTTGGTATATAAGACTTTTATATCATTGGGAATAACATAATAGATTTTAGTTAAAATGGTCTACCCGGAAGTGGTACTTTACTTGAAGTCTATAATAGATTTTAATGAAAAACTATATTAAAATATAATCCAAAACTTTTCAAATTTGGTATACAATTCTATTATATCAATAGAAATAAAATAATAGTTTTTGGTTAAAATAGTCTAACCGGAAGTGATACTTTACCTGAAGCTATTATCAGTTTTTCTTGAAAAAAATGGTGTTATTTTGATTTTAGTAATAAATGCTTCAAATAAAAGTTTTAGAGAATTGAATTCTGTGTATGAACCATCAAGTATGATTAAATTAGCTCTTTGTATAAGCGAGATATTTAAATTTAAAAATTATAAACTTTTTGGTTTCGGTAATTAAGTTTGCTATGAATTAGGACAAAAATAACAAAAAAATAAAGAATTTAATGTCAATGTCAAATACGAGCAATTTTATGATTGGGTCTATTATAATATATATTTTAATTATTAACAAAATATGTATAGTGTAACAGGCGTACAAGGAAGTCATGTGGTGTGCACATCAGATATTTTCTCAAAAATTTTGTTACATATGTTAATCGTATGTATGCGCTACAGGAAAATTCAAAAAATAAAAATATTTATTATGAAAAGACTTTAAAATAAGGTATATAAGGATAGCCTTTTCTTTTCATTAAACTTTTTCGTGTAGTGTTTTTTTATTACTGTAAACTCTCTAGAGCGAAACTTCATAAAAGTTTCACATAATGTAGGAGAAGAAAAATTGTCCAAAAAAGTAGAATGCAAGTATTTTTAGTTATAGTTTCATTTTCACAAAATACGAACTCCGTCGCACATTAGTTCGCCCACCCGCTTTAATTTCATTTTATTTATTTAACGTATGATACAAATAATAACTAACATAAATTATCGCCAATTTTTATTAATATTACAGACATTTTGTCGTTCTAATGACACATAGCAAGATATGTCTTCTTAAATATGTTATTGTTTTTACCTTCCGTCACCTTTAGGTAAGGAAGATATTGTCTTTGGTCAAAAAATTCGGTGGTGAGTTTTTAATGAATAAGCACGTTTTAGGGTCCCTACAATACAAATTTACTATTTTTAAGATGATGTCTGTATGTGTGTGTGTGTGTGTGTCCGTGTGTGTGTCCGTGTATGTGTGTCCGTGTGTGACAAATTTTTCTCCGACGATAACTCCAATACTATAATTCTAAAAATTATAATTCTTTCGTATTCCTCTTCTGTACATCCATATGAAGAGTTGATTAGATTTTGGTTATAATTGACCCACCGGAAGTACCCTTATTTTTTGACATTTTGTTATTATATTTATTAAAGAAAATACTCTTCTCTATATGGTTTGATTACTCATTTTCCTTCATATTCAATAGATGTAGAGTTAAAGCATTATAAAGAAATTAATTTTCAAAAATTAGTCAGCTTTGCTATTTATCATGGAAAAAGCTGATACATTCAAAATTGACAGATGTGTGTTGCAAGTGCAAAACCAAATATGGAAAGTATGGGATGAAAAATTAGTATTTCATAGTGGTCCTCTCAAGTGACATGCAGTGAAAGGCTAAAAAGAAGATGTATCGCAGAAGAATTGAGAAAGGAAGGACTGTGTGAAGAAGATGCGTTGGACAGGAATGAGTGGAAGAGAAGAGGAAACAGCGACCCCTAATAAAATAGGGGAAAGCTGAAGCAGAAAGTAAAATGTGTCAAGTGCATTTTTCTTAGTGTATGTTTATGTTATAATTTTATTGGATTTATAGAACCTTTTCAAATGAACTTTTGGTATGAAATTTGTAAAAAATAGTATGTGTTCGTGTTCGATTTTACATGATATTATATAGAAACTGTTCCACGGTCCTTTTGGTATGGGATTTATGCAAAATACATCGAATTGACGGAAGGTCTTGTGCTGGCCACAACAGATTTTTTACTTCTCGCTGAATGAGGTATTGGAATCATGCTAAAAATCGCACATCCGATTATAACATTTTTAGGATGATGTCCGTGTGTATGTATATGTGTGTGTGGATGTTGAACCACGATTTCTCAAATAGGTACTATAAGACTTAAAAAATATTTAATTGCAGTTTCCTCAATCTGACATTCATGGTAAGAGCTGATTAGATTTTGGTAACAATTGGATAACTGGAAGTAATAGTTTCTTTAAAAAAAATCTTCTAAATATTATTTTTTGGAAATTTTTGTTATTACAAATATTGTAGAACATAAAATTCTCCATCTAATACACTTAAATTTTTTATTATATCTTTTATAGATTTAGAGATAAAGACACTATAATATATAGAATAATCGGATGTAATAAATCGCACAAGCTAATCTATACCAAGGAAACCAGTTGACAAATTCAAATATTTATAACATAGTAATGTTTATAACATAGTTTGTAAATGACTGATATCAGTGTCAAAAATCAACAGTTTTAGTGACATTTTGATAGCTTTTTCTGGGAAGTACATTTAATCTTTCTTATTGTTCTATTAATTACATATTTAAAATTGTACGTAAAATGCATATATCCATCAGAAATACCGCCAATCTAGATAATTGGAAGAATCTCTGACATTTAGGAAAAATAGATATAATTAGAATTATATGTGTGCAGAAGACATGTTAAATACAATAAAAAACAATATTTGGGTAAAGTTCTACAATGTTTTTGTTATAAAACGACGGTTCGATAGCGAAGTGCAATATAACATAAAATGGAAATAGCGAGAGGTATTGTGCTGGCAACAACAGATTTTTATTAATATTACAGACATTTTTTCGTTCTAGTGACACATAGCAAGATATGTTTTTCTAAATATTTTATTATTTTATTTTTTTTTCTGTAAAATAAAATAGTAGTTTTACCAGTTCAGGAAATACTAAAAAAAATTAACGAATTTAAATCGTAAGTTTTATTTGAATAGTTATACACCTCACATAATACCGTAATAATTCTTTTTTCTACTCCCATGCGTGAAGTGAGTACTTCACGTATCAATTTTTATGTGTGAAGTTTGATATTTTGCACACTGTGCGTGACGTAACACCGTTCATTATTTTAAATATTACAAACTGAATTGTATTTTAATAAAACAAAGCTGTTAAACACCCGTACCGTTGGTAACCATGGTTACACAAGTCGATAATACAGAGGCTTTACGTTAAAAGAATGACAATGTGAAGAAAAAATATATTTTATTGCAAGGTCGTAGAAAAAGTATAGTATGTAACACGTGTGTGAAGCCTATTTTACATTCGGGTGTAAAAATTTCAGCTTCGCACACTTGCCACATAATAAACTATTTCATCATTCCTCTGTATTTAAATGACACTCATTATAATTCAGATTTTCATTATGATTCCGATTTTCTTTTTATTATGATACAGATTATCATTATGTTGTAGATTTTCTTTTCATTATGATACAGATAAGCAATTTACTTAATTATAGTTTATTTTCTCAATTATTATGAACAGTCGTAGAAAAAATAGTGTATGCAACACATGTACAAGTACAACCTAATATAAACTCGTTGCATAATATACTATTATTGATTAAACTATTAAAGACTAGAACTATAAGATAAACTATTGTATTGTAATGTCTCTTTGCTATTGTTACATATTCGAGTATTGTTCTGTATAATTTATTTTTAATACTCTATATGGAAAGCAGTGTAGTACAAACGCGTATAAACTGAAACGCAGAAGAACAAAGGACGAGCCCTGGAGACAATTTATGGGTTTGGGAAATTTATCCTGGACACTGAAAACACTTTATGGACGACAAAATTTAACCAGAAATTTAAGATACAGCTGCCATATACAACAATATAAGCCCAAACACTCAAACACATAATAGTTCGGCCGGTTTACATTTTTCAACAAACAAAATGAAAAATCTACGCATTTGGTGAAAAATTTCGACTGGTTTGAAATATTGAGAACTGACATGTCCGATGGCGGCAGCACCATCGGACCGATCAGCTGTTTCTGAATTGGTACTCGCAATGTTGTGACATATGAATGCAAACAACAAGAACAATTTTTTCATTTAAAATGAGACTAGGTATCATGAAACATTTTAGATATCTGGAAGCAACAGTTAATTCTATTTGTTTATAGAAGGTATTTATAATTTTATATATATATATATATATATATATATATATATATATATATATATATATATATTTGATCAATCGAAATTATAACATACTACTTATAACCAGAGTAATTATTGCGAAGCCACATGAAATCAAAATACATTTAGCGAGTTCTTCAGACAATTTAGATGCTGGTGCTGATGTATTATTAATATTATCCTCTACTACTTCATTTACTGCATTGCAATGTCACTGGCGTTACTGCTTTTGGCTTTACACATTTGGTTTGTCGTAGCAAACGTTTATTATCAGAAACTTTTACTTGAAATACGAGAAGACAAAGTGATGGTACTGCAATTCTTTTTAAAGTTTTACGCTTAATTGTATCGAAAAATACATAAATAATTAGAACGAACACAACATGAACTTTTTATTCTAAGACAAAATCTGAACATTGAATTTTTTACTCACTAGGAATTATGTATGTATCCGATTTAAAATGACGAAAACAAACTTTCATGTGTTTCGTTATTTGTTTCGCACTAGAAATTGCATATTCCCATGCTTTTCGTCAATCCATATCCATTTCATCACCTACACTTGTCGTAATTTTAACTTTATTTTAGCCATGTTTCGGAATATTATAAAACCCAATGCCTGTGTCTCGACCAGATCTTGAGTTGCATCCGAATACACAACAATTAGTACGACTTTTCCTATTTCTATTCACATCAAATGATTAAACCACATGTAACTCAAGCATATAGTCACAATACAGTACTAAACCGGGAAGTTCATATTTTTTCCAGCAGATGGCATATCGCAGCTTGTCAGTTGTCAATATGCAATGTACAGAAACAGTGAGTATTCTGTATTTTTTTAAGGATCTCACATAATACTAGATAGTTTGTTGCATATACTATAAGAATGAAGTATTTATAACGGCGCAAAGCAGTATCGTTTAGAATATTTTAAATAAAATTGGATTTCGCAGGATAAAAATGATACCAGACGTGTTGCCTTTTTAAGAAAGATTTGGATTTATGAAGGCAACCCACAGATCATATTTTAATCCGTTTTACATGCTCATGTAAACTTTTTAACATATGACGCCATTGTTTCTAGTGATATTGTATTTATGACGTAAACCGCTTGATTCGCTGGATGGCCCATATATCCAAAATCAGAGTAGCCGACAGAATTTTGTAAAAATTTCTATGGTAGAAATGAAATAGCAGAAGACTTACGTCATCAAAAAATATCCCTAAAGTAATGACTTCATATACTACTAAGTTTACATAGCATACTAATGGGGTATTCCACCATAACAACAAAATTAAGAAAATTCCAATTTAACATAAAGTATGGCTCAATAAATAATAGTTAAAACAATGAAAACATTTTTTAAATAATTACTTTACGAGATATTTCACATTTGCTAAAAGGGAAAATTGACGTCATACAATTGTTATCCTTCTCTCGCAGCGTACTCAGAGCAGTGTGTGTGAGAAAGACAAGTATAGAGGAAATGTGACGTTACACTGATTTCTCGAAAATAAAATACTCTGAAACTAGGAACAATTAAGATTTTTTAATACTATGAATTGCTTCAAAACTGAATGAAGTTTTATTTAAAATAATAAAAAAAATTGAGTGGAATACCCCATTTATAAAGCCCGAGCAGTCATGTTACTTTGTTAGTCTTTCTTGACAAGTTTAGGTTAGTGTTCTGTGTTGACAAGCAGATATGGGGACTCGTGACAGAATGACAGCTAGTAATATAAATGACAAAAAATGTCATCATTTTTCATTCCAAATTTCATGATATTTTCCAATTTCAGGTGGTTTATCTTCTTACTAATGATTCGAGTTTGCGCAGTTATACGATTTTGGTCAGCTGTTTTGTTAAAATTTAACCTTGTAATTTGGCGTCATTTTCTGTTATATATATGATTGACGAATTTTCATCTGAAGAGTCGTATGAATCGGGGGAATTTTCTTCTAGTGATGAAGACAATCTAGAAATGTTTGGCGAAAATCCGAGGTCAAAGAATGAAAATTATTTAGAACAGTAATAGTAATCGTGTACATACATAGATGTCAAATGTCAATATTTTTCATTCCAAATTTCGTGTGATTTATTTAACTCGCCAGGTAAAGTCCACGCACCTGGTGACAAAGAAACCACGTGAACTTACAATATCTTGATATTTTGAATTAAAATTTATGACATTTGTAAGTTATGTACATGATTACTAGCTGTCGTTCTGAAACGGGGTCCCATATCTGCTTGTCAAGATTTGCTTATTTGCAGGGCATTTGCTCCTCTCTAAAAATACATATTTTAAACATTGATAACAAGAGAAATATTTGAAAAAAAATACCTTTTGGACGGCTTTCAACGGAATTAATGGCCCACAATTCCCATTCGAAATAGTTCATGACAAGGTTAGTTTCTGAAATTGCTTTTTTAAGCTTTATATGAATATAAACTGACAACCAAGTGACAATAGTGACAGGATAGATATTCGATCGATATAAAATTTAATGTAAATATTGTCATGCCAACGTACCGGTATAAAAATGAACTACAATTATTTCAAATAATTTCAAATTGCGTAAAAGAAAAAGAGATTAACTTAAAAATACTTGTAAATTTCATTAATGTATACGTTTCTTAATACTAGTATTTTTCTTTCTTCTGTATCTATGACGTAGGTCTTCTGCCATTTGATTTTCACTATAACCATTCGTGTAGATTTAATAATTTGTTGAAAATATAAACCGGCCGAATTATTCTAAATTTGGGCTCGTATATCTATCTCTAAGACGTTATAATATATTTATCAACTTGTAACCAAATTATAAATAATTAGTTTCCTCTACAATTGTCTATAGATGTGTAGAATACAAACATATTCGTGTTTTGCATATTATATACAAAGTTCTGTTTAAATTCCTTTAGTAAGGGATAGGATGTAGGACAGAGCTTTGATTGTAAAGTTCTGAGCTTAAAGCTGCCTACAGCCACAGCCTACTGGCCAGCATGAAAGCGAAACGAACCACCTGTTTGCAGCAGTTAATTATCGATGAAAACATTCGATGAAATATTGAAAGGATTTAACGCTGAAATCTGCAACGCTGAAAGAATATTTCATTGACAATAAAAATAAAATAGTAATCGGGTCCTCCACCATAACAAAATATAATAAAATGTACACTTTATACTTAAAGTACTACTTAATAAATAACAATTAAGCTAAAAAAACACATTTTTTTAAATAAATATACCCAAATCATTCAAGCAGCCAATGCGCGTCATTAATAAAAATTGAATAAAAGTAACTAGATGTCTGACGTCATGTACTGGTACGTTTGCAGAGATTTTAGAATCTTTATGAAAGGAGTTATACAGATTGCAATCTGTATTATCGACATGATCATGAACTGTCACATCTACAAAATAAATACTATGTTTTCGTCACTGTCTATTTCTATTTAAATTATTTTATAATACTAACTTTATTTATACTTATGTATGCCATATAAAGGCAATAAATAAAAGTGAGCCGAATTTCAAAGAAATATACCGAATTCTTCTGATTGATTAGAAGTGCCGCCTTTGGCAAACTCACAGATTTTGTGTTTGCATTAACGGTCACGTTGCGTCGTTGCGTTGCGTTTAACATTACCAAAGAAGCAGCAAAAGATGGCGAGCTAATAAACATCCCTATAACTTTAGAAGAATATACTTCAATTAATAAAAAATACCAAAAAATTATGTGGGAAGAAGAATATAAACAAATAAGCAACATTAAAGGAAAATATTATTACCAAATTCAACCAAATATTTCTAATAAACCTTGGTTTAATAAATCCAACCTAAATAGAAAAGCTATTTCTGCCATCTGCAGACTACGATTCAACCACCAGCGCTTACCAAGTCACCTATGTAAACTTAAAATCATTGAATCGGAAATATGCAGCTGCAATGACACTGATGAAGCCGATATAGACCACTATCTTTTCAGATGTTTGCACTATAGGAATGATCAAAATAAATTACTGGTAGATCTAATTAAAGAGAGAGTGGCACTCCCTACAAAATGCAGCATACTATTAGCAGAAGGAAATAGTAAAATAACAAAATTAATTGTGACATTTATTCAGGCAATCAATTTAGAAATTTAAAAACCTAAAAACACATTGCTCCTGACCAATTGTTAAGAAAAACAAAGGTCTAAATTAATTTAAAAAAAAAAAAAAAAAAAAACATTACTTTACAATAAATAGGCCTTTACAACGCACAAAAATGTTTCAAACACGATACAAATATTTTTCAAATAATAACTTTGACAGTATGAACATACAAATTATCAATGTTGCCAACTATAGCAACAATTAAACGAATAATATGACGTTGATGTACATTATTTACATATTATTTATGTCATATATGATAAGTAATGAACTGTACTATTCATCTTAATAATAATTATATAAGGGTATACACTTTTTGACGGTTAAAAATCATTAAAATTTTATTTCATTTTTCACTATTAGTGATTTTAATGCATTAAGGTTTTTACACTAAGTGATGACGTGCATTGGCTGCTTGAATGATTTGGGTATACTTTGCGAGATATTTGAATTTGTTTTCAGTGTCATAGTGACGTACAGTATTGCTGTCTTTCTCGCTCAGCCTATTATAAAAACTAGTGCGAAAAAGATAGCAATGGTTTCACTAAAAATCAAATGCAATAAACTAAACATAATTATGACTTTTTAATATTACAAAATGCTTCAAAATTAAAAGCGAACTTTCATTTAACATAATAAAAAATCTGTTGTGGCCAGCACAAGACCTTCCGTCAATTTGATGTATTTTGTACAAATCTCATACCAAAAGTTCCTTGAAAAGGATTCTATATATCCAGTAAAATTATAACACGAACATACATTATATAAATTGCATTTGACACTGACTTCTGTCAATTAGATTTTTTTCAATATATCAGCTGTTTCCTTGATTATAGTAAAGCTGCCTAATTTATGAAAGTTAATCTTTTTATAATTCTTTAACTCTACATCTATTGAATGAAAATGAAAACCATTATCCTATATGTTCGTCTTTATAGTCTTTCTATTCGTATTAACGGAATATATTATTTCCTCCAATGGACATTAAATCGTGTAGAAGCAAGCCGAAGTAGGACAAAAGGAACTTTAAGATATTCTTATATAAGATTAAGTGGATATTCGTATTTTGACAAAACTGTAATGACAACTTCACGAATTACGACAGACAAAAGGATTGTCGGATTAGTGACATTTCACTAGATAGATTTATTCTTCAAGGATTTGACGACAGGATTAAATAGCATTAAATGTATATTATGTGTATATTTGTATCTTACACGGCAGACTGTTAAATAAAATATTAATCAAGTGTTCGAAGGTTTAGATTACTTCGTTTCGTGTCGTATTGCATACTTTCTTCTCATAAAATAAAATGTGACTTTTAACAATTACATCATAAATAGCAATAGCTATTCTTTATGAAAACCGACATATAAATACTTATTGAAATCAGAATTAATTGGTATTAGTACAATGTTTAACAGCCGAATTCACCATTAATCTGTTGGTTAAGATTTAACAATCAGCTGATTAAGTGATCAAGATAACCCGTAGATTAACGTATTTTCTAATGAGGAGATACACGATTTTTTATTCTTTTCTTTAATCGAAAAATAAGGAAAAAATATTTTACCTGTATTTTTTTACCCCCGCTACCCCTGGTAAGGGAGGTATAGGGATCGTGCTAAAAATCACATATAGAGATTTTAGTAAATGGCCACGTTTTAAGGTCCCTAGAATCCAATTTTAACATTTTCATAATGATGCGTGTGTGTGTGTGTGTGTCTGTGTGTATGTGTATGAATTTTGCCTTCACTTTAACTCAAATACTATCATTCAACCTTGTATTTCTACCGTATTCTAATAGGAATAGAAGCCATTAGATTTTGGTGTAAATCGGATAAACAGAAATGGTACTTTACTTGAAGCTCATAATGGTTTTTCTTCAAAAAATACCATTAAAGCCATTTTTTCGCATTTAACGTCAATGGAAAATTTATTATTTATTTATTAAAAATTATTGAATTTTGTACAGGTATACATTAATACTTTTTCTATATATTTTACAGATTAATTTAAAAATCATTTTTCTTTTTTTAATCCCGAAGCCTAAGATAAACAAAATTCCTTTGCTACACAGTTTATTTTTCAAATGAATGTAACTGACAGGTAAACGTCATTGTCAAAAAAACTAATCACTTATATCAATCAATTAATAATAGTGACATATTAAATAATAAAGAAAATCGTAAATAAAGCAATAGTTTTATGCAATGGACCATAATATAGTTTGAAACATTACTAAATACGTAAGTTTGTATTTAAATTAATAAAAAAAGAAATAGCGGGAGGTTTTGTGTTGGCCACATCAGATTTTTATTTTTTACCTTCCGCTATCCTAGGTAAGGGAGGTATAGGTATCGTGCTAAAAATCGCATATAGAGAATTTAGTAAATAAGCACGTTTTTACAATGATGTCTTTCGGTGTGTTGGTGTGTGTGTGTGTGTGTGTGTGTGTGTGTGTGTGTGTATGTGTGTGTATGTGTGTGTATGTGTGTGTATGTGTGTGTATGTGTGTGTGTATGTGTGTGTGTATGTGTGTGTGTATGTGTGTATGTGTGTGTGTATGTGTGTATGTGTATGTGTGTATACTCAAATACTACCATTCTGAAATATTTGAAAATGTGTATTCTAGCTCTACTTAAATATGGAAAGAGCCCGTTACATTTTGGTGTAAAACAGATAACCGGAAGTAGTACTTTCCAAGTTTTTATTTTTGTGAAAAATGCATTTAAATTACATTTTTTCGCAATTTATGTTATTTTAAAAATTAAAGATAAGATTACTAAATTTTCTACAGGTCTGCATTAATACTTTTACTATATATTTTACGTATAAATGTATAAAATAATTTATAAAACAAATCCCGGAGTCTATACTTTAAACACATATCTCCTTTGTTACACCAGTTTAAATCTCAAATGTATGTAACTGACAGTTAAATGTCACTGTCAAAAAATAATCATTTCGAAGTAATATTTATGACTTTTAAAAAGAAAATAATAAAAGGAATAACAGTTAAATGGAAAGGAAATTAATAAAGTTCCCAGCATTAGTAAATATGTAGATATGTATTTAAATTAATAAAAATTAAATGACGGGAGGTTTTGTGCTAGCCACATCAAATTTATTGATATTACTTTTTATTCATGAGAGAATTGTCTCTGGAAATATAATTTTTAAAATTGCCGCTTCTCCTTCGCCTGATGACGTACGTAAATTACTTATGAATGAGGGTATAGCTTACATTTGCTGTCGAATTTAAACGAGTGACAGCCGTGACACCTGTCAACTATGTACCGTCTACTAGTTCTATTCATATTATTGATTTTTATATTTTTGGTTGTGGAAAAGGGTTTTGTGCTATACTCGCCGTCAAATAAATATGTACTGATACTCATTTTTTTTTTCCTTCTCTCCACCTTATTCCTTGTTCGGCTTCATAACTTAGCATTTTCAACATGACCAACGGAATTGGCAACAGTGAAGAAATCTCCAGTTCATATTTATTTGACGGCAAGTATAGTGTGCCCAAACAAAAGTAATAATAGTAAAAAAAATATGTTGTGGCCAGCACAAAACCTTCCGTCAATTCTATGTATTTTGTACAAATCCCATACCAAAAGGTCCTTGGAACAGATTCTATATAATATCATGTAAAGTCAAACACGAACACATACTATTTCTATTCTATAAATCCAATAAAATTATAACATAAACATACACTAAGTAAAAAGCACTTGACACTTCTTCTTATTCTTTAGCTTCTCCTATTTTATTAGAGGTAGCTGTTTCCTCTTTTCTTCCACTCATTTCTGTCCAACACATCTTCTTGACACAGGCATTCCTTTCAGTCTTCTGCGATACAATCCAGTCCATCTTCTCTTTGGCCTTTCTCTGCGTGTCACTTGCGAGGAGCACTATGACATACCAATTTTGTGATCCTACACTTTCCATATTTGGTTTTGCACTTGCAACTGACATCTGTCAATTAGAATTTTTTTAATATATCAGCATCAGCTGTTTCCATGATGAATGGCAAAGCTGACTAATTTTTGAAAATTAATTTCTTTATAATGCTTTAAATCTACATCTATTGAATATGAAGGAAAATGTATAATCAAACTGTATAGAGAAGAATATTTTCTTTAATAGGTATAATAACAAAATGTCAAAAAATAATATTTAACTGCGTTTTTTTAAGAAAAACTGTTAAAAACTTCAAATTGGGGTACTTCCGGTGGATCAATTATAACCAAAACCTAATCAACTCTTCATATGGATGTACAGAAGAGGAATACGAAAGAATTATAATTTTTAGAATTGTAGTATTGGAGTTATCGTCGGAGAAAAATTTGTCACACACGGACATACATACACACACACGGACACACACACACACGGACACACACACACACACACACACACATACATACAGACATCATCTTAAAAATAGTAAATTCGTATCTTAGGGACCCTAAAACGTGCTTATTCATTAAAAACTCACCACCGAATTTTTTGACCAAAGACAATACCTTCCTTACCTAAAGGTGACGGAAGGTAAAAATAAATTCAGCAGTGCCTCAAAACGAAGAAAGAAATAGTTGTCTCAAATAAACATAAAACTATTTATAAAATCAAACTTTCATTCTGTAAAAATCATTTTGATGTACCTAACCATAAATCAATACTTATGCCCGTATTCATAAACACTCGTAAAAAATTTAAACGGTTCGTTATAATTTTTATCCAATAAAAACAGTCGGCATTGAAAGAAAAATTGAAATTTTATTTGTCAAGTTTGATTCTATTTGTGAAACATTGTAACGAACCGTTTTGAAACTTTACGAGTGTTTATGAATATGGGCGTTAATATAATAAATGCGAAAGTAACTCTATCTGTCTTTCTTTCTGTCTGCCTGTTACGTTTTCATGCCTAAACCGCTGAACCAATTTTCTTGAATTTTGGTATAGAGATAGATTAGATCTTGCAGAAGGACGTAGGCTACCTTTTGTTGCGAAAATAAAACCTGAAGGGGGTGAAATAGGGGATGAAAATTTGTATGGGAACCCATCATTTCTCCCGCTGAAACAATTTTGATGAATTTTTGTATAGAGATAGATTAGACCTTGGAGAAGCACATAGGCGACCTTTTGTCGCAAAAATAATATTTGAAGGGGGTGAAATAGGGGATGAAAGTTTGTGTGGAGAACCCATCAAGTTAGGTATATAAAAATTCTTATTTATGCTTTTGGTAAGAAATAAAGAGTGTTTTAGCGTTTTGAAAAATCACCCCTCAAGGCGGTACAATAGGGGATGATTTCAATTATTTTTTTAACTTTCTATCTTTATTTAAGTTTTAACCGTTAGCAGATTTTCTTTAATTGGCGGAGAGATAGCTTGCATCATATGTACATAAGTAAAAGTACCCGAGACATGTTTAGAAAAGGGCGCTGTTAGGTGCGGTGCGGGGATCGGGCGGGCAGTGGGCGGAGCCCATTACATGTACGATGCGAGGCAGGTTGCCGGCTCCCTACGCAGCGCATGTCTCCGAAGTACATGTGTGTAGCTAATCGTTATTCTAGCTTTACCCGTGCGAAGCCGGGGCGGGTCAGCTAGTATTTTTATAATTAAATGAGAAACATCAAATAATTTCTAAATTTTGTCTTTTCTGTTTGTCATTGGCTAGATTACTTTTTAGACGTCACAAGCAGAGCAATTTGGCGCCAATTCAAAAAGTATACTTTTAAATTGCTACTGCGTTTAATATATACAGAAATTTGAATAACAAATCATATTTAATAATATCATAGAAAGTACTTAGGTACTCGAATTTCAGAAGAAAAAAGACATATTGTTATTAATTTATTTTTTTTACAATTTTACTAATGACAACTGACAAGCTGCGATATGCCATCTGCTGGGAAAAATATGAACTTTCCGGTTTAGTACTGTATTGTGACTGTATGCTTGAGTTACATGTGGTTTAATCATTTGATGTGAATAGAAATGAGAAAAAGTCGTACAATTGTTGTGTATTTGGAAGCAACTCAACATCTGGTCGAGACACAGGCATTGGGTTTTATAATATTCCGAAACATGGCTAAAATAAAGTTAAAATTACGACAAGTGTAGGTGTTGAAATGGATATGGATCGACGAAAAGCATGGGAATATGCAATTCCTAGTGCAAAACGAATAACGAAACATATGAAAGTTTATTCTCGTCATTTTAAATCGGATGATTACATATTTCCTAGAGAGTAAAAAATTCAATGTTCAGATTTTGTCTTAGAATAAAAAGTTCATGTTGTGTTCGTTCTAATTATTTATGTATTTTTCGATACAATTAAGCGTAAAACTTTAAAAAGAATTGCAGTACCATCATTTTGTCTCCTCGTATTTCAAGTAAAAGTTCCTGATAATAAACGTTTACTACGACAAACCAAACGTGTAAAGCTAAAAGCAGTAAACGCCAGTGACATTGCAATGCAGTAAATGAAGTAGTAGAGGATAATATTAATAATACATCAGCACCAGCATCTAAATTGTCTGAAGAACTCGCTAAATGTATTTTGATTTCATGTCGCTTTGCAGTAATGACTCTGGTTATAAATAGTATGTGGTTAGCGTTTATAATTCGCTCACCTGCAATCATCAATTGCGATTGATAAAATATATATAAAATTATAAATACCTTCTATAAACATATAGAATTAGCTGTTGCTGCCAGATATCTAAAATGTTCCATGATACCTAGCCTCATTTTAAATGAAAAAATTGTTCTTGTTGTTTTCATTCATATGTCACAACATTGCGAGTACCAATTCAGAAACAGCTGATCGGTCCGATGGTGCTGCCGCCATCGGACATGTCATTCTGTCTGTTGTACTTATTTGTAACTACCTTATATTTCTTCTTTATTTTTATTTAAACCGGATTGATTTTATTATTTTCAAATATACTTTATATTTTTCATTTTCAGTATGTTTAAAAATAAATACTCTTTTGTTTGGAATCAATGTAATTTCTACCTATATCAAAATAAGAATATATTACTATACTTCATTTCACGTAAGAAAATAGCATTAGTTTAGATAGGGATACAAAATCTGCCATCTGATTGGTCAGAATACAGACCAAGTTCACAAAAGCGAAAAAAATATCACGTGCAGCTGTCAGTTATGAAATAAAATTGAAAAAATTAAATTATATTTAACCATGTTTTTGATTTTGACTTTGCAATTTTTAATATGCATGTATTGTATATTTGCATAGATAAAATATTTTGTGTTGACAAAGTTTGGATTCACTCTAGGATTCACGAATTTAAATTATATATTTAATGCATGTAAAAACAGTCGGCTCTCAAGCGCCATCAGCTATTTTCTTACGTGAAATGAAGTATAGTAATATATTCTTATTTTGATATAGGTAGAAATTACATTGATTCCAAACAAAAGAGTATTTATTTTTAAACATACTGAAAATGAAAAATATAAAGTATATTTGAAAATAATAAAATCAATCCGGTTTAAATAAAAATAAAGAAGAAATATAAGGTAGTTACAAATAAGTACAACAGACAGAATCTTGATATAGCTAAAAATGTCAAAATTAGGATTCCAAGATGTGATCTGTGCTTGATCATATTCAATAGATATGGAGTTAAAGAATTATAAAGAGATTAACTTCCATAAATTAGGCAGCTTTGCTCATGAAAACAGCTGATATATTCAAATAATTTTAATTGACAGATGTCAGTGTCAAGTGCAATTTACACAGTGTATGTTGTTGTTATAATTTTATTAGATTTATAGAATCTTTTCCAAGGAACTTTTGGCATGGAATTTGTAAAAAATAATGTTCGTGTTACAATTTTACTGAATATACAGGTTGACTCTTAAATAGGGGGACATGGCTTAACCACAGATTTCTGAGGCGTAAGACGATTTAACTAAACTTGCTTCTACCGGAAAGTGTACCATTTAGCCAGCATTCTGCTTCAAAGTTTTTCGAAAAAAAAAAAAAAATTTGCTTATAATAACCGGACGCTTCATTCGATTTGGATGAAATTTGGTATGACAGTTTATATAGTTATAAGTCATCTTTTAAGATGATACTTATTATTAGTGAATCACTAGTGTATGAAATGTAGGTGTCCCAACATTGATTAGACCATAACTTTTTAATGGCCACGCCGATAACGTGAAATTATTTTTTTTTAGAAAAATACATTCAATAGTAAACTTTTCTCTCTCTATGTAATTTGTGATATCTGTTACGGTTCAGACAGAAAAAAATAAAACCTGAGTGACTGCACCTCTAAATTTTTAAAATAAATTTTATCTAGCAGTCTATTCAAATGTCAAACAATTAATTTTTAATGGCAGTAACGAGTTGTCAATCTTCTCAACTTGTTTACGAGTAAGCTAACATATTTATTCGTGTTATTTATAATAATGGTAGTAAAATACTATTAGGCCGAATAAACAGATGTTACTAATTTCTGAATATTGCGAAGGAATTTTTTGACAACCCATAAACAATTGTTAATGTCATTAGAAATTCGTTGTTTGACATTTGGATAAATTGCTAGATTAAATTTATTTTAAAAAAAATCACGGTGCAGTCACTCAGGTTTTATTTTTTTCTGTCTGAACCGTAACAGATATCACAAAATAAATTTAGAGAGAAAAGTTTACTATTGAATGTATCTTTCCGAAAAAAAAAAATAATTTCACATTATCGGCGTGGCCATTAAAAAGTTACGGTCTAATCAATGTTGGGACACCTAAGTTTCATACACTAGTGGTTCACTAATAATAATAAGTATCACCTTAAAAGATGACTTATAACCATATGAAGTATCATACCAAATTTCATCTAGATCGTATAAAGCGTTCTGTTATAATAAGCAAAATTAATTTTTTTTCGAAGAACTTTGAAGCAGAATTCTGGCTAAATGGTACACTTGCCGATAGAAGCAAGTTTAGTTAAATCGTCTTATTTTAGCCTCAGGAATCTGTGGTTAAGCCATGTCCCCCTATTTAAGAGACACCCTGTCTAGTTATATAGAATATTTTCCAAAGAACTTTTGGTATGGGATTTGTACAAGTTACATAGAATTGACGGAAGGTATTGTGCTGTCCACATCATATGTTTTAATGATGAATTGGTTTGTAACAGAATAAGTAAATGACAGCAATAAAAAAGCAAAATAAATTACAATAATCAGCTTAACAACATTTCTCAGTACAATATTATATTTGCAATAACAACATTGATACCATATAACAAAGAAATAATATTTTACAACATATATGCCACTATGACAAGCCCTTAAATACATACATCATCAAATATGCCACAATCCTACAAAGCATCATCACCACTGATCATCACCATCATTATCATCATCATCATCATGGTCATGAAGTACTCACCCTCCGCATGACCCGGAGCGAGAACGAACTCGTCTTCATGGTGGTGGCTATGGTACCCCCACAAACAAAATAATATGCACCAGCAACAGATAGACTGCCGTCGAAGACGACGCGGGTGGTTCGCGCGACCTGGTGGACCACTACTGCTGAAGAGCTGGCCACCCAGTGGCGTCGGAAGATGGGGGAGGGTGGAAAAAGGGGCAAGGCGCGCGCACACTGCCCGGCGGTTGCTATGGGGATAGATACGCCCCGTTGCAACAAGTGGAGCACTTAGAGGATGATATACAAAGATCAGGATGATACTAACAAGAAAATGATGATATACTCGGATTTTTTGCGGAAAAGAACAGAAAGATTGAGTTTTTGTGTGAGGAGAGATTTTTCCACCGCCTAGATGAAAAAATTCGGATGTGGCCAGTACATAACCTTTCGTTAATACGATGTATTTTGTACAAATCCTATACCAAAAGTTCCTTGGAAAAGATTCTATACAGGGTGTCTCTTAAATAGAGGGACATGGCTTAACCACAGATTCCTGGCTAAAATAAGACGTTAACCAAACTTGCTTCTACCGGATAGTGTACCATTTAGCCAGAATTCTGCTTCAAAGTTCTTCGAATAAAAATTAATTTTGCTTATAATATTCGGACGCTTTATTCGATTTGGATGAAATTTGGTATGACAGTTTATATGGTTATAAGTCATCTTTTAAGGTGATACTTGTTATTATTAGTAAACCACTAGTGTATGAAACTTAGGTCTCCCAACATTAATTAGACCGTAACTTTTTAATGGCAATGCCGAAAACGTGATATTATTTTTCTTCAAAAAGATACATTCAATAGTAAACTTTTGTCTCTCTGTGTAATTTGTGATATCTGTTACGGTTCACACAGAAAAAAATAAAATCTGAGTGTCTGCACTGCTAAATTTTTAAAATAATTTTAATCTAGCAGTCTATCCAAATGTCAAACAAGTAATTTTTAATGACAGTAACGAGTTGTCAATCTTTACAACTTGTTTAGGAGTAAGCTAACATATGTAATCGTCTTATTTATAATAATGGTAGTAAAATACTATTAGGCCGAACACACGGATTTACTAATTTTAGAATATTGCGAAGAAAATTTTTGACAACCCGTAAAACAATTGTTACTGTCATTAAAAATTACTTGTTTGACATTTGGATAGACTGCTAGATTAAATTTATTTTAAAAATTTAGCAGTGCAGACACTAAGATTTTATTTTTTTCTGTGTGAACCGTAACAGATATCACAAATTACACAGAGAGACAAAAGTTTACTATTGAATGTATCTTTCTAAAGAAAAATAATTTCACGTTTTCGGCATTGCCATTAAAAAGTTATGGTCTAATTAATGTTGGCAGACCTAAGTTTCATACACTAGTGGTTCACTAATAATAACAAGTATCACCATAAAAGATGACCTATAACCATATAAACTGTCATATCAAATTTCATCCAAATCGAATAAAGCGTCCGATTATTATAAGCAAAATAATTTTTTTTCAAAGAACTTTCAAGCAGATTTCTGGCTAAACGGCACACTTTCCGGTAGAAGCAAGTTTGGTTAAATCGTCTTATTTTAGCCTCAAATCTGTGGTTAAGCCATGTCCCCCTATTTAAGAGACACCCTGTATATCCAGAAAAATTTTAACTTGAACATACCGTGAGTTTCAGTCTATTAACAATAATAATACAATACTACAATATTTATATACAGACTGATCAAAAAAAAAAAAAAAAATCTGTTGTGGCCAGCGCAATACCTCTCGCTATTTCTATTTTATGTTATATAAGTATTGTATTGCACTTCGCTGTCGAACAGTCGTTTCATAACAAATATATTACAGAATTTTACCTAATTATTGTTTTTTATTGTATTTAACATGTCTTCTGCACACATAATTATAATTATATCTATTTTTCATTGTTTGAGGAAGTTCCTAAATGTGAGAGATTCTTCCAATTCATTAACCAGATTGGCGGTATTTCTGATGGATATATGCATTTTACCTATAATTTCAAATATTTAATTAATAAAACAATAAGAAAGATTAAATGTACTTCCCAGAAAAAGCTATCAGAATGTCACTAAAACTGTTGATTTTTGACACTGACATATGTCATTTACAAATTATGTTATAAACATTGGAATTTGTCAACTGGTTTCCTTAGTGCCTCGGCCTCTGCGATTAGTTTACTCTATAAATTATAGAGTCTTTATCTCTAAATCTATACAAGATATAATAAAAATTTTAAGTGTATTAGATTAGTTAGTAGTTAGTAGTTAGTTAAATATTTTTTAAGTCTTATGGTTTTTGAGGAATCGTCCCTCCAACATCCATACATACACACACACACACACACGTCCACACACACACAGATATCATTTTAAAAATGTTATAATCGGATTCTAGGGACCTTAAAATGTGCTTATCCACTAAATTCTGGATATGCGGATTTTAGCATGAATCCAATACCTCTCTTAGCGAGAGGTAAAAAGGCAACTTTTTTAACAGACGTAAAAAAATGAAGGAAAGAAAATGACTGGATTTCAGTCAAATATTAAATATATTTTCCGCCTCATGTGTCTTCATGAGGTGTCGAAACCGGTAGTGACGGAAAATATATTTAATATTTGACTGAAATCCAGTCATTTTCTTTCCTTCATCACCTTTCCAGTCAAGAAGTTCTTGCAGCAGTATAAAAAAAAAAAAAATAATTATGCCATTTTTAAGTAGTAGATATATAATTGATATGCTATAACTCCGGGCTTACAAAAAATTATAGCTGTTCATATTTTTTAACAGTAAATAAATTACTATAATATCCTTGAACCTTTGAACATATTATAAAATAAATAAGTAATTACTATTTATTATAAAATATTATGTATTAATCAATAAATTGATAGGTAACTATTTCATATAAAGAATGTCTCTAAAATAGGGGGACATGGCTTAACCACAGATTCCTGAGGCTAAAATTAGACGATTTAACTAAATTTGCTTCTACCGGAAAGTGTACCATTTAGCCAGTATTCTGCTTCAAAGTTCTTCGAAAAAAATTTTTTTTTATAATAACAGAACGATTTAGTCGATTTCAATGAAATTTAGTATGACAGTTCATGTGGTTATAACATCTTTTAAGATGATACTTGTTATTATTAGTAAACTACTAGTCTCGTGTATGAAAGTTAGGTGTCCCAACATTGATTAAACTTGTGTAACCACGCCGATAACGTAAAATTATTATTTTTTTTTTTCAGAAAGATACATTCAATAGCAAACTTTTCTTTCTCTGTGTAATTTGTGACATCTGTTACGGTTCACACAGAAAATAATAAAACCTGAATGTCTGCAACGCGAAATTTTTAAAATAAATTTTATCTAGCAGTCTGTCCAAATGCCAAACATCTATACTTGCCGTCAAATAATTATGGACTGGAGATTTCTACACTGATGCCAAATTTTTTAAGTGTCTACCTGTACAAATATCTGTAATCTGTCAATGTCATTTTATATTCTGACATTTTTGTTAGTACTTGAGTGCACTTTTTATTCCCAATCCTATAAATTGCATTATATTTAGACTTTTGAAAAGAAAATGAGTGAAACTTATGACTTAAATAGTCCTGGTTCTTATAAAAAACGTTTAGGAAAATATGATTTAAATGGACATGCAAAACAATTATTGTCACTGTACACAATTTTTTCAAAAAATTGGCGTATCATCCTGAAAAAAATTATAATTTATTAAATAACAAGAAAACTTTGGATTTGACTGAAGAAGCATGTTGTGTTGACTGATCTTCTCTTCACCTAATAATCAATTATTCTTACCTTTTATTTAGATTTTACCGGTTATCGTATTTTACCGCAAACGCGACCTTAGCTTGATGTATGGAAACTTTGGTCAAAATGTAAATATAAATTTTCCACAGAGACAATTTTTATATTTTATATTACGTATTACTGTCTTACCTTACTTATTTGTTATAATATTTTCTTCATTTACAATGTATTAAAATTTTTAACTAGTTTTAAATGTATTATTTGACATTTGCGTTCATTTCTGGTCATGTCAAGTTACAAGCGGCAACACCGCTGGGCAAGGGGCAGAGTGCGGAAAGGGATAAAAGTTGAACATCAGTCCATAATCATTTGACGGCGAGTGTAATTCTTTATGATTGTAACAAGTTCTCAATCTTCTCAACTTGTTTAGGAGTAAGCTAACATGTTTAATCGTCTTATTATAATAATGGTAGTAAAATACTATTAGGCCAAACAAACGGATATGTTAATAGTTTTAAAATATTGCGAATGAAATATTTGACAACCCATAAACAATTGTTACTGTCATTAAAAATTAGTTGTTTGACATTTGGATAGACTACTTGATTAAATTTATTTTAAAAATTTCACGATGCAGTCCACTCAGGTTTCATTTTTAACCTTCCGTCACCTTTAGGTAAGGAAGGTATTGTCTGGTCAAAAAATTCGTTGGTGAGTTTTTAATGAATAAGCACGTTTGATGGTCCCTAGATTACGAATTTACTATTTTTAAGATGATGTCTGTATGTGTGTGTATATGTGTGTATGTGTGTGTGTGTGTATGTGTTTGTGTGTGTGTGTGTATGTGTTTGTGTGTGTATATGTTTATTCCTCTTCTTTACATCAATATGAAGAAGTGATTAAATTTTGGTTATAATTGATCCACCGGAAGTACCCTTATTTGAAGTTTTTAACAGTTTTTCTTAAAATTGACATTTTATTTTTTATAAATATTAAAGAAAATGCTCTTCTCTATACAGTTTGATTATACATTTTCCTTCATATTCAATAGATATAGAGTCAAAGCATTATAAAGATATTAACTTTCAAAAATCTAATATGGCAAGTATAGGATCAGAATGTCGGAAGTACGAGGAAAGCGTAAGAGAAGTTGGAAGGACTGTATCGCAGAAGACTTGAGAGAGGAAGAACTGTGTGAAGAAGATGCGTTGGACAGGAATGAGTGAAAGAGAAGAGTAAGAAACAGTGACCCCTAATAAAATTGGAGAAAGCTGAAGAAGAAAGAAGGAATTGTCAAGTATTTATAGAATCTTTTCAAAGGAACTTTTGGTATGGAATTTGTAAAAAATAGTATGTGTTTGTGTTATAATTTTA
This sequence comes from Ophonus ardosiacus, assembly GCA_943142095.1. Lineage (NCBI taxonomy): Eukaryota > Metazoa > Arthropoda > Insecta > Coleoptera > Carabidae > Ophonus > Ophonus ardosiacus. The sequence goes on from OW964835.1 coordinate 36,756,469, forward strand.
TTGGATATATACAGCATGTCCCCGGATTGAGTTTACAAAAGGTAAAAAATTCTTATTTTTGATTTTACGAAAATATGACAAATAAAGAAAATTTTTTGCTTGATTTAAAACGCATGTTTCAGTTAATAATTTTCTTAATTAATTCAAGGTTCTTTTATTATAATGTTTTTTTTTTCTTTTTTTCATATTTTGTCCTCTAAATAATACAGTTATTACATTAATGCCCAGTTGCACCGCTAACACTTAAAATTTAAACTTGGTTTTATTCAGTTAACCAATTCAATTTTATACTATAATTAAAAAAATATTCGACAGGAATTAACATTAATCTATTTGGTTAACTGAATAAAGCCAAACTTAAATTTTAAGTGTTAGTGGTGCAACTGAGCATAAATCTAATATTTTAGTTAGCTCTGAAATATTGACAAGTGATTAAATGTCAAATGTAATTATTGGTATCATAAAGTAAGAAGATATTGTTCAAAATAGAGAGAATTTTTTAAAGAAATGTTAACGTTAGAACAAAAAATCTTTTTAGTACAATGATATGATATGGGGAGTAACGGTTACTGATACATAATTGAAAAATTTAGTGAAAAGTTTTTCTTCCCTTGACATTTATTCGTAAAATCAAAAATAAGTTTTTTTTTTCCTTTTGTAAACTCAATTCGAGGACATACTGTAGAATCTTTTCCAAGGAACTTTTTATAGCATTTATCCATTTTTATTTCAATACTTTTATTTCTTCAATTACTCTAAAAATACGTTCACTTACGTACCATTCTCTTTACAATTAAATAATATTTCTACCAAGTTTATATCTCTACCCATTTTTGAATTATTGCCCCAAAAGTCAATATACCCCACATTTAGATAAAAACTTCAAAATTTTCAAAAATCTAATTTTATGTATATAGATACTTCTTAATGAGCTGATTCCAAATTTAGGTTGATATCTCGTTTCGTTCTCGAGATATTTAGATTTAAAGTTTTGCATAAAACTGCCCATTTTTGGGTATTAACCCAAAAATGGGTCGATATATGAATTAGGCGACATCACTATTCGATTCTACGGACAAAAATACATAAGTATACCAATTTTCATAATTTTTGTCCAACCGGTTCATTTTTTATGAATAAAAGTTTGAAAACCCCCGAAAATGTTCAAAATCTTAAAAAATCGTAAGGGGTACCCCTTACGATTTTTGCGATTTTTAGCCATTTTCAGTTATTTTGCTTTAGAGATTATATGCGGTGTTCAAAAATTCTGAAAATTGGTGTACTTATGTAATTTTGCCCGTAGAATCGAATGGTGTTCTCGCCAAATTCATAACTCGACCCATTTTTGGGTTATTACCCAAAAATGGACAGTTTTGAGCAAAACTTTAAATCTAAATATCTCGAGAACGAAACGAGATATCGACCTACGGTTTCAAAGTTTGGAATCAGCGCATTGAGAAGTATAAATAAAATAGATACATAAAAAATAGATTTTAGAAAATTTTGAAGTTTTTATCTAAATGTGGGGTATATTGACTTTTGGGGCAATAATGCAAATATGGGTAGAGATATAAACTTGGTAGTAATATTATTTGATTGTAAAGAGAATGTTACGCAAGTGTACGCATTTTTAGAGTATTTATATATGAGTATACATAATGTATATTCATGTGATAATTTTATTGGATTTATAGAATATTTTATTTTCCAAGGAACTTTCTGTATGGAATTTGTAAAAAATTGTATTATGTTCGTGTTACAAGTTTACTGGTTATATAAAATCTTTTCTAATGAACTTTTGCTAAGGGATTTGTACAAAATCTTGTGCTGGCCACAACAGATTTTTTTCTGTGTGAACCGTAACAGATATCACAAAATACACAGAGAGAGAAAAGTTTTGCTATTGAATGTATCTCTCTGAAAAAAAATAAATAATAATAACAAGTATCATCTTAAAAGGTGACTTATAACCTTATGAACTGTCATGCCAAATTTCATCCAAATCGAATAAAGCGTTCTCTTACTGGCTAAATGTTAAATGGTACACTTCCCCAGAAGAAGCAAGTTTAGTTAAATCGTGATATTTTAGCCTCAGGAATTCGTGGTTAAGCCATGTCCCCCTATTTTAGAGACACCTGTAGAAAATAGAAAAATAAATCATAACAAATGAAGACATAAAAATAAAAGTTGTGTAATGTAATTTAGGACAAAATTATGAAGACAAAGTTCAAAACAAAAGAACACAAGGTTATAATTCAATTATTTTAGAAGTTTAATAGTTGTTTGTTATACCTAGGGACCTAACAACTAACTTCCAAATTAATCTAATAAAAAAAATACTTCTGTTCATATTTTTCTTTTATAAGAATCTCTATGGAATTTAAAAAGAATTAAGGTACTGGAAAGGTTAAATTGTCAATCACAAATAAACAAAATACGATATTAAATTTTTTCTCTATCCTATCACGTCAAAATAAAGTGTTACTACATATTCGTTATCCAATTTTGATCTACTAGCTGCATATACAGGATGGAAACGAACTTAATGTCATAAATTTAAGGGTGAGTAGTGTGACATGTGTAGAATACGAAACAGAAAGAATTTTTAAAAAATTCGCATATTTAAGGGTAGTTCTCATTAAACTAACATTTTTAATAACAGTAATACTGGACCACTGACAACTTTAATACTTGAAATTAATTTAATTAATTTACGTAATGTTTCTGTATAATCAAATCTTAATAATTTCTAACGTAATTTATTTTGAAAGTTCAATGAACCATATCAAAGATTAATATTAATACTTCGCAGAATTATTTTTATTAAAGAAAAAAACAGAATGGATTAACTGATAAATAGCAACAATACTAAAAAGTTTTCATGTAACAATATTAATATGAAAAAAAAACTTACCTTAAAAATCAATTGAATAATAAATAAATAAAAGTCATAAATATTGTTCAAAATTGTCAACTCCCACAGCTACAGTACACACAATGCACTACGTTGCATTAATGAGACACTACATGCCAGGTTCATATGATTTTCTTGTTTAATAATCCAGGATACCGTTCGTCATACCAAAGAGTATAAATATAAAAGTAACTAGATATGTGACGTCATGTACTGGTACGTTCGCTGAAGTTTTAGAATCTTTATGAAAAGAGTTATACAGGTTGCAATCTGTATTATCGACATGGTCATGAACTGTCACATCTACAAAATAAATACTATATTTTCGTCATTGTGCATTTCTATTTAAATTATTTATAATACTAACCTTATTTATACTTATGTATGCCATATAAAGGCAATAAATAAAAGTGAGCCGAATTTCAAAGAAATATACCGAATTCGGTCACGTTGCGTCGTTGCGTTGCATTTACCATTACTTTATTATAAATAGCCCTTTACAACGCACAAAAATGTTTCAAACACGATACAAATATTTTTCAAATCGTCAAATAATAACTTTGACAGTATGAACATACAAATTATCAATGTTGGCAACTATAGTGAAAATTAAACGAGTAATATGACGTTGACGTACATTATTTATATATTATTTATGTCATATACGATAAGTAACGAACTCTACTATTCATCTTCTTAATAATAATTATATAAGGCAATACACTTTTTGACGGTTAGAAATGATTAAAATTTTATATCATTTTTCACTATCAGTGATTTTAATGCATTAAGGCTTTTAAACTAAGTGATGACGTGCATTGGCTGCTTGAATGATTTGGGTATAGAAAAAGAATTAATGTATTCCTGTAGAAAATTCAATAATCTTTAATTTTCATAATGACAAAATGCGAAAAAATAGCATTTAATAGTATTTTTATATTATTATATGAATTATAATTTCATTGATAAAATAATTCGAAATTGAAATCAGCAATCTTTTTCAAAAATAATTTAAATACTTCCCTGCAAAATATTAATTTTGTGACTTAATATACTTTTATTAAATGTTAAAATCGTATTCTAGGGACTTTAAAACGTGGTCATTTTTCAAAATCGCACCATGCGATTTTTAGCACGATCCCTATACCAATACCAAGGATAGTGGAAGGTAAAAATACGCCATTCGTAAATTCATTAGGTCTTCTTTTAAATTGTTTGCAGAAACTTTTCCAGCAGGCCTCGTGTTATGTAAATAGAAAAGGTCTTTAAATTATTTAAAGAAGTTTTTATAAATTTATAATTAGCTAAAAGTGAGAAAACAAATTTGGATGTAGGGTGAAACGCAAAGGTCAAATCAATGCATTATTAACGAAAGCAAATGGTTCAAATTGCCTACTTTATACTGACAAATGAGTGACAGAGGGTAAATTGCGGGCTTACACTAAATTTAACTTTCAAAATTTAAACTGCAATTTGATCTTTGATAATAATACTTAAGTACATAAAATATGCCACAATGAGTGCCCGTTAGGTGATGCTTGGTAAAGTGTGTTCGCTCCTAGCTGAAACAAGCCGATATTTTATTACCCCAATAGATATTACCACAAACAAATAGAAAATCCTCAGGTAGTGTGGAACAGGGACGTATTCGAAATCTGTAAAAGTAAGGGAAAATGTCATTATTACAAGTATACAGTTATACTCGTCATAAAATAATCAAATAATGGCAACTTTCCTTCACACTTTTAACAGGCTTAGGAGTGTCGGCAATATATAAAAATTTTTTTTTTGCTATAAATTTCGCTGGCGTGTTTAAAAGTTGTTGTCATTATTTACAAATAGCGAACTGTCCCTTTGTCATAATTTATATTTTCTTAAGAACTGTCATCTTCATCCAAAATCCGTTTGTTCGTTGATGAAATATTTAAAACAATTTGTGTCTTCATCACTTTGCACAACGTCGGCATTGGTGTCACAGGTATTGACTTCGTCACTAACACTGGCAGAAGCATTGTCGACATCCCAGGTCCTCCACATTTCCATATTTAAAATTTCACTTACAACCGCTGCTAACTAATGTTACATGTAAACTGAGTTGACGAAAGAAAACCGGGATTGTAAAGGAACGAAATTCAATCAAGGGTGACTTAAATGAATAGTAGATTAAATAATTCCTAGAAATTATGATGATGGCCAAACCCGAAAACAATGTCATTAGCCGAAAACGTCTTTCCAGGTAATTCTTAATTATACCTATTCAATGATAATACCTAGCTGTAAATACATTTCAAAATCATTTCAAAAAATTCTCTTAAAAATTTACAAACGCATATATCAAAACGAATTGAATACAATCCTTGTTCAACACTCCATTTACAACTGACCGCCGTTTGATGAACAAAGGCTCAAGAAAGTGGTTTATGGTTTGTGGTAATAACTATTGGGGTAATAAATTATCGGCTTGTTTCAGCTAGGAGCGAACAGACTTTAATGGTAAGGGCCCGCACGGTACAAATATGCCATCATTACCAATATCTGTGTACAGGTACAGGGTAGAACAAATTCGACTTCCCTATATGAAAAACTTTCTTATTCAGCACTCTACAGAAAATTGATGCAGGTCTTTATGCGCCAACTTTTTAAGATAACTTTAATAAGCACCACAGGCATTTTCGATCATCTTTTGTTTTTGAGCTGCAGGCTAAAACTTGATTTTTGCTTATTTTGTTAAATAAATAAATAAATAAATAAATATAAATATATCATCACGGCATATTACCCATTTCTGAGTGTGCCAATCTGTGTTCTACACAGATTTCGGTGATGATGATGACATATATTTGTACCGTGCGGGCGTTTACCAAGCGTCACCTCTCGGGCACTCATTGCTGGTGTGGAGAGTGCACCACAGGGGTCAGTTTTGTGCCATGTAAAATTGGAAATATTTGTTAATACCTTATGTATATCTCGTTTATTATAAAAAATGTAATGCATAGATAATTTTTATACAGTTTTTACCTCTCGCTAAGAGAGGTATTGGATTCATGCTAAAATTCGCATATCCAAATTTTACTGAATAAGCACGATTTAAGGTCCCTAGAATCCGATTATAACATTTTTTAAATTATGTCTGTGTGTGTGTGTGTGTGTGTGTATGTGTGTATGTCTGGATGTTGTAGACATGATTCTTCAAAAACTATAAGACTTAAGAACTGTTTAACTATGGATTCCTCAATTTGACATTCCTGGGAAGATCTGAAAGGTTTTGGTAACAATTGAACAACCGGAAGTAGTAGTTTCTTCGAAAAATTCTTCTAAATATATTTTTTTAGAAATTTTTGTTCTCAAATATAGAACATAAAATTCTCCATCTAATACACTTAAAAAATTTATTATATCTTGTATAGATTTAGATATAGACACTATAATATTTAGAATAATCGGATGTAATACATTGCAGAGGCTAAACTACTCTAAGGAAACCAGTTGACAAATTCAAATGTTTATAACATAGTTTGTAAATGACAGATGTTAGTGTCAAAAATCAACAGTTTTAGTGACATTCTGATAGCTTTTTTTGGGAAGTACATTTAATATTTCTTATTGTTTTATTAATTAAATATTTAAAATTATAGGTAAAATGCATATATATATATCTCCATCAGAAATACCGCCAATTTTGTTAATCAATTGGAAGAATGTTTAACATTTAGGAACTTCCACATACAATGAAACATAGATATAATTAGAATTATATGTGTGCAGAGGACATGTTAAATACAATAAAAACAATATTTGGGTAAAGTTCTGTAATTTTTTTGTTATTAAACGACGTTTCGATAGCGAAGTGCAATACAATATATATAGCCTAATATGGAAATGGCGAGAGGTCTTCTGCTGGCCACAACAGCTTTTTTTATATGACATATAATTGTTTTTATACTGAAGGAAGGCAAATTTCATGTACTTTTTAAATTTGAATAAATTTATAGGGTGTTCCATTTGAAAATTAAAAGTAGGTATCAATTACTAGAAAACCGGAAATAACAATGTTGACCTACTTCAGCTATTATATAGAGGAGTTTAAATACTGTAATTTATGTTATGTAGTTAAAACAGCTAAATGTAATAATAAGCGAGATAATTGGTGACTAATTTATACACAGACACTCTGTATACAGAGAATTTATTTTAAAATGCACCATTATAGTTCATCACTTCCATAGTTACTTACTATTGTCAAAAAATGACAGCAATGTAATATTTGTCCATTTTAAAATGCAACATTATAAATAGTATCGCAGCACAGGAGATACCTCCAAAACACATCACAAATGGTGTCAATTCTTATTACGACCGACTAGAATATTGCCTCAGAGTGATTGGGGGTATTTTTTAACATTTATTACATGAAAGTTATAAATTTTTGTAAGCTAAAGTTTGTTAAGATGTACAACATTCATGTTTTGATTATTTGTTAATCGCATGTAGGCTAATTTATTGGAAATTAGTTTTAATAATACAAAACTACAAATTTTGTGTTGCATTTTAATGTGGACAAATATTACATTGCTGTCATTTTTTGACAATAGTGAGTAACCATGGAAGTGATTCGCCATATGTTGCATGTTAAAATAAATTCCCTGTATGAATACTGACCTGCCACCAGTCTGACAATATTTTTACCGTATAGTGTCGCCACAAGGGCACAAAAGCAAATGAGGAAAGTACACCACAAACCATAGAGGTCAATTTTGTGCATAAAATAATTATTATAATAAAATTTTCCGTATTTTAAGTCGAGTTTATCCGCTTACAAATATTTAGAGAATGCCTATTAATTCTGACATTGACATTTCGTATTCAACGAATTTTATTTTCAAAAAATAACCCTGTTTTTATGTAAACATAGAAAATTATAATAAAGTTATTGTTTTTTTGTTATATCGTGTAAGTTTTTATAAAATTCTAAGAATAGATTTTGAAAAAGAACATATGATGAATAATTAATTATGAATATAATAACAATGGGAAAAACGTCTATTAGCAAATCTACACCTAGAAGATCCTATTTTTAATTTGAATAATTGAATAATTATATACACACGACAATTTTTACCTATTGTCTCACGGTCACGAATGTTTATTCATTTGTTTACAATAAAATATACAAGGGATGCGCTAAAATTATTGGTTCATGTTTATAAAATTTTATTTTAAATATGTGCAAAATGGTTCCATTTAACAATAATAAACACAAGTATTCTTTCCTTCCATTTCTCTCTTTCTTGCGTGTGATGTTAAAAGTATTGAATTAATGTTTACATACGTTTCAAATTATGTAATTTTGAATAAAACTAATAAGATTGATTTGTACAAATTTTGTTTAATAGTTATTTAACTATCAAGTGTTTTAATGATGGCGATTAATGATTGAAACATTTTAACCCGTAAGAGTAGCGAGCGAGTTAATTGTTGAGATTATTAATCGCCAATTAACACACATGTTAGTTACAATATTTTTCCATTGATTGTGTCTTACTAAACTGGAAAATCTAATTTTATTCCATAACAAACTTTTGTAGGTTAATAATACTTTACACATAAGTTTTGATAATGGGGTATTCCGACATTTTCTAAAAATATTTTTTTAAATTAGTACAGATCTAACTTTGAGTAAGAAAATGTATGCATCACATGAGATATCAATTTTAAAAAATTTCATCCCAATTCAAATTTTCTTATCATGGCGCGCTTATGACGTCAACTCGATGGTGACATCTGCAACGAACTTCAGCGCCTTAATCCACATGTTCATGACAGCCCTTTGTTTGTTTACATATGATTTTAGTAGCAGCGTGTATTTCGGTGTTTGTCCTGTGTTTGTTTATGGTAAAAATAGGAGTAATAATTATAAAGTGGACGAAATGTCAAACAAAAAATACACCCGCGCGTGTTAACTACTGGCACCATCTGTGTTTTTAAACGAAAATATTTACTTTGAAATGAGTAACAGATTATCAACTTGACGTCACAAATTTCAAGGACGTTTCTAGAGCTGTAAAAATTCCAATTTTGTAACATTAAATTATGAACATAACCTATTAATAAACTGTCAACGGAAAACATACTAAGAAATAAAGAATTAACATAATCAACATAAAGGTGGGGGTCCCGTTGCCGCGTGTCTGAGTGTCTGGTTGCGAACTTGGGGGAACCGGGTTCGATCCCGACAGACGCCAAATATTTCCAATTTTAAATGGCACAAAAGTGACCCCTGTGGTGCGATCTCCACACCAGCTATGAGTGCCCGTGAGGTGACGCCTGGTAAGCGCCCACACGGTAAAATATATCGTCATCATTACCGATGTCTACATGTGTTGTAGATACTGACACACCCAGAAATGGGTAATATGCCCTGATAATATATTTATTTATTTTTTATTTTAACATAAAGTTAATATAACTATAAACTATATTAAATTCCATTGCATATAACTATTGCTTTATCTACTATATTCTTTTTAAAATGTCGCCATTACTAATTTTAAATGATAGCTTTTTGAACAGACATTTATCTGTCAGTTATATACATTTCAAATATGAACTGTAAAATAAAAGAATTGTGTTTATCTTAGGCTTCGGGATTTATAAAAAAGATTTTTTTAAAAATTTATCTGTAAAATATATAGAAAAAGTATTAATGTCTACCTGTAGAAAATTCAATAATCTTTCATTTTCATAATGACATAAAATGAGAAAAAATGACATTTAATGATATTTTTTGACGAAAAACCACTATGAGCTTCAAGTAACTGACATTTTCGGTCATCTGATTTACGCCAAAATCTAATGGTTTCTTTCCATATGAGAATAGGGTCGCAATGCAAGGTTTCAGAATTTTCTGAATGATAATATTTGAATTAGAGGGCTGGCAAAATCCATACACACATATATACACACAAACACACACACACACATACATACACACATATACACACATCATTATTATAGGGACCTTAAAACGTGGTCATTTACCAAAGGCGATTTTTAGCACGATCCCTATACCTCTCTTACCGAGGGTAGCGGGAGGTAAAAATCTTAAATAATCAATGAGAACAATTTTTTTGGTGATCCGGTTTTTTGCCGGTCAGCGTATAAATAAAAACAATGACGCATCAATCTATCAATTAAACAAGAATTTTATTTCAAATACCACTCTAATTTTTTATTCAAATCTCCGCCCATAGCTTTTTTTAAGAAACGAAGTACCATTACTAGATTATAGATCCGGAATATCCAGGATTACCTGATGATTTATCTCACCATGACATAATTCGTGACGTGGTGTGATTTTTTTTTCGCTCCCATAAATATACATGAAGAATATTGTATTCAGTTTTTGCGCAGAAATCAACATGTTCTCAACAAAAGTTGGTGTGTTTATTTTTGCGTTCTACATCGCTACATGTAAGTTAGAATTTATTATTAAATTTTATTAATTATTAATTAGTTAAGTACCAAGATAAATGTGAGTACAGTGTTAACAATTAGGTACCCGAAATCTGTCATACAGCATTTATTTGTACAAAACCAAGTTTCGGGTTTCGGTATACACTTATACCTTTTTCAGCGTAAGTAAGATCTCACAGGGTCTTAAACATAAATTTTGTTTTTAATATTCACAAAAAACAGATGCGTATGTTTTCTCGAATTTTTGTACTAAATGTTTAAATGAATATAGTTATTTGTATTTGAATTTATGTGTTTAAAACTCTTTATTTTATACTAAGAGCAGAAACAATTACAACAAATATAAAACGATATACTTTTATGAGCATTTTATTGAAAAATATTAAATTAATAAATATATTCCACAATGAGTTGAAGTCTACGAATTCTTATTATTCAGTTAACTATAAAGTTAAAATACAGTGTGTCCCATTTAGAAGTGCCACCATTGGGATCTCGAGAACTATAAGAGATACGATGTCGGTCAAATGGAACTTTTTGTGCGTCTTTAGGAGGCCATCTCAGATGTGCTTTTGTTTTTCCAAAAATTCTCATAGGGCACTAGATAATGACAAAAAACTGATTATTGTTGATTTTTTCTTTTTCAAATAACTTCTAAACTATTGGTAATTGAGAAAAACGTTTCAAATATAAAAGATAGATATTTTTATTAACTAACCAGTGGCGTACGAAACAAATTTTTATATCCGTAAATTTTCGAGATAAATTACAAACTTATATTTTTTTTAATGGGACCCATATCTGATTTTAGTCTCAAAAAATAACTATTTTTTTCTCTTTCTATCATTAACAAACTAAATTGTTACCAAAATCTAATCAGCTTTTCCCAGGATTGTCAGTTTTAGGAAACTGCAGTTAAATATTTTTTAAGTCTTATAGTATTTGAGAAACCGTGGTTCCAACGTACACACACACACACCCACACACACACACACATACACACACACACACACACACACATACACACGCATGCACGCACGCACACAAACACATACATACACACACGGACATCATCGTACAAATGTTTTAATCGGATTATACCTTAAAACGTGCTTATCCACTAAAATCTGGATATGCGAATTTTAACATGATTCCAATACCTCTCTTAGCGAGAGGTAAAAAGTATGAATGCATATACCTGCATAAAATTTAATAATCTTTAATTCTTATTTTTCGAAGAAAAACTATTTTGAGCTTCAAGTAAAGTGTCATTTTTACACCAAAATCTAATGGCTGCTTTTAATATTAGAATAAGATAGAAATACAAGATTTCAGAATTTTTTTAATGATAGTATTTGAGTTAGAGGGTTGACAAAATCCACACACATACATACATTATCGTGAAAATGTTAAAATCGGATTCTAGGAACCTTAAAACGTGGGCATGTACCAAAATATCGACATGAGATTTTTAGCACGTTTCCTATACCTCCCTTACGAAGGGTAGCAGGAGGTAAGAAATATTTTTTCTATAGCAGATGTTAAAGTGTGCTTTGTTCTACTCAAAATAGTGAATAAAGTAGCACTTTAACCCCAAGAGTAGATAAAATGATACTTTAACACCAAACTCCATAACAACCCACATACTACAGGGTTTTGGAAATTGTGTTTAAATAATAATTTTATTTATAATCGGTTTTTCTAATTTTTGTTCTTTAAAATTTGCTATAAAAAATAGAATTTTATATACGAGGATAAAATTAAATTATCGACGCACGAAAGATAATTCATTCGTGAAATCGCTCGTGAATTAGACTTTCCACTCATCGTGTATAAAAAATAACTATTTTTTTTCGGATAAATGTTTATAACAATATTCTACTTTTGTTAAAATAAACTCATTATATTTCAACTATACTGTAAGTATGTATAAAAAAATTACGTACATTTTGAGGTCCTGGTCCTGCCCTACAAAAATTATTATTACAAACATAGTAAAAATTAAATAGGTACACTGTATATTTTTACTAATATATAATATATTTCGTATTCAAAATTTGGAAGTAATGTAGGTATATTTAAAGTATTATTGTTTGTTTAAAGATCATCATTAACAATAGTCAATAATTCCTAATAAATTTATATATAAACAATAAATGAACCAACAAAAAACGCATTTAAATATATTAGCATATTATACATATACAAACTGACGTTTTAAAATATAAATACCTTCTATATACAAACCTGTCATCCACGATGGAAATATCTGAAATTTTCTCTCTTGGTTTTAAGTTCTCACATCATTAATATTTCACTACAAATCACTACAAAACTTAGTGAAAATATACTTAACACCCTTGTCTACACTTTAAAATAGTTTTTCACTATTAAAAACACTTTAAACCTATTGATAATAGTACAATTTCACTATAGAAGTGTACAATAATGCAATGAAAGAACAAATGATACTTGATTATCGAGTAAACGAAAAAGCACCGGTAACTAGATCGCAGAAACAAGTTTAAACTAAAAATTGGCTAAAATGTTAATAGCATTTTGTATGAAATGTTAAGAAATAAAATATGTACATATATTTTTGAACAAACGAAAATTATTTTTGATGCTTATTACTTATTGTTTATTTATATGGAAGACATGTCATGTAAATAAAATCTTATAACACAATACATGTAGATATGTATGTATGTAATGCATCTACTTTCCTACCTATCCTATATATTTATTTATTAAAATAGTTATTTATGTATCAAGGTAATGATACTTTTTATCACAAATATGGAATTTAGTTGCCAAGGCCGTAAGGCCCAGGAAAATAAACCATATGAGTGATAAAACGGAACTTCAGTGCCGAGTTGCGTATAAAATTTTGTTTGAAATCGAAAATTTGTGAAAATGAAAGGAATATTTTATTTTTGTAGGTTATGTTTATGTAAATGTCAGTCTAACACTCAATGTTACTAAGCTCCGAACGTTAAGTTATCGTAAAGAACACTCAAAATTATGTTTTATTTCAATATTCTTCATCGGAATTATTTAGTTTGTTTTCCTGTACATATATTTTGTCATTTTAGGTACAAATTTACTATTAGATGACGTACACCTACTCAAATTATCTTATACAGGGTTAGTTAAAAGTATGGAGACGGCGATTTATTGTTGTTAATATTCATTTTAGGAAATTATGTTCAATACAAAAGTTTTTTAAGAAATTTTGAACTACATTTGAGAATACTTGAATTTTATTTTTCTTCAATTGTTTTTGAGTTACGCTTGTCCGCGTAATTTTTTTAAATGGGAACCTATTAATTTTACTCTACCATTCGATAGAGTGTTTTTTCTCTTTGCAACAGTATGTTTGTTTTTTTGTTTTTCAATTTATTTTAACATTTTTACAAGGAAAAACACCGGTTCAAGTATTTACGAATAGTAGGTTCATCTAAGATAGACAAAATGATTTCCAATAAAGTTGTCGGTCACAATTTTATCATTAAAAACAAATTAATAACTATCTGTCTATCTTAGATGTACCTACTATTCGTAAATACTTGAACCGGTGTTTTTCCTTGTAAAAATGTTATTAAAATAAATTGAAAAACAAAAAAACAAACATACTGTTGTAAAGAGAAAAAAACATTCTATCGAATGGTAGAGTAAAATTAATATGTTCCCATTTAAAAAAATCTGATGTGGCCACCGCATGACCTCCCGCCAATTCCATGTTTAAAATAGCAATGAGCTTTAAGTAAAGTTTCACTTCCGATTGATCGTTTGTAAACAAAATCTACTTTGGTGTTCCAATAAATAGAACGGTTTGTAATACGAAATTTTGGATTATATTTTATTATGTTTTTCCTGAAAAAACTGTTAAAGCTTCAAATTAAGTACTACATCCGGTTTATCATATATAGTCAAAATCTAATATGTTGTTTCAAATTATATAAGAGTATTAAATACCAATTTTGCGAAGTTTTGGATCATAATATATTTTAAGGAAAAATCGTCACACACACATTATTGTCAAAATCATCACCAACTTCCTTATGCTCTAAAACGCAATCTGTGTAAATTCTTCGCCGTACTTTATTCATTTCTTAAATGTGTAGTTGCAAACTATTATTTGACACTTTGAAATCACGTTCTTATTGAGAGCTGTTTGACATATAATGCTGCAAACATCAAACTTAAATCAAATTATCTTGTATATCTAATATTTATGTATGATGGAAAATATATTATTTTTACAAACCTTAATTTCATTAGAATCATATTTAAACTACTAAATTCTTCTTAACACGGTTTTATTATTAATTTTAATGAAAATTGCTTCGTGACAGTGACATTTGTTTAAATATGTCAAATTTGTTATTAAAGTATTGTTTTTGTTTGACGCAGAGGCAAAGTGATGTACAAAAATAATTTTTTTAATATAATATAAAGTTATTTCAAGTTATTTACTAAATGTTTTTATCGCAGAATTGAAGATTGTGCCATTATATTCAATTTGTATTGGTAAAAGTTGCTAAAAAATTATATTCAATGAATTTTTGACAAGAAAAACTGTTAAAAGCTTGTATAAATGATACTTCCGGTTATCCGATATATACTAAAAACTAATGAACTCTTCCCACATTAGTATAGAATGGACACACAAAATTTCAAATTTTTCTGATTGATAGTATTTGAGTAATCGTGTCCACATGATCCACACACACAGACACACACACACACACACACACACACACACACACACACAGACACACACACACAGACACACAGACACACACACATACATACCTACAGACATCATTGTAAAAATGTGAAAATCGGATTCTGGGGACATCAAAACGTGCATATTCACTAAAATCTCTATATCCGATTTTTAGCACGATATCTATACCTCCCTTACCTAGGGTAGCGGGAGGTAAAAATTACGCGGACAAGCGTAACTCAAAAACAATTGAAGAAAAATAAAATTCAAGTATTTTCAAATGTAGATCAAAATTTCTTAAAAATCTTTTGTATTGAACATAATTTCCTAAAATGAATATTAACGACAATAAATCGCCGTCTCCATACTTTTAACTAACCCTGTATATACAATAATTATTATAAGGTTAGCAACATTGCATTTGCTTGAAATTGTCGTATAATGGATTACTTTAGTGCCGATTTCTGAACTTTTACAGCCCGATTCACAAAAAAGTTTAAGCTAATCCTCATTTTTGGATTAGTGAATTCTATTCTACTCCGGTATTTAAAATTTAATTTTCGTGATATTATCAATAAAGATAGATACTAGGAATAGATTAGACTATATTTTAAGATATAAACTGTCAAAATTAGAATAGAATTCGCTAATCCAAAAATGAGGATTAGCTTAAACTTTTTTGTGAATCGGGTTGTTAATGACTATCTTTTGTGAACTCTATTGACGATTTCAAATAAAAATATTATTATTATTATTATTATTATTATTACTAATATTATTATTATTTTAGGTTCTGGACAAGGACCAGTAGATGATTACTGTCTCAACTGTATATGCCAAGAAGGCTGTGCAATAACGTACAGCTTCTGGACAGACGGTGGTAAACCGACAGTAAACGGAGACAATCCCGGCTCTCCAAATGCTTACAATAATTGTTTTGAAAGCTATGAATGTTCAGCCAAAGCTATACAGAACTATATGTATCGATTCCAGAGGGTAAGTACATATATTCGAAATATAATAGGGTATTCCACCATAGCTAGCGGACACTCACGTGTCGAAGCGAATTAGCCAATCAAAAACTGGGGAGAAACTGTCAGATTGAAGGACAGAGAGTAGGGCTGCGTTCCAAAATCAAGAATACCGAATATTGGAGTAGAATTACGTAACTTAAGAGTGTAATGTGTTTTGGAACGAATGAGTTTTGTTGGAGAAAAAATTGAAACTAAATTAAAAATAATTTTAAAAAATTAACAAAACTACTTATAATTACAACATTAATGTCAAGCCCGTATTACAAGCGCTTGTTTATAATAAAAGCGCTTTTATAGAGCACTCTCCTTATAATGTGAAAGTATGCTTTTATTATAAAAGTGTGCTCGTAATACAGGCCAACGTGTCTGTCTACTTATGTTTATTTTCAACCAAAACCATGTTTTCTTCCTCAAAAAGGCAAATTATTTCATATGTTGAGAATCGTGAACATCCATGTTTGAAAATATTGTAATTTCTGTACACTCCTCGATAGTAGAGTATCACTTTGGATTAAAATCTGGCAGTTTTGAAACAGGTTAAGAGTAAACTCTGAGAGTAAGGTTATTAGTTTTGGAACGATTTTGAGTAATTTTGTACTCTAGAGTAAGGTTTTGGAACGCAGCCCTGAAGTTTGTTTTGGTTTAGAGGTTATGCGTTTTGTTTTCATAGTTTGGCAGTTTTTATATTGAAGTTTTTAGTGCATATTGAGTTATTTTATATTTTTTGCCAAACTATAAAAAGAAAACGCATAATACGCTATAAACCAAAACAAACTTTTGCTGTCCTTCAATCTGACAGTTTCTCCCCAGTTTTTCACTGGCTAATTCGCTTCGTCACGTGAGTGTCCGGAACCTATTCCAAAGAAATAGTCAACTTCAATAATGGGAGATTCTACAATTTTTTGATTTTTTTTTACATATTACAATATTTTTAAATTCAGAAATTCCGTATTTTTTCTTTTTTTTAAATTCGGCCTCTAATGGAAGAAATAAATGCGCATCGACCACCATCAATCGTTTTTTCTCTTGTGAGTGGTCACACTGCTGCATCGAGTGGTAAGAAATAAAATATCACTTTTAAAATTATATGGTAAAATATTTCATCACAATCTGTAACTTCTTAAAATACATAGTTAATAATTTTGTTTTTTGTGTTACAGGATTGCAATAATGATGGTACAATAGACTGTTACGACCACGCTGCTATCCACAGACATGGTGCCGATGGATGTTATGGAAAAGGCGCCGATGCTTTCCAATTTCAAGTATATAACTGTTTAAATAAAAGGAAATAACATCATGAATGTAATCATAAATAATATTTTTGGCCTGATATTCTTATAGTATTTCTAGAATATAATATTATTCTTAAATAAAAGAATGTTATAAACTAATGAAATGAACTGTAATAATTCTAAAATGTACATATAATTATAAATAAATTAATCGTTACATTTTCTCTATGGTTTGAGACAAGAACAACCAATGCCGGCAGAACATTAACTAAATTTTGACACACGAGCACGAGCGCACGCATCGGTCTACGGGACCATTCGACCAAAAAAGTTAGGTTATGGCCTTATCGACAAAAAAGCCTCAATAATTGTTAAAGAACTACAAATAAACTGTAAATTATGTTTTAGTTTTTGCATATAAATTATTAAATTACACTTGAGATTACAGAATAATAAAAATTTTAACTACCGTTGGTCCCTGAGACCGGGTACTTGTACTGAAGAGTTAAAAATTCGTGCAAGATTTCATTACGAGAACAGCTTTCATAACAAATAAATAAAAATGTGTGTGCTTAAAACCGCGTACGTCCGAAGTGAAAACTATAAAAATTGCTTGCTTCGATTTTGGTTTTATATTATTTTAAACATAATATTATTCAACATTACCCACATACACAATGACTGAATCACTCTTCAGTAATATTTTTCTCGATTCAGCACTTCACATACATTGTTGCAGCTTTTTTGAATTTTTCAAAAAATTAAATGGTTGACATTTGGATCGTACAGCAATGTCATCTCTTGCATGCTCTTGGAAGCTTTATAAACTTAAATTCTTAAGTGTGTTGGGTTTACAATCATTTTTTTTTTTTTTATAAGATGTCAAAATTATGGTCAAATCCCGTGAGCATTCTAAAAAAATTTTCAAGAAAGAATTTAAATTTTCTTGGGAGAAGGCTAAGAAACAACTCAAATTTTATTTTAAAATCTCTAGTTTTAAAACTGGTGATGAGAGCGCGATTTATTCCTGTTGTCATTTAAACGTCAGTTTTAAATTTTCAAGAAATAAATTTCGCTGTTGTAACCACTTTGTAACGCTGTTAATACGGTTTTTCAAAATTATTAACAAATTAAATGTAGAACCGTAGCCTACGTTATTAATACAAGGCCGGGAAACAACTCAAATTGTGTTTAAAAAACGCGCCAAAAACTCTAGTTCCAAAACCGCTGATAAAGGCGCTACGGGCGCTACTTATTCCCGCTGTCATTTAAACGTCATTTTTAGACTGTCAAAAAAATATATTGATATTATCAAACTACGTTCAAACGTTATGAAACGAAACCATAAAACACAACATCAAACAAGACAGACATATCACAGCGAGAATACGTCGCGCCAAAGGCCAAAACGGCGAGTTTGGAACTAGAGTTTCAGTTTGACAGATATTGTGATGTTTCCCGGCCTTGTATTAATAACGTAGGCTACGGTAGAACAAATACAAATGTAATATTTTGACAGATATTCAGGTCTATTCTGTAACTCAGTGATTAAGTTTTAATAACTGGTTAAAAAAATTATCCAATAGATATTGATGGAGTTTCGTGGCCACGTGCCTGAGTGTCTGGTCGTGAACATGGGGAACCGGGTTCGATCCCGACCGACTTCACATATTTCGAATTGTGACCCCTGTGATGCACTCTCCACGCCAGCAATATGTACCCGTGAGGTGACGCCTGGTAAACGCCCGTACGGTACTAATATGTCATCATCATTACATTATTTATTTTTTAGACGACCATTGTGATAAGTATGACATATCAACGTAGTATCCTAACACTGAAAGTTGAACTTATCACATTAGTGTTACGATATATTTCATATCGTAATAGTTGACACGGTTACTATGTCATTATTTTCTGGCTATATGTATACCATTATTCATTTGTCAGCTGTCCGTACGTTTGAACCTAAATTTCAGTTTTGTAAAAAAAAGTAAAATTTATTTAAGCTCGTCTAAAAAATAATGTTCATAACTTGTATGAAATACAAATATCTTAGCTCGTGTGCAGTGTTGCCAACCGGAGGGATTTTTCCCTTTTTTATGTATTTTTGGTTATGCTGAGGGAAAAAGGGATTTTTTGATATTTTGAGGGAATTTTATTAAATAGTTAACAAATTTACTTAATTCTTATTTTTATTCATTTTACCATGTAGGAGCAGACACAATTAAAGAAATTTAACAATTTTATTATCGAAATTTTAGCTTGCCCTTGCCATCTAGTAATATATTTAGGAACTAACTTTCAGTTACTATGGTTTTTTAATGTGTTTTATTATAAAATAAGTGAGGGAATTTTTATTCAAAAAGGGAATTTTAGACATAATTTGAGGGAATTTAACTTCTTTTGGGTTGGCAACACTGCTCGTGTGTATTGACTTGCACTCCGCTACGCGTCGTACGTCAATTTACACTTGCATGATATTTGGTATTTTTCATAACTTGTTACGAAAATAACTATATAGATATTGATTTGACAACTAAAAATTCAATTTTTTGTTATATATCAACATACTTGATTGGTTAATTCTTTTAACCAGTTGTTAAAAATTAAACACCGAGTTACAGAATAGGTCCGATTGTGATGTTTCCCGGTCTTGTATTAATAACGTATGCTATGACCCGAATTAACGTGACGTCACGTTCGACCCTTCCAGACTTTACCCGGCCTTATTAACTGCCCAGAAAATCTTGTGCATGGTGTGCCTATAGAAGTTTTCACTCAATAAATAAAATATATCCACGTACCTTTTAAATTGTAGAGTAACACAAGACCATAATCTGAAAGGCATTCACACATTTTCAAACAATTTCAAGGTTATAAAACTACACCAACAATATTTTTTTACATAAAAATTAATATATTTGACAAGTCAGGTATATCTTACAACAAATGCAATATCACTTCACATTTTATCTCCATAACATATTTCATGCACAATACTTTACATAAAACACTCATTCTTTATCTACTCGTATAATTATGTCATTCTTGTCTTAAATTTATATAAATTTCTTAAGAAGCATAAACTACACGAACGTTATTGCAAGATGGACAGTTTATACATCAGTCAGTATGTATTTATTTACACTATGTATATATAAAACACCGTGCAGAGCGGTTCACAAGAATCATACAGAATTAGAATAATGGAAAAAATATTTTTTTAAAAATAATTTAGTTCTTCAAAATTATTTGGGGAATTAAGAGCTATGTTATGAATATTGAACCGTTGAAAGACAACAACAATTATTTTTCAATTAAATTAGAGTTCTTTTTTTATTTATTAATGATTGGCGCAAAACTCCCCATTTAATTTGACAAAAATGTTTTAAATAAATGTTGTAGAGAATTAAATTCTACACCCAAATCACTAATTTTATTTTGCAAGTTTAGAAACCATTACAAACCAATAGGTTTGTTCGCGGTAGCGATCCCGGACTAGTTTGAGCATCACACGCATGCGCAGTTTCAATTTAATCGTTCGCGGTACGATTCTGACTGATAACTCCGTGTTCGCGGAACATTGTGGACTGGTACATGATTGGTTACGTACTAATCAGACCAGTCCGAAAATTGAAGCAAGTACTATAAATCAGAGACTAATTGCGAGTATTCAGTGCATACTTTTCTGTGTTTAATTACGTTTATTTTAACAATTTCACAAATTTTAAATTAATAAATATTTGAAGGTAAGTTTATAATATTGCCTCCTTTCATTCAGGTACATAACATACATAACCTCAAACGTCAAAACGAGCGTTCGCGGTAGAAAAAATCCCAAATCAATCTCGGACCACGCATGCGTTTTTCACGATTTATGATTTAGTACGAAATAAGTTTGGGATCCGTAAGGAATTGTTACCGCGAACAAACCTAATTTGAAATTTTATAAATATTGCTCATTTGTAGTGATAGCCATGGAATTTAAACAAAATTACAAATAAATGCATATCGTTTGAACTGTCAGAAATTCGATTTTCAAATAAAAATTACAGATAATTATATTCTACACGTAAGTCTACAAAAATATTTTATCATAATCTATATCTAAATTACTGCACGAATTTTATTTATTTTTATTTTGTAACCTGCAAAAACGAAATTCTGACAATTCAAACGATATGTACTTTCGTAATTTAGTTCAAATTCCAGAGCAATATTCATAAAATTTTAATTTAGATTTTACAGCTTATTAAATATATAAAATAAAATCTGATGAGTGATTTAGGTGTAGAATTTAATTCTCTACATTTATTTGAAACATTTTCTCCAAAATTAAATGGAAAGTTTTACGCAAAATAAATTTGATCACACACGTCAAAACACCATGGCCCGCTTTTTAATTAACATCCTGTATATAAAAATAGCAAAATCAAGCTTTTGATTCATTGTAGTTAATATTTAGAATGGTGGCCGTCAATCAAAATTATTAATAATTAAAAAATGTTTTGTCATATTATTAATAGATTGGCTTATATTTCGTCAAAGAAATCTTAATTTTTTTTATGTTGTGAACCGCTCTGCACAGTAATAAAGAATCTAGATATGTAGTTTAAATAAAATATGATCACACTAATAATAATATATCTACTGTATATGTAGGTACTTATTTTATAGGAAGAAAGCCTTTTTAGAACTTCTATTCTTACTAAAATATTATATCGCTGTCCTGTATATTCACTAGTGAAGAATAATTATTACATGAATCAGAATAAATAAAGAATAAAAATGAAAATTAACTGAGATCTGTAGCATAGATGTAGCCCTGTTGTTGAAGGACATATAGCCGTTTTTCTACTGCATCTTTATCTGTGGAATAAATAAAAATAATGAGTTATCTGAATATATTACAATTTTTATATTATTTTCCAAATAAAATCCACGTTTTATATGTTAAAAACTTCATTGAATGTTTTGGCGCGTTTTTCCGTACGAATAACGTCGAAAAGTTCCGACTATTACCGATGTGGTCTCTTTCTACCCTACCAACAACGTGTTTCGTGTTTGTTGTGAGCAGATGCTTTTTTGTTTAAACATAAACAATTTGTGATAGACATCTTGGAAACTGCAATTTTACTTTTTACCTCTCGCTAAGAGAGGTATTGGATTCATGCTAAAATTCGCATATCCAGATTTTATTGAATAAGCACGATTTAAGGTCCCTAGAATCCGATTATAACATTTTTAAAATGATGTCTGTGTGTGTGTGTGGATGTGTGTATGTGTGTGTGTGTGTGTGTGTGTGTGTGTGTGTGTGTGTGTGTATGTATGGATGTTGGAGGGACGATTCCTCAAAAACTATAAGACTTAAAAAATATTTAACTGCAGTTTCTTCAATCTGACATTCCTGGGAAGAGCTGAAAAGGTTTTGGTAACAATTGAACAACCGGAAGTAGTAGTTTCTTAAAAAAATTCTTCTAAATATAATTTTTTGGGAGTTTTTTTTTTTTAAATATCGAAGAACATAAAATTCTCCATCTAATACACTTAAAATTTTAATTATATCTTGTATAGATTTAGAGATAAAGACACTATAATTTATAGAGTACACTTATCGCAGAGGCTAAGGCACTAAGGAAACCAGTTGACAAATTCCAATGTTTATAACATGACACATGTCATTGTCAAATATCAACAGATTTAGTGACATTCTGATAGCTTTTTCTGGGAAGTATATTTACCTTTTCTTATTGTTTTATTAATTAAATATTTGAAATTATAGGTAAAAATGTGGTAAAATGCATATATATCCATCAGAAATACCGCCAATCTGGTTAATGAATTGGAAGAATCTTAGACATTTAGAAACTTCCTCATACAATGAAAAATAGATATAATTAGAATTATATGTATGCAGAAGACATGTTAAATACAATAAAAAACAATATTTGGGTAATGTTCTATAATATTTTGTTATAAAACGACGGTTCGAAAGCGAAGTGCAATACAATACTTATATAGCCTAATATGGAAATGGCGAGAGGTCTTGTGCTGGCCACAACAGATTTTTTAAAGTGAAATATTGTTAATTATTGTTGTAAATTAATAAAAATCGTAAGTTTCAACAGTGTTACAAAGTTTTTCATAGTTATTTGTGTTAGTAATACGTGTTTTACTTTAAAAATCACGCATTGAATTGTTAAATTTTTAGCAAAGTAATTAGTGTAACATATAAATTATATAAACTGATGAGTTTGTGAGTTCCGGCCGTCTTCTTCAAATGTAAGTCTTTTTTCAACTTTGATTTTTGAACAATGGACACAATTTCTAGACATAAATAAGTGAAAATGGCCAAAAAATTTGACCATTTTCAATCGTTAGTTTTTAAGTGAATAAATACGAATTAGGGTCCTCACCTCACAACACGTTTTTACTATTTTTACAATCATATCTGTCTGTGTGTATGTTTGTGACGATTTTTTCGTCCACAATAATTAATATCAAGCTTCCAAAAATTTCTATTTTGAGTATTTATGCTATCTGTATTAATAAAAAGAGTTGATTTGATTTTGGGTAAAAGTAACAGTTTTTAATGAAAAACTATAGGCTAAGGTTTAGGATATCAACCCCCCAAGAATTTTATTTTGATTTTTATATATAGTTTCAAAATCGTTAAAAATACTAAATTCCACAAAAATTAGGGCGCGGAAAGCAATATCTATAGAGATTCTGTATTTTTTTCTGAAAGAAAAAATTCTTTAAAATAAATGTAACCGACCCAGTTACGTCAAATTGTGTTCTGTGCCTCAGTATTTTTTTAAAATTGCACAATTTTCACAAATACAGCCTAAAAAACTAAATCATTTCGAAGCGAAATGCCTATAAAATGCACACAACCACCAGAATTTCGTCAAATAGAGTTCTGTGCGTTAAATTACGTTATTTTCAAGTATTTTTTGAAAATCTGCAAGCGAAGAAGTCATACCATTCACAAATAAAGCTTTTAGAATACGTAAAATCTGATTTAATTTTTGAAAAAGAAAATACTTGTTACCACGCTCTAATTTTGTGTTTCATTGTTATATTATAGCGATAAGAAGACATTGCAACAAAAAAATTGGAATTTCAAGGGTAGTAAGTATTCTAGAACCCAGCCAATTTTTCTCCTGATCTTTGAGTTATGCCCCTCAAAACTTTTTGCTTATGATCACAAAATGGGTAAAGTTTAAAAAAGAGATATCTACTTGCGTTTGCAAAATTTGGAATCAGCACGTTTTAGGGAAAATAGGTGTGTTTATTTGGTATTAAATGTGTGTTTGTGACTTACATTTGGTGAGCAAAGCTTTGTCCTGTTGATGAGAAACTTGCTGTGACAAACTATGTAGTAAAATTTGAGCGGTTTGATACCGCTGGAAGCACTCTTCAGGGTTGCCAAATAATTCGTCTAGCGCTGCAGACTGGCACTATAAACACAAAAAATACAAATGTCCTACACGATTGCAACAATGGAAAGAATATGAAGTACACAGTATTAATGTTCCTTACCATTTGTATGGCGTGGTTATAAAGTATTTTATCGGCTGTGATATTTGTTGATCCAACTCTTGCCAACAAACCGGTACTGTTGAGCTGTTTGCATTCTGATAGGGTTGAGCGGAATTTGTTATTCAAAGTTGAGACAACTATAACAAAAAATCTTACTACAGATTTGTATACGAGGGTTGCACAGTATTTATTGTCCCTAACATAGTAGGCTTTGAAATATTGTCTTCAAAACAACAGCAATTGTTTATTGTTCATCTGTTGAACGAAGTGCCAAATTTGATTATTCTAGTGTTAATAATTTACAAGGCTTCATAAGATGTCAGCAAGATGGGTACCCCCAACGAGCTATAAGTAAATATAGAGTGGCGCATCGCATGCTGAACGCGTACTGTACCCGTACACAGTTGAATGCTTAGGTCGGCGGCCATTACTATAACTGAGCGCTCAGCTCAGACGCTATACGTTGTTTTTCTCAGCGCTTATTGCACTATTTATTAAAAATGCCCGCAAAGTGTGTTGTTCCTCAGTGTGGAAACAGACAAATTAGAAATAGTTGCAAGTCGTTTCACACGTAAATTTTATATTCAAAAATTTTAACTCAAAGTTTTAATTAGCGACGGATTTACGATTTTACCGCCTGTAGTCTGATAATAGTTTCTCGCCTAAATCCAACAACGAATAAGACCAATTTATTTTTATGTAATGGGGGATTACGGCTCAATCGAAATAAAGGAAAATAGTAAAAAAATACGAATATATACGCTGAATAACGAATATTAATAAAAAAAATGGAATGGTATAATTGAGATATTTCGGAAATAAAGGGTTTTTTGTTATAACGCTTCGACACTAATATGAAAATATTTTGATTGGCGACCGAGAAACCACCTATACATGCATTACAAATAGCGTGTTAGGAGGTGGGGATTACTACCAATGGAAGTTAAGAAATTCAAATTCGAAAGGCGGGGCTAACATTCCTGTACAGCAGTTTTCAAACAGTTTTTATTTTAACATAAATTTCATGCATTAAACTTAATAATTTAAATACACCTGTAATTATAAAGTATGTAGACTTATACAGTGTTATAATATTCATTTATTTTTATGTAAATATAACTTAAAATAGCATATATTTCAATAACATTTAGGTCCATGATGAAAACAGTTTGATATAAAAACACATAAATGTGACGTCACGTCAATCTTTTCAAAATTCGGGAGACCATAACTCGCTTATTAATAGGAATTTTTTCACCGGATTTTCATCAATAGTCTTAGTTTTCCTAATATTTTTAGATGAAATTATAAAAAAAAAATGGCGTAATCCCCCATTACTGATATTTATTATTACAATCAAATTTTCTTTATTGAAACAAAAATTTCTGTTGTAATTAAAATAAATACAAGAACAATTATTATAGGTAATCAATTTTTTGTGTAAATAGTAGGACTGTTTCTACAGATATTCAAGGAACTAACATTCGACAATTTTTGACCAAAACAATCATATTAAAAGGTCAATAAAACCATTATTTTCTATTTCATATATGTAGTGATTATTTTCACAATTTTGTTTATTTTATTTAAAGAAAATGTTTTTGTTATTGTATTTTATATGTTATATTTTTTATATACGTTATTATTGTCATAATAAAATACATAATTTAATTTTCACTATTTTGGTTTTTATGTATCTACCTACTTACCTTGCTACTTTTTCAATATATTGTATAAATGCAGTTACATTTTTCATATTAATTGTTATTTATTATCGTAAAATATTATAACAAAATAAGGATTCGCAGTAAAAATTCTTAAATTATATTAATTTATCAATAGTTTCACATCATCCATATTATATATCTGTGAAACTAAATATGTATTCATTTATTTATTTATTTCGAAATATGATATATGTCAGAATAAAACTTTTCGCCACAAATTGCATTATTTATATTTATAATTCTAACATAAAAGGTAAATTATTTCGTTAAAAATAATTCAGAAATATTAGTGGTAGGCTGCAACCTGCCTGGCAGGTTATAGTAGACATGGCGTCCAAGTGTGTACGGCCAGCAGCGCTCATCCGCCACTCTATATTTACTTATAGCTCGTTGGGTACCCCGAATATTGGCGCCCGAACAAAAACGAGAGAGAGTCACCTCCTGAAAAGCCAATTTGGCGTTTTTTAATCAAAATCCAAACAGTTTTTTTTGGCTCGCTTTGTTACAGTTGATGAAATGTGGATTCACCACTTCGATCACGAGTCGAAATTTCAAAATATGGAATGGCGATATCGAGGATCTTCTCCACCTCGCAAATTTAGATTAAGGCTACTGCATTTTGAGATGCTGAGGGAATTTTAATGATTGATTATCTGGAATGTGGCCTCACAATCACTGGTCAGTATTAGGCAACATTAATTGCTAAAATTTGTAGTTGCATTACTGAAAAGAGAAAAGGAAAATTTTCGCTTGGAATTCTGTCTCATCAGGACAACGCTCAAGTTCATAAAAGTCTTGTTTCCATGAACGCAATTTACGATGTCGGTTTCAGACTGATGTTACATCCACCGTATTCATCTTACCTAACGCCTAGTGATTTTTATTTATTTTCCAAGCTAAAGGAAAGTATACTAGGAAGAAATTTTAAAACCAACGACGCTGTTATGGCAGCAGTTCAGAACTTCATCTGCGATAAAGACTCATGATTTTGTTGAAAAATAAATTTGTTTTATACAGGGTGCTCCGCGACTCGACCGACAAACTTTTACCATATATTCCGGGGGTCATTACGATCAAAAAATGTTATATGACCTATAGGTGAATTCGTGAATTCCTCTTTGTTTCGAAGATATAAAAGGAATTTTAAAAAAATGATAAAAGAAAATTTATTCATCAATCGAGAGCTAATGGGGTCCTATACCATAGTAATATTTTAACTATCTTAAATAAGAAGACGAAAATATACATAAAATAATGAGTATTAGTGAAAAAATTTTCTTTAATTATTGACTAGGTCACAAACTATAAGCGATTGAAGCTGATTACTAATTGGGTATGACGCGTTAGGTACTAAGAATTTGATTGGTCGCCGGATTTTAAAAAGGAGATTCGCGCGTCTGGAGTGGTCATCTTTGAGTCACCTTTAAAAGAATATGAAATGTCATGTTATTCTATAACCTAACAAAACATTTAACAATTTTGTGTTTGATGAATTTGTTTAATTATAACATCTAGTAATATTAACAATAATAATATATTTATAATTAACTCAATTTGTAATATTAATTAAATTAATAATAATATTATTTAAATTAATATTGAAACTTCAAAACAGCCAACACTAGCGCCATCCGTCGTCATACTTTGTGTAATAATATTGTCAAACTGTTTCAATGTTCTATAATTTATTAGGAAAAAAATGCTTATTATTTACGTTATTTATACTTAATAATAATTTCTTCGGGTATATAACGTATAAGTTTTTATATACAAACATTTCAGCTATGCAAACATAAAAAAAATTGTTCCCTCTATAACTAACAGTTTGTCCAATTGTTTGTCGATCACTTGTTAGTACCTGTTACGTCACGCACAAATTCTTAAATTTTAAAAATTCATATCTCGCTTATTACGTAAAATTTTTAAGTCGCGTTTGCACTAAAATTCTTTTTTTTATCCTGTTCTTACAGAAAAAAAAAAACTAAAAGAAAAATGGTATAGGACCCCATTAACACAAAATTACAGCAACCGTTCAAAACGAGAACCTCCATTTTCTAAACATTCAGGTATCCTTAGAGTCATAGAATGTTGCCAGTTAATTACTGCTAATTCATTCTTTAGAGAATTAGTAGCTTCAACTATACGGTCAGTCAACTCTTCGCGTGTATCTGGTTTACCATTACTATACACACGAGATTTGAAGCAACCCCACAGAAAAAAAAAATGTATAGGCGACAAGTCAGGTGACCGAGCTGGGCAATGTATAGGACCATCTCATCCTACCCACCTTCCCGAAAATTTTTCATTAAGAAACATCGTCACTAGTCTCCCAAAATGTGGTGGTGCCCCATCTTGCTGGAACCACTGCATTTAAAACTATTTCAGCGCACCCATCTCCATCTCTTTCTACACGACGACGTGCGAAAAATCCTGTCTCTCTCAAGCAACGAAAAAGTTTGAAAATGTTGTGTGGTGTGGAACAATGCAATATGGATATCGCCTGTGGTACTCCGCAGCTACAGCACGTCCACCTCCATTGCAAAAATCATACACGAAAACCTTTTCCGCATATTCTGCATTAGTAAAATGCGGAATAATAGCTTAAATTAATGAGACAGCACAAAAATCGTTCATTTGTCAAACTCTAACTCAATTATAATTTTTTTTAAATTCATTTGATATCTCCTAAACTAAGAGGAATTCACCTATAGGTCATATAACATTTTTTGATCGTAATGACCCTCGAAATATATATATATATATTCTGAATTTCTATCAACTTTCAACATAGGACATGTTACATAAAGTACCCTTATTTTTTGTCGTAGAACACATTTATGTAATAAAAAAGGAAGGGTTCCATTTAAAAAAATTGTCTTTTTTGAAGTTTGTCAACTGTAATTTTGGTGTAACGTACCCGTCACATTTTTGTAAATAATCGAGGATTCTTTTATGATAATGTAGCTTAAAGTCTCCTTTATAAAAATCTTTTTTCAGATTATAAAATTTCGATCTCGTTCCCGAGATACAGGGTTTTGAAAATGTGCCGGATTTCAGACAAAAAATCAAAAAAAGTTGAATAACGCCGGAAGTAGTTGATCATGAGTAAAATGTTTTTAATGCTTCATATGTAAAATTTTCCGCTGCACTCAATGGTAAAATAAAATATAGCGTATTCCATTTAAAATAAGAAAGTTGAGGTCAATTTCCGGTCAAACCGGAAGTGCTACTGCTTTGAAAATATTTTAGTTGAAACGGGCATGTTGGATAACCCCTAGATACCAAATTTCGTTAAATTATATTAAATAGTATTGAAAATATAGATAGCGTAAGCTCGTCCTGAGACACCCTGTACAGGTGCTAAAAAACAGTCTAATCTTTTAAAGATTGAACGTATTAAATACAGTAGCGTCCAAAAAATTTTACCACATATTTTGGCTATAAAATAGCATAATCTCCTTACCATTTTTGACGGTGGAAGAAGGCCTAAGTTGCCCCTGTTTCAACTGCTGGCTCGCCAGATTCAGCCCCGATGATAAAAGTTGCAGCGCCCTAACCAAAAGCACCAACTGTTCAGCCCTGCGACAAGTTTCGGTCTGTTGGCCAGCCTGCGTCCCTGAACTGTCTGTCAGGGCCCCTAGAGGTGCAGCCCTAGATGCTGCCAGCTCCAAAACACATTCGCTCAAAGCCAAAACAAAGTTTAACTTCGCTAGAGTCTCATTATGTTCTCGCTGAAAACATACCAACAATGACATTGGACATTCGATTTTAGGATTGTAGAAATACATAAGAGGGGGTACCCAAAAATAAACGGATTTATTTTTTGACGGGTGGTCGGGCACTAGTTCCAATTTTTCCCAATAGGTGTCTTTATTAGACACTCTTTGGAATACATCTGAGTGGTCAGTGTAATTTTTTTCATCAGCGCTGTTTGACGTGTTCGGCTATTTTGTAATGGCAGACAATAAAGAGCAATGTGTTAACTAACAACAAGTTCTGTTTCTTGTTAGAAAAACCAGCATCAATGCTTGGAAGAGCTTACAAAAAGTCCGGATCGATTTCTGACTGTTCTTTCAAATAGTGGCACACCCTCAAATGGTTGGTTCTCTAGTCGTGGAACGAATTTCGCCACGACTCATTTCATCTTCAAATTTGCAGTCAAAATTCGTTGGCACGAACTCCAAGATATTTCAGAGAGTTCCTCCATTAGGCTACTTGCGTACCTACTTTTTATTTAATATTTTTGGAGAGAAGGTAAAAACTTGCTACCCATATTTTTTCTTTTGACAAAATTTTTATTAATAAGCCAGAAAAAGAATAATAAAATTTGATTATTTGAATTACCGCCATGTATGACGTAGAATTACCAATGAATGGCCGTAAAGCTAAAGCGTGACACAGCCCCATTAGCAACGGCATGTTTGTGCGGGTAATGTAGATCTCCTGTTTGACGTTTCAAAAATAGTTTGGAGGTTAGTATTACGGTTTGGCTTTTTGGTATCAATATTTAAATTACATGTAACTACCTATGTGTTTATTTGTAAAGTAATTAATGTATTTGAGAGATCAGAGAACGAGAAAAATGAACTAACGTCAAATTCAAATTTAAACTTTCTCGCATGTCATGCCATCTATACGTTATATTCTTAAACATGGTTCCCTTCTCCAGTGCAATATAATGACGTCACAGAATTTTTTTTTTCTTAATTTACTAAAAAACAAATAACTTTTAAAATAAAATTTATATTTTTATATATGTTTTCAACATGACATTACGTATACAGTGTGTCCCATTTAGAGGTGCCACCATTGGGATCTCGAGAACTATAAGAGATACGATGTCGGCTAAATGGAACTTTTTGTGCGCCTTTGGGAGGCCATCTCAAATGTGCTTTTGTTTTTCCAAAAATTCTCATAGGGCACTAGATAATGACGAAAAACTGAATATTGTTGATTTTTTCTTTTTCAAATAACTTCTAAACTATCAGTAATTGAGAAAAACGTTGCAAATACAAAAGATAGATATTTTTATTAACTAACCAGTGGCGTACGAAATAAATTTTTATATCAGTAAATTTTCGAGATATTATTTGAAAAAGAAAAAATCAACAATATTTAATTTTTCGTCATTATCTAGTGCCCTATGAGAATTTTTGGAAAAACAAAAGCACATCTGAGATGGCCTCCCAAAGGCGCACAAAAAGTTCCATTTAACCGACATCGTATCTTTTATAGTTCTCGAGATCCCATTGGTGGCACCTCTAAATGGGACACACTGTATAGTGATAGAAATCGGATTTTCAGTACCACGCAAGTAGCTCATTCATCAATTGCTCTACGACAATTAAACATGATCGTAGCACGGAATTTTCAATGCTGTCGTGCGTTTTGGAAGTCGAGAAATGCCCCGATTCTAGTTCATCTTTAATTGACATTTGGCCATTTTTAAGACGAAAAAAACACTCGCAAACCCTTGCTTGTCTCAAAGCTTCCTCCGAAGCATTGGGCCAGTTTCGGCATTTGATTTCCGTAACAGGAAACAAAATTTTAATGCCTACTATTGCGAAAAATGTCAAACACTGACCGTTCAGATGATGCTTGGGAAACAGCTCCAAAAAGATGTCTAGTGAAGGCACCTATCGGGAGAAGTAGGAACTAGCGCCCCAACACCGTCAGAAAATAAATCCGATTATTTTTAGGTACTCCCTCGTATTTTCATTGTTGTAATCTAAGGCTGTGTCCGATGTTGTACTTTTATCACCCTAATATCTAAATCCTAAATTTATATGCCCTAAATCTAGTGATTATTTAGGATTTTAGGAATTAGATTTTAGGGTTTTGCAGGAGCACATTATGCCTTGAAGTTGACGCGCACTAATTAAACAAATCATGTTCGTTGCTATAATTTGTACAAAATGTCAAATTTACTGTCAAAGAATAGCTTCTTAGCTTCTATTTTATGAAACATAATAACAACATTTAATCTGAAGCATCAAATTGAATTGACTTGTATAATTCATTTTTGTTGTTTTAAACCAATGGTTATCACTAGCGTGCCATTCGGAGTTGTATTTATGTGAAGAAGACCTAAATACTAAATGCCAAAATGCGACATCGGACACAGCCTAAATGTTAATTGTCGTAATCAGCATTTTCTAACCTCAAGTAGTGTTTCTTCTGGTAACTCAGGCGCCAAGAAAGTAATAGGATGTTCTCCAGTGTCTGGAAAAAGAGTCTGGAAGTTTCCAATTTCTGTAATCTCCGGAAGAGTCATAGCGCGAGTTCCGAAAGGTATTACAGGAGTATGACGTAAATTGTTGTTTTCGGCACAAGACACCGGGCTGGAAAGTAAAGGCAGCTTGGCCAAAGGGCCGCTCAAGATGGGCGAACTGTTCCCTTTAAACAGAAAATAGAAAATATTGGTTTGATAAGGGAGTAAACATAAGAAAAACCTACTCACCTAGATCTATACGTATGTAAAGATCCACCAATACCAATACAGGGAATTAAAAAGAAATATATTAATAAAATGCATTGTATTACCATAAATAATAAAGTAAACAACACTACTGAATTTGATAAAATGGTTGAAGCTAAAGTAATTCGAAGATTTCGCAAATAAGTAACGTTACTTCTGGTGTACCTCAAGGTTCGCATCTGGGACCCTTAATATTTAATCTCTAGCAGCCCGATTCACAAAAAAGTTTAAGCCAATCCTCATTTTTAGATTAGCAAATTCTTCTCTAATTTTGACAGTTTATATCTTAAAATATAGTCTAACCTATTCCTAGTATCTACTTTTATTAATAATATGAAAATTAAATTTTAAATGCCGGAATAGAATAGAAATCACTAATCCAAAAATGAGGATTAGCTTAAACTCTTTTATGAATCGGGCTGTAGAGTTTTAGGAGTTATCGTCATTTTATTGAAAGTAAGTGGTAATACCTAAAATTTGAGACTAGACATTTTTCAAGACGAAATCTATGGAGGGTTAGAAACATTGGTTTTTATTTGACATTTAGAATACAATAATGTTACTTTTCATCGGTTTTCATCATTCATGATTTGAGTTTTCTAAGTTGTTTGTAGCAGGAGTGGGATCATGTAACTATGAAAACGATATTGCGACTGTCGACAAGTGAAAATGTGATCACGTAAATAGTGAATACCGAAAACGATATCGTTTTGGACTGAAAAAAATGTGAATTCTAGTCGACACTCTCAAAGCATGTGAAAACGATAGTCGTATCTTATGTCCCTTTTTATTTCATATATTTGGGTATAGGTATATCTTTTTCTAATTTACTTACATTTAAGTAAAAGAATGTAGTGAGCAGTGAATTAAATTTGACGTTTTGGAAAGAAATGTTATTAAATTAATATATCAAATTTGTAAGGTATTTTTTTTTTTTTTAGCAAAGCGAAAATGAAATAATTATAATGAAATATGATAATAATTATAAAACGAATATTGATTACAAGAATGAATCTACGAAAAATTCATGAATGTTTTAATACTAGCATGTTGCAAAGAACCAAATGCGTATGATTTACTATAATTATATTTTTACTCTTTTGAAAATTATGATAGAAAATTGAAATCTTGTTGATTAGATATTTTCTTAGTTAGTATAAAGAACTACCTAAAAGAAATATTTTCTAGCATTGTTGATATTCTAGTAACTGTAAGAGTGTTGATTACAACAAAGAATATTTTGATTCCAGCCCAAGAATATTGATTACAAGAATAAATCCAAGAAAGGAAATTTTAATAACTATTGCATTCTGCAAAGCAACAGAGATAACGGTTCTAGCTTGCGTGTTGTGATTAATATGTTGTAGTTTTTACACAAAATTAAAATTTATGAATTGATCATTTTCCGCAACCTGTCCGAAGGTAATGCGCCGTTATTTAACTGTAGCCCAACTTTACTTACTTGAAATACAAAATATAATAAAAACTAGATTACTTTAAAATTACTATCTTGTGTACTTGCAGTCTTAAATGATCTCTTAAAGTTTTAATTATATATTTAGATATATTTTTGTTTACTTCATAAATTTTTCTTCTGGAATATGAAAAGGAACAAAATTAGATGACACATAGCATATGTAACTAATTGATAATTTAACTTGTATCCTTCTTCAATTCTTGTAGCATTGCTATTATGAACGAAAGGCCAGAATAATACCTTTTGATATTAGATTAAAATTTTTAATGACATTCATATAAATTATCTGTCAAAACTACTATTTAATACAAAAACATTAGTCTATAAACGATATCTTTTCGCAAAACGTAGTCACTTTACGGAAATAACCGAAGTTGAAAACGTAGTGAGTGACTAATTTTACGTGATCGCTAAGGAAACGAATACCGTTTTCACTTCTCGAAAATCGCAATATCGTTTTCACTTTTACGTGATCCCACTCCTGAACTGTATCAACATGAATCGCGAACTATTAATAAACATATGTTTGAGTTCTGTGAATTACATATTTCAAAAGGAATGAAATGCATGGCAGAACAATTATTAAAAAAAAAGATACTATACAGGGTGTTCATTTTATTTGGTACACTATTGCTATCTCGAGGTCGGTTAAATTAGCAAACAATTTCTATTTTACAAGACTACTTTAATGAGCATAAAAATATTTTCATCCTTAATTCAAAGATTTCACGATTAAGTAACGTTACTTCTGGCGTACCTCAAGGCTGGCATCTGTGACCCTTACTATTAACTCTAAAGTTTTATGCAGTTCCATAATTTTATTGAAAGTAGGGTGTGCCGTTAATGAATAATATAAATTCCACTGACCTGATCTGCGTAGAGGCGAGCCAGTTGGGGTATGTTTAGCCCCAGATACAGGCGAAACTTGCCACACATTTGGTGGTGGGGGTGTTTCGCAAAGACTACTAGAAGCAGAACGTCTTCTGCCACCTCCTGGAGGCGTACCGATCACAAATTGCACCTACACAACGAAAATAATAACAGATAATCAATATTTAACAATTAATAACAAGATGCAGTGATGGACACTTACACTAGGGGGACTTAAAGAACTGATATCCGGTTGAACGCTTCTATAGTCTGACCGTTTCATACTGATAGGTTGCGACCTAGGTACACTGGAATTCTGCAAAACACACAAATATAATGCTACAAATACCAAGGTATTTATTGGATGAAAAGAAAAACATCAAGATGATTGCCAGGTTCAGATGTGGTAATGAACAGAGAAACAATAAATACTGACTATCAAGTGATGAGAGGAGTTGCAGGCTATGCGGAAGAGAAGAGGAAACTATCAGGCATTTAAGGATTTCGTGCAGGGAAGTTACGAGAGAAGGAAGAAAAGAAGCGGTTCGGTTAGACGATATAGGGTCGGGACAAGATTGGATGAAGGAAGTCATCGAGAAACGGCGGGTTAATTTATAATGTAGTACCACAATTTATTGTAAAATATATACCGAGAGTTTTTTTATCAGTGAACATGGGCGTATGTCATTACCATAGTTACATTTAAAATGATTGACAGCAATGTATTATCGAGTTTTTTTTTTTAAACTGGACATAGGACGTGGCGTTTAGTATATCTGTCAATGTCATCAAATTGTCATATTTCAAAATGTATACAGTTGAAGAAAAAGTTCAAATTGTATGGTATAATTCTATACTCTGACATAAGCCTAAGGCAAGAAATAATTAATATAAATAATATTTTATCCCTATTTTTTAATTGATCAATATTAATTTTGTCACCATTGTAAATATAATTTTTTAAATGGCCCCAAAGAAAAAAAAATCTTTTGGTGCAAGATCTGGTGGCATTGCAGGCCACTCCACTTCTCCACCACGTCCTATCCAGCGTTGGGGGAATAACTGGTGCAGATATAAGTGAAAATTTTGACGACTCCAATACCTGCAATTTTGTGAATTTACTTCCCGATTAATATAAAATGTCGCTTCATCCGTAAATAAAATTCGATCCAGTAATATTTCCCCACTATTAAT
Source organism: Ophonus ardosiacus (assembly GCA_943142095.1). Taxonomy (NCBI): domain Eukaryota; kingdom Metazoa; phylum Arthropoda; class Insecta; order Coleoptera; family Carabidae; genus Ophonus; species Ophonus ardosiacus. The sequence continues at coordinate 36,793,151 of OW964835.1, forward strand.
TTTGTTCATCAAATCTTCGCAAAAGATATTTCTTCGTTCTATATCGTTGTGTAATAACTCTTGGTGATTTTGATATTTAAAACTCTTAAAATGTTCTTGTCTTAAAACCTTGTATACTAGTATTCTTAATTTCAGAAAAAAAATTGTTGACAGGGTGTTGTTACTTTCAATTAATTGCATAATTTCTTGTTTCTTTCTATTAACTACAGTACTTGGTCTGATTTTCTTCTTGTGCTGTTTATTGACGCATCCTTTAGTTCTGTAGTCATTGTAAATTTTTCTTATAGTTGTTGGACTGGGTCGCTTATTAAAAGTTAATGCACATAAGTCAGAAACTTGTTGTAGACTCGTTATAATTACTCCAATTTACAATTTGAACTTTTCTTTAACTGTATACATTTTGAAGTATGACAATTTGATGACATTGACAGATATACTAAATGTCACGTCCTATGTTCATTTTTTAAAAAAAAACGCGATAATGCATTGCTGTCAATCATTTTAAATGTAACTATGGTAATGACATACGCCCATGTTCACTGATAAAAAAAACTCTCGGTACCTATAATATGTAGATTCTAAGCCGGTTAGGCAAGAATAAAAATAAATATAATAATAATATAATGCTAAAATTAATAACGAGATATTTCTTACTTTGATGGGGGAGGCAGATGAAGCTTGACTCTGTTCTTGACTCTGCATCCTCTGGTAACTATCTCTTTGAGTTGGTACGGGAATGGGTTCCGAGATGGGTAAGAAGCTAGGACGTGGAGGTGACGCGACTGTGGGAGCTGTGGCTGTCGTGCAGCTTGGGCGAACTGCCGACACTTTGTACTTTCTGAAAGACAAAAATAATTCCCTGACTCTTTAGACTTTAGAGAAAGTGATAGTGATCAATAAAGAGCGAATTCTATGCAATTGCATATATTATTTTTATTAGGTATATCAACAAAATCTTTTCATATGTCCATATTTCATTAAGTTAAAATTGCTTATTTGGATTATATTAATATTTTGCTGCATATATTTTAAATTTTATATAATATAATGGGGTCATTTCAGATTTTCTGATTTATTTTTTTCTTGAAAACTAGGCCAAATTAAACATGTATGTGTATGTTTTACATCTTACAAGTATTTAGAATCGGAGATATGATTTTTTAAAAGTTGCGTTTAATTTCAAATATTTCAACGGCGGACGGACGACACATATTCACGGATTCGACAGTCGAGTTCTACCGGTTTAATTTAGAACTATGATTATTTGGTTTGGTATTTATTTAAATAAATGGTTTATTTACATACCTTATACTGCACTAGTACTTTTAAAGAAATAGAAAGTAATAATAATCTTCTCTCTTGTATATTTTGCTGTCAGCTGTCACACTTTTAGGTTAGGTTACTGTTTCATGTTGTGAAGCGTGTGTGAGAGAGAATTGTCTTTGTGTGAGTATGAATATGTGTCGTCACAAATTTAGTCCGTGTTTAAAAGCGCGAATGTTTATTAGCAAATTTATGAATGAAAAGGCGCATATTTCAAATTATTTTCTATTGTTATATTTATTAAATGAGATGGATTTCATGATTTTATAAAAAAAATGGCAATTATTTTTTTTGAAATGACCCCATTTTAGACAAAAAATTCTTTTCCTTTTTACCTCTCGCTAAGAGAGGTATTGGAATCATGCTAAAATTCGAATATCCAGATTTTAGTGGATAAGCACGTTTTAAGGTCCCTATAATCCGATTATAACTGCAGTTTCCTCAATCTGACATTCTTGGGAAGAGCTGATTAGATTTTGGGAACAATTGGACAACCGGAAGTAATAATTTCTTTAAAAAAATCTTCTAAATATTATTTTTTGGAAATTTTTGTTATTACAAATATTGAAGAACATAAAATTTTCCATCTAATACACTTAATTTTTTTATTATATCTTATATAGATTGTTGACAAATTCAAATGTTTATAACATAGTTTGTAAATGACAGATGTCGGTGTCAAAAATCAACAGTTTTAGTGACATTCTGAAAGCCTTTTCTGGGAAGTACATTTACTCTTTCTTTTTATTTTATTTTTTCTTTCGGGTTCGATCCCGACAGACGCCAAATATTTCCAATTTTAAATGGCCCGAAAGTGATCCGTGTGGTGCACTCTCCACGCCAGCTATGAGTGCCCGTGAGGTGACGCCTGGTAAGCGCCCACACGGTAAAATATTTCGTCATCATTACCGATGTCTACATGTGTTATAGATACTGGCACACCCAGAAATGGGTAATATGCCAAGATGATATATTTATTTATTTTATTTTATTGTTTTATTAATTAAATATTTAAAATTGTACGTAAAATCCATCAGAAATACCTCCTATCTTGTTTTGGATTGGTAGAATCTCTGACATTTAGGAACTTCCTCATACAATGAAAAATAGATTTAATTAGAATTGTACGTGTGCAGAAGACATGTTAAATACAATAAAAAACAATATTTGGATAAAGGTCTATAATGTTTTTGTTATAAAACGATGGTTCGAAAGCGAAGTGCAATACAATACTTATATAACATAAAATGGAAATGGCGAGAGGTCATTGCAAGAAACTCAATTTTTTGTTACTAGATACAATGTGCGAGTATAATGAAAAAATACTTACAATTTGTCTCCTTGACCGCTGTCGCTAGAAAGATCGGAGGGAAGATTGGCTGGGACTAGAACGAAATCATCTTCAGGACTAGAACTCACGGCGACTCGTCCAGATACCGGGGATTCTTAACAAATATTCATTCCACATTAATTTCTTAACATTCGTGATTTATTACATATGATCCAAACATTATTTGAATCGATGGCCCGTAGAATACCGGCTGTTAAAAATGCACGCTGCGGTCACCCTCGATTGGTCGATTAAAATGTCTCATTTTTTAATCGGCTATTGAAAGTACCATAATAATTAAGTAAGAAAAATATTACATTTAAATTTTGCTTAATTTTGAGTGTTTTTTATGGAGAGCTCTATGTACCTTAATAATGTTAAAGGAAGAGTAGGGCAGTAAGGCACGAGAAGGTAGAGAATCCATTCAATGCATGTCTTTATTTCAACAGAGCGGCACAAATAATAGCACGTTGGCATTCAATGTAAAAGCAAGCAGAGACAGTTATGTGTCGCCTTATCATAATTGACAATCATTTACTTATGCAGGCTTGTATCAGTTTCTAAGTGTAAACGTTAATTTGTTTCATGCATTTTAATTTAGAACTTTTCTTTTAAGAACACGAAAGGAATATTAATTTAGGCTAATGTTAAAGCAGGTCAAGGTTCTAAAAAAAAAAAACTGCGAAGTGGTCGATTCTATGCACGTAAGTATATCTTTTTACATGGCCAACTTGTCGCGAGTTTTTTTAGTTTCGGTACGTATAGTAGCGCCATCTAGTTATTTTTAATTCAATTAGGAGGATAATGTCGGTATCCCTGATCCTCAGCCAATGAAGTTAAAATATGTAAATGTGCTGTCAGTTAAAAGTAGATACAAAATGTTTGAAAATTAATGTTATAATTTATTTATTTGTTCCACATTATTTCTCTAATAGTAATTAAGGTACCAAGGGTTGTTATAAGGACAATAATGCCTGAGGTCAACAGTGTACTGTCGAGGGCCTCTGGCCCGAGGCGAGTACGTTGACCGAAGGCATTATTGTCGTTTAACACCCGTGGTGCCTTCAACGTTTTATGTCTTACTAGAAATTCTTAATAAACATTTTGCCTGACTAGAATTTAGCAAACAAAAGTAATAAATCAGAAAATTTTAATACAACTTACAAAGTAGCCTGTGAATCTATCTAGGTAATATTTTGTTTCTGTAAACAAAGCATTTTTTCAAACAAAAAATATATTTGTTGTGGTATATTTCTGTCAATATGGACGAGCAATGTTATTGCTAAGAATAAAAAGTATGCTGGTTTGTATTTGTGATGAAACAAATATGATTATAAACGACTACAATTCACAATGCTTCTTAACTTTAGCTGCACTTTATGTTAGTATCAGTATTATTAACCTCAGTTTGTTGTCAACATTATCATAGCAACTTAATACGCCCTAGGGCATTATTTACTCAATAACGGACCTAATGTTGAGGTTGTTATAAAACAATAACATACTAGTAAGACATAAATATTATAATGTTACTCCGCGCCGTGGCGCCACTTGACGTACTCAATCTGTAATTTTTGTTTGACTAATTTTAGTGACATTTGAAACGGCCATAAAAAGTGTAGCGCCATTCAATGAAGTTGGCCATACTTTTTACTAAAACCAACGACCAAATATAACTAAACAAAACTTTGTTTTGTTTTGATTTCGGCTGGCCAGACAGAGATAGAGATATGTTTTATCTAGTTCGAGCATTTCTCACTAGGGGCGCAATAGCATTGACATTTTAGAATAGGAAGTTTTTTAGAATATAAATCAAGTTATACATTTATTTCGATTACAGGTCAAATTTGTAAGATTTACAGATCTGTAAATCTGTAAAAAAAATTACAAAAACGCATCCATTTTTGCATCTGAGACGCGGGCTTTGAAATTTGCTTGTATTCGCGATGCAAGTTTAGACGTCAGCGCCGCTAGTGAACTTGCTTGGAGGGTATTGACATCTGTCAATCTCTTGTTTACTTTGTAATATTTTTGCGTAATTTCTCTTATATTTGTGTTATTGTTATTAATTTAAGTGTTTTGCGATAAGAATATACAGTACTTTTGTATATAAGCATCGTTTTCATCTATCTAGTATTGATATTGGAACTTTTATGGTAGGTAATTACTTACAAGGGGCCCAATTCTCAATTTTCACCATTGTGATATGATACGAAATGATAAATTTATATCATATCACTTGTCAGTGTCATAATATTATTTGTTAAATGTCAGTAAACACAAGCACCACATTCGTAATTTCTTATTATGCGCAACCAATATTGTTAACATATGGTAAATGCATACAATATCGCACTTCCTTGGTCATTTATATCAGATCACTTTGCAATTCAGAAAAACTTCAAGTGATAAAGTGAAAAATTTCACTGAATATCACTTCAGTGAAAATTGAGAATTGGGCCCAAGGTTATGTAATAATTTCATTGTGATATTTTTACATCATTTCAGTTTCATTGAATATTCAATAACATCGTAGTTGTTATTATATTATTATTATAAACCTATGTTTATATAAATATTAAAAAATAAAGCGAAATTACACAAAAATATGACAAAGTAAACACGAGATTGACAGATCTCAACACCCACCAAAGAAGTTCGCTATTTAGTCACTACCGGCGCTGACGTCTAAACTGGCATCGCGAATAGCTACTTTGTGTACCTTGCCCGTGTTGCCAAATGAATTTAAGCGTAAAATTAATTTATAAAATTATCCAATATGTTTTATTTATTTAATTATTTATAACCTTTGGTATTGAATAAAAACTAACGTGTCAGTCAAAAACAAAACCGTAAATGTCAAATTACACTGACATATTCAAGTGGCCTCTAGTGAGAAATTCACGAACTAGATGAAATATATCTCTGTCTCTTTCTGGCCAGCCGAAATCAAAACATTCAGAGAAAGGGGGTGGGAATGTTTTGTCTAGTTATATTTCGTCGTTGCGTGAAACATACGAAAACTTTTACATAGCCTTCTTCAAATCACGTCTTATGCATTTCTCGACTGCGGAAATCTAGCTCATGAAGTTGGGGCGTACCGAAATGCTCAAATCTCGACATTTGCACCGTTCGACAAGGTGGCTGACTAGTACAGTATGGAGTATAAAATGAATTAGGATTAGATTACGTTATTAGTAGTATTTTTTTTTAAATTGTACTCCAAAGAGTACTTGTCAGCCATCTTGTCTAACGGTGCACAAGTCAAGATTTGAACATTTCCATACGCGTCAACTTCATGAGCTAGTTTTGCGGAGTCGAGAAATGCATGCTAGTGGTGGGATCCGGATCCGGATAGTTTCGGTTTCGGATCCAAAAATATCCGGATATCCAGATAATTGAATGTTGAACTATCCGGATCTCGGATCCGGATCTGAGTATCGGATTTTGGATCCGGATCTGAGTATCGAGTTTTGGATCCGAATCTGAGTATTGGATTTTGGATTCGGATCCGAATATCAATATGAGAATCGGATTTTAGATATGGAATTTCAGTATTCGCATCGGTTCTCGGATTCGAGTACCTATTCTCAGTATTGAACCAGATGATAATATTTGAATGCATATTATCATGGAGTCACAAAACCAAATAAATTTGATTATGAAATAATCCACTATACATTTTTGTTTGATGTAGTTAATAGTCGGTATATTTTCGATGTTAAACTTTTAGCATCCGCTAAGAAGAAAATTCGTCGATTCCACAGAACTATAAGTAGGTAACAAAAACAATCCCTTTTATGTGAAACACATGCACGATATAAATAAATAGGTATTTCGACACCTGCAATGAACCTGTAACCATTATTTCTCAAATTTAATCTTAATTTCGTTTTCTTTGAAGTATTTGTTATATTGAATGTAAAAATTTTAGAACTACAGAATCTTCAATATTCTAAGAAATATCCTTCTTGTATTTTATTTAATTTACCGCTGTCTCTACAACCGTCTACATTCAAATGTTTGCCTTTACATTCAAAATGATGAAACGGATCCAGAATTAAAATTCGGATCCGGATCCGTGAACAACACATCGAATCCGTACCCGAATGGGATATGGTACTCAAACCAGGATTCGGATCCAAATCAGGATCCGGAACCAAATCCGAATTAAATTTACGGATATCCGCTTCAATATCCGAACATCGGATATCCGAGGAACCGGATATTTTAAAATCCGGGTACTCGGATCCATGTTTTGTCGGATCTTCACAGCACTAATGCATGCCGTGATTTGATGAAGACTATGTAAAAGTTTTCGTGTATTGAGAACCTAGCCCTTTTTATGTGTGTAAAATCAAGCATACCAATAGTAGGGAATTGAAGCTATGAACTTGTGCCAAAAATAAATTCTAACCTTATTTTTCTGGTCTATTATTAGTTGAAAAAAATGACTCATTTTTTAATCATTTGTTGTGAGAATATCATAATCATAATAAACAAATATGAAAAATATTACATTTAAATTTAGCTTAATTATAAGGGTATTGTATTTTTTATGGCGAGCAATGTAGGTACATTAATCAAATTTCTAGTCGGATCTGCATATGATAATAATGTTCTTACCTGGTTGTGACCGGGGCGGAGTCGCAATTTGCACCGGAGTCGAAGCCCTAGGCTTCGGTACAGGAGGCGTCACGAACATATTCCCTAAAGACCCAGGGAGTTCCGCTAGAACCATAAACCACTCATGGTCTAATAACAACCCACGTTTTAAACACTAGTTTTTAAGCAACAATTAAAGCACTCTACACTTTCCAACAATAATGAATGTTCCTCAATAATAAGAACAGAAAATTCATAACTGATTCTATCTGGAAACCACTTTACACTTGAGAAAATCACGTAGACATTAAAAACAACATGTTGGCAAAATTCCGAAAAACTTTTCTGGGGCTTGCCAAGTTTAATGTTCTAGTTTCGAAACGAAAATCAAAAACCGAAATATAAATATATAAATACGTCAAGAATTCGAATTTATATAATATTGTGTTACACATGTTTTAAAAATTTGTTCTCTATTCTAAAGTTCAAAATATTGCAATGATTCTAAAAATGTTAGAATAACAAAGTATTTTTAAAGTGTTTACGACAGACTGGGAGACGACATTCAAAGATTCATATTTTTCATTCATAAAATAAATAAATAAATAATAATTATAATTACGTGGTAGTTGATGTTTTAGACAGCAATTCTCACCTGCTAGGGGACTGCTGGACTGGGGTGGTTCTGGACGTTGTAAAAATGGGTGATTAAAAAAGACATCGAAAGACATTCGATCCCTGGCGTTTCGTCGCAAAAGACCCATTAATAAATCACTTAATTCTGTACTTGTACCAGACGGAATTCTTTAATCAAATAAAAAAAAACATTTTATTTCTAAATACGTATATATGTATATGATATCGGACGATTAAGATATTAAATACACAATTTTAATTGTTGTTATCAACGTTCTAATTGTTGTAATCAACGTTTCAATTGTTGTAATCAACATTTTGATTGTAACAATCAGTGTTTTAAACCTATGCCAATCACTTTATTCTGAACCTGCACCCGTAAAAAATCATTTTATTGTTTGGGTAGATATTTCTACATACATATACAGGCTGTTTCAAAGAAAGTGTAAAAAAAATTATGAGCATATAGTACTGACAAAAAAGAGTTAAAAAAAGCTTAATCAACATAGGTCTCATCTTCAATTGTTTCCGAGATAAATGAAAAACCGAAGAAAAACTGACAATGCAATGATCGATCAAAATTTTGTCAATAAATAGACTATAAAAAAAACATTTTTCTCAATTTCTAATTGTTATATGAAAATTAACAATTGGCCAACGTCGTCACATTTAACTTAGTATACTTTCGATTTAAAAAAAAAAAAAAAAAAACTCTGAAAGGTAAACAAAAAGTCTTATTTAATTAAAGTCGTAACTCATATCTCGGAAACTATTGAAGATCGGACCCGTATTGATTAATATAGCTTTTTTTTACTCAATTTGGTTTGTCTGTTTGAAATGAGTCTGAACTTGGTTCGGAACCTTGTAACGATACAACATGGCTGATTTTTACAAGTTTTTTAAAAAATCATACTTTAAAACAATTTTATGCACGGACGTATCATAATTTGACAATTATACACGAATTTCTCTGACATAAACGTCATTTTATAGTTCGCGGGCCTCATTATACCCCGCCGGGCTATAATGAAGCGTCAAACTAAATTATAACCTACAATATAAACAATTTAAACAGGCAACATGAAAAGTTTTTATTACAAATCGAAAATTTTTATATTCTTCAATGAAAAATGAAAATAAATTTTGTGATATTTATAAGGAAAGCACGAAGATATACAAAATAAAACTCAAATGACATAACTAATAAATAAACTGATGTTCTCCGCTTTCATAGCAACACTAGATATAGGATGTACGACAAATTCTTTCCGATACAATTTTTCTAACACTCATAATTTGAAAAATGTCGTCCGTGCATAAAGTTTTGTATGTACCACGAGCGTAACTTGCTTTTATGGCCTTTGACGTGTTTTTTTCCCTCGGCTTACGCCTCGGGCTCAAAATCCCGCCGCAGGCCATAAAAGCCTCCTTACGCTCTTAATACATAAATAACTATTATACAACAAAAAATGTAAATAAAAAATAATTTAATCATACTAAACGATAAATTAGACTATCCTTCTTCGATTTAAACAGAAAAAAAGGTGCAATTATTCTTTTTTGCATGACCTCATTGTAATCAATGTTTCAATAATTGTTGTAATCATGATTTCCATTATTGTAATTAATTTTAATGTACTTACTTGGGCGCAAGGTTTGCATTTTTCTCATAGAATTGCTTCAAAGCTTGAGGTGTGTGAGCTTGAAACGGAGCTTTTCCAGTTAAGCACTGGAAAACAATAGTTCCTAAGCTCCACAGATCAGCTTTTGCGTCGTATTGTAAAGACATTATTACTTCTGGGGCCTGAAAACAAATAAAATAGTATTTAGTTGTATTTGTAAAACTTTTATTTTAAATATTTGTTCATTTATAAGGAAACGTACCATGTACATTGGGGATCCACATAAAGTAGCCGCCATGACACCATCTTGAAGAAAGCGGGCAAAACCAAAATCAGCTAAAAAAATATATTTTTAATGTAGAAAAATATAAAATTCCTGAAAATAATGATAAATGTTCCATTTCCTATTGTTGTAATCAACACAATCACTTTTTTAAATTGTTCAGTATAAACATTCATTTATTTATAATAATAGATGAACTATACTGTACAGTCCTCTTCAAATATAGTTAGTCTTAGTCGAAAAGTAAATAGGGTCCTATACCATAGTCATATTTTAACTATCTTAAATAAGAAGACGAAAATATACATAAATTAATGAGTATTAGAGAAAAAATTTTCTTTAAATATTGACTAGGTCACAAACTATAAGCAATTGAAGATGATTACTAATTGAGTATGACGCGTTAGGTACTAACAATTTGATTGGTGGCCTGATTTTAAAAAGGAGAATCGCGCGTCTTTAGCGGTCACCTTTAAAAGAATTTGAAATGTCATGTTGTTCCATAACCTAACAAAACATTTAACAAGTTTGTGTTTGATGAATTTGTTTAATTATAACATCTAGTAATATTAACAATAATAATATATTTATAATTAAATCAATTTGTAATATTAATTAAATTAATAATAATATTAGTTAAATTAATATTGAAACTTCAAAACAGGCCAACACTGGCGCCATCCGTCGTCATGCTTTGTGTAATAATATTGTCAAACTGTTTCAATGTTCTATAATTTATTAGGAAAAAAGGTTATTATTTACGTTATTTATACTTAATAATAATTTCTTCATGAATATAACGTATAAGTTTTTATTTACAAACATTTCAGCTATGCAAACATGAAAAAAATTGTTCCCACTATAACTAACAGTTTGTCCCATTGTTTGTCGATCACTTGTTAGTACCTGCTACGTCACGCACAAATTCTTAAACTTTAAAAATTCATATCTCGCTTATTACGTAAAATTTTTAATTCGCGTTTGCACTAAAATTCTTATTTTATCCTGTTCTTACAGAAAAAAAAATAAAAGAAAAATGGTATAGGACCCCATTAATCGAATGTGCATGTTACCTAGTAACGTATTTACTTTTCACGTACTAGTGTTTGAAAAGTGACACTTTACACATTGTAAAGATAAAGAGTGCATAAAGTATGTACTTTACGCACGGTTGTAAGAAAAATATTTTTTAGTAAATTCTTACCAATTTTAAGACGAATTTCGGAAGGCTGTGGGCACGCCTTGGCTCCACTATGAGACAACAAAATATTCTGTGGCTTCAGATCTCTATGAACGATTCCTTTTGCATATAAGGCTTTCATCGCTCCGGCTATACAAATAATAATTACAATAAATATATTGCATTTATAAAGAAAAAGAAAAAAATTACCTAACTGCACCAAAAAGAGTCTTATTGTGTCTTCACTTAGTGTTCCTTTCACTGTTAAAAAGAAGAAATAATTTCATTGTTGTAATCAATATTAAAGGCATTGTTACCAATCCAAGAAATAAGTGTAGACATTCTTGCTGGTATGCACGCACGGTAACAAAATCATTGACTCATACTCAATAATAAATAGTAAATTTATTATTGTTGTTGCAATCAAATTTTTATTAATTAAAGAAAATAAGCAATACTCACCACTCAAATAATCTGCCAAATCTCCTCCATTGCAATACTGAATAAAAAATAAAATATAATTAGTGAAAATTGCAAATTATTATTCAATTAATTATAAAGAATATCACAAAACTGAAACCCGTACTTTTGAGATTACTACCACTATTAATAATAATTAATATAATTGTTAATTATAATACGGATATATGGATATAAAATGTTAGGCACATTTTAATATTTTGTATTATGTGTTAAAAATGTATAAATCTATAAGTAATATAAAAGATGTAACAGAAATAAGTACATTAAATTTAACTAGTGATACAGTAACAATATTTCTTAGTATTTTTTTTTTTTTCGAAATATCAATTTATTTTTCGAAAATAGTGTGTGTCTCTAGGCCAGAAACAGTTTCTAGGTGTGTGATACACAAGATTTTTGTGCCGACGACATTTCTAACGTGAAATAGTGAGTTTGTCATATCCATGGTTACGACTTGACATTTGATTGACAGCAATGTATTTGCTTGTCCCATTTAAAATGAAACATAGGAAACGAATTTGACAGAAGTATTATATTTAAATATTGCACAAAATTTAGCCGTCAGAAAACCACTGGAGAGCACTAAACATATTTCGGGCACAAGGTGCACACAATTTTTTTGTACAATTAAATTTAATTTTTAGAAGACAGGTATAATTATTTAAACAAAATTAACCTCTAATGACATTTTGTCAATAACATAACCGCTGAATTTTCCTATAAGTTACGACTTGACATTTGATTGACAGCAATGTATTTGCCTGTCTCATTTAAAACATAGGGAATGAATTTGACATAAGTATTATAATTAAATATTATAAGAAATTTAGCTAAGGAAAATCACTCGGGCACAAGGTACACAAAATATTTTGTCTAAAACTAAATTTAATTTAGAAAGCATGTATAATTATTTAAACAAAGTTAACCTCTATTGACGTCTTGTCAAATGTCAATTCCTATATTTCATTTTAAATGGGACAGGCAAACACATTGCTGTCAATCAAATGTCAAGTCGTAACCATGGATATAACAAATCTAATGTTTCACGTTAAAAATACTCACGGTATACAATTTTTTATTAGTTACATTTTCGATTTACATGGTTTCATCAACAATTCATTTGTTTTATTAAAAAAAATTTGTGACATTTTAGTCCAATAATCCGCATTATAGGTTAAAAATTGAAGATTCATTTTCTGCTTGTATTCGTTCAAGAGAACCTCAAAAATAAAACGATTATGATGATATTTTACAACAATTAATGTAATAGTAATCGTATAATACGTGTTTTTAAATAATGTGTCACATTTTGAAAATATTTATAAGTTGACATTTCACCAGAATAATACCAACTTATAGCCATAATATTCGCTATATGGACGAAGACACGGAACAAATATTTCCAATTTCGAGGCATATACTGGTGAAACAAAAAAAAAATGAGTGACATTGACTGAATTCGTCTAGAACAATAATATTTCTTAGTAGCATTTTTTTGAATTCTCTTTTTTTTAGTAGGCGGATAATGATTTTTACCTCCCGCTACCCTTGGTAAGGGAGGTATAGGGATCGTGCTAAAAATCATGTATCGAGATTTTAGTAAATGACCACGTTTTAAGGTCCCTAGAATCCAATTTTAACATTTTCACGATGATGTCTGTATGTGTGTATGTGTGTGTGTATGTATGTATGTATGTATGTATGTGTGTGTGTGTGTGTGTATGTGTAGGAATTTTGTCTTTGCTCTAACTCAAATACTATCACACAGAAAATTCTGAAACCTTGTATTTCTACCCTATTCTAATATGGAAAGATCCCATTAGATTTTGGTGTAAATCGGATAACCGGAAATGGCACTTTACCTGAAGCTCATAATGGTTTTTCTTCAAAAAATACCATTAAATGCCAATTTTTCGCATTTTGTCATTATGAAAATTAAATATTATTGAATTTTCTATAGGAATACATTAATACTTTTTCTATATAATTTACAGATAAATTTAAAAATCATTTTTTTTTTACATCCCGAAGCCTAAGATAAACACAATTTCTTTGTTACACATCATATTTCAAATGAATGTAACTGACAGGTGAATGTCACTGTCAAAAAACTAATCACTTCAAATTAATAATAGTGACATTTTAAAAAGAAAATAGTAAATAAATCAATAGTTTTATGCAATGGAACAGTTTGCAGCGTTAGTAAATACGTAAGTATGTATTTAAATTAATCAAAATGGATAGGAAAGTGTGGCGAAGGAAGATTGTTGCTTAACTATTATTGTGGTCCGGATGGGGTTATTCGCTACCGAAAATCGGTCACTTTAATATGTTCTTATGTATGAATGCTATGATGATTGTGGAGAGGCGAAAGAAGAATGTTGTTAAAGAGTGAAGTGAGTCAGCTGAGCTCTTACTCTTATCCCTTTTCTTATTGTTACTATTGTTTCCGGGCATTTGCTAACCCCCTAAGTGGGAATCGAGTGATTTTATGTACGTATGTACGTATGTAAAAATTAAATAGCGGGAGGTTTTGTGTTGGCCACATCAGATTTTTTTTTATAAAAATTCAGAACTCTTCTTTAACTAAAGAAACATCTAAAAAATAACAAAATAAAGAGACATATGCATCGATGCTTTATTAAGTGAGAGATGCAAGAGCCGATCACTACACTAGTGAAGAGTGCTGAATTTGGCCCAATATCTACAAGATTTACAAAAAAGAAATATTGTTGTTCTTGACGAGTTCTATTACTGGTTAAATTTAATGTACTTATTTCTGTTACACTCTGTATATTATTTATACATTTATACACATGAAATTAAATATCTATATGAACATAAATAGGTAATAAAATTCATATAATAAATTGATACACATATGCAATATTTTATAGATACCAATTAATATATGCATTTTGATTAATATTAATTTGTATTCAGTGTTCCACTTAAATCTATGAAATATGCCTTCATGTTCAAAAAACTGTTGAACTAGTTTCCATATTTTTTAATAAAATAAATTACTGAAACCCACAATTTTTTTACGTATGCCACGTGTCGATGTCAAATATTTTGGCGCGAAGTTCACGGCCATCAAAGTAAAAAAAAATACATTATCCTTATGTTTACTAATAGACGCATTATAATTTACAATGATTTAGACTTCAGCGGGTTTTATTTGTCAAGGTCTGGAACATTAGCTAGCCGAGTATTGTGTATTGCATTTATTTTACAGTGTGTAAATACGTACATAGTTCAGAAAACTGCTGCTAGATGGCAGCCAAAGTCTTATTTTTTAAAAATAGTTCATTTACAAATTAATATCAATTTGTTTGTGTGCCTGGGGACCCGGGTTCGGTACTGACCAACGTCAAAATTATTTCTTATTTTAAATGTAACAAAAGTGACATCCGTGATGCACTCTCCACGTCAGCAATAAATGCTCGTGAGGTGAACGCCTAGGAAACTCCTAGACGGTTCGAATATGTCATCATCATTACCGATATCTATGTATGAAACATCCAGAAATGGGTAATATGCCGTGATGATATATTTACACTATGTACCGAGAAATCGACTACTTCGCAGTTTTGAATTTTTTTTTAAACTATAGCTCAGATTAAAGTAAAACTTTTGCTGTTTGAAACATCATTTTAATATTGACGTGACAACTAAAACTCCAATTTTTACCTTCCGTCACCTTTAGGTAAGGAAGGTACTGTCATTGTCTTTGGCAAAAAAATCGGTGGTGAGTTTTTAATGAATAAGCACGTTTTAGGGTCCCCAGAATACGATTTTACTAGTTTTACGATGATGTGTGCATGTGTATGTGAGTGCGTGTTGTGTGTGTGTGTATGTGTGTGTGTATGTGTGTATGTGTGTGTGTGTGTGTGTGTGTGTGTGTGAGCGAGAGAGAGAGACAAAAAAAATTCCGACGATAACTCCAATTTTCTTTTTTTAAAAAAAAACGCAGTTAAATATAATTATCCTTCATATTCAATAGATACAAAATTAAAGAA
This sequence comes from Ophonus ardosiacus, assembly GCA_943142095.1. NCBI lineage: Eukaryota > Metazoa > Arthropoda > Insecta > Coleoptera > Carabidae > Ophonus > Ophonus ardosiacus. The sequence goes on from OW964835.1 coordinate 36,808,635, forward strand.
TTATAAAGAGAGTACTTGCTATAATCATGTAAACAGATGATATATTCATATATTTCTAATGCCAGTGTCAAGGATTTATAGAATCTTTTCCAAGAAACTTCTGGTATGGAATTTGTGGAAAATAATATATATGTTTATGTTACCGTTTTAGTGGATATACAGAATCTTTTCCAGGGAACTTTTGGTATGATGGGATATGTACAAAAGACATAGAATTGACGGCAGGTAATGTGCTGGCCACATCAGATTTTTTATCAAGTGGTTGCTATTACAACTATTATAACACGGTTTTGACAGATTGCAGTTAATGTCTGCATTAATTTGCACATAATTCGTTTTTCAATGATTTATCAGTTTCTAAGGCTCAATTTTACCATCTCTGGTTAAAACTTTAACTACCAGTTAAATAAACAATATTAAATCGGATTATTAACAGCAATTATAAATTTTTCATTTGACAGTTCATTTCGTTTCGATTTTGTTCATTTAATTGTTAAAATTTTAACCAGAGATGCTAAGATTTGCCCTAAGTGTAAATGTAAATTTGTTTCATGCATTTTATTTTAGAACTTTTCGTTTCAGAACACGAAAGGACTTCAAATTAATTTAGGCTCATGTTAAAGCATATTAAATGATTTTTCAAACAGTAAGGGCCGGTCTTATAAAACTATTTAATCAACAGTTAAAATTTAGTTAGCTACTAAACTAATTTAACTGAAGATTTGGATACTATAAAAGTTAATGACAAGTAAATCGACCTATTAAAGTAACTGCGGAATTTCATGCTATTAGATTTAAATCAGTTAAAGAAACGTCAAATTGTATTTTTTTTTTGTTATGTTTATTTTAAAACATTTGAAATAGGGAACTATTTACTTTTTAAATATTTTTTTAAGAAATGTATGTGTCGAGTATGTCATCTTTACAGTCTGTATCATCAGTGTCCTCGGATTCATAAACAGATAATGATGATGCATTTATATTTGCACGAGGTAGGCTACCAAAATTGTTTCGAAGCAGGACAAATCCATATGAAATATATGATGACAATGGCTCGTACCACGATCACGGTTTTAACTAAAACACTGTTTTAAGAAATGTCAAATTTCATTATTTAATGATGATAATAAATACTATGAAATTTATCAAAATATGATTTTAAATCAGAACATAGTTTGTATTCAAACAAATATTTTTAAATAAATTGTTCTTCTAACATAAGGGTGAAATTTCATTTTGAAATTTGAATTTGACATTTCTTAAAACAGCGTTTTTGTAAAACCATGATCGTGGTACGAGCCATGAGTTTAAAAAGAGATTTCGATGGTCAAAACAATGTGTGTTACACATATTGGGACAGATTGAAGGAAATATAAGACTACAGACATTAAGAAATATGTCAATTTCCGCAATGAATCAGCTAGTAATAACCTTACGATTTTACGCAACCGGGTCGTTGCAAATTATATGAAAATAATCTTCAACAATATCTAACAGGATATATTTTTCAATATCAATATGATTTTTCCCACGATCACGTTTCTTTTCCAACTGTCAAATCAACTGATTTACGTTAATAACGAATGTGAATATAGAAACTTTTCACAAAACCACAAACACACTACTAAAATTTAATTAAATCCCCCGTTAGTTATTTGATAGTGAGATTAGTTTTATAATATCCATTTCTTTTTCCATGGTCCATTTAATTTACTTGTGCAGTAACGAAGGGATTAATTTATTGTTTATAAGACCGGCCCTAAAAGTTTTAATTTAATCTGAGGCCTAGATTCTAAAAAAAAAAATTAATAAGTAAGAGTAATATTACATAAATTACTTCAAACAAAAAAAATGACGTCATACTTAGTTGATAGTTTTTTGTTTTCTGTATGATAGTGTCCCATATCCCGCACGTGTATACAAACAGTACTACTTGGATCTTTGCCAAAGTTCTGAAATATTTCAGGACACCGGAAGTTGCCTCAAAGTCTGAATCAAATAATAAAATTAAATTAGATCAATGAAAGTAGACGAATACTGTAACATAATTGTGAATGTGCACATACGACAACGACGCAAAATAAAGTAGTGTATGTAAAAAAATCTCATTAATATGTATGAAGTAAAAACTTTGTATATGTTAATTCATGAATTTTAAATAGATGGATTTGAATGAGAGTAACTTTCAAAATATTTACAGTCGTTTCTGTAAGAAAATTTCAGCAAGATAATGTTTACTGATTTAAAAGGGGTTTATGTTGAAAAATAAAACTGAATCTGACTGAAAAATACTTGTTTCTGTTTCTATATTAGGTGAAAAACATCAATACTCCTTGTATATTGAACACATATTATCATGTTTCCTGTATTTAATCTATCCTAAGATGATAAGATAAATAAAAATTGGATGACACATATACTGACGCTTGAATTAAACGTAAATCTAAATTTATGACAAGTATATTTAACCGTAATCCGTAATCCACTTTTAGATACAACACAATGTTTCGACGTAATGCTAAACTTAAAATATAACGAAATCACATGATTTTTACTTCCTTGTACGAAGTAAAGGAAGTATTGTAATCGCGAAAAAATTCGGTTTCCAGATTTCAACGGAAATATCCATTTTGACCATCCCTGAATCCATTTTGATTAATTTCGTCGTGACGTCTGTACGTACGTACGTATCTCGCATAACTGAAAAACGGGAAGCCGTAGAAAGTTAAAATTTTGTATTTAGGGCTGTTATAACATCTAGTTGTGCACCTCCCTTTTTGGTCATTGCATAACTTTCAGAAGTGGTACTTTACTTGAAGCCCATAATAGATTTTAATGGAAAACTATATTAAAATATAATCCAAAACTTTTCAAATTTGGTATATAAGACTATTATATCAATGGGAATAACATAATAGATTTTAGTAAAAATGGTCTACCCGGAAGTGGTACTTTACTTGAAGCCTATAGTAGATTTTAATGAAAAACTATATTAAAATATAATCCAAAACTTTTCAAATTTTGTATATAATACTTTTATATCAATGGAAATAATATAATAGACTTTGGTTAAAATAGTCTAACCGGAAGTGATACTTTACTTGAAGCCTATAGTAGATTTTAATGAAAAACTACATTAAAATATAATCCAAAACTTTTCAAATTTGGTATATAATACTTCTATATCAATGGGAATAACATAATAAATTTTAGTTAAAATGGTATACCAGGAAGTGGTACTTTACTTGAAGCTATTATTAGTTTTTCTTGAAAAAAATGGTGTTATTTTGAATTTATCAATAAATGCTTCAAATAAAAGTTTTAGAGAATTGAATTTAGCATTGAAAACTTCAAGTATGATTAAATTAGTTCTTTGTATAAGCGAGATATGTAAATTTAAACACTATGTACTTTTTGGTTTCTGTAATTAAGTTTGCTATGAATTAGGACAAGAAATAACAAAAAAATAAAGAATTTAATGTCAATGTCAAATTATGTCAAATACGTGCAATTTTATGATTGGGTCTGTTATTATACATATTTTAATTATTAAGTAACAGGCGTACAAGGAAGTCATGTGGTGTCCACATCAGATATTTTTTTTTTACAAAAACGACGTGTAAACCATTTTTCATTCCACAGATAAAATTTTAATTATTATAGATAATCGGGCCTATTCTGTAACTAAGGGCCGTTATTATAAACGTCCAGTTAAATTTAGTTCCATAGTAAATTTAATTAAATGAACAAATGCAACGCGAATTTTTGACAGCAATGATTTAAATGTCATAAGAACATAGAAATTGATTCGAATTTGTTCACTTTATTAAATTTACTTTGGAACTAAATTTAACTGGACGTTTATAATACCGGCCCTAAGTGGTTAATTTTTAACAACTGGTTAAAAAATTATCCAGTAAATATTGATGTGACAACTAAAAATACATTTTTTTTACCTCCCGCTACTCTAGGTAAGGGAGGTATAGGGATCGTGCTAAAAATCGCATATAGAGATTTTAGTGAATAAGCACGTTTTGATTTCCCCAGAACCCGATTTTAATATTTTTACAATGATGTCTGTGGGTATGTGTGTGTGTGTGTGTGTGTGTGTGTGTGTGTGTGTGTGTGTGTGTGTGTGTGCGTGCGTGTGTAGGTGTGTGGGTGGGTGTGCTTGTGTATATGTGTGTGTCTCTCTCTTTGTGGATCGTGTGGACACCTATCAATCAGAAAATTTTGTATTTGTATTTTTCAGCAACTTTTACTAATAAAAATTGAATGTAATGGTACAATCTCTAATTCTACGATAACAGTATTTAGTAAATAACTTTAAATTCAAATTTATAATATGATTTATTTTCATACATCATCTTGCCTATGATTCAAACAAAAACAATATTTTATAGTGCGATTCTGTAATTTTCTATAATACTATAGAAATATAAAAGTGAACAAAATCGCAACAATTTTTTTTTTTTACTAATATATATTTATTATTGTTTGACATTAAAAAATGATGCGCTTTTGTTGAAAGTTATAGTTCTGTAGTGGTATAGAAAATAGGGTCCTATGCCATAGTCATATTTTAACTATCTTAAATAAGAAGACGAAAATATACATAAATTAATGAGTATTAGTGAAAAAATTTTCTTTAAATATTGACTAGGTCACAAATTATAAGCGATTGAAGCTAATTACTAATTGGGTATGACGCGTTAGGTACTAAGAATTTGATTGGTCGTCTGATTTTAAAAAGGAGATTCGCGCGTCTGCAACGGTCACCTTTGAGTCACCTTTAAAAGAATATGAAATGTCATGTTGTTCTATAACCTAACAAAACATTTAACAATTTTGTGTTTGATGAATTTATTTAATTATAACATCTAGTAATATTAACAATAATAATATATTTATAATTAAATCAATTTGCAATATTAATTAAATTAATAATAATATTAATTAAATTAATATTGAAACTTCAAAACAGCCAACACTAGCGCCATCCGTCGTCATACTTTGTGTAATAATATTGTCAAACTGTTTCAATGTTCTATAATTTATTAGGAAAAAAATGCTTATTATTTACGTTTTTTATACTTAATAATAATTTCTTCATGAATATAACGTATAAGTTTTTATGTACAAACATTTCAGCTATGCAAACATGAAAAAAATTGTTCCCTCTATAACTAACAGTTTGTCCCATTGTTTGTCGATCACTTGTTAGTACCTGCTACGTCACGCACAAATTCTTGAACTTTAAAAATTCATATCTCGCTTATTACGTAAAATTTTTAAGTCGCGTTTGCACTAAAATTCTTATTTTATCCTGTTCTTACAGAAAAAAAAAAATGGTATAGGACCCCATTACAGAATCGCACCGTTAATAACAATTTTGATATTTTTAAATAAATGTCACTGCCAGGAAGCAATTACATTAAAATTAACAATGAAACCGTGTTAAGGAGAATGTAGTAATAATACGAGCCCAAATTCATAATAGTTAGACTAGTAAAAACATTCTATATTTTTTTTGCGTAACATCATTTCTTTGCTTCTATAAACATTTAAGAGTATTTATTGTACAATTTGTAACTCCATCAGAATTTATGACTCCTGACGTAGATTATTATAGGCTTGTGTATTTTGCTCACTTGTGAAGCAAGTTATTTACTTTGCTCACTTGTGATTCAACATGTTACTTTGCTCACTATTTTAAGTAGAATGAAAATGAATTTTGCTAACGATTGTGGAAAAAAAATATATTTTTGTGTAAGACAGCTCTGCTCATAGACAGATGCATGATATATTTTAATACTGAAGTAATACTAGACCATATCTTAAAAATAGTCACATTTCATTTTACATATCGCATCAAATTCTGTTTCGGATATTAGTGTTATTGCGAGAAATACTTAAAATATATTTGTCACATGTTATTTACACGTCATTTCGCAAAATATGAACTCATAGTTTACACAAGCCTGTAAAATGAGCATGTAAAAATGAATATATGAATGTGTAAATATGATTTCGAAGAATGGTGTTGAATGATACGTTATCTTTCAAAGTATGTTTGTTTTATCACGATGTATATCGTTTCAGTTTATTCACATATCACATATAAGAATATTATTTTTTATTGTTCTCATTTTCTATTTTTACGATATTACATAGTTTAATGTTTAGTACAAGAACTACTAATTTCGGGGATGGATGATTTAAAATCATCAGGAGTGGAACTTATATGCTACATGCTACTCAAGATGTCAATAACTTTAATCAGTCTCGGATTTAATTACCAGCCCTCGCTTCTCTCGGGTGGCAAACTCTTCCTCGACTGGTATACAGGGTGTTAAAAAATAAGTGTCCCAAGTTATGAGGGCATATAGTACTGACCAAAATGAGTAAAAAAAAGGTTAATCAACATGGGTCCGATCTTCAATAGTTCCCGAGATAAAAGGCTATGAAAAATGAGTTTTTCGGTGTTTACCTCTGCTATCTCGAAAACTGTAAGAGTTACGACTTTGATTAAATGAGACATTTTGTTTACCTTTCAGAGGTCATCTTAGATGTGCTTTTGTTTTTCACAAAAAATCGAATAATTGTACTAAGACAAAAGTTGTGGCGCCCTTGGCCAATATTTAGTTTTCAAATAACTTCGTAACTATTGGAAAGTGAAAAAAATGTTTCATATAATATGTTATTGTTTTTTTATAGTCTATTTACTGGCATAGACAAAATTTTGTTCGACCAATATCTTAGTCTGTTTTTCTTCGATTTTAATTAGTGATGGAACGGATTACCGGATCCCGGAATTCCGGCCTCTTATTTAGCCGGATCACCGGAATTCCGGCAGCCGAATCGTTCGTAATTTGTCGGTAAAAATCGTAACGGCGTCGGTACCTTTGCAGCCATTAATAAACAAAAAATCGGATCCAATTTTATGGTGGAAGGATCATGCCCTATTTATCCGAAATTAAGTTTAATTGTTCAACGATATTTATTTAGTCCTGCAAGTTCTGTGTATAGCGAGAGAACTTTTTCGGATATAGACCAAATACAGGATACCCATTTTATAAGTTCCCGCCTTAAAGTTTAAAAATAGGCAACCCATGTTACATTTTAAGTGACTTGGATTTTAAAATTTTGTTTTGCTCTTATACCTACTGTGATTATTCGATTTAAAGTACTAATATTTACCAAGTGGCTTATGAAATATATTCTGTTTACACCAGCTAATGCGCAGAAATTATTATTCATCCACCATAAACTAGAAAAATGTGATTTTGAATATTACTTTTTTTGTATGTTTTTAATTGTTTAAAATTGATATAACTGTTAATTTTGTATGTCACTTTGTGTGCTTTATTATGTTTTATTTCAATTAATATGATAAATATGTTTTAGTTACCTACATATAATAAAATAAAATGAATAAATAATATTCCAATATAGATAATATTTAATAAAATGATCCGGCTGAATTTTCTATACGATCCGGCCGGAACCGGAATTCCGGCCAAGAGGCCGGATCGGCCGAATTCGGTATCAAAGCTGGATTCTCGTTTCATCACTAATTCTAATACAAAATGGCCTCTTTCTCAAAAACAGTTGAAGATCGGACCTACGTTGATTAAACTTTTTTACTCATTTTGGTCAGTACTATATGCCCTCATAATTTGAGACACTTATTTTTTAACACCCTATGTATAAAATAGCAGATTTACATATTGGTAATGACGGTAAGAATACTTAGAATTAAAGTGATAAGAAAATATCATATTGTTTTTCAGCGATTCCTCGACATATCATCCTTCAGCAATATTGTTGAAATTCCATCCAATTGAACAATTTCAAGAGTCGTACATGGTAATACTTCAAATTCTGATATAACGGTGGGCCATTGATTCCATTGAAAGCCGCAGAAAGGTTTTTTTTTTTTCAAATATATCTAAACTAAAAAGGCAACAGATGCCCTGCAAATAAGGAAATCTTGACAAGCAGATATGGGGGCCCGTGTCAGAATGACAGCAAGTAATCATGTACATAACTTACAAATGTCATAAATTTTAATTCAAAATTTTAAGATTTTCTAAGTCACATGGTTTCTTTGGCACCTGGAATATGGATTTTACTTGGCGAGTTTAATAACCACATGGAATTGAAAAATCATTTAATTTTGAATGAAAAATGATGGCATTTGACCTCTATGTACATGATTACTAGATGTTATTCTGTCACGGGCCCTTATATCTGCTTATCAAGAAAGACCAGCAAAGTCACATGACTGCTCGCGCCTTATAAATTAGTATCCCATGTAAACGTAGTAGTATATGACGTCATTATTTAAGGGATATTTTTTAATGACATAAGTCTTCTGCCATTTAATTTCTTCCATATTAGTAATTCTTTAATCATTATATTCTAGGTAATCTTTGAGTTTAATATATAGAATTCTCTTATCCTTATAAAATCGATTATATATCCAATTACAATATTTGATCTATTTATCAAAAAATCAATACAAAAGCGATATTAAGTCAATACATATTTATAATAATGTACACATCAGATTATTTTTTTTTTTTCGTACAATGTCAAATTGTTATACTTGTAATTAACAGAAATATGTTAAATGTATTCTTCTAAAAACACAATACCTTAATCATCTATTCTATTAGTCATTTTCGCATGTAAATATTCTTGAAATATTCTGACATTACTGTAACACAAAAATATATCACGTGGAGAGATCTGTCTATGAACAGTATGAACATACACAAAAACTTGATAAATATATTATCACGGCTTATTATTTATTACCCATTTTTGGGTGTACTAATCTACTTCTAATTTATTTCAGATGTTCAAAACGTCACCTCACGGCATCTCAATGCTATGACGAAGTTTAAATAAATGATTTATTACAATAGTATTTTCTGTTGATAATAAAACAATAACAATGGGATAGGTAATTAAATCACCTACTTATGCATGTCGTATGTATTGTCGTATGTATGTATACATGTTTAAGATGCATTTTGACCTGTAGACATTGATATTAAATCAATGATTCATAACTACCTTTGTACCTATATCGACCTATATTATTGATTTTAATATCGACCTATGCAATTTTGAATCTGACCTTTACATTCATCACCTTGAAAAGCATTGTTAACAATAATAATAGTCAAATAGGCTGCATGTTTTCCATACTATTTTTACCTCCCGCTACCCTTGGTAAGGGAGGATTTATCGCATATAGCCATCAAGATTTCAATTACTTTTCTACCCCATTTTGCCATTTTTCAGTTTAATATCGATCACTTATAACACTACTTGAATACATCAAAAATATAAACACAAATGACATTTGACGGTTACTTGACAGTCAAACTTATAGGGACTTTTAAGGAAAAGTACCGCATGATCCATTTTTTCTTTAAAAGTTTTTCGTTTTTCATTTGTCTCTCTTGCACTCATGTTAGTGTGCAGGAGAAAAACTTTTCAAGTCACTTGAAAAGAAAAACTTAATCGTGTAATGTAAGCTTTGCGTACATTATTATTGGAGGATGCCATATTTTTTAACGGCACTGTATTGTTATTTTTTAGATAGTTTATTTAAAAAACGCTTCATTTCATAAACATAAATATTATTACTGCAAAATACCAGATTGCTATCAGGTGTACAAATATACGAATATATGTATGTATGTGTAAATATATACATAGACAATCAGTATTCTATATTACTATCCCTTCTATTTGAGGTATCATATGATTTCTGGTTTCTAGTTCATAAGATTTCACTAGCATTTACGGTTGATTTACGCACTTAAAACTAGTTGTAATATATTTACATGTATAAGTACATGTGTTCATTTCAAATCCTTGTAATAATATAATACAATAACTATAATAATAATCATTAAATTGAGTGTTATTTTCTATTGAATATAGTGTTAAAAGTGTCTATTTAAAGAAATAATAATGTGTTAATAATAATTGCGTATGTGTTTTATAAAAAATTGTGGTATACATTTTTTTACATTTGTTAAAAAAGTACACTTTTTTTTCATTAAAATGGGTTCATAAAGTATGATGTTTTTAACAACATAAAAGTGTGAAAAATGCGCACTTTTTTAACGCAAACGAAATCGTCAAATCCTATGACTAAAATATGACTTTTTACTCGAGTTGCATACAAATTTTTTTTTATGTCTGGAAAAAAATGTGAAAAAAACTGTCGTAGCGTTTCATTATTTCACTCGTTTACTTAAAAAAGTGCACTTTTATTGTGTTGAAAAGACATACATTATAAACCAATTTTAATTTAAAGAATGTGTACTTTTTTTTAACAGATGTAAAAAAATAACTATTCTTTAAAATTTTATTTACAAACCAAAAACGCTGCACACTTATGCATCAATATACAGGAAGTCACTGAAATATGGCTTATCAATACATTCCTGGTTGCAAAATAAGAAGTTTTAACTTAACCTTCCTATATCCGAAAGTGCACCGTTTAGCAAGATTCTACTTTAAATTTCTTCTAAAAAAAAATAGTATATTGTGTTATTAGGAGTAAAAGTGAAACCTTGTGTGGCGAGCATGTAAGTTTGAACGACGAGCTTTAGCGAGTCGGGCAATTACATGCGAGGCACACAATGACACTTTTACTCCGAATGACATATTATATTTTGTCTTCAAACGTACATATTTAAATAAAATAATTACAACTTGACGTTACAATAATTATAAATATTTTACGTGAAGGACGTTTGCTGATTTCAATTGCTCTGTTGCTATGGATACATTCGTATTTGTTCACTTTTTGTTATAAACATTCAAGAGAAAATTTTCACGTTTTGACGTTTAAATAAAAACTAGGTATGCAATTTTATATTCTCCTTATGTGCAATTATATCAGAATTTGAAGTTTTGCCACGTACGGCTGTAGAAGTTGTTCAATCGGATGGAAATTCAACAATATGGCTGAAGAATATGATATGTCGAGGAATCGCTGAGAAACAATATAAACTTCTTTATCACTTTAATTCTAATTATTCTTACCGTCATTACCAATATGTAAGTCTGCTATTTTATAATATAAACTGTTTATATTTCAATTTGTATATTATTAATTCAAATTTGACAGCTGTTGGAGGTTTTTAGTAACTTTATCCTTAGGTTATCTAGTGCAACTTGGGGCGATATTACAGGTTTCTATTTTATTAGTCACTTCTTATTCGCTCATTTTATATAGTTGCTATGGATATTTATTTATTTCATTTCTACTCCGGCGGCGTAGAAATGAAACTTCAACCTTGTGAATCAAGTCACAAAAGATGCCATTTTTACGACGTTTGAAGAGAAAAATTATAATTTTTAGAATTGTAGTATTGGAGTTATTGTCGGAGAAATTTTTGTAACACACAGACATCATCGTAAAACTAGTAAAATCGGATATTAAACCGTGCTTGTTCATTAAAAACTCACCGCTGAATTTTTTGATAAAATACAATGGGTGAGATTCAGTGGGTTGTATTAGCGTGTTTTAAGCTAAAACAGTCCTTTGTCAAAAATATTTTGGCAACTTTGTAATACCTGTCAGAAAAAAGTGAGAGACCAAAGGATCAAATAAAGAAAAAAATATTATTAACAGAAGTAAGAAAAAAGGACAAATGTCAAAACTGATGAAAACGGGGGTTGAGATATTTTAAAATTCATTAACATTCAGGTATGAATATGTGACACATAAAATTAGACATATTTCTAACCTAATTTTACAATAATGAGTTTCCTTTTACACCTTCCATTGACAATAATACTTCCTCATTTGACTAAAGGATATCTGTATTACTTTTCCCTGTGGTAAAATTTCTAAATCACAATTGAATCTCATTGATACATGTGGAAAAAATTTGAAACAATTATTTATTTGACAATTTTTGTAATTTATTGCAATTTATGCATTAATATTAAAGTAATTAATATTAAATAATGTACAAGATGTAATGTACTATTATCATGTTCAATAGCATGGCTTCATTTTTTGCCTAACACTTTGTATTTACAAAAAACTGCTTCCCATGTTAAACGCCTATGTTTACTCATAAAATAAACGCTTCAATACATTGCTACGAGATACGATGTCGGTTAAATGGAACTTTTTGTGCGCCTTTGGCAGGCCATCTCAGATGTGCTTTTGTTTTTCCAAAAAATTTCATAGGGCACTAGATAATGACGAAAAACTGGATATTGTTGATTTTTTCTTTTTCAAATAACTTCTAAACTATTAGTAATTGAGAAAAATATTTCAAATATAAAAAATAGATATTTGTATTAACTAACCAGTGGTGTACGAAATAAATTTTTATATCCGTAAATTTTCGAGATATAACACAAACTTATATTTTTTTAAATGGAACCCATATCTGATTTCAGTCTCTAAAAAATCATTATTTTTTTCTCTTTTCAATGATGTAAAGGTTATTATGTTTTATATTTGTTTTGCTCCTAAAATTTAATTTTTCTCTTTATTTTTCTGAACTGTCTTATTATATCCCAAAAAAACATTATTATTTTTATTAATTATATTGTATTTGATCGAAATAATTTGTTTTACGCCTTTATTACTTAAAATTTTCATTCTAGACTTATAATTACAAATAACGCTATAATGTGCCAAGGGCGACCTGATACAAAATATTATAAAAATTAGTTTGATAGGAGTTTTGAGTTAAATTTTCTAACGAAATAAATTATTTAAATACAAGGAGTATTTCTAAATAGAAATCTACTACCAATAGTTTCAAAATAATTGTAAATTTAATACAAAATAAGGAAAAAAATAATAATTTTGAAGGCAAAACAAATATAAAACATAATAACCCTTACATCATGGAAAAGAGAAAAAAATAATTATTTTTTTGAGACTAAAATCAGATATGGGTTCCATTTAAAAAAATATAAGTTTGTGTTATATCTCGAAAATTTACGGATATAAAAAATTATTTTGTACGCCACTGGTTAGCTAATAAAAATATCTATCTTTTGTATTTGAAACGTTTTTTTCAATTACTAATAGTTTAGAAATTATTTGAAAAAGAAAAAATCAACAATATTCAGTTTTTTGTCATTATCTAGTGCCCTATGAGAATTTTTGGAAAAACAAAAGAACATCTGAGATGGCCTCCCAAAGGCGCACAAAAAGTTCCATTTAACCGACATCGTATCTCTTATAGTTCTCGAGATCCCAATGGTGGCACCTCTAAATGGGACACACTGTATAGATTCTTATACCAAATTTTATTCAAATCCAACAAAGCGTTACGTTAGTATAAGCAAAATTATTATTATTTTTAGAAGCAATTTCAAGTAGAATACTAGCTAAACGATGTTTAGTTAAATCGTCTTATTTTGAAGCCAGGAATCTGTGGTTAAGCCATGTCCCTCTATTTCAGACAGATCCTATATGTATATTTTAGTTTTGAAGTACGATAATACAAAATTTGAAGAAATATTCATTCAATATATTTCTAGAATGATTAGTAATATGAATCAATGAATGGAACTGAAAATCTAAAAGTATCTATTTTTTCCTCCATCCTACGTCTACTTATCTAATCTTATCGTTATATAGTGCATACACCTAGCATTCACCGGCACTCTACACACGGCAAAATGTATTCCTTGAGCGCAGTTGTGTTGTTAATTGTCCTCTCTGTCAATCCTCTACGGTAAGGTAGTGAATAAATGGTGAAAAAAAAGTGTAACAAAATGTGATTTATAATTCTAGAGCTAGTGATTCTTGTAAAGTGGAGAATACTACAGCAATATGTGAAGGATTTATCGATGTTGAAGATGCAGATATTGAAAGGATTGTCGTGAAAGGAATTGTGGATTATATTGGAAAGGAGGTAAGTGAAATGTATATTAATTTATTTATATACGACCACAAACTCTAATAATTCAACAAATTATAAAATCTACACAAATGGTTACTTCAAATATAGACTTAAAAATTGTGGGCCAAATGAATGGTGATAATAGATCGACCGGTATTTTAAGGGTCGTTTTCTAGTACAGATTTCAGGGTTGTTGTAATTTTGCCCGACCCAAAAAAACCCACCCGGGTTTTTTTAATAAAACCCATCTAAAAAACCCATCTAAAAACCCAATTTCATGAAATCATATTTTATTAATTAAATATGGTACATACTTATATGGTACACACATATACAGTGTGTCCCATTTAGAGGTGCCACCATTGGGATCTTGAGAACTGTAAGAGATACGATGTCGGTTAAATGGAACTTTTTATGCGCCTTTGGGAGGCCATCTCAGATGTGCTTTTATTTTTTCAAAAATTCTCATAGGGCACTAGATAATGACGAAAAACTGAATATTGTTGATTTTTTCTTTTTCAAATAACTTCTAAACTATTAATAATTGAGAAAAAAGTTTCAAATATAAAAGAAAGATATTTTTATTAACTAACCAGTGGCGTACGAAATAAATTTTTATATCTGTAAATTTTTGAGATATAACACAAACTTATATTTTTTTAAATGGAACCCATATCTGATTTTAGTCTCAAAAAAATAAATATTTTTTTCTGTTTTCAACGAAGTAAGGGTTATTATGTTTTATATTTGTTGTTAATAGGTCGTTGGCACCCAATGTTATAAAGCAAGCAGTGAGCGATATGCCGCTTTGTCAAAATTACGATATTTATAGTTTTATTGCTGGACCCGACAGTCAATTTTTCTGACTACTGACTATATCACTTATAGTTTCCGAGATACCAAAGGTGAACCTCGAAAAACAGACACCTGTGTATTGTTTTTGTTCTTGCGTAATGAGTAAACACATAATAAAGATATATTTACCGCGCATATACGTACTCGTAAATATTTACCAAGTACTCAGGTACAGTTACTATGTAACTAACAATGTTATACTTGTACAGTAAAATTTAAAGTTTTATAGATATTGTTGTGTACAGCAGTTTTGCTCATAGACAGATCTCTATACCTGATATATTTTTACCTCTCGGAGAGGTATCGGAATCACGCTAAAAATCCTATATCCAGATTTTAGTGGATATCCACGTTTTAAGGTCCCTATAATCCGATTATAACATTTTTACGATGATGTCCGTATGTGTATGTGTATGTGTGGATGTTGGAACCACGATTTCTCAATACTATAAGACTTAAAAAATATTTAACTGCAGTTTCCTCAATCTGACATTCCTGGGAAGAACTGATTATATTTTGGTAACAATTGGACAACCGGAAGAAATAGTTTCTTTAAAAAAATCTTCTAAATAATATTTTTTGGAAATTTTTGTTATTACAAATATTGAAGAACATAAAATTCTCCATCTAATACACTTAAAATTATTATATCTTGTATAGATTTAGAGATAGAGGCACTGTAATATATAGAATAATCTAATGTAAAACATCGCAGAGGCTAAGGCACTGAGGAAACCAGTTGACAAATTCAAATGTTTATAACATAGTTTGCAAATGACAGATATCATTGTCAAAAATCAATAGTTTTAGTGACATTTTGATAGCTTTTTCTGGGTACATTTAATTTTTCTTATTGTTTTATTAATTAAAATTAAATATTTAAAATTGTAGGTAAAATGCAAATGTTCATCAGAAATATCGCCAATCTAGTTAATAAAATGGAAGAATCTCTGACATTTAGGAACTTCCTCATTCAATGAAAAACACAAAAAAATATTTGGGTAAAGTTCTGTAATGGGGTATTCCACTCAATTTTTTTTTATTATTTTAAATAAAACTTTATTCAGTTTTGAAGCAATTCATAGTATTAAAAAATCTTAATTGTTCCTAGTTTAACAGTAATTTTATTTTCGAGAAATCATTGTAACGTCACATTTCCCCTATACTTGCCTTTCTCACACACACTGCTCTGAGTACGCTGCGAGAGAAAGATAACAATTGTATGACGTCAATTTTCTCTTTTAGCAAATGTGAAATATCTCGTAAAGTAATTATTTCATTGTTTTAATTATTATTTATTGTGCCATACTTTATGTTAAATTGAATTTTTTTAAATTTTTTTGTTATGGTGGAATACCCCATTGTTTTGTTATAAAACGACGGTTCGATAGCGAAATGCAATACAATACTTATATAACATAAAATGGAAATGGCGAGAGGTATTGTGCTGACTACAACAGATTTTTGTTACTACATATATTAATATTCAGAAGTATATAGTATGTAAAAAGTAAAATAAATATGATTTATTTCAAATCGTCAATGAAGTACACAAAAATAACTATTTCGAGCAAATTCAATGTTGCCAACGATATAAAATAGTAAATTTGTACGTAAAAAGACAAAAAATGTGTGCAAGAAGAAAGAACTAAACAATTCTAATGAAGAATATTGAAATAAAAAATAATTTTGAGTGTATTTTACAATAACCTCAATGTTCGGAGGTTAGTAGTAGTTCCACAAATTTTCGATTTCAAAGAAAATTTAATATAAAACTCGGCACTGAAGTTCCATTTTATCACTCATATGGTTTATTTTCCTCGGCCTTACGGCCTCGGTAACTAAATTTCATATTCGTGATAAAAAGTAGAACTTCAGTACCTTGATACATAAATAACTATTATTAGATTATTACTGAAAAATAAAAATGTTCTAATCATTTTGAGATTAGTTTATCAAAATTTTATTATGTTTACGATCTGTGAGTCATCAATAAACAAAAATAGTTTTTATTTCTCATTGTATTGTTTGAAATTTTGTTTAGTATTACTCCAACACTAAAATATACTAGAAAATATATCATATCATAGAGATTTGTCTTTAGAGTTAATCATATAGCATACACAATATTATGTATATAAAAAATATTTCATTTCAAAAAAATTGTAGCTATAATAATATAATACGATACTATTATTAACTGCGTACAGACTTAAAACAAATAGCTTATATTCTTATCGCAATAGTAAATAATAAAAAAAAAACTGCAAATATCATTCATGATATGATAAGTAAGTTTCTGGGCGCCAAAATATTCCATTGAAAATGAATTATATTATTATATTTAATATTGTTATACAAGGTAACTCTGTACATACACAAATACTTAGACGATATATAATATTCTTCGCGTTAGAAAGACATTGCGCAACAATGATTCATTTATAAGGTATGTAGTTAAATTTGCTCTATAATCTATGGTGATACGAACTAAGAAACTATCTTTTTACCTCCCGCTACCCTAGGCAAGGGAAGTATAGGGATCGTGCTAAAAATCGCATATAGAGATTTTATTGAATAAGCATGTTTTGATGTCCCCAGAATCCGATTTTAACATTTTTACAATGATGTCTGTAGGTATGTATGTATGTCTGTGTGTGTGTCCGTGTGTGTGGATCTTGTGGACACGATTACTCAAATACTATCAATCAGAAAAATTTGAAATTTTGTATATCTATTCTATAATAATATGAGAAGTGCTCATTCGTTTTTAGTATATATCGGATAACCGGAAGTATCATTTATACAAGCTTTTAAAAGTTTTTCTTGTAAAAAAATCATTGAATATTATTTTTTAGCAACTTTTACTAATTAAAATTGATTAATGGCACAATCTTCAATTCTACGATAATAACATTTAGTAATTATCTCTAAATAACTTTAAATATGAATATATAATATAATTTATTTTCATGTATCACCTAGCCTATGCGTCAAACAAAAACATAATTTTAATGACAGTTTTGACATATTTAAACAAATGTCACTGACAGGAAGCAATTATATTAAAATTAATAATGAAACCGTGTTAAGGAGAATATAATAGTAAAATATTTAATTAAGGTTTGTAAAAATAATATATTTTCCATCATACATAAATGTTAGATGTACAGGATGATCTGATTTAAATTTGCTAATTGCTATTTTTGCAGCGCTATAAATTAATATTAATTTACACAACGATTAACCGGAAATGATACTTTACTTAAAGCTCACTGCTATTTTAAACATGGAATTGGCGGGAGGTCATGTGTTGGCCACATCAGATTTTTTTACATGAAAACAAGACGATTTTAGTGAATAAGCACGATTTAAAATCGCTAGAACCCGATTTTAACATTTTTACAATGATGTCTGTATGTGTGTGTATGTGTGTGGATTATGGAACCACGGATCCTCAAATGCTATAAGATTTAAGTCATGTTTAACTACGGTTTCCTGTTTCCTCAATCTGGCATTAATGGGAAGAGCTGATTAGATTTTGGCAACAATTGGATAACCGGAAGTACTAGTTTCTTAACAGAAAATCTCAAAATATTTTTTTAAAACTTTATTAAAGTATATAAAAATCTATATCCGATACATTTATAATTTTTATATGTTCTATAGATTTAGAGACAAATATGTAAAATAATATTGTAATAAATCTCACGGGCTGTGTTTGGGCTAAACAATTCCATGGAAAACCGGTAAATGCGGTAAATGAAGTATCTAACCTCAAAAAAAGGTAGAGATGTCAAGCGAAATTTGTCAAAAAAGTCTCCGTACTATAACCAAAACATTTAAATAATAAATCATTTATTTATGTTTCATAAAGAAATATAATATTTGGAGGGTTTTCCACCAGTAACTAAGCGATGAGTCATTGAATCTACCAAATTTTTGGTCACCGATGGCATTATATTTTGCCATTTAACTTGTAATTAATTTTAAATTATTTTTTGCTTTACATTCTTATTTATTTTAAGAATTTTCCGCACTTTCTCGATCTGGTTAAAGTCCGGCGACTGTGAGGGATGATTAAGCATATTTTTAATATTATACAGTACGCATTCCCTTATAGACGCGAGTTATTTATCGAATTTTTCTGATGCATGAAATTAAAATTGTCTGTTACGGCCCTATTTTTCGGCACTTTGTTTCAAATTTGCTTTTAAAATATCGAGGTAACCTTTGTTATGCATTGTTGCAATAATTACTAATTTTCGTAGTCCCGCTGAGAAAATATAGCCCCTAGACATAATGCTGTCACCGTCGTATTTAACTTACATTTAAATGTTTTAGATTTTCTTTTAAATTAAAAGTTTTAATTCTTTATTTACTGGTAACGTAAATAAGTAAGTATAATACATACAGATTGCAAAGAAGGCAAAAAAATTGGAGAAAACCTTAATTTAAGGCATTTAATAGTAACAGTTAAATACGCCGGTGATAGCATTATGTTTGGGGCTATATTTTCTCAGCGGGACTACGAAAATTAGTAATTATTGCAACAATGGATTGCAAAGGATATTTTAAAAGCGAATTTAAAACAAAGTGCCGAAAAATTGGGCCGTAACAGACAATTTTAATTTCATGCATAAGAAAAATTCAACAAATAATTCGCGTCTATAAGAGAATGCGTACTGTATATTATTAAAAATATGCTTAATCATCCCTCACACTCCTCACAGTCTCCGACTATAATCAGATTGAGAAAGTGCGGAAAATTCTTAAAATAAATAAGAATATAAAGCAAAAAAGGATTTAAAATTAATTACAAGTTAAATGGCAGAATATAATGCCATCGGTGACCAAAAATTTGGTGGATTCAATGACTCATCGCTTAGTTACTGATGGAAAAACCAAAGGAAAGCCCTCCAAATATTATATTTCTTTATGAAACATAAATAAATGGTTTATTATTTAAATGTTTTGGTTATCGTACGGAGACTTTTTTGTCATGAAATTATGAATACTTTCAATGTTTACCCCATAATATATATAAATTAATTAAATTATTTGTTTATTTTATAATTATAATAACGTAATATACTGCGTTTTATTTTGGATTAAAAGGAAATTAAATATATTGGATTTTAGACTGCTATTTTTCGTAAAATACATTAAAACTACTGTCGTACGGAGACTTTTTTGTATGACTGTACGTCACCTTAGAATAGGTTCTATAACCAGTGTGGCAAAAGAAACTACTCTTATTACTTTTTATTACGCTATCCCATTCTTATATGAAGAATACCATATTTCAGATGTACTTGTATAAAATAAATTAGATAAATCTAGTCAAGCTGTCCTGACAGCAAGTAATATTTGGATGGGTGATCACCTAACAAATATAAAGCATGTTTTAGAAATTTCCGGCTTAACTGTCCCAAATTTATTCAAAACTCAAATAGCCTGAAATATAAGAATAGATTGTTTCAGAAATATAAATTTTATGAAGAATGTCAATATATGAACTATAAATATATTGATTTATTCCAAAGGATATTTGTAATTTCGAATTGACATACCCGTATATTTACTACACCTACACATGCACATATTTCATTTTCATTCTCTTTTCTCAAGCCTTCAGCTATCGTATTTTTCAAAAGCGGAATCGATTTTCAAATAAATAAATGCAGAATATAACGAAACAATAAAAATATATAAAATAATACTTGTTTGATATTATAATGGCACGCCCTAGGGCACGCCGGATAAAAACCATTTGAGTTTGTATGAAAGTAAAAGAAATGTTAAATGATATAGGTAGCTATTTAAAGATTTGAAATCGGGACTATGGCCGGACCATATCAAAATACAGTAACGTATAGTCATAGGTACAGTAAAATTTTTGAAAGAAGTCCGATCAAGTCCATCTACGAATTGTATCTATGAATTAAGATTTTGTGCTGTCAAATTTAGTAGTGTCTTTTACTTAGTTTTTATGAGGGTACATAATATCTTATGTACCTCATAAAAACTATGTAAACGACATTACTAAATTTGACAGCATAAAATCTTAATTCATAGATGCAATACGTAGATGGCCTTGATCGGACTTCTTTCAAAAATTATATTGTACATACATATATTTTAGACGAAATAAAATAATAAATCAGATTATATTACATTACAACAGAAAAGAGAATATATAGTTTCAATTTCAATATTTAGTTTTATCGTACGTGATACTTTTACGACGAGAGAAAAAAATCTGATGTGGCCAACACAAAACCTCCCGCTATTTAATTTTTATTAATTTAAATACATATCTATGTATTTAGTAATGCTTCAAACTATATTATGTTCCATTGCATATAACTATTGATTTATTTACGATTTTCTTTATCATTTTATATGTCACTATTACTAATTTCAAGTGTTTAATATTTTGACAATGACGTTTACCTGTCAGTTACATTCATTTGAAAAATAAACTGTGGAACAAAGGAATTGTGTTTATCTTAGGCTTAGGGATTAAAAAAAGAAAAATGATTTTTAAACTTATCTGTAAAATATATAGAAAAAGTATTAATATATACCTGTACAAAATTCAATAATCTTTAATTTTCATAATGACATAAAATGCGAAAAAATGGCATTTAATGGTATTTTTTTTTGAAGAAAACCCATTATGAGCTTCAAGTAAAGTGCCATTTCCATTTATCCGATTTACACCAAAATCCAATGGCTTCTTTTAGTATTAGAATGTTAAAATTGGATTCTAGGGACCTTAAAACGTGGTCATTTACTAAAATCTCGATATGTGATTTTTAGCACGATCCCTACACCTCCCTTACCAAGGGTAGCGGGAGGTATTATGCGTATTCACACAACGCGATAGTCTGTGCAACTTAAGTATTTTACAATATATTATTTAAATTCAAAATTTGCGTCCTGTAAATAAGTAAAATTTACAGCCCAATTTAAAATAAATTCTAATCGAAATAAATTCTTTAAATCTAAAAATCAATACAAAGTACTCCTTTGAGAACCATAAGTTCAAATAAAGATATGTAACAGAAAATGTAGTTTACGATATTAGATCAACATTTATTTTATTTACAATGTGATAAATAGTAAACAAATAAATATATTATGTTCAGGGTGACATTCTCAAAGCTTTTTCTGGGTAGTACATTTAATCTTTTTTAATGTTTTATTGGTTAAATATTTAAAATTAAAGGTAAACTGCATTTATCCATGAGAAATATCGCCAATCTTGATAATGACTTGAAAGAATCTCTGACATTTAGGAACATCCTCATACAATGAAAAATAGATATAATTAGAATTGTACGTAAGCAGAAGACTGTAGTTTTTTGTTATAATACGACGGTTCAATAGCGAAGTGCAATACAATACTTATATAACATAAAATGGAAATGGCGAGAGGTATTGTGCTGGCCACAACAGATATTTTTTATACATATTTTAACACTTATTTTTTAATTTCTGTTCTGTCATATTGTGGTGTATGTCAGCGCTTTTCATAGACAGATCTCTGTATATGATATATTTTAATGCTGGAGCAATTCTTGGAAATAAAGTATGAATGAATTACTGTCAAATATAGATATAGGTACAAGTATTTTATCATATTCGTATACGTGTTCAAATAAAGTATATGTAGATAATTTCCTTATTTAATATGATAATACTATCAATATATAAATATTATTTACATTTTTATTTAAAATCGTTGAAAATAAGTCATTGTTAAATACCACAGTATTAGTTTTTATTAAAGTTTGACATGGTTTTAAAAAATCGAAGGTAAGCAAAAATAACTAAATACATAGGTATGCAAGTATTTGTTTACAATTTACAAAAAAAAAAATATTTTGAATATAATTATCAAATCTGACCTATATCTGAACTGAACCATATTAAATATTTTAAATAATTTATTAGCTTAAACATATTTGACTGTGTCATAAATTGCAATGACTTTGATCTTAGATTCATCTCCACCATAACAAAAAATTAGAAAATGTACACTTTGTACTTCAAGTACTACTCAATAAATAGCGATTAAGATATATTTTTTAATAATTACGAGATATTTGAAATTTGTTGTCAGTGTCACTATGACGTCACACTATTGCTATCTTTCTCTCGCAGCCTACTGTAGTCTGGTGCGGAGCGACAGAAGGATGGGAGGGCCGCTGTCACGTCATGCTGACTTTGAAAATCAAATGAAGTTAAACAAATGACAATTAAGAAATTTTAGTATTACGAATTGTTTCATAATTAAACGAACTTTCATTTAAAATAATAATAATAAAAAAAAAATAGAGTGGAGTACCCCATTAGTATTAGGTTGTTTTAAAGAAGTTTTTAGTTTGTAGCATGCGCACTGGAACTTCTGACTATTAGCGAGCATTGTTGTTCCTACATTCCCTTGTACTAGCCAACGCAAGAGAAAACGGATATTAACATTTATTATAAATTCTTCCAAACCACTAAATATGAAAATATGTGGTATATTGTCATGTAGATTCTCGATTGTAAATTTAAGAGAACCAGAAATAAACGCAAGAAGTAAATTTTAAACAATAAAGTAAGATTATAATTACATTATGTGACAATGACATGACAAATGCCAACAACAACAATCAACATAAGATAAAAACCTTTTTGTTCACTCCGGATGGTAGTAATAACAATAACCTTCAATTCTGTTCGCAGAACCCAATAACTACGCACGCGTACCAGGGTTGTTGTAATTTTGCCCGACCCAAAAAAAACCATCCGGGTTTTTTTAAAAAAACCCATCTAAAAAAACCCAATTTTATGAAATCATATTTTATTAATTAAATATGGTTAAACTTATATGGTACACACATAATATATACATAAATTTTTGTCACCGGCAACATTTTACAATCAATTTCATTTTGTGTACTTCGTGTTTGATCATTTTTAATTTATTTTTCATTGCTGTGCGAACTTTGCACAGTGTTTCTTTTATACCGGGAGTTTATTTTATCAGTAAACATAGGGTATATCATTGCCATAGTTACGGTATGAATGTTTGACAGCAATGTATTGAAGCGTTTATTTTATGAGTAAACATAGGCGTTTAACATGGGAAGCAGTTTTTTGTAAATACATAGTGTCCGGCTAAAAATCTAACCATGCTATTGAACATGATAATAGTATATTACATCTTGTATATTATTTAATATTAATTACTTTAATAATATTGCAAAAATTACAATAAATTAGAAAAATTGTCAAATAAATAATTATTTCAGTTTTTTATTATGCAATATGATAAGATTTCCGAAAGTCTCCGTGGCGCAGTGGTCATAACACTAGGGTCTGAAATTTTTGGTTGGGGTTCGATTCCCCATTGGGGTAATTATTTTTTTTTTACATAAAAATTGTTGAACTTTTAAAAATCAGTTTATATTTCCATATTAGAATCATTTGAAAATAATAATAACATTGTAATAAATAAAGAGAAAATGATTGAGAATAATTGATTACAATAACCAAAATATTGATGTAATAACAATGCATTGTATTTTATTTGATAAATACAGTAAAGACATAATATTTGAACAAATTTATTATATATCAGTTATTTTTATTAATATCAAAGGCAGTACAATGCATTGTTATTGCATCAATATTTTGATTATTGTAATCAATTATTCTCAATCATTTTCTCTTTATTTATTACAATGTTATTATTATTTTCAAATGATTGTAATATGGAAATATAAACTGATTATTAAAAGTTCAAAAATTTTTATGTAAAAAAATAAAATAATTACCCCAATGGGGAATCGAACCTCAACCAAAAATTTCAGACGCTTGTGTTATGACCATTGCGCCACGGAGACATTTAGAAATCTTTTCATATTGCATAATAAAAAACAGAAACAATTATTTATTTGACAATTTTTGTAATTTATTGTATTTTTTGCAATATTATTAAAGTAATTAATATTAAATAATGTACAAAATGTAATATACTATTATCATGTTCAATAGCATGGTTAGATACTTAGCCGGACACTATGTATTTACAAAAAACTGCTTCCCATGTTAAACGCCTAAGTTTACTCATAAAATAAACGCTTCAATTCATTGCTGTCAAACATTCATACCGTAACTATGGTAATGATATACCCTATGTTTACTGATAAAATAAACTCCCGGTATTTGAACAACTCCAATCCTGGTGTCAGCATTTTTATTATTTTTTGAGTTGTGTATTAAACATACTATTAGTTGTGACACTTGGATCTTATTTTTGTACACGCATTGCACAGACTTGCAACTATTAATATTAATTCGTAACTTGTGCGCATGTACACTCTCTAGTTAATTTATTGTTTATTACATTACAGTCTTAAAAAAAATATTAATAATATTAATATCTATTATCTATTACGTCGACTTGTGTATGTGTATTAAGATACTTTATAAAACTAAAGTTAAAAATGAAACATACTATATTTCGATGTATGTCAATAAAACCCGCTTTTATTTAATAAAACTCGGGTTTTATTAAAAAAACCCAGGTGGGCTGGGTTTTTTATAAAAAAAAAACCCGGGTTTTTTTCAACCCTGACGCGTACTGACAAATTAGCAATTAGTTGCATAAATTTTATTGTGCGAACAAATCTATTTCAACTGTAGACACTTTTTAAATTTAAATAAAATACATACAAATAAGGTTACGCTGTATTACCCATATCTGGGTGTGTCAATCTGTTTTTCATTAAAAGATGTACATAATATCGATGGATGTAGCAATTCTACACAACAATATATAAGTAAATAAATAAATGAAAAGATCCATTGTTCATTATACAATAAATGAAGGACAAACGAAAAATAAATAGATATTATAAAGTTCAACAATGTGTAAAAAATTGAATGATTTGAACGGTCTTGACCTAAAAATCATGAAATACTAAACATAACATTGAAATAATGCAGAACAATATTGTATTTCTTCTACGAAAACAAAACATTACATTTTTTATAGCAGCATTGTTCATATTCATACAGATCTCTATACATAACAACATATAGTATTCTTCACGTAAAAATGAGATTTCTCAATTAAAAGGGTACGATTCTTGACGACATATACAGGGTGGTTGATTTTTCATTGTCCAGCTTATATCTTCTGAAATATTAAAGATACAAGAAAAAGTTATATAGAAAAGTTATTTGATACAACCTGGTCTATAATTTAGCATAAACAATTTGTTTCCAAGGTCTACCAATTTTCCAGAAAAATATTTAACTTTGATTTTTTAAATGGAACATCTGTATATTTTTACGGAATAAAATTCTAAATAAATTTCTCTTTACAATGATATGTAACAAGTAAGGGTTTACCTTTAAATTATGTCTAATAAAGCAAATAGAAATACGACAAAAGTAGGCTGTGATATTCTATTGTTTATACCAGTAACATATGTCACAGATTGCTACTTGATATTTAAATAAAAGTATTAATAATTTTGTAAATCATCAATGCTAGTAATTCAATTACTTGCTTTATTAGACATAATTTTATTCAAAGGAAAACCCCTACGTAGCCAATGTTCATGTGTGACAGAAGTTACAGGTTTAAACAATAGAATATCATAGCCTACTTTTATCATATTTCTATTTGCTTTATAGGACATACATAATTTAAAGGTAAATCCTTACTTGTTACATATCATTGTAAAGAGAAATTTATTAAGAATCTTATTCTGTCAAAATATACAGGTATTCCATTTAAAAAATTGAAGTTAAATATTTTTCCAAAAAATTGGTAGGCCTTGGAAAAAAATTGTTTATGCTAAATTATAGATCAAGTTGTATTAAACAACTTTTGTATATAACTTTTTTTTGTATCTTTAATATTTCAAAAGATATAAGCTGGACAATGAAAAATCAACCACCTGTATAATGGGGGATTCCACAAATTTTTAATTTTTTTATTTTACAGTATTTTTGAATTTAGAAATTCCATAAAAAAAACATATAAAGCTAAAAATAGAACCAATTTTATGAACAATGGGTTGTATTATAATAATAAGTATTTTTTTTTTTCAGAACTTCACAACATTTGAAAATCTAAAATCCATAGATCTATCAAACACTGGACTGAGGGAAATAGAAAATGATACCTTCATATCAAATGAACATTTAGAAGAACTGAATTTATCACAAAACCAAGATCTTCTAATACTGCCGAACGAAACTTTTATTTCTTCAAAAAGTTTAAAATATTTAAATTTGTCACAAACTGCAATAGAACAAATTACAGATAATGTTGTCAGTGAATTACCAAATTTGGAAGTCATAGACGTATCACAGACTACTATAAAGGTATGTAATATTAATATATTTAGTGCAAGTACAACCAATGTAACTAAATATTATATTGGTTACGTTTTTTACAGATATTTACATCTCTCTCCAACTTAAAAAAATTAAAAACTTTAATAATTTCGGACAAAACAAACAAAGATTTGCTATGCGACGAAATACATTTACGAGAAATAATTGAAGTTGAAAATGACAAAAGAATTACGTATAACTGTACCCAAAAACCAAAAAACATAACAGTAGAACAAGAACACGCAACGGTAAATGAAACAACAAACGCAGAAACTACAAAAGTAGAAACAACAAAAGAAGAAACAAAAGAAGAAACGGCAAAAGAAGAAACAACAAAAGAAGAAACAACAAAAGAAGAAACAACAAAGGAAGAAACAACAAAAGAAGAAACAACAGTTGAAAAAACAACTGAAGAAACAGCTGCTAGTGTAGAAACAACAACAATTACTGAAAACCCACAAACTGAAGTCAATACTGAAACAACTTCAGAGAACAAACCTGAACAACCCGAACCTGTTGTCCCTGTTGAAAAAACCGATTCAAAAACTGAAATTCCTGAAACAACTCCTGAAAACCTGGTAGTCCCTCTCGAAAATATGCAATCTGCTGAAAATCCCCTCCCGCCAAAAATACCCGAAATTCCAGAAACACAACCTCCTGAAATTAACTCTGAAAACACTAATGAAACATCTCAACCTGAAGAACCTTCTGAACGAAAATTAGACACATATGAAAATTCTAAAAATCAGACGAAAGTTTCTGAAAATCTTGTCAGAGGAGTGGAAAATGCTGAAAATTCTGAAGTGGAGAGAAATGCCGCTGAAGGTACGGATTTATATTTTATTTAACGTGAGATTTTGGCCAGAAAATATGTGACAAGGCTAAAAACTTTATTAAACTCTTCTAAATTATGGTTTTAATAACAATATTTCAACTCTATCTTTATAAATTGTTAGTCAAAATTTGATTGAAGTTGATTATCATTGGGCTACTTGCGTACCTTTTTTTATTTCATATTTTTGCTACCCATATTTTTTCTTTTGACAAAATTTTTATTAATTAGCCAGAAAAAAAAATAATGAAATTTGATTATTTGAATTACCGCCATATATGACGTAGAATTACGCCGCACCAATGAGTGGTCGTAAAGCCATGGCGTTTGTTTGTACGGGTAATGTAGATCTGACTGACGTTTCAACAATAGTTTGGAGGTTAGTATTTTAGTTTGTCTTTTTCGTATCGATATTTTAAATTACATGTAACTACCTCTGTGTCTATTTGTGAAGAAATTAATATATTTGAGAGCCCGGAGAAAAAAAATATCAAATGGGGGATTACGGCTGAATCGAATTAAAGGAAAATAGTAAAAAAATACGAATGTATATGCTGAATAACAAATATTAATAAAAAAAAATTAAATGGTATAATTGAGATATTTCGGAAATAAAGGGTTTTTTGTTATAGCGCTTCGACACTAATATGAAAATATTTTGATTGGCGACCGAGAGACCACCTATACATGCATTACAAATAGCATAAATTTCTTGCATTAAACTTAATAATTTAAATACACCTGTAATTATAAAGTATGTAGACTTATACAGTGTTATAATATTCATTTATTTTTATGTAAATATAACTTAAAATAACATATATTTCAAGAACATTTAGGTCCATGATGAAAACAGTTTGATATAAAAACACATAAATGTGACGTCACGTCAATCTTTTCAAAATTCGGGAGACCATAACTCGCTTATTAATAGGAATTTTTTCACCGGATTTTCATCAATAGTCTTAGTTTTCCTAATATTTTCAGATGAAATTATAAAAAAAAAAATGGTGTAATCCCCCATTCAAATTAAAATTTTCTCGCACGCAATGCCATCTATAAGTTACATTTTTAAACATGGTTTTCTTTTTCATTTCAATATAATAACGTCAAAGAAAATTTTCTTTCTTAATTTACTAAAAAACAAATATTTTTTTTAATAAAATTTATATTTTATACATGTTTTCAACATAACATTACGTATTAAATGATAGAAATTGGATTTTCAGTACCACGCAAGTTGCCCATTGGGTATAATATAATATTTGATTGGTCGCCTGATTTTAAAAAGGAGATTCGGGCGTCTGCTGCGGTCACCTTTAAAAGATTATGGAATGCCACGTTAATGTATAACCTAACAAAAAATTTAACAATATTGTGTTTAATGAATTTGTTTAATTATAATTTGAAATTTGAAACATTGAAACTTCAAAACGAACAAACAGTAGCGTCATTAAAAACTAGATGTTTGTCATTTGGAAAGACCGCTAGATTAATTTTTTTTTTTTTTAAATTCACGATGCAGTCACTCAGGTTTTATTTATTTCTGTCTGAACCGTAACAGGTATCACAAATTAAACAGAGAGAAAAGTTTACTATTGAATGTATCTTTCCTAAGTTTCATACACTAGTGGTTCACTAATAATAACAAGTATCATCTTAAAAGATGACATAACCATATAAAGTATCATACTAAATTTCATCCAAATCGAATAAAGCGTTCAGTTATTATATGCAAAATTAATTTTTTTGAAGAACTTTGAAGCAGAATACTTGCTAAATGGTACACTTTCCAGTAGAAGCAAGTTTAGTTAAATCATTTTATTTTAACCTCAGGAATCTGTGGTTAAGCCATGTCCCGCTTTTTGAAAGACACCCTGTATTTATAAAGTCCAGTGGCAACTAGATTAAACCTTATTTAGCAATAAAATTTAGAGCATAAAATTCTTCTCACAACTTTTGCTACACACTTGTACGTTAGAAGTTATTGCATGCCTACGTGTAGGGTTGATTATTATTTTTTCTCATTCTTTCTAGCAAATAAAAAAATCGTGATATTTTTATATTTTCAGCTGAAGCAGTTCAACCATCCCCGTCACAATCAAGCGGCGTTAACATCGTTTTAGGAATAATTTTATGTGTTATGATAGTCGGTGCACTCGGTTTCGGTTATAAATATTGGAAGAAACATCGACAAGGTTACAGAAATGCCAATACAGAAGACGTTGAATTAGGAAAAGAAATGCAAGATATGAGATTGTGCTCTGAAGAACAAAATTAAAGAATAACTCAACATTGGCATTAATCAAAAGAAATGAATACTTAGAAGTTGAAGTAACTTAATAGACCACGTTAGTGTAACGGTCAATTTGTGGCGGCAAATTTAATCTAAAACCATATACTCCCATGTCATTCATACGGGAACAAAAATATGCTATTTTCAAAATGTTCAAAACACCTTTAAAATGCAAATCTTATCTATTAAACTTTATAAATACAAATCTCTATTGTATTCTCTATCTATTTATGTCGTATAAATATCTAAAACACACAAAATTATTGAATAAACTGTAATTAAAGCAACAAGTGCAAATTCATTAAAACGTAGGTCGTAACTGTTTTCGATTCTATTTAATCCTGACAATTTAGATCGTCAGCAAAGAAATTATTTATTGCAGACAACTTAATAACCCTTCAGACATCGCAAACAACAAAAACAAAAAACTTATAACCATCTTATATTATAACTTTAAAGACAAACAGCGTCAGATCCAAAACTAACCTACAAATTTAGTTGATATGTCGCTGTAGTCATTTCTAACTGCACCAAGTTACGACATATGTTACTATTTGCAATCCTACTTTCTTTAAAATAAAATTATGCTTAACTTATTATTTTGTTTATACTTTTACTGTACAGAAAGCAAAGAGTATTGTTAAAAGTTAGAAACTTAAAATTGTACTTTAGAAACACAGAATAGCTTTAATAACATGAATTGAAAATGCGCTTCCATAAGAACTACATGCATTCTGATTTGATTTAGGGTTTCGCGCCAAACGAAAATCTTAACCTCATTAATGTGG
The DNA here is from genome assembly GCA_943142095.1 of Ophonus ardosiacus. Taxonomy (NCBI): domain Eukaryota; kingdom Metazoa; phylum Arthropoda; class Insecta; order Coleoptera; family Carabidae; genus Ophonus; species Ophonus ardosiacus. Next base: position 36,839,730 of record OW964835.1, read on the forward strand.
TCTATTTCATGTCATACATTTATTTATTATTGTATATAAGTATGTGGAGAACTTTTGAGTGACGTATGCAAGAAATTCCTATTACAAATTTTGTAATACTACTTTTCCAAAGTAATACCCATGTAATTCAGAGTGATTGTTAATGATTGAATAATTTAAATATACGAATATTAATCATATGCTTGTATAAATAAAAATTGTCATTGTAAAACCATATAACTAGTATTATATATAACAATAAATTTTATAAATAATATTTGTAATAAAATATACAATGAAACACTTTAAAGTTATATTTATATAGTGTTTTTCAATAGGGGTAACAGTTTTTACCTCTCGCTAAGAGAGGTATTGGATTCATGCTAAAAATCGCGTATCCAGATTTTAGTGAATAAGCACGATTTAAGGTCCCTATAATCCGATTTTAACATTTTTACGATGATGTGTGTGTGTGTATGTGTGTGTTTCACTATGGATACCTCAATCTGACATTCCTGGGAAGAGCTGAAAAGGTTTTGGTAACAATTTTTATTGTATATTCTATAAATTTTGACATGAAGACACTATAATTATATAGAATAACGGGATGTAATAAGTCGAGTAAGCTAAAATACACTAAGGAAATCAGTTGACAAATTCAAATAAGCCAGATGTCAGTGTCAAAAATCAAAGGTTTTAGTTACATTCTGAGAACTTTTTCTGAGAAGTACATTTAATATTTCTTATTGTTTTATTAATTAAATATATAAAATTGTAGGTAAAATGCATATATCCATCAGAAATACCGCCAATCTTGTTAATGAATTGGAAGAATCTCTGACATTTAGGAACTACCTCATACAATGAAAAATAGATTTAATTAAAATTGTATGTATGCAGAAGACATGTTAAATTCAATAAAAAACAATATTTGGGTAAAGTTCTCTAATTTTACCAAGGGTAGCGGGAGGTATAGGGATCGTGTTAAAAATCACATATCGAGATTTTAGTAAATGACCACGTTTTAAGGTCCCTAGAATCCAATTTTAACATTTTCACGATGATGTCTGTATGTGTGTATATGAGTGTGTATGTGTAAGAATTTTGTCTTCGCTCTAACTCAAATACCATCATTCAGAAAATTCTGAAACCTTGTATTTATACCCTATTCTAATATGAAAAGAAGCCATTAGATTTGGTGTAAATTGGATAAGCGGAAATGGCACTTTACCTGAAGCTCGTAATGGTTTTTCTTCAAATAATACCATTAAATGCCATTTTTTCGCATTTTGTTATTATGAAAATTAAAGACTATTAAATTTTCTACAGAAATACATTAATGCTTTTTCTATACATCTTACAGATAAATTTAAAAATCGCGTTTTTATAAGTCCCGAAGCCTAAGAAACACAATTCCTTTGTTACACAGTTCATATTTCAAATGAATGTAACTGACAGTAAATATCACTGTCAAAAAACTAATCACTTCAAATTAATAATAGTGACATTTTAAAAAGAAAATAGTAAATAAAGCAATAGTTTTATGCAATGGAACAGTTTGCAGCGCTAGTAAATACGTAGGTATGTATTAAAATTAATAAAAATTAAATAGCGGGAGGTTTTGTGTTGCAATCCTCCGGTCATTGAAGTTATCGTAATGAACCCTTAAAATTATGTTATCTCAAACTTTTTCATTGAAATTATTTAATTCGTTCTTCTCGCACATATTTTTTGTCATTGCACGTACAAAAGTACTATTTTACAACGTACAACTGCCTAAATTATCATACATGTACAATAATTATCATGCAGTTGGCAACACTGTATTTTGTGTGAAATCGTCGTATAATGGATTACTTTAGTGCCAAATTTTGAAATTTTTAATTTAATGACGATTTTTGTGCCCGTTAGTGCCAATTTTCAATAAAATATATATAAGGTAAGTGATTCGAAAATTTCATATTATAATATATTTAAGTAAATTCATAAACACCATAAAAGGAAATATAATAAAAAATAACAGTCGTTAATTCAGATAATAATCGTTATACCGATCATATCTGTAATTATTTTAACGTATTTGTTTTTTTTTTAGAAAGTATTAAAATAAATTTGCAAAAACTGTAAATAAACTTCCGGTGTTCTAATTATCTCTTTAGTGATCTAAATTAACCTATGTAGCCAAATACGCATTAATTTTCACAACTATTTTTTTACTGTTAAACGTAAATAGAACAAAAAATGTATAATTCAAGGTTTAAAAATCATTCACCTCAAAAATAATAGCAAAGAACAAAACAAAACACTGAAAATATGTTCACGATTAGTAATTTCTTTTGTGCGCAGATGTTTTTATATAAATATGGAAACTAGTATTATTTTAATTAGTTTTGCTAAATAACGGTATTTTCAAGGTTAATATTGCAATATAAATGATGCAATTTATATTAAACTAAAGGAGTTATTTTTTATCGCGCAATATTTTATAATGAAGGCATCGTTGGATATTCAGATGTTTTAAGCGTGTTGACTTGACTCGCGTAGTACTTTTGCAAACTTAATTAGGTAAATGATAAAATATCCTACCTCCATAACCAAATAGACGTTATGTGCGGATTCCTTGCAATCCAAAAGTGCGACCACGTTTTCATGATGTAACTCTGTGAGTTCCTAACAATATTAAACACACAACAATGAACAATATTACAATCAAATCAACAATAACAATACTAACCTTCAAAATTTTAATTTCCTTGCCAAGAAGATTCTGGGATTTGGCCAGATTTTTCTTGGTAATGCTTTTAATAGCTACTGTTAAGGTATTATTCTGCAAAAACCGAATAAATTAATCTTTTGTTTGCTGTTTTTCTCAATTTTGTAAAGTGCACTGACCTTTTTGTGTCTTCCTTTAAAAACTACTGCAAAAGCCCCATGTCCTATAAGGTCCTTACTGTTATATTCATAATCACCGACAGATTCCATTATTATTACAATAAATAAACAATTTATTTTTAGTTAGCAAAAATCAATATTATATTCTTCACAATAAACACACAGGATTACATTTTGAAAACACTTTATTTAAATGTTTTACGTCGATTTTTAAAGTCTCTAATAGTTGTTCCTCAAACAATCACTAGTTTTGTGCAAAATAAACATATTGCAATAGACGCAAAATATGTCACACCGCCATTATTTAGTAAGTCTGTTTCTGAACTGTGGATAAAGAAGAATACTGAGGAAAAGAGACATCTAGCGGGAAATAGTCGTTCAGGTCAGAACTGAACGTTTTCTTGTACGGCAGGCACGTATTGAAAATTATTTAACTGTAATAAAAGTGTTTGAACTTTAGTTTTGTGTGTGGTAGTTCTATTTAGACGTTTTTGTGTTTGAAGAAAACTAGAAACAGACTATAGGGAAATGAAAAAGTATTTGAAGAAACTATTTATGTAAGTTATTGTTTTATACATATTTCTGGGCAGTGGCGTCGTATCGGTACTTTTTTCCGCAACCATAACTTGTAACAGTACGCACTGTTATTATACAGGGTGACACTGAAGAACGGGCCACTCAAAATAACTTTTTTACCTCCCGCTACCCTAGGTAAGGGAGATATAGGGATCGTGCTAAAAGTCGGATATAGAGATTTTAGTGAATAAGCACGTTTTGATGTCCCCAGAATCCGATTTTAACATTTTTACAATGATGTCTGTAGGTATGTATGTGTGTGACTGTGTGTATGTGTGGATCTTGTGGACACGATTACTCAAATACTTTCAATCAGAAAAATTTGAAATTTTGTATATCCATTCTATACTAATGTGGGAAGAGCTCATTAGTTTTTAGTGTATATCGGATAACCGGAAGTATCATTTATACAAGCTTTTAACAGTTTTTCTTGTAAAAAATTCATTGAATATAATTTTTTAGCAGCTTTTACCAATACAAATTGAATATAATGGCACAATATTCAATTCTACGATAATAGCATTTAGTAAATAACTTGAAATAACTTTATATTATATTATAAAATAATTTATTTTTGTACATCACTTTGCCTCTGCGTCAAACAAAAACAATACTTTAATAACAAATTTGACACATTTAAACAAATGTCACTGTCACGAAGCAATTTTCATTAAAATTAATAATGAAACCGTGTTAAGAAGAATTTAGTAGTTTAAATATGATTATAATGAAATTAAGGTTTGTAAAAATAATATATTTTCCATCATACATAAATATTAGATATACAAGATAATTCGATTTAAGTTTGATGTTTGCAGCATTGTATATCAAACAGCTCTCAATAAGAACGTGATTTCAAAGTGTCAAATAATAGTTTGCAACTACACATTTACGAAATGGATAATGTACGGCGAAGAATTTACACAGATTGCGTTTTAGAGCATAAGGAAGTTGGTGATGATTTTAACAATAATGTGTGTGACGATTTGTCCTTAAAATATATTAATGATCCAAAACTTCGCAAAGTTGGTATTTAATACTCTTATATAATTTGAAACAACATATTAGATTTTGACTATATATGATAAACCGGATGTAGTACTTAATTTGAAGCTTTAACAGATTTTTCAGGAAAAACGTAATAAAATATAATCCAAAATTTCGTATTACAAACCGTTCTATTTATGGGAACAACAAAGTAGATTTTGTTTACGAACGATCAATCGGAAGTGAAACTTTACTTAAAGCTCATTGCTATTTTAAACATGGAATTGGCGGGAGGTCATGTGCTGGCCACATCAGATTTTTTTTTATGGGCTTACAAATCACGGTATTTTGCATGATGGTGGCTCTTCCGGTTTAACCGGAAGTAACATTAACTTTCATATTTCAAATGGGACATCCTAAATATTTTTATATATGTATTTGCAATCTACATAAAATTACGACTTAACAATGTGCTTGAGGTGCATTTTTACTGAAGAAATAAATTTCAAAAACGTAAGAGAAAAATATAAATAATTAATTTGGTAAGCCATATCAGGTAGGCTGAAATAACAAAATAATCATTTTTTTTTTTTAAATACAATATGGAATCTCAGGGCTAGTTTTACAATTTCCGGTCAGAACTTTAACTGTCAGTTAAATAAACAAAACTGAAACGAAATGAATTAAATATTTAATTTTTACGTATACCTGTAAAGAATAAGGAAAATAAATAAAAATAAAAAATGCTTTTAAAAAACTTTATTCCTTCAAATAATAAAAATATATTATCACAATCTCTGTATAAGAAGTTAATAAACAATTTATTAAATACCAATACTTATTCTATAGTATGGTTAACTTATTATCTTCTTAGTTTCCTGTAAAATCAAAAATATTTACAAAATTATAAAAAACAAGATATTTTTATAAATATTTGCCTTTTCAACGATGGTTCTGCTAAACTTCTTGGTGCGTGTCTTCTACGAGTTCTCTCGCTTGAATTTACAAAACTGGAAAGAATACAGAATAATTAAATTGGGAATCAAGTCGGGACTATATGGTGGATAAATCATCACAACAATAATCATAGACTTTTTTTGAACTTATGTGGAAACTTACTCTTCAATACTGTTACCGCTCATGTTTATTTCTTCACGAGAACTGTCTGGCGAATCATTAGGAGAACTATTATTGCTGCCATTTGAACGATTTCTAATAAAATATATTAAAAATAAATTAGATTTCGTGTGTTCTAATGATAAAAAATGTGTTACATACTTCTTTACTTTGTATTTTTGTCCTGTTATGTCTTTTTTCTCGGTGGGAACTTTCCTTTTCGCTACCCATTTGCTAAAAAATATTTATTTATTTATAGACAAAGCACGTTTTAAAATCTGTTATAAAAAAATAATATACAGGGTGTCCCATTTAAGGTACGAATGCATTGGTATCTCGAGAACCGTAAGACCTACGAGGTTGGTTAAATTAGACAAAAGTTGCCTCATTAGGAGGCTATTTTAATGGTGTTTTGTTATTTGCGAAAAAATGCATAGGTCACTAGATATAGGTGAAAATGTAAATTTAGCGATTTTCTTTTTTTGCTTATAACTTTGTTATATGAAATAATACGAGATTCTGGTTTGCACTTTCTTAAGGCACTTTTGTATGGTGAATTTGCAGAAGTTCTCAATTTTTTTTTATATCTAACCATTTACGAGTTACTGATAGCAAATTTTATTTTTCATATGGAGGTCATATTAAGCTATGGCATTTTTAAATAGAGATTTTTTTTAGCTTTACAATGATATAAAACAATAATAATTTATTTTTATAATTAACAGAAAAATTAACAAAAATTGTTATTATTCTAAAATTAAATTGAAAAAAGTAAATCGAAAGCTGCTATGGAAACAACGAACAACGAAAAAGTGCAACAATTGAATTTCTGAATTTTACTTGACAATAGTAGATTATTACGAGTAATAAACGAACTTTGACAACGAATGTAACAACTCAACATATCATATTTTTCCAAACGAGAAAAATTCATTTTTATTACTCGCATTTTTTTGTTGTTTCCATAGCAGTCTTCGATTTACTTTTTTCAATTTAATTTTAGTATAAATAACAATTTTTATTAATTTTTCTGTTAATTATAAAAATAAATTATTATTGTTTTATATCATTGTAAAGCTAAAAAAAATCTCTATTTAAAAATTCCATAGCATAATATGACCTCCAAATGAAAAATAAAAGTTGCTATCAGTAACTCGTAAATGGTTAGATACAAAAAAAAATTGAGTACTTCTACAAATTCACCATACAAAAGTGCCTTAAGAAAGTGCAAACCAGAATCTCGTATTATTTCATATAACAAAGTTATAAGCAAAAAAAGAAAATCGTGTAATTTACATATTCACCTGTATCTAGTGACCTATGCATTTTTTCGCAAATAACAAAACACCATTAAAATAGCCTCCTAATGGGGCAACTTTTGTCTAATTTAACCAACCTCGTAGCTCTTACGGTTCTCGAGATACCAATGCATTCGTACCTTAAATGGGACACCCTGTACACAGTCTTGGCAAAAATTCTGTCACATGGTTTATAGACAAACTAAAAATTTATAGAAATATTTATATATTTTGTATTGCAACTAATTTATTGACTCGAGTATTTTTAGTAATAAAAAAATGTATCTATTTAAAATGGCCGCTTTTGGCTTTATCCACTGATCTCTATACATATTTGGATAATGTATAGCGACCAGATTAAATACAGCGTCTTGTGACTATTTGAACGCCGCCATGTTGGAGGATTTCGGCACATTTTTAGTTGGAGATTGAAACCTTCCTAGCTACTTTAAAGTTAAAAGTTACATGATCTTATAGGAAATTTTCCGACAAATTTGATGGTGTTATTTGAAATGTTCTATCTCATTGCGAACATTTCAAAATGGGGGATTCCACCATTTTATTTTTATAATTTCATCTGAAAATATTAAGAAAACTAAGACTGTTGATGAAAATCCGGTGAAAAAACTCCTATTAATAAGCGAGTTATGGTCTCCCGAATTTTGAAAAGATTGACGTGACGTCGCGCATATGTGTTTTTATATCAAACTGTTTTCATCATGGACCTAAATGTTCTTGAAATATATGCTATTTTAAGTTATATTTACATAAAATAAATGAATATTATAAAACTGTATAAGTCTACATACTTTATAATTGCAAGTGTATTTAAATTATTATGTTTAGTGCAAGTAATTTATGTTAAAATAAAAACTGTTTGAAAACTGCAGTACAGGAATGTTAGCCCCTCCTTTCGAATTTGTATTTCTTAACTTCCATTGATAGTAACCCCCACCTCCTAACACGCTATTTGTTATGCATGTATAGGCGGTCTTTCGGTCGCCAATCAAAATATTATATATTGATTTCATATTCGTGTCGAAGCGCTATAACAAAAAACCCCTTATTTCCGAAATATTTCAATTATACCATTTCATTTTTTTTTTTTTATTAATATTCGTTATTCAGCATATTCGCTAGTGAAATAGAGCAATATGACGTCTAGCGGCGAAAATATGAACTAGTACATGGTAGTAAGTCCTAGCCGAGGTAGCGGCGAACGCATCGTTTCTGTCACTTATTTAACAAATAAATCACGAGTGAATTGAAATTTGTAGGCTATACTTCATTTTACGTAAGAAAATAGTAGATTACTCTTAAGAGCCGACCGTTTTTACATGCATTGAATAAATATATTTATCTGTAAAAATGTCAAATCTAAAATTGCAACACAATATGGTTAAACATCACTTAATTCTGTAGATTTTATTTGACAACTGACAGGCGATATTTGTTTCGTTTCTGTGAAATAGGTTTATATTCTGACTAATCAAAGGGTAGAATTTATATATCCCTAACTAAACCAACGCTATTCTTACGTGAAATAAAGTATAATAACAAAATCTAAAACTTCAACACGTTTTAGTTGCGTATAATCTATGTACGTCATTAGCACGCAGAAATCCAGAAATAATTAATTTCCATAATTTCCCGAAAACAAGAACCTAAATTCTATAGAAAAATTTATTAGAGAAATTTGTCAATTTGAAATATTGGTAGACGAAATTTATGCATTCATCTTTTAAAAATGGGAAAGGAACCGAGTAAAAATAATGCTTGCTCCTTGCATTTTTTAAAGCAAGATTATATTTTGCCGGGTATAACTACAAGATAATAATTACTTAGTGTCTTTATTAAAATACTTCGTAATGAAATCTAAACTTGTAGACGTGCCTGCACAAAGATGACAATAAAATAATAACTTATCTCTTCATTAATCTACCAAAGACTAATAATGCAGTACTATGTAGATTCAAGAAAACAAAGACTCGAATCATGTAAATTCAAAATTCGAGAGAATGCTGAACATAATTTTTATATGAAACGGACTAGTTCGCAAAATTCAAAATGTTATTCATATTAGAAACATTATTTTTATTTAATATTAACTATAATATTACTTTGTATTTCAAACGCCGAAGTGTATAAGAATACAGTTGCGGGAAACGAAGCATCTTCCTTAAACCGGCCATATTGTTACGTCACGCGCTAAGCTCCTCCTCTTCTTCACTCGCGAAAACATTCGTATTTTTTTACTATTTTCCTTTCATTCGATTGAGGTGGAATCCCCTACTCACATTTCTCGAAAAAAACATCTCAATTAAATGTCTTCCCAATTTTTAACTTTAACTGCTCATATCTTTGTAGTTATTGAAGATATCGTTCTAATTTAGATTATTATTTATTTACGTTTTGAGAATTTGCTTATGTAATAAATATATCATATTTGTTTCTAACGTTGTAGAAAAGAACTCCGACCGTTTGCAAATCGTTCTATGAACAAAACTATTATTATTATTAGAAATTTTCATCAACCTATGAATCACGTGCCAGTATTTATAGCAGGACTATGTATGTAACAGAATAATACAAAAAATGTCAAAATAGTTATTTACCTTCTATTTTTTTTATCTGAAATGCTTTCTTCACTATCAGATTCATCATTGTCTGGCAAAACCTTCTTGGACGCTGTACGTGGTTTCGGGACATAATTACTGTAAAAATAATTCATATGAATTATTTTCTATATAAATATAATTTTCTTGACTATTTTCTTTTACAATCAAACATCAAACTCACCCACACTCTATCATTTGTCCGGCTTCGTCCAACATAGAACTTGTGCCTTCTAATGGGTCATCAAATCGTCTTGATTTGCTTTGGCCTAGAAGTTTACAAGGGAACAGAAATTTCAAAAATGAAAAATAAGACATGTTCAGTGTTGTAATAAAATAAAAGGAATATATAAATCTATAGCTTGGATAATGTTATATTTGTAAATATTTTACTTGATTGATATATTTGTCACTGTTTATTTGACAACTTGTTTGACACAAATGACAAGTAATTTTAATTCAATTTCAAAAAATCTTTTTCCAAAATTGAGTATACTTTTTCTGAAAATGAAGTTACTTTCACTGAAATGAAAGTTGTAAAGTGGTTACACATTTCACGTAACTGCAATCCGCAAGTAACCGGAATGCGCAATAAAATGCTGTTACAATGTAACCGAAGGTAACCGCCCTGAATAAAAAGCGCCTATACTCTACACATTTCAGAAATAATACCCATGAAATTTAAACTTTAAACAGTTAAAATAGGGGTTAGTAGGTAAGTAGCGAGAGAGCGGGCTCATTTCAAGATGGCGGCGTTTGCAGCCACAAGATGGCGTCGGGGCATCTGTACTTTATTTAGTTTTGAGCATATACCTATTAACTAATATATTGCTAATGCTCGTATCTTTCCCATAAGAGTAGGTGAAGGAAACACTGAAAAATGGAAATATCATTTCTGCATAAGTCTATCTCTCACAAACACCCAACAGGCAATTATGCGCATGCTCGGAAATCTTGACTACTATTGGCTAACGCTGACAGCGTCGCTGGCTGGGCTGCGTTCCAAAATCCTACTCTTAGAGTAAGAAATTATTCAAAGTCGTTTCTAAACTAATAACCTTACTCTCACAGTTTACTCAACCTGTTCCAAAACAGCCAGAGTTTACTGCAAAGTGATGTTCTACTTACTCTACTAACGAGGAGGGTATAAAAATTACTCCACAATATTTTCAAACGTAGATGCTCGCGATTCTCAACATATGAAAGTAATTTGCCTTCTTGATGAAGAAAACATGCTTTTGGTTGAAAATAAACATAAGTAAACACGTTGGCGTGTATTACGAGCATACTTTTATAATAAAAGCGCTTTTATGGAGCGTACTTTCACATTATATTGAGGAGAGTGCTCCATAAAAGCGCTTTTATTACGGGCTTGACATTAATTTTGTAATTATAAGTAGTTTTGTTAGTTTTATAAAATTATTTTTAATTTAGTTTCAATTTTTTACTTCAACAAAATTCTCATTCGTTCCAAAACAAAACACATCATACTACGCCAAAACTAGGTATTCTTGGTTTTGGGACGCTGCCCTGGTGATGCAGCGAGCACATGGTTTGACTTTGACGTTTGATTTCATTTCTGTTTGTAGTTGCACTTCGAAAGCATTTGCTTTGTGTTTCATACAGAAATTTATTGTCACCTAAATAAATGAATCCTGACCAGATTGTATTCCTATTATTTTTACAGTACAACAAAGTAAATTATATAATTCAAATTTAGCACTAGAATATGTCAATGTTTTTTATTATTACTAATATTTATATTCAAGAATTTATATACAAAATAATTTCTCAAATTTAAAATTTCTCGCGCTAGTCGTTAATAAACAGAAATCTGTGATTCGCAAAAAGTGATCATGATTTCCTCGTTAGCCAATAGTAGTCAAAGTTTCCAAGCATGCGCATAATTCGCGGTTGGGTGTTTGTGTGAGATAGACTTATGCAGAAATGATATTTTCATTTCACACTGTTTCCTTCAAGAAAAGCAAAGGATCCGCAATATATTAGTTAATAGGTATATGGTTTTGAGCTGGTATTTGCTTTTGGATCTGTTTTATATCTGAAGTAATTCTTCAATATATGTATAAAGATGCATGTGTAGTGTTTTTTTTTTTTTCTGAAACCCGAACGTGACATGCACAATTTTAATAGTTTCTGTAGTAAATAACAACAGCATATAACTAGCTCCGGAATAGGTGTTTAAATTAACAGAGCTGTTATTTGTAGAAAAAGGTAAAAAAAAAACAGATCCAATAGCAAATAAACAGCTCATATTCAGGTAAAAAAAGATGCCCTGGGGTCTGATTTTGTAAATTGATATCTATCAGATACTGTCGAAATCTAATCTGTTGAAGTGATTTTGTAAATTCTACCGTTACAAAATTTAAAATGATAATTATAATCATAAATTGACACCTACAAGTAGTAGGTCCTTCTTGAATGCAAAATTGTGTTTTGTTTTGCACTATCCATACTAATATAATAAATGCGAAAGTAACTCTGTCTGTCTGTCTGTCTGTTACGTTTTCACGCCTAAACCGCTGAACCAATTTTGATGAATTTTGGTATAGAGACAGATTGAAGCTTGGAGAAGGACATAGGCTACCTTTTGTCGCAAAAATAAAAATTGAAGGGGGTGAAATAGGGGATGAAAATTTGTATGGAGGACCCATCATTTCTCAAGTTAGGGATATAAAAATTCTTATTAATTCTGGCCCCAACAATGTGAAGTTAGCAGAATTGGGGATGTGACGTCACGACACTAATAAATAATTTTTATTGTAAAATGCACAAATATTTTTACCTTGTCGTAATGTAGGACTGTGCTGTTTATAAAATGAACCTGGATTAAGTGGTTCAAGTAATATTCTGACCTGTAGTAAACAAAACAAATAATAATTAAAACAAAACTATACATTTTTTAAAAAATTAATAAATCATACTTCTCTTATAATACTGTTATTTGGTGATCCCTCTTCACTAAATTCAATAATAGGATGCAGACTAAAAAAATAAATATATCATCACTATCATATTATCTTACGGGCATCCGTAACTGTTATGGAGAGTTCTTACCTTCTGGAAATTTGTACTTGGGATTCAGATAATTCTGAATTTTGGTTTTCTATATTTTCTTGTATACTGTCTTCAGTCTCATCAACTAGAAAATAAATAGAATAAAGCTAGTTTTACACTTTATAATTTACACAAAAAAATTGTAAAAACTTACGGTCAAACTGGTAGTCGTCTATCTCTAAATGATTACTAGTTAAATTATTTATATCGTGGTTATTGTTAATATTAACTGTTGTGTTCTAGAAATTAAAAAAAAAAAAATATTTAAAATATGCGAATTATAATATAAAAATTATTTAAAAACTTACAGTAGTTGAGATTGAATTAGAATGGTTTTGTACTACTGGTATATCAATGACTGTGGAACCTATAATTTATGCTAAATAAATACATATTTAACAATAATAAATACATGTATCATTAATAAATCATCAACAGGGTAGTTACCATTATGTTGAATAGACACTTATAGAATTGACGTCATATGCAAGAGAGGGAGAGAGATAGAAGATCCTGCTTCCAAACAAACCTCCCCCTCGTTGTCTTACGTCCCGCTCCCTGATTCTATCTCTCATTATGTTTGGATCTGTTATTCAGTGTTAACCTATTTCTTTGTGATTTGTCCGTTGTGTTCATTAAAAATTAGTTTAAAACCGCAAGATGTGCGTAGGGCAACTTTTTTTATTTGATAATATTGAAGATCACTCGATTATTCAACAAAAACGATGGCTATAGTGTAGAAATCTATGGCTGATGACAGGTCTTTGTTTGGACGTGGTAACCATAGCAACCTTTAGTTCTATGCTTTCCCGCTAGATTCGCTCATGCAAATTGCAATAGACACTTACAAAATTGCAATTTGCACGAGCGCCTCTAACGGCAAAGCATAGAAATCAAGGTTGCTATGGTTACCCCGTCCAAACAATGACCTGTCATTAGCCGTAGACTCTACACTCTAGCCATCGTTTTAGTTGAATAATCGAATGATCTTCAATATTATCAAACAAAAAAGTTACCCCAGACACATCTTCTGGTTTTAAACTCATTTTTATTATACACAACGTATAAATCACAATAAAGAATTAGGTTTAACACTGAATAATAGATGCGAACACAATGACAGATAGGAACAAGGAAAGGACGCAAGACAACGAGGGGAGGTTTGTTTGGATGCATGATCTTCTATCTCTCTCTTGCAGTGACGTCAATTTTGTAAGTGTCTATTGTGTGTCTATTGTAATAATAATGCAACCTTTGACACTGTGACGACACGTTTGCTTACTAAAAGCCGCAAATAGCGCTAGTGTTGCTGTTTTACTGCGATGGGATGCGAAATGTCGAAATGACAATAAAATAATTAGAAATATGTATTTTTTACATCTGTTAAAAAGGTACACTTTTCTTACCGCCCGCTACACTTGGTAAAGGTATAGGGTTCGTGCTAAAAATCGCATGCCGAGATTTTGGTAAATGACCACGTTTTAAGGTTCCTTGAATCCGATTTTAACATTTACCCGATGATATTTGTATGTATGTATGTATGTATGTATGTATGTATGTGTGTGTGTGTGTGTGTGTGTGTGTGTGTGTGTGTACGTGTGCGTGTGTGTGTATGGATTTTGTCAACGCTCTACCCCAAAAACAATTATTTATAGTCTATTTGAGAATGACTGGCAGTAATAAATCATTCTGTCAAAGACATTCCAGTGGCGCGCCAATAATTGTTTGCACAGGGATAGTCGAAATGACTAAATTCGGTAGAGAACTATAGTTTTAGGTCTAAGTTGTTTTGTAAATATTGAATGTATGTATGTAAATATTAAATGTATGCAATATAATAATAATGACTGAGAAAGTTATATTTAAATATTAAAAATTTTTATTTTTAGTAAATGTATACTCAGATCAGTACAAATCCTATCTACGTCTATGACACAGTCCGACTGGGATTATCGGACGGCATTTCTATTGTTCGACAAGTAAGTTTCGTTCCAGGTACAAAGCGTGCGGCTTATTTTGACCATCCTAGTGTAGTTACAACTGATTTTTCTGGTAGTTTTATTTGCCGCATTGCTGGCAAAAATCCAATACTACTCTTGCAAATAATGATTTACTACTGCCAGTCATTCTCAAATAGACTATAGAAAATTCTGAAACCTTGTATTTCAACCTTATTTTAATATGAAAAAAGCCATTAGATTTTGGTGTAAATCGGGTAACCGCAAATGGCACTTTACTTGAAGCTCATAATGGTTATTCTTCCAAAAATATTAACAGCCATTTTTTCGCATTTTATGTCATTATGAAAATTAAAGATTATTGAATTTTCTATAGGTATACATCAGTACTTTTTCTATACAATTTACAGATAAATTTAAAAAATACTTTTTTATATAAATCCCAGAGCCTTTGATAAACACATAGTTCATATTTCAAACGTATGTTATTCAAATGAATTAATTAAATATTTAAAATTATAGATAAAATGCATATATCCATCAGAAATACCATCAATCTTTTTAATGAATGGGAAGAATCTTTGACACTTAGGAACTTCCTCATACAATGAAAAATAGATATAATTAGAAATATATGTGTGAAGAAGACATGTTAAATACAATAAAAAACAATATTTAGGTAAAATTATATAACATTATTTTTTAAATGAATGTAACTGACAGGTAAACGTCATTGTCAAAAAACTAATCACTTCAAATTAATAATAGTGACATATTAAATAATAAAGAAAATCGTAAATAAAGCAATAGTTATATGCAATGGAACATAATATAGTTTGAAGCATTGCCAAATACGTAGGTATGTATTCAAATTAATAAAAATTAAATAGCGGGAGGTTTTGTGTTGGCCACATCAGATTTTTTTGTTATAAAACGACTATTCGTCAGCGAAGTGCAATACAATACTTTATATCACATAAAATGAAAATGGCGGGAGGTATTTGCTGGCCACAACAAATTTTTATCATACAGTACAAGCAGCATGTTGGAAGTAGCAAGCGTGACGTCACAACGGCGTGAACGTTTAAATTTAAAAATTCTTTCATGTTTTGAAAAATCAAAATAGGCAATAACTACCCCATTATATTGTATTGTCGACTAGTTCTACATAAATATCTGTTGTTACTGCTTTATAAAAAAAATCATGCAAACAAAAAAGAAACTTACTATTAACAAACGGCTCATTTATTCTTGACAAATTAATCGTAGGATGATGTATAACATGCCCACTAACCATCGGTTTTACTGCTTGCATTCTGTGGGTATTCGTGCCCGGAGAATTTGACCGTTTGGATTGGTCAAATTTTTCGTTATCAACTAGAAACAGACAAAATATACCACACACTCATACACATACATACGAGGGGTTGTTTTTATATTCCCGGATTAGGCATGAAAGGAAAAAATTAGAACAGCAGCAAATAGTTATTTACATACGAGTCAGGAAAATGGTACATTACTGTCGAGGAGCCAAATTGAAATACGAGGCACATTCAAGTACAGACATTTTATTGGCGAGTTATGTATTAATTTTTTTCTGAAACCCTTAATGAGGTCATGCAAAAAAAATAATTGCACCTTTTTTCTGTTTAAATCGAAGAAGAATAGTCTAATTTATCGTTCAGTATGATTAAATTATTTTTTATTTACATTTTTTGTTGTATAAAATCGTTTTAAAGTATAATATTTTTAAAAAGTTGCAAAAACCAGCCATGTTTTGTCGTCACAACGTTCCGAACGAAGTTCAGACTCATTTCAAACAGCCATTTTATAAGGACACAATTTCTAAAAGAAAAATATATATAAACTATAAATTGAGGATTACATATTTGAATATGCTATAATATATTAATATAACATCGTTCTATTTATTTTTATAAATATAATTTTCATTTGGCGTGAAGTTATCTACACGTTACATCACATGATTCTTTCACTTTTGTATTGAGATTAGATGGTAAAAGGTTATAAACGCATGTGAGACATTGAATATATTGCAGAATATTATTTATTTCTTTATTTTGGCACGAAATAACGTTCCATTGACATGTTTACTTTAATAAATTTTAGGTTATCTTTAAATGTCACTTTGACGTTTAGATTAGTGTGAAAATCAAAATGGTCGTGCCTCTCACTTTGTGACGTCATTAGGCAAGGGACGAAGCGGGGGTCTAGCAGCCTCAATTTAAAGAATGTCATTTTCAATTACAATTTTTTCATGATTAAAGATCGATTTGAGGAAAAATAAAAAATACGGGTATATTATTTTTCATTATTCTATCGATTAAAGTTATAAAAAAAGTCGTGCATGACCTCATTATAATAAAAATTAATTTTAAATTTAATATTTAAATCTGATTTTCTATAAATATCTAGTAGTTCTTCTCTTGTTAGAAAAATTAGTAAATAGACAAAAAAAATAAATTACTGTCAGTTCTGCATTTTTGATGTGTTTTATTTTTTTCGTAATACCGTACTGTTATTATGACGTAACAGAACTAAAACAAAAATGAAAAGATAGAAATAACGGCCTAGGCTGTTACTTTTTATAACAGTCGCTTACAATTAAGGATCAGGTGTTCCTAGAAAAATAACAGCATATTGATGGACTGTTGTCTAAGAGAATTTATAAATTAACCAAAAAAATTGTTCAGTATGATAGATATAGACGAATTTTATTATTCCTAAATGTTTAAATTTTATGTTATTACGAAAAATCTTGAACGCCACACGGCCGATATGCAAATAACGAACTCGACTGATTATAATCCTCAGTCACGTCCGTTATTTGCCTCATATCGGCCTATTGACGTTAATAACTATTTCGTGACTAGTCAGGGAAATACAACTTTCGCGCCGCATTTTAGACGCAAAAATAGTACTTTCGCTCCGGTTTCAGAAAAAAATTTCAATATAGGCCTTTTGCTTTTGGATAGTATTACATATTACATCGTTTCAATAACATATTTAATCCATTATAAAAATATTCCTTTGTTCTGTCAGCAAATGCTATTTAACAGAAGCTAAATTCGTTATTATCCCTTAATTTTTTGCCCTTTTTGACATTTGGAAAAAAAATCGTCACAGGGGACTAGATCTGGACTATAAGGTGGATGGTCAATTTCTACGAAGCCACATTCAGCAACGGTAGCTTTTGAAAAGTCTTGACTTGTGGGCTGGTGACAACACAGAGATATTGCTGCAATTGTTTTGTAAATTGTCACATAAGTTACCAAGGCATATGTGATTAAAAAACAATATAATGCAAAATTACATTAAAATTGAAAAATGCCTAGTCCGGAAATATAAAAACGACCTCTCGTATATTTTTTTAATTAGATTTCAATCAACAAAAATTTTATATTCTAATGGGGTCCTTCACTATTTTTACCTCCCGCTACCCTTGGTAGGGGCTCCTAGAATCCGATTTTAACATTTTCACTATGATGTCTGTGGGTTTGTATGTTGTATTTCGACCCTATTCTAATATGCGAAGAAGCAATTAGATTTTGGTGTAAATCGGATAACCGGAATAGCACTTTACTTGAAGCTCAAATTAGTTTTACTTCGAAAAATACCATTAAATGTCAATTTTTCGAGATTGTTGTTATTATAGAAATTAAAAGTTTTTAAATTTTCTAAAAGTATGCATTCATACTTTTTCTATATGTTTCATATGTAAATTTATAAAATGTTTTATAAATTCCGGAGTCTATGTTTTAAAAATAAACACAATTTCTTAGTTACACAGTTCAGATTTCAAATGTTTATGACAGATAATTGTCTCCGACAAAAAAAAACCTGTCGTTTTAAATTAATAATGGTAACTTTTTAAAAGAAAACAGTAAATAAAACAATAGTTATATTACACGAATGTACAGGAACATAATATAGTTTCCAGCATCAATAAATATGAAGGTACGTATTTAAATTAATAAAAGTTAAATGGCGGGAAATATGGTGCTGGCCATATCAGATTTTAATTTTTTTTATGAAACTACCTAAACTGAAAGCGATTTTTAATTTTATTGTTATTTGTTATGCTGTAATAATTTGATTTTATCTCTAACAGTGGATTTCGCTAATAATTGAAATCTCATAAATCGACCTGTTTCAGCACTTAAATAGTTATTTTCGTAACAAGTTATGAAAAATACCAAATATCATGCGAGTGTAAATTGACGCACGACGCGTAGCGGAGTGCAAGTCAATACACACGAGCTAAGATATTTGTATTTCATACAAGTTATGAACATTACTTTTTAGACGAGCTTAAATAAATTTTACTTTTTTTACAAAACTGAAATTTAGGTTCAAACGTACGAACAGCTGACAAATGAATAATGTATACATATAGCCTGAAAATAATGACATAGTAACCTAGCAACCGTGTCAACTATTACGATATGAAATATATCGCGTAACACTAATGTCATAAGTTCAACTTTCAGTGTTAGGATACTACGTTGATATGCCATACTTATCACAATGGTCGTCTAAAAAATATATATCATATTGTATTTAAATGTTATGTTTTCTCTTGTTTTCATTATTTAATTTTTATATGATGGTTTTTATTCTGCTCTGTAATTGGATTTATCTGTTGAGCAGTGTATGTTAAAATAAATAAATAATAGTTTAAAAATTCTGGACTATGTATTTTGGTGGAACGTTGAAATTCTCACAGGAAAACAGAGTTGCAACTGGTTTTTCACTCAAATTTCATGTGAGATTCTCTACTTTTATAAATTCACAGCCTCGAGAGCCTGGGCGAAAATCGCAAACATGTCTCGCGATAGCTCTCTTCTCCACCCTATAGTGAAAATGGTGGTAAAAACACTATTATTTTAAAAATCTTTTTTTTAAACTTTGATAGTTTTAAGGTATAGTTTTTAATATAAATTATCCTAATTTGTTATTACGGCGGAGGACCCCATTTTTTCCTAAACTTGTATGAGGATTGAGCATTTCCCGCACTTATTTGAATTTAAAAAAAACTGAACACATATCAATTCTGTTAAAAATATATGGAAAACAAACTTGAACACTGAACACATGAGTATGAGAAACTAATCAGAATCTTACAAATCCATTAAAATTGTCACATTCATTCCATTTATATCAATAACGCATCAAACATTTTAAAATACTTAAAAAGTAAGAAAACTAAACTTACCATCTATATTTTTCTGAAGATTCGTTGCTTCATTACACAAAAGCAAGGTGGTACTCAAATTATTTGTGAGTTCAATACAGCCCGTTAAACTCTGTTTTAAAGACTTTAACAAATCACTCAGAGTTTTCTCATATTGCTAAAACCTTCTTGTAAGATATAAAACAGTAAAACTGGAACAAACTTACCATATTTAGCGTTGAAGCGATGTACAATTTCTTCTGCAATATCGTATTATCATCTAAGTATCTTTTGGTTAATTGTTGTTGCTCTGCTAGAGCTTTTGCTAAGTTTCGATTATTTTTCTTTACTTTTATATACTCTATAACGATTTATTCAGAAAATACAGTAAGAAAATAAGTAGGACAGCAATTATTTAATGAAAAATGTAACATTAAACACGTACCTTGCTCGTAATCTAATAACTTTGTTGGTTTCATCTTTGATACTTTGTTAGTGAGAAATAATTAACTATAACACAATTATATTTATTGTTTATTAAATAAACTAGCAAAGAAATTGGTTATGAAAATTGTTGACAGCGCGACAGCGCGAAATATTTTGTTAGGTTATGTTTGATGTGACTCACACGAGAAAACACAAGAAAATTAATAAGAAATACAACAAAATTATTATTTAATAAGTATGTATCATATAATAGACGTTTTTAAATTGTTTTATAACTAAAATTAATTGATTTTTCCTACAAAAAGTTATGGAATAATTCACGAAACTTCTCAAAGATGGCGGACTGTTCTCAATTGTTTCAAATTATAATTACACAAATAAGCAACAATGAATACATGAATACAACTTTATTGATATTTATTTTGATTCTGAACTATTAACAACACTACTTAAAAAATGATTAAAATCAGTTTTCAATTTTTCCCCTCCCGTTTCCATATTAATTGCTGCATGAGATATTCGTTGAAAATTAGCCGCTAAAACAAAATAAATCAATGATTTATCTACAAAATTAATAAATACTTACAAAGTTTAACAGCTTTTCCGTCCGATTCTTTATTTTCTTGATCAACCAAATTCGAAAATACTATACATTGTCTCGGCGATATACCAACTTGATTAACAAAGAAATTATAGAACATATCTAATTTTCTTGGACTGTTAAAATCGTTAGGGGAATAAATAAATACAACTCCATTGCAATTTTTGCGAATAGCCGGCCAACACGCCATATATCTACATATTGATTAATTAATTTCAATGTTTGTAATGTATATTTTATAAGTTTTTATACCTTTCGTCCCCACTAACATCCCAAAGCTGGACTTCAACATTTGTATTGTTATTATGTACTTTTAAATTATTTACATCAAATTCTAATATTCGAGCACCATGGGTTGGACGTAATTCCGGTGGTAAAGACCCACTTGTAGCATCAGCTAAATAATTACTTATTCTAGTTTTTCCGCACTGAAATATACATTTTTAAACAAATATTTACATAGTATATATTTATTTTTACCCCCGAAGGACCTAGCACTAATATTTTTACTTTAGACATTGTGAAAACAAATTTTGTTTGTGTTTACATTCAAGATTCAGGTTTCTATGGCAACAATAAATACCTACAGTATAACCAGTTTAACTATTTTAACCAGAAATAATGTTTTTATTTATTTCATCAATTTAATTATTGAAATATCTCCTTAAGTATTTTATATATCATTTTCAGCATATATATTTCATATTTTAACATATTTTTATATTTTCAATATTTTGCACCCAACTATTGGCAACACTGACTAACCGTGCTTGGGCATGGCCAACTTCATTCAATTCCGCCATGCTCATTATGGCCGATACAAATGGTCATACACAATTTTGTTGTAACTTTAATCGATAGAGTAGTGAAAAATAACAGACCCGTATTTTTTATTTTTCCTCAAATCGATCTTTAATCATGGAAAAATTATAATCGAAAATGACAATCTTTAAAAAGCGGCTGCTAGACCCCCGCTTCGTCCTTTGCCAATTGCCATCACAGGTTCGGAGCAACGACTATTTTGATTTTCAAACTGTACGACCTAACCTAACACCACTGGTTGCTATGCAACCAGTGCGCCATCGGAAACACTCATACAGCTAGCACCGTCTATGTTCAACATGGACAACTGGTCAAATCATCGCATGCGAGTACTATTACTGCCTGATATTGTGGCATTTTAACGACTGAGTTAAATTTCAGTAGAAAATATTTGGAATTAGCCTTTTGTTTTTCTGTACTTTTTAAATAGTATGTATGTATTGTATGTGAATATTTTATATAATGAAGTGTAAAATATATGAAAATGAAGGTACTCGTATATGTGTTGCATAATGACGTGAATTGATTAACTGCCAATTTTTCTTGCAATATATTAGTTTTATTTATTTATTTATTTACATAAATCTTATAAATACGTTTGAAGGACACTAATATATGTTGGGGTGTCTTCAGTGTGATGCTCTGTAATAATATGATGATCTCCAATGCAAAAATCAGGATAGAAATCCTTCTGCAACTCACTGACATCCTTCTACGGCTCGTCCAGGACTGTAATTCATCTCTCTGTAACAATAAAAATATAATCGAAATAATATTTGGATCAATGGTTACAGATAATAATATGAATGGACTTAGAAATGTTTCAATCGTTTGTAATTATTAAAAATAAAATTCGTAATATCAAAATAAGTGAGAAATTCAATATTGAAAAGAATATTTAAATTTTTCAATTTTTTTAAAATGATTTATTGTATTTATTCATAATTATTTAAATATAAAATACATGTAGCAAAATATCTAGTAGGTACGTCCAATAATATATGATATTTGTACATGGTAGTAACACTAAATAATTCTAAATTAATTCAAATTATTTTCTAGATAAACATCAACAATTACATAATTCAAATATAAAGTATATATACACCTAAATTAGATTTTAGAAATAATGACTGATATACCCAATAATGGTTACTAAAAGTAGTTGAAAAATAAAATAAAAAAACTTACTTTGTATGTATTATTTCCTTAAGTATAAGTCGAAGTCTTGAAGATGTCCAAAGGTCCTCTCTAAGGACCATGAAGTCGTCCTCGAAGGCACAGTACACTATACCGTGTTTTTAAACTATAGACAGTGTGGAGACCGGTTGATCCGTAATCTATTAAGGTTTATTAATTAAGTATAATTTAATAATATGTAAGATATTGTTTTTGATTGGGGATTCTAGTTAGTTGTTGGTAAACGGCCGCAGAGTGAAGTGGTGATCACAGAGTGTTCTACTATTTTTGTGTACCTTTCGAGTGTTTGTTATAATAAACGAATAAGAGTTAAAAGTGTCTTTTTCTGGTATTAACCCGGGGTAGCACAGACAGCACTAGACGAAGTCACATTTACACCGCTAGAAGTTACCAAAAAAAGTCACTAGATTTATTTGGCGGGGAAATTGAAATGTTAAAATGAAGGTCAGGTCAGCATTTACACTTTCCAGGTTATATTTTCATTAACCAAAACTATTATAGATAATCTACTTAATTTATTCATATAAAATCATAAATACATAACTTTTAATTATAAATTAATTAATTGCATTATTTTTTTGTAATTCCTTGATGAAAAATTTATATATTTATAAAAATACTGTTAACTCTTGGTTTTATGCATGGTGTTTTTATTCGTGAAATATCACAAAAAGAGAAATGAAACAAAAAACACGTGCAAATTCAACAAGTGATTTGACAACTACTAAGAGTTTGACGTTTCAATTACGTTTGAAGGTTAACTTGAAATTTCGTCTGGTTAAATGCGGCTTCACGAAATTGCTCAGCAGCCAATCACAGGCTTTGATTTTCTCACTAGAATTTCTAGTTACTGTCTATAGTTTAAAAACAGAGTATAGTACTATGACAATGAAACTGACAAAATTAATCTATGTAACAGTTAAGCATTAGATAATAATTAAAAAATAGTAGTCATCAATCAAAATAATGCGTAATTATAAATTATAATTGATGTCTATGTATTCCATAATTTTGTAGTCGCTCTTACGATTTTTTACCTCCCACTAAGAGAGGTGTTGGAATCATGCTAAAAATCACATATCCAGATTTTAGTGGATAAGCACGTTTTAAGGTCCCTATAATCCGATTATAAGATTTTTACGATGATGTCCGTATGTGTGTGTGTGTTTGTGTGTGTGGATGTTGGAGCCACGGTTTCTCAAATACTGTAAGACATAAGACCAGTTTAACCATGAATTCCTCAATCTGACATTCATGGGAAGAGCTGTAAAGGATTTGGTAACAATTGGACAACCGGAAGTAGTAGTTTCTAAAAAAAAAATCATCTAGGTATTATTTTTTGAAAATTTTTGATATAACTAATATTGAAATATTTAACTGCAGTTTCCTCAATCTGACATTCCTGGGAAGAGCTGATACTAAATTAAATTCAAAATTTTGACAAACCTAATAATTTTAAAAGTTGTAGCTCGCTATCTATTGGTTTTAGAAAAAATGTTTTAGAACAAAGTTGTAGGGAATTTTGTCTTCTGCAAAACTGATAGCTATTTTTTCTCTAATACATACTTACTGGTGAAATATTTTTAAAAAAATAATAATTTGCATCATTTTTCCAATATGGCGGTGCTTCCAGAAGTGCACCAAGGTCGAAAACTTGGATTTTATATTAGCAATTCTAAATATAAAACATATTAAAAAATCAAAAATATTTACCCTACCTTTTGTGGAACAAAGCAAATTTTTATACCCTGCACATTATGTATACTCATATATAAATACTCTAAAAATGCGTACACTACGTAACATTCTCTTTACAATCGAATAATATTACTACTAAGTTTGAATTATTGCCCCATTTATATAAAAACTTCAAAATTTTCAAAATTCTAATTTTATGTATCTAGATACTTCTCAATGCGCTGATTCCAAATTTTGAAACCGCAGGTCGATATCTCTTTTCGTTCTCGAGATATTTAGATTCAAAGTTTTGATCAAAACTGCCCATTTTTGGGTAATAACCCAAAAATGGGTCGAGATATGAATTTGGCGACAACACCATTCGATTATACGAGCAAAATTACATAAGTACACCAATTTTCAGAATTTTTGAACACCGCATTCAATCTCTAAAGCAAAATAACTGAAAACGGCCAAAAATCGCAAAAATCTAAGGTGTACCCCTTACGATTTTTTCAGATTTTGGTCATTTTCAAGTGT
Organism: Ophonus ardosiacus; assembly: GCA_943142095.1. Classification (NCBI taxonomy): domain Eukaryota; kingdom Metazoa; phylum Arthropoda; class Insecta; order Coleoptera; family Carabidae; genus Ophonus; species Ophonus ardosiacus. The sequence goes on from OW964835.1 coordinate 36,864,707, forward strand.
TTTCAAGCTTTTATTCATAAAAATTGAACCGATTGGAGAAAAATTATGAAAATTGCTATACTTATGTATTTTTGTCCATAGAATCAAATGATGATGTCGCCAAGATTATATCTCGACCCATTTTTGGGTTAATACCCAAAAATGGGCAGTTTTAATCAAAACTTTAAATCTAAATATCTCGAGAACGAAACGAGATATTGACCTGCGGTTTCAAAATTTGGAATCGGCGCATTGAGAAGTATCTAGATACATAAAAATTAGATGTTTGAAAATTTTGAAGTTTTTATCTAAATGTGGGGTACCTATATTGACTTTTGGGGCAATAATTCAAAAATGGGTAGAGTTATTAACTTGGTAGTAATATTATTTGATTGTAAAGAGAATGTTACGTAAGTGTACGCATTTTTAGAGTATTTGAACAACTGTGTGAATTTTTAGAAATAAAAGTATTGAAATAAAAATAGATAAATGCTATAAAAAAGTTCCTTGGAAAAGATTTTATATATCCAATAAAATTATTACACGAACACATACTATTTTTTACAAATTTCATATCAAAGTTCCTTTGAAAATATTCTATAAATCCAATAAAATTATAACATGAACATACGCTATGTAAATTGCACTTGACAATTCCTTCTTTCTTCTTCAGCTTTCTCCAATTTTATTAGGAGTCACTGTTTCTTACTCTTCTCTTTCACTCATTCCTGTTCAACGCATCTTCTTCACACAGTTCGCCCTCTCTCAAGTCTTCTGCGATACAGTCCTTTCATCTTCTCTTTTGCCTTCCTCGTATTCCCGACATTCTGATCCTATACTTGCCATATTTGATTTTGCACTTGGCACTGACGTCTGTCAATTAGAATTTTTTGCATATATTAGATGTTTCCATGATAAATAGCAAAGCTAACTGATTTTTGAAAATTAATCTCTTTATAATGCTTTGACTCTATATGAATATGAAGGAAACTGTATAATCAAACCGTATAGCGAAGAGCGTTTTCTTTAATTTATATAAAACATAAAATGTCAAATATAATATTTAACTGCGTTTTCATTTAAGAAAAACTGTTAAAAACTCAAATAAAGGTACTTCCGGTGGATCAATGGGGTCCTATACCATTTTTCTTTTATTTTTTTTCTGTAAGAACAGGATAAAATAAGAATTTTAGTGCAAACGCGACTTAAAAATTTTACGTAATAAGCGAGATATGAATTTTTAAAGTTCAAGAATTTGTGCGTGACGTAGCAGGTACTAACAAATGATCGACAAACAATGGGACAAACTGTTAGTTATAGAGGGAACAATTATTTTCATATTTGCATAGCTGAAATGTTTGTATATAAAAACTTATACGTTATATTCATGAAGAAATTATTATTAAGTATAAATAACGTAAATAATAAGCATTTTTTCCTAATAAATTATAGAACATTGAAACAGTTTGACAATATTATTACACAAAGTATGACGACGGATGGCGCTAGTGTTGGCTGTTTTGAAGTTTCAATATTAATTTAATTAATATTATTATTAATTTAATTAATATTACAAATTGATTTAATTATAAATATATTATTATTGTTAATATTACTAGATGTTATAATTAAACAAATTCATCAAACACAAAATTGTTAAATGTTTTGTTAGGTTATAGAACAACATGACATTTCATATTCTTTTAAAGGTGACTCAAAGGTGACCGTTGAGACGCGCGAATCTCCTTTTTAAAATCAGGCGACCAATCAAATTCTTAGTACCTAACGCGTCATACCCAATTAGTAATCAGCTTCAATCGCTTGTAGTTTGTGACCTAGTCAATATTTAAAGAAAATTTTTTCACATATACTCATTAATTTATGTATATTTTCGTCTTCTTATTTAAGATAGTTAAAATATGATTATGGTATAGGACCCCATTATAACCAAAATTTAATCAGCTCGTCATATGGATGTAAAGAAGAGGCATACGAAAGAATTATAATTTTTAGAATTGTACTATTGGAGTTATCGTCGGAGAAAAATTTGTCACACACGGACACACAAACACACACACACATACATGCAGACATCATCTTAAAAATAGTAAATTCGTATTCTAGGGACCATCAGACGTGCTTATTCATTGAAAACTCACCAACGATTTTTTTGACCAAAGACAATACCTTCCTTACCTAAAGGTGACGGAAGGTAGGTAGGTAGGAAGATTAGTTGAAACATACCGTTACCATAGTATTAAAATTAGGGAAAATAAGATTAGCAAAGACGTACCAAATTTATATAAATGAGTCTTCAAAATTTTAAAATCAGTAATAATACTTTAATTTTCGTACTGAGAGTAACAATATACATACGAGTACCTACCTAATATGTGGCGATAACAATGATATTTTACCCGTTGAAGAAGATCGTGCAAAACTTCAAAGGACATGTTTGTTTCAAAAAGCGAAAGAAATAGTTAGAAATCTTAATAACTATTTAAAAGATAATGAAGATGAAAAACAGTTAAAAATCATTTTTGGAAATTTTATGTTATTATAAATAGGAAATAACATTGGTTTGTTGATTACACATTTTTTACCTCCCGCTACCCTTGGTAAGGGAGGTATAGGGATCGTGCTAAAAATCACATATCGAGATTTTAGTAAATGATCACGTTTTAAGGTCCCTAGAATCCAATTTTAACATTTTCACGATGATGTCTTATGTGTGTATGTGTATGGATTTTGTCTTCGCTCTAACTCTAATACTATCATTCAGAAAATTCTGAAACCTTGTATTTCTATCCTATTCTAATATGAAAAGATTTTGGTTAAATCGGCCAACCGGAAATGACACTTTACCTGAAGCTCATAATGGTTTTTCTTCAAAAAATACCATTAAATGCCATTTTTTCGCATTTTATGTCTTATAAAAATTAAAGATTATTGAAGTTTCTACAGGAATACATTAATACTTTTTCTATATATTTTACAGATAAATTTAATTTTTTTTTTTTTATTAGTCGCGAAGCCTAAGATAAACACAATTCCTTTGTTACACAGTTCACATTTCAAATGAATGTAACTGACAGTAAATGTCATTGTCAGAAAACTAATCACTTCAAATTAATAATAGTGACATTTTAAAAAGAAAATAGTAAATAAAGCAATAGTTTTCTGCAATGGAACAGTTTGCAGCGTTCGTAAATACGTAGGTATGTATTTAAATTAATAAAAATTAAATAGCGGGAGGTATTGTGTTGGCCACATCAGATTTTTTCATATTCAATCGATACAGACTTAATGAATTTTAAAGTTATTAACTTTCATAAATCTGGTGATATATTCAAATATTCTAACTGATAGATGTCAGTGTCAAGTGCAATTTACATAGTATAAGTTAGTGTTATAATTTTATTGGATATATAGAATCTTTTTCAAGAAATTTTCGGTATGCAATTTGTAGAAAATAGTTACCTTCGTATTACAATTTTACTGGATACTAAGAATCTTCCAAAGAACTTTCGATAAGGAATTTGTGCAAAATACATAAAATTGACGATTGACGGAACATAATGTGCTGGCCACATCAGATTTTTTTACTATATTATATCTCATTTTGTTTTTTTATATATTATTTGTTTCATTATCATTTAGAAGTACTTTAAAAAATGTATTTCATTGTTACAAAACAAAGTAAAATAAAATAGGAAAATATTTAATACGTACCTGTCCTCTCCCCGCCATAAATCAAGTTTAAATCCCGAACAGTAGACCTGCTGAGAGGGTCATAACGACAGATTTCTCTACAAACAATACAGTATGTCCACGGATCGAGTTCCAAAGAGGAAAAACTTTTTTATTTTTTTACAAAGAAAATGTATTCTTGATAAAAGTTTTTGAATATCCCGAAACGGCCAATGGGCTACTTGCGTACCTTTTTTTTATTTAACATTTTTGAAGAGAAGGTAAAAACTTGCTACCCATATTTTTTCTTTTGACAAAATTTTTATTAGTTAGCCAGAAAAAAAATAATGAAATTTGATTATTTGAATTCCCGCCATGTATGACGTAGAATTACGCTGCACCAATGAATAGTCGTAAAGCTACAGCGTGGTGCCGGACAATAGTAATGGTATGTTTGTGCGGGTAATGTAGATCACCTGTTTGACGTTTCAACAATAATTTGGAGGTTAGTATTTTAGTTTATCTTTTTGGTATCGATATTTTAAATTACATGTAATTACCTATGTGTTTATTTATAAAATAATTAATGTATTTGAGAGACCAAAGAGAGAGAAAAATGAACTAATGTCAAATTCAAATTAAAACTTTCTCGCACGCCGTGTCATCTATTGATAACATTCTTAAACATGCTTCCCCTCCCTCAGTTCAATATAAAGACGTCACAGAAAATTTTCTTTCTTAATTTAGTAAAAAACAAATAATTATTTTAAAATGAAATTTATATTTTTATATATGTTTTCAATATAACATTACGTATATAGTGACAAATCGGATTCTCAGTACCACATAAGTAGCCCATTCAGTTCTAATATTTTTAAATTTTCTTTTAGTTTCAGATAAAAATCGAAAATTGGTCGTTTTAGTTGAAAATTATTCTAAGTTCCAAAAAATAAGTTTGCGTTGTCATGGTAATTGCCGTTATTTATTTATTTTTATTAACTGTCAGTTAGAAAAATCAACCATAATTGTTGTGAAAAGACGAACTAGTTTACCTAATTCAATGTTATGGCAAAGGTAATAAAGCAATCCGTAGAGTTGTCAAAGAATTTAATCAAAAGTTTTCGGATATTTACATCTCAAATAGAAGTGTACGAAAATTGGTCAAAAAATTCCGATCAACTGGTTCCAAACGAAGATAGTACTATGACAACGCAAAATTATTTTTTGGGGTAGAATAATTTTCAACTAAAACGACCAATTTTCGATTTTTATCTGAAACTAAAAGAAAATTTGAAAATGTTAAAACTGAAATGGCCGTTTCGGGACATGCAAAAACTTTAACAAGAATACATTTTTTTGTAAAATAAAAAATAAAAAAAAAATCCTCTTTGGAACTCGATCCGTGGACATTCTGTACCGTGAGTATTTTTTAACGTGAAACATTGAGTTTGTCATATCCATGGTTACTTCATATTTGATTGACAGCAATGTATTTGCCCGTTCCATTTAAAATGAAACATAGAGAACGAATCTGACAGAAGTATTATATTTAAATATTGTAAGAAATTTAGCGAAGTCAGAAAACCACTCGAGAGCACTAAACATATTTCGGGCACAAGGTACACACAGTATTTTTTCTACATCTAAATTTAGTTTTTAGATAACAGGTATAATTATTTAAACAAAATTAACCTCTTATGACATCTTGTCAATATGACAGATAACCGTTGAATTTTCCTCTAAGTTATGATTTGACATTTGATTGACAGCAATGTATTAGTCTGTCTCATTTAAAATGACACATGGGGAATGAATTTGACAGAAGTATTATATTTGAATATTGTAAGAAATTTAGCTGAGTCAGAAAGCCACTCGGACACAAGGTGCACACTATATTTTTTCTACAACTAATTTTAATTTAGAATGCAGGTATAATTATTTAAACAAAATTAACCTCTATTGACGTAGCAAATGTCAAATTCGTTCCCTGTTTCATTTTAAATGGAACGGGCAAATACATTGCTGTCAATCAAATGTCAAGTCGTAACTATGGATATGACAAACCCAATGTTTCACGTTAAAAAATACTCACGGTATATGAATTTCACTGCACCGTGAATTTTTTAAAATAAATTTAATCTAGCAATCTATCCAAATGTCAAACAACTAATTTTTAATGACAAGTATCATCTTAAAGATGACATGTAACCATATGAACTGTCATACCAAATTTCATCCAAATCAAATAAAGCGTTCTGTTACTATAAGCAATTTTTTTTTTAAGAAATTTGAAGCAGAATACTGGCTAAATGGTACACTTTCCGGCAGAAGCAAGTTTAGTTAAATTGTTTTATTTTAGCCTCAGGAATCTGTGGTTAAGCCATGTCCCCACTTTTAGAGACAGCCTGTAGAATAAGTTTCTCTTGTATTAGGGTCAGTATTTATCAATTTATGGCACAACTACGTAGATCAAATTTATATCATAGATTACCTAACTACGTATCGTTACAAAAGTAATGTATGTCTCATGAATTTTGGAACAAATTTCAGATGCTATAAAATCAGTAATAACAAGAGAATCACAAGTTGCTATGGAAACAAAGTTTTGTTTAACATCTTATCTTAACTTTGACAGCTCAATATTGTCAGTCATTTATGTGTAGATATGGCTTACAAATTAGAAATAGAAACCCGAAAGAGTATATATAATTTAGTTGGGCAAGTTCCAAAAGCCGAAATATTACGAATTTTTGAAAATCAACATATCGCACCCCGGCAAGAAGAGTGACACAAGTCCAAAAAATAGTTTTGCGGAGCTCATAATAGTTCGGCCGGCCTACATTTTCTACTAGACGTCTTAACAAATTATTACACCTATCCAAATGGTCAATAATTTCTACAAATCTTTTTCGTTTATTTTAAAATATAGACTTTAAACTTACAAAAACTGAATACTTTATTAAAATCGCCTAATAAACTAAATTTATATAACAAAAAGTATGGTCCAACTGATGGGTCATAATAGTTTGGCCACTTATCATACTAGTCATAAAAATAATGCGCACAGAACAAACATTGCACAAATAAACAAAATACCTCTCAGTATTAGTTATCGGTTAGTAATTAATGGTATTCAAGCGCAATGCCTTGTAGTAACTCTCAAAGTAAAGACTTGCGCTTATCCATCATTAATGCCCATAAAAAGGGAATTTTGGCACGTCGAATATCGCATTCTGTTCCTATTTCGACAGTGCAATATACCATTAATTTATATAAAAGAACAGGCGGAGTCGAAGAAAAAACCAAAACCGGCCGACCATCTACTATTACAAAAGTAAACAAGCTAGCTTTACGTAGAATAGTAAAAAAAAATCCGCGGTCAAGTACTAAAGAAATAACTGTGCTATAGAGAGAGAGTATAGCAAAGGAAGTTTTGATGTCTACAACGAAGAGAACTATTCGAGATATAGGATACAAGTTGCATAAAGTAATATTCTACTACCTTTTTCTTGTACAATTTGTTAATAGCTTATTTAATTTTTGCAACAGGCAAAAGAAAAACCATTATTAACAAAATTATAAAATAGTATTAGACAGAAATGGGTTCGAGAACACAGAACCTGGACTCAAAGACAATGGTACAGCGTAATTTGGAGTGACGAAGCCAAATTAGACGTTTGCGTAGAAAACTCGCGAAAACGAGTATTGCGTACATCTGCGGAGACTTACCAAAACGACTATTTAGTGAAAAAGTCAAGTTCTCAGCGTCTGTTATAGTCTGGGATTGTATGTCTGGAAGGGGCCTAGGTAAATACACTTTATTAATGGAACAGTGAACTCACAGAAATACCGAGACATTTTGGAAAAAAGTTTTTTACCTTCAATCGCTAATTGCGAAACGACCGAAGGTGAGTTCATCTTCAAGTAGGACGGCGCACCATGTCATATGGCAAAAAATGTTCAAACATGGTTCAAGGAGCATGAAATATCAGTTTAAAAATGGACATCTTTTAGTCCAGATTTATCTCCTATTGAGTCCCTTTGGCGATATATGAATGAACATCTTCTGAAACATCCGGCGCGTACAGTACCCCAATTAAAAGATACATTGCAACACATATAGGATAATATTCTACCAGAAGAATGTGCAAAGCTAGTGGACACAATACCTAGCAAAATAAACACTGTTATCAGTAATAAAGGCGATGTAACTCAATATTAAATTCCGGCCGAACTCTTATGACCCGACTGTTGGACCACAGTTTTTGTTTTATAACTTGTACTTAGTTAGTTACTTTAATAAAGTATTCAGTTTTTGTATGTTCGAAGCATATATTTTAAAGGAGTAAAAAAAAAATCTAGAAATTTCTCACCATTCGTGCAGATTGTATCATTTGTTAAGGCGTTTAATGGGGAAGTTTAGCATGGTAAAAATTCTGCATAATATACTATTTTGTCACAAATATAACACAAATGACTGCTGAAATTGAAATTAAAAATTAAAATTATTGCTCCATTCATTTATAATTAATATTTTTTGGGTAAACTCTAAGTACGTCACAAGTCAGTTATGCGCAAACTCAGACAGAACGGTGAAAGCGAACCACTTGAACGTAGGTCGTAACAACACCTCAGTTTCAAGTGACTGGTAACCGCAACCGCGTGCGTCAGTGTACATGCGACATACGTTGTACCAAGCCTCTACCGACGTCATCATAGCTTACAGGCCTATTCTGTAAAACATTCGCTTAACGAATCGTTATCATAACGATAATCGTTGTTATGAAAATTGTTATTTGTATTTTACGATAATCGTTATTTTTGTATTATGTAAGATCGATCGTTAAAGCATTATTCTTGAATTTAATTGATAACGAAATCGTTATAATTTTTTTGCGATTGGTACTATTGTTTACTCAATTCACTATTAAAACTACATTTTCAAACTGTACATATAAATCTTGATGGACATACGTATAAATCTGAACGAAAACCCTTAACATCTGGAGTCCCACAAGGTAGTGTACTTGGTCCTTTACTTTTTCTTCTTTTCATAAATGATCTTCCCAATTTTTTCCCTCAAAATGATGTTTGCCTTTTTGCAGATGATACTTCTGTTATAGTAGCCGCTTCGTCGAATATTATTCTCAACTCTGAGTTGCAAAAGTGTATAGACGCGATGTTAAACTGGTGCAACATAAATGGTGTTGTACTTAACGCTAGCACGACTCAGCTACTGCAATTCATGTTAAAAGGACGTAATTTCAGTTTATCCGCATCCCTTAATAACACCGTTATTATTCCAGTTACATTTACTAAAGTTCTGGGTCTGCACTGCAATTTTAATTTTTCTTGGTTTCAGCATAGCCAGTATCTTATAAATCAATTGTCAATAGCGTGCTATGTAATAAGACAATTAAAAAAATTTGTTAGCATTGACATTATAAAAAAATATTATTATGCTCATGTATATAGTAAGCTATCTTATTGTATTATTTGCTGGGGTAACTCACCGCAAACACAACTTATTTTTAAAGCCCAGAAAATGATAGTTAGAGCCATAATAGGTTGTAGTTTTCAAACGTCGTGCAGAGATATTTTTGTAACTCTCCATCTCCTTACACTTCCCTGCATTTTTATATTACAGTGTTCCTTGTTTGTAAAAAAAATCCTGCTCTTTTCCCTACCAATAAACAAGTTCACGGATTCTATGACACACGTAATGTGAGTAAATTATATATACCTAAACATCGCACTCAAAATTTTCACGGGAATGTATCTTACATGCCAATAAAAATTTTTAATAGATTGCCAGATTACATAAAAGCAATCCAAAGTGTTAACGGTTTTAAAAAAGAGCTCAAAGAATATTTAACTCGTCATTGTTTTTATTCAATTGACGATTTTTTTAACTTTGATCATCCTTAATTTATTTTTTTACTTTAACTTTTTTTAAATATGTGTTTTTAACTTTGACCATCATTAATTTATTATTTTACTTTAACTTTTTTAAATGTGTTTCACTATTTCTCTGTGTTTTTCTATAGGCCTTTTTATTGTAATTTATTAAATATTGAATCCATATGTTTTGACTGCCATTGTTGTACGTTTTTTGTATTTTTTTCATTTGTGGCGAATAAATTATTATTATTATTATTATTATTTAAATATCGTTTTGAAAATTGTTGGTGAAGATTTATATTATTATTTCATTTTATTAATGGCTATTTATTATTATTCTCTATTATAATAGATACCTATGGATAAGAAAACGAGGGGCTCAAAAACTACAAAAGAACAATATGAATATTATGTAGACTTTCTTGCAAGTAATGTCGCTCTGAGAACAAATAAATATTATCCAGAGGATCCAAATCATATTGAAGAAGCATTATGCTGAATTGGTTAGGGAATTAAATGCACTCAGTAAAATAAAGCACATGTAAAAGTATGATTAATATAGAGTACTTTTAGGAGATTTGGTATAGCAGTAATCCTTGTATTTGCTTCTAGGAATGGCAACAGTACAGTAAAATCTCTTGCGGCGGCTCTTGATAATCTAAATAATTTTCTAAAATTTTCCTCTGGGATAGTAAAAGGAACACTTTTATCTCTTAAATCCCTATGATTTTTTCGAAGATTTTTCCTGTTAAATATATATATATATATATATATATATATATATATATATATATATATATATATATATATATATATATATATATATGTAGTAAAGTTAGAATATAATCTAACATATTTTTAAAATATATAATTACCTTTCATTATTTTCTTCGAAAAAGTGAAGAAATAATAATAATTCGGGATCACCATTTATTATAATGGCATTTAATATTTCAAGAATATTGAAATGTGATTGAAATGCAACAAATCGTTAACCTAACGACCAGTTTTTTCTTGTCGTTAAAAAAATAACGATTTTACGAAAATCGTTATCATCTTGTCGTTATGAACAATTGAATTTTTGCTTACAGAATACCACTTTAACGATTATCGTTATTTTAACGATATAACGATTCGATATGTCATAACGATCGCTTACAGAATAGCCCTATTAAAATCGGCTTTTCCGGAAAATCTGGGCAATTTTGGAAAAAATAAAACATGTTACATCATTTGTCAAGTCATTTCCCATGGAATAAAAGAATAAAAAAAATCACTAAACTTCCCCATTGAAATTGTAAGCCGGCCGAACTATTATAAGCCTGGGCTCGTATATCATTGGTGAATCGTAGAACCTGGAAACAAAACAGAAACAAACAAAGGAAAAATGGTGATATATTTTGGCTGGAAGTCCTAGGTAACATCTAAGTACAAGAAACATACAAAAAAGACAAAAATATATAGAGAAAATTGTCTCTTTATGATTTTATTACACCAACAATTGTAATTATCATATATTCATCATAAAGTTTAAATAACAAAAGTCATTAGATAAAATATAAATTAAATATAAAATGAATAAGCCTTAAAGTAACTGCGTATGTAATGTAAATGTAATTTAATGTAATAACTGGAAGTGTTGTATATTCGTACGTTTAATGTAAATGTTTATTGAAGTATGAAACTATATGTATACCTGTGAAGCTTAGCTTTCCTTTTGTAAGCTTTGAGTTGGTATTATGTACACGAAATGTTAACCCAGCAACCCAACTGAACGCCTACCTAGGTACAAGCTAACAGTATGCGCGTGTATATAACTAGATACAATATATAAGTACATTTTGTGGAGAGTTCGATATCTGATATAACTGAGTTCATGAGGTATACAGTTACAGCAATTTTTTACATGTCCATTTATGTATAGTATTATTAAAAATGGTGTAAATAACATTGCAATGAGTTGTACTGTATCCAAGGCATCTTGTTGCGTTAGAGGTCACGAAAGGGGTCCAGACTTTTGTACAAACGATGGAATTGTTTTCAAACATGGACACACAACAAAGACAAATATTTATTTAAAAGTAGTGTCAATTATGAATATTTAATAATTAAAGAGTTCTTGGCGAAAACAACCATAGTTCAATGAATCGTTTAGTTTCAAAACCCAACAAATCTGCTTATAGGTCAAAAAAAATTTTTTTCGTACTCACTGCCTAGAAACTAATGTTTCCCGAAGCCAACTCACAATCCGAAAGGCCATATTCCCGCGCTATTGTTTTACTTCCCGCACTAGTGTCTCAATGGAAACTACTTTGACCGAGTAGCTTAAAAGTCCTATTTTACTTTTATTTTTTTTTGTATATTACAAAAAATTTAATAGAAGAACATGATAATTTAGGAAATTTAGTTGAAAGAATAAAAAATATTTAAATAAAATCAGAATCATTGCTAATTTTGACATTTTAATACGACTAACGCCATCTATTAGAAACTAATAGAATAGAAACAATTTTATTTTTAGATGGACCGGTCGAATTACCACGACCGCTGTTAGCTAGCAGCTAGATAGCTGCTAGATGCGGCTGAACGCGACCAATATTAAAGATAATATATTAGTAGGTATACAATAAAAACAACATTATTATTATTAATAGGTATAAGAATATATTTTATTTAAAGATAATTGTATTCATGCTTTTATTTGTTTTAGGTAGCGGTATGTTCCGAAATTTATAACCATACTACTATACAGATGTACTCTCAAAATAAAATAAGATCTTAAATTTAATAAATTGTATTTGAATCGATTATATACAGTTTTAAGAATGCTCCTTGGTATTGTAAGAATTATTATACATATATTTATATTTTGTATCTGACAATTAGTTAGTGAAATTGATGGCTGTATTTGATGCGACGACATGTTCTGCGTAACATCTATCGAAGGTAGAACAGTTTTATAATTAATTCGTTCGTTACAAAAAATCTTGTACAATACTTATGCGGAAATACCTTCCGTGCATTCGCCTAAATAAAATATTCGCTCGCGTTGCTCGCTCGTACTTCAAACAAAGGCTTATGCACGGAAGTTCATGTTTCCGCATTTGTATTGTAAATAACTATTTTCTATTTTGCATCTTTAACAAAGCTATTACAACACCCAACGGAGTTTGTTAATAGCTCAATCGAGTGATGTAATAGAGTAGTACAATTTATTTTTATAAGGTTGGTGGCTGAGAATTTCAAAAATATCAAATGTTAAATCTCGTTAAATAAACGAACACAAACAATTGTTAAGAATTTTATTTTTATATAATTTTGAATTTAAAACTAAGAATAAGAAGAAGAGAACACACAAAGTAGTAAATTTAACATGAAATAGGAAATATCGTATGGTGTTACAAAAATAAGGTTAGAGTTGTCAAATGAATTATCAAACGTCATATTAATACCATCAACTCACAAAATACCCTAAATTTTGACATTACTATTTTTCATATACCGTGAGTATTTATTAACGTGAAACATTGGGTATGTCACATCCATGGTTACGACTTGATATTTGATTGACAGCAATGTATTTGTCCGTTCCATTTAAAATGAAACATAGGGAACGAATCTGACAGAAGTATTATATTTAAATATTGTAAGAAATTTAGCAGAGTCGGAAAACCACTCGACAGCACTAAACATATTTCGGGCACAAGGTGCACACAGTATTGTTTCTACATCTAAATTTAATTTTTAGAAAACAGGTATAATTATTTAAACAAAATTAACCTCCAATGATATCTTATCAATATGACAGATAACCGTTGAATTTTCTTATAAGTTATGATTTGACATTTGATTGACAGCAATGTATTTGTCTGTCTCATTTAAAATGACACATGTGGAATGAATTTGACAGAAGTATTATATTTAAATATTGTAAGAAATTTAGCCGAGTCAGAAAACCACTAGTGCACAAGGTGCACACTATACTTTTTCTGCAACTAATTTTAATTTAGAATGCAGGTATAATAATTTAAATAAAATTAACCTCTATTAACGTCTTATCAAATGTCAAATTCGTTCCCTATGTTTCATTTTAAATGGAACGGGCAAATACATTGCTGTCAATCAAATGTCAAGTCATAACCATGGATATGACAAACCCAATGTTTCACGTTAAAAAATACTCACGGTATAATATCATAAGTGGTAAATTTTTGCCGGAAAAATTTTCAGATTGTTACGAGAGCCGGTTGCCTAGCAATTTATTGAGTGACATTGACAAAAAAAATCACGAGCTGTCAAGCGAGTGATTTTTGATCAATGTCACGAGATAAATTAGCAAAAGGCTCGAATAACAATCTGAAAATTTTGCCAGGATAAAATTTAACCACGAATGGTATTCGGATAACTATTTCAAAAATAAAAATAAGCGGACAGGACTTTGACAGGTATATAAAACAATATTTCCTAGGCACTCTTAAAACGTCAAAAAAATTCACTTATCAAAACTCACTTACTTGTAAAAATACAGCATCTTATTGGCTTAAAGGGTGCGATTTTTTTTTTGTGAGATTGTTTTGTCAAAATGAAACTTGGTAACTAGGTAGAATCCTGAATTTAGATTGGTTTATAAATGTATGAGTGAAATAATCATTCAAAAAAGGCAGAGGAAGCGCAAAATAGAAAAAATAGCATAAAGAACTCATGTCATAATTATCGATTATTTTGTTCAAAGGGTTGGATAATTCCAACTCCAAACTTCCTCCTCACAAAATAAAATGGCAATAACGAAATTTGTTCTTTAATATACTATTTGATATGTTCCAAAAAGAGCTAGGACTTAAAACTGTATACTAAAAGGGTCGTTTGGATCCATCGGTATTCCTAATATTAGTTCCAAATAAATAATTATATAAAAATATCAGTACACATATAATGTTGATGATAAAGAACCAGTACCTACTTTGTTTAATAAGACAAATTAATTAATAATGTCAGAATTCAAATTTAAAAAATGGATTTATCGAGTTTTGATTTTGACCTTTGGAATTTTCGCATTCTGCAACTGATTTCATAGAACTTACTTCCTAAACTTCCTTTATTTGGATTTATATGAAAACATTAGGGGTTTATTCCTTAATAAAAGAAAGTCAAATAACACTATTAAAAATTGAAGATAATCAGAAGTGGGATCTCATCAGTTGCTTCCCACAAATTAATACTGAATACAGAATCCTCTTAACTATAGTAGCATCATCTGAAGGATATTTGTATTTTTTAGGTTTTTCGTATAAAACATTAATATTTTTAAGTTTTTCTTTGTTAGACTCTAAACCCCGGATTTTTTAAATTGTATTATGTTCGCCCGTACGCTCTGCAATTGTTTAATTATTATAATTATTGAAATTATTTAAAATTTTAATGTTGTTATACCCAAAGAGCACAATTTCCTTATTAAATAATTGCAAAAAAAAAACAATTTACAAATAAAATGTATACCCAATAGGACCACGTGACTTCCAAACAGCTTCTCCAATTGGCTAATTTGGATTTGAGGGCATTAGATTCTGATATTTTAAACATAAATATCGCATGAATTTGTTGAGTTTTGATACGTAAACATCACACCAAGTTATGGAGCATGAGAAGATGAATCCGTTGCAAGGTCAAATTCATTTTTCGCCAAAAATGGATTTGTTGGGGTACATATACTTTCGCGGATGACAAATAGCTTGGTTATTACAAAATTTGAACGTTTCTACAAAAACGTCCTATAAAAATATCTCATCAATGTTTATTTTTCTATTTCTTAACATAATTTTCTAATATTTAAACATGATCCTGAGTTAACTTGTTACAGAAATCTATAAAAGTACGGAAGCAGGAAAGTTTATTCTTTGATTACCTCAAATTTAAAAACAACGGACTAAGGTTGTTTTAAATAACAGCTGTTCAATTAACCGAAATTTCAACCATACAACATATTTCTGACATATGAAAAACAACTTCGTAAAAATTTAATGCGTATAGTAAAACCTACATACCTATAATGCCTAATAGAATTAAAGTTGTTATTACTAATAGAGGCGATATAATTCAATATTAAATGGCGGAATACTTGAAAAACATTCAGTTTTTGTAAGTTTAAAATCAGTATTTTAAATTAGCCGTTTTTTGAAAATGTAAGCCTGCTAACTATTATTATGAGCTTGGCTCGTATATTTGTAAAAATAAATGCTTTATGATTGAGATTTCGAGAAATTGTTAATATTTAATAATATTGAGGGCTCAAAAGCAGTACCTCGTGTTACAATTTTGTCGAAAACTTGTTATCGAGCTAGTTATTATAGATTATAGCCTACCTACGGCAAACTTCAAGCTTTACCTATTAGTGATCCAATCAACTTTAATATCCCCATGATAATGTACTAATCAAAAAACAGTAACTCGTAAGGAAAATAGTCTTATTAAAATAGGCGCCCTCTAATATTTACATTTTGTAACATTAGAGGTACTGTCTTTTAGCCCTCGAATGATTTATACTATAAGAAACATAAACACTCTGTTAGTCTTCATTTTTTGTTTTTCATTTTATAGTTTTTACTCAAATTATAGCTGTACTTTTACTCGGATCTCAGAAACTACAAGAGATACGAAGCATGTTAACTTAAAATAAAAGTTTCTACAGATCACTAAATATAAACAAGTGATAAAAAATAAATAAATAACAAAAGTATTAAAATTATAAATATCATATCAAATTCTTTCCATTTGTTGTGTTTGGCATATCGATGGCTTAACTGTAATACCGCGTAAGTGAATAATACCTGGTTTTGCAGGAGAGCAAAAAAAACTGTTTCATTTTTAATTTGTTTTAATATATAATATGTTAATACATAGATATGATTTAAGCCCGCTCAAATTTTCTTTACATACTAGGTATTGTTCATTCGAAGCGCACAATGATTCTACGCACAGTGGTGTAAATAACTCAAAAATTCAAAAAATGTCAGATACGTGGTATTGCAGTTAAGCCATCGATATGTGTTCATAAATAGATTTCTGTAGATGATATATTTTAGTGTCCTAGTTAGGGCCAGTTTTACAATTGTCTGATAAAATTTTTAACTGCCAGTTAAATAAACAAAACTGGAACGAAATTAATTGTCAAATGACACATTGGTCATTGCTGTCAATAATCCGATTCAATATTGATTATTTAACCTAACCTAATCAGAGATTGTAAAACTGGTCCTAATACAACTATATAACATACTGTGGTTTATGGAAAGTTTATTGAAACTGCTCATTACTACAAACAGTTAACATAACTTTAACACTCATATTTAATATAGAGCTAGTGACCCGTTTTCTTCTAGACGACCAAGATTAGTTCCGACTGGTCCCACGAGTCTTTGGCGAGTTTTAAAATTTATTTTGCGTACTTTCTGAAAATACCAGCTCCTTGTTTTGATTTTGGGCTCCTACATACTGTCGTACACCTTTTTTGTAACGCCAAAAAAGTTTCAATAAGTTGTCATTCTCCCTGGGAATATTAGGAGGATTATTTTCACGGGGTACAAACAAAGCACTGTTCTGTTGTTCGGGCATAGAGGCTTGAAGCTGAGTCAGACCAAAATTTAATATCTTCGTAAGTAACTTCGAAAGGCAATTTTTTATATTAAACTCTAATTCGTCCAAAGTAATGTCTGGAGATATCTGCTTCCGAAATTACATCACACACAATTATTTTATTTCAAAATTTTGCTTTCCCTTTAAATTCTATATTGATTATGTTTCGTTACCTGCACGTGAAGCTTTTGTTGTGTCAGATAGTTATCAACATATAAATAAAAAGAACGAAAAACACCGATTTAGTGATGTTTCTGATCATGAAATAAATAAATAAAATTATATAAACCACTTCTGGGAACACCGTAATTAATAATCACTCGGTATAAAGGCGATTATTTATATTTATTTTGCCCTGTCAAAGTTATGTTCTAGTTGTCAAAACAGACTTGCCAACTTCACCATGTAAATGAACGAAGCTAGTTAATTACGACAGTAGATGGCGACACAATAGAAAGATAGTGGCTTTCCGGTGTTTGAAGAAAAATATGTTAAATTCAAATTTATTAGTGTATATGGTCTGTGGTGAAATTATTTTCACTCTCTTGTTATACGAGGGTCACTCCAAAATTATTGAGATGTTGGGAAACAGTTGGCTGTGGAAAATTTTTAGTGCACAAATGTCAAACTACAATTTATTTAAAATATCTGTCCAATAATAACATCTGGTTGAAGTGATTTATTGTGGTGGAATTCGAAGTGGAAATAAACTGCAACATGAAGGTAGGAAGAGAGCATTATCGCGCTATGATTTACTACGACTTTAAAATTGGATTACGTGAAGAACAGTGCGAGGAACGTCTACGATTGGCATTTGGATATGAAGCTCCATCTCGATCAACTATATTTCGCTGGTTTTCAGAATTCAAAAGAGGCCGTAATTTCTTGCGTGATGAGAAACACTCAGGGAGACCTTGTACAGCGGTAGTGCCAAAAAATGTAGCTGCCATCAGACAAATGATACAGGATGACAATCGTGTCACCTATCAAACGATGGAAGATGCCCTTGGCATTGGATCCGCAGCAACAGCAACAATTTTCCATGAAGAACTTCGTGTTAGAAAAATTGTTTCTCGTTGGGTGCCACACAACTTAACGGAAGAACAAAAAACCAAGCGTGTTACAATTAGTCGCGCCACTTTAAAATTGTTAAATAATGGCGGTCATCGTATTCTTTCTTAAATTGTAACTGGCGATGAAACTTACATACCCTTTTATGATGTTCCAACGCGTCAAGAAAGTAGGGTATGGGTGTTTGAAGATGACCCAACACCAGTTACCGTGAAAAAACAACGTGCACTTAAAAAAGTTATGTACGCTGTATTTTTCAGAAGTACAGGTCTTGTGAAAGCAATTAAGTTAGAGGGACAGAAGACTGTTACTGCCAATTGGTACACTCAAAAATGTCTACCTGAAATTCTTCGCAGTGTGAAAATTATGATAATGCGTCCTCCCATACCGCTGCGACAACTGTTAAATTTTTGAAAGAAAATGGTATTAAAGTCATTAAGCATCCACCGTATTCTCCTGATCTTGCAATGTGTGACTTCTGGCTATTTTTTAATTTGAAAAATCATTTACGTGGTCGTCATTTTACGTCAGAAGAGGAGATTAGCAACACCATAATGGAGTATTTTAATACGATTCCAGAAAATGAATGGCTCAAAGCTTTCCATCTCTGGAAAATTCAATTACAAAAGTGTATTGAAGCAGGGGGGGACTACTTTGAACACCAGTAAAACTACATGCTTATCCTTCAAATAATATTTCTGTATCTCAATAATTTTGGCGTGACCCTCGTATTACTACTGAAACTTTTTGGGCGTTACTTACAAGAAAGATATACAACAATCTGTAGGAGCCCCAAAATCAACAAGTCAAAACTAATCTTCGTCGTATAAAAGAAAACGGTCCACTAGCTCTATATTAAATATGAATGTTAAAGCTTAAGCTATGTAAATTGTTGTAGTAATAAGCAGATTAAATATACTTTTTCTTTAAACCACAGTATCGAACATCCTTTTTTTTTCGATAACCTATATGTAACACATGTTATTTTAAAGTAAGTGTCTACTGCGCTGTCCGGACAAGGCCGCAAAAAAGTGAACTGTCGCACGCTCGAATCTACTTAAAAACCACTGTCTACCAATTAGGAATTGTCAGTTAGGTATTCTTGACAAACTATAACAATATCTAACTGACAATTCATAATTAGTAGATAGCGCTCTGCGCATGTGCGACAGTTCACTAAATTTTTTTGCGGTTCTGTCTGGACAGTTAGACACTCCTTATTTTAAGTAAAGAATATAATAAATAAAATGATAATGATTAAATGTTAATCTTAATTTTTTTAGGTTTGTTTAAGGGGGCTTCAACAAATAGAAAATAAGGAATTGTTTCTTATTGTCCATTGTTATTAAGTTATTGATAAAAATGTAAATAATAAATTTTAACGCGCGGTCTCTGCATTTAATTGTGTAATATAAATCAATCAGGTGGCTATGACGATATACCTACCAGCACATTATAAAACACAAGCAAGAAGTTTTCCTAATAGGTGGTTTGAGGTGACCTGAGTTTGTTGGATTTTTTCTGGGGCTATTTGAACACATTTTGTGACACATCTTGCTTTGTAATATTATTCGTTTTTAATTTTTTCAATAACTTGATAATGAAAGACAATAAGAAAATTTTCCACTCTTAATTTTCAATTCGTTTTAGCCCAAAATCGTAAAATAAATAACCTAATAGTTATTTAGAGCTTTCGACTAAGTATACGACTCGCTAGTCAATCGCTTATCTTACGTAACAATATATTTAAAATCTAGCAAGTCTCTTACTTAATCAAAAACTACAGCCGCCTCGGTGGTCGAGCGTGTACAGGCAGCGCTCAAGCGACTACATAATACCTTTTAATATGAATATGTGGTTCGTCCATGTTTGAAAATAATTGTCGCTGATACTTGTCCAGCCCTTCGAGTAAGTTTTGATGAAAGGAATTCGCTACTAGCTAGCTACTTGGCTACTGGGTATGGAAGTGGAATGCAATAAGGAGCAACTGAACTGAACTGGCATAAGGGATGGAATGAAACGAGGTCGACCCACCCATTAGTGGGTGCAGAAGGGCAGTGCACATGGTTTAAGCTACTTCACAACACTTTTGTCCATCAACAGACACCGAACCTAATACTATGTCACGCCATGACGTATTCGTAACAAAATCTACGGCCAAAATTTTTAGAAATTTAAACTTTGCATGTATATAATTTTTTAATTTTTATAAAATATCTAAATTACTACCACCTTAGTTAGGTACAAATGTTAATACTGTTTTTTTCTTTAATGAGTTTCTAGGCAACGCTTATTTGTTCAAACACATTTTTTCATACGGAAAATTATAAATTGGTACATAATGACCACATTATACAATCATAGGGTTTTATAAGGGCAATAATGACTAAGGTCAAGAAGTGTGTACGTTGACCGAAAGCATTATTGTCCGTTTAACTTCCGTTTAATATTATGCTATAATTTTTTATTATTCTACGGATTACGGATCAGATAGTTTTAATAAAATTTATAAAGTAGGTAGGCCATGAATGTTTCTGCGTACTTTTTAAGCTTTATCCCAGTGTTACTTTGAAATTCTTGATAACATTACCATAGCAAAAACTCATAATGCCCTAGAGCATTATTTGTTATGCAGGATTTTAAAAAATAAGTGTAACAAATTTTGACCGAATTGAGTAAAAAAAAGCTTAATCAACATGGGTCCGAACTGTTTTTGAGAAAGAGGCCATTTTGTATTAGAAAAAGATAGTGGTCGAACAAAATTTTGTCTATTCCACTAAATAGACTATTAAAAATGAATAGCATTTTATATGAAACATTTTTTTTTCACTTTCTAATACCGTGAGTATTTTTTAAAGTGAAACATTGGGTTTGTCATATCCATGGTTACGACTTGATATTTGATTGGCAGCAATGTATTTGCCCGTTCCATTTAAAATGGAACATAGGGAACGAATCTGAAAGAAGTATTATATTTAAATATTGTAAGAAACCACTCGAGAGCACTAAACATATTTCGGGTACAAGGTGCACACTATATTTTTTCTACAACTAATTTTAATTTAGAATGCAGGTATAATTATTTAAACAAAATTAACCTCTATTGACGTCTTATCAAATGTCAAATTCGTTCCCTATGTTTCATTTTAAATGGAACGGGCAAATACATTGCTGTCAATCAAATGTTAAGTCGTAATCATGGATATGACACACCCAATGTTTCACGTTAAAAATACTCACGGTAGTTACGAAGTTATTTGAAAACACAACATTTGTCTTAGTACAATTATTCGATTTTTTTAAAAAAACAAAAACACATCTAAGAAGACCTCTGAAAAGTAAACAAAAAGTCTCATTTAATCAAAGTTGTAACTTACAGTTTTCGAGATAGCAGAGGTAAACACCAAAAAAACACATTTATCACTTCCTCATATCTCGGAAACTATTGAAGATCGGATCCATGTTGATTACGCTTTTTTTTTTACTCATTTTGGTCAGTCATTCAAGTTGTCATTTTGCATAAATTCCTAATTTTGCGTATGTAAACATTTGCATTTGTAAACAAGCCTGTTTTGTAACATTTTGCGTTGCCTAGATACCCTGTTAATATAATATATAATATCATATATAATCAATTTTTAAAAATTGCAACTGTATATGTTGGCATGACCGATATGTAAGAACAACCCATCTAAATTCAAACTTACAGTGCTACATCTATTATTCATTCACCAAACCATCTTTCGTCCAAAATAGAGAATTTTATAATTAATGACATTTTGATGTCAGTTGTATGGCACAAATAGAAATATATCTTCAAAAATTTATCTTTGATACGATAAACAATTTCGAATCAAACTGAACGCATCTTTGGTACATCGTATCACAACTAAAGTAAACAAAAATTCTCACATGATCTAATGATCGACACACTATCACATACATCTACGAAAGAAATAAGAAACATATTGCCATTGGTTCACAAACTTGTTGTGAGCTTTCTGATTGGTTGAAGGATTTATTATTTTGTTTTTTAAACAGTCTAACATTTAAAGAAACAAATTAAAATATTGTTATTGGTTGACAAACTTTTTATAAGCTTTCTGACTGGTTCTTTAATACTTTTTATAGAACTTATGGAATAAAGAGTAAAGGTACATTTACAACAAAATTTAAAACATTGGGACATACGTTATTTCTGATGTCAACAACATGACAGAAGTTGTAAATTATTGTTAAAAGAAAATGAAATGTCAAATAGAAAAAACGAGCATTTCCGACATACAGGAAATTTATTTTAACATGCAACATTATGGCGAATCACTTCCATGGTTATTCACTATTGTCAAAAAATGACAGCAATGTAATATTTGTCCATTTTAAAAGGCAACATACAAAATTTGTAGTTTTGTATTATCAAAACTAATTTCCAATAAATTAGCCTATATACGATGAACAAATAATCAAAATATGAATGTTGTACATCTTAACAAACTTTAGCTTACAAATATTCATAAATATCATGTAATAAATGTTAAAAAAATACCCCCAATCACACTGAGGCAATATTATAGTCGGCCGTAATAAGAATTGACACCATTTGTGATGTGTTCTGGAGGTATCTCCTGTGCTACAATACTATTTATAATGTTGCATTTTAAAATGGACAAATATTACATTGCTGTCATTTTTTGGCAATAGTGAGTAACCATGGAAGTGATGAACCAATGTTGCATTTTAAAATAAATTCTCTGTATTTGAATTCAACAGAGGAGTTAAGGTATCGGATGCCACTATACTCAAATCGGATAAGCAGGCAATGCACGTCATGACTAAAACAAATCTAATTGGCGATGCCAACGTAGATGTCAGTGCCACAAGCGGTCAAATTGTAACTACACACTACGGTATTGATGGTAGTGTATAATATGTATATTTAGATATAAATTTTGATTTATATTTGTTATTAGTGAGTAATTAAAAGGTATAACTTTTTTGCTAATTAAAAATAAATCTGTTCTTACTAAAAACTATGAAAACAATACCGCCGTGTGTGGTTCCAAATTTTACCGCTAGGTAGCGAGCGCCTGTCTAGCATCGCGAATTGTGATTTAATGAAATTAAACAGTGAACTCTATACAACTATGGAATGGAAACGATCGATTTCTAGGCAACCCGCAGTACGAGTAGATTTTTCCAAAAAAAATAAAACGAACGCAAAGTACAAGCAAACTGTTCAAAGAACGATGTTTTCATAACCACTGTTCAGTGAATAATTAGTAAAAGTACCATTCAAAAATATATTAAAACCTCTGGAAAATCATGAGCTGTGCTCTGCGCATGCGTCAAACTGGTGGAATTTGTGACAACCAAAGGACGTGTTTGCTCATTATTTAATTAAATTAAATCATTAATTAAATTAGCTCTAGTCATGACGTGCATTGCCTGCTTATCCGATTTGAGTAACTATTTATGCCGTTTACAGAGAGAACGTCATTGGGAAAGTACAGTAAGAAAATGGTTTTCTTGTTTCAAGGAAGGGCCATTTTGACATGGCGACTTCTTCACTTCCAAACTATCGGATTTCTTTAGACAGGGAATTAAAAACTACCAGATCGTTGGGAGGCAACCGCAAACAATGGAGAAGAATATATTGTTGATTAGTGCATATATATTAATAAATAAATTTTGAATTCCATAACTTATAAGCTATTATAAAAGGGTCCTCCATCATAACAAAAATTAATAAAATGTACACTTTATATTTAAAGTACTTTTCAATAATTAGCGATTAAGATAAAAAAAACATTTTTTAATAAATACTTTAAAAGATATTTAAATTTGTTTTCAGAGTTACCGTGACGTCACAGCATTGCTATCTTTCTCGCGCAGCCTACTATAGAAACTGGTGCGAGAAAGATAGCAATGGTTTCGCTAAAAATCAAATGCAGTTAACCTAAAAACAATTATGACTTTTTAATACTATAAACTGCTTCAAAATTAAACGAACTTTCATTTAAGGTGATTGCCGGTGCTACGCTAAACAGCAATTTAGTAGAAATCAAACTACACTCGTAAATATTAAGTTATAACTTCAAACTTGATACCATTGTATAGTAGATAGATCAATGCATGGGGCTGACCAATTATTTTGCATAATTATTAATTTCTATTGCATTTAAATTTAGTTCAAAAAACATCATAAAAATGGCTATTTTAAAATTTATTTTTAACACAATAACTGTACTTTATACAAAAAATGTTTGCGTCACCCCCATAGCGCCCACCTTTATTAGTAAGTCTGTGAAAAAAAAACTAAATTATATCTTTTAGTTTAGCTGTTATTTGATTTCTACTAAACCCTTTTTGCCACTTATTTCAGAAATCGGAACGATAGACTGTGGAGGAGAAAGTGTTAGGAGAATATGTTCCCCCTCTACTACACACGTCTCCTCTCTCACTCCAACAATTTGCTTCACAACACGGGCTGAGTTTTCCCCTTATGCTTTAAACAAGGACAAACACATATAAAAGCAGATAGAGAGAAATAAACTTAGCAATTTTAAAAGTAGTGGGGGAACGTAAGAAGTTTGTCTGCACTAGTGTCACACTAGCTACAAAACTGATTTCGCTGAGCGACCGGCAATGCTCTTAAAATAATAAAAAATGAAGAGTGGAGAACCCTCTATGTAATTTTTTGTAAAATACAGCAGCAATATTTTTCTTATTTCTGTTATTTTTATGACAGATGTTTGTAGTAGTGTGTCAACTATCATTTCGTTCGTAAATCTCACAGCACTAAGTACATTCCAAACATAATGATTCACAATCATATCATAACGGAATGTGCCTACACGGGAAAGAGAAAACAATACTGCCTTAACATCTTTTACGACACTTACTTTCAAGTATAATAATGAATACACTATCCAATTGGCACATTATAATATACTTATATACAACTATAGAGAAAACAATAACCCTGGAACGATATGTACTCGTTGGGCGATATTAAACACGTTTAACTTGCGCCCGCTAAACTTTCAACTTATTTTGTCTACATACTTTGTCTACATGATCAGATCACGTTCCCGAGCCGAGCCTATGTCGTGAAACGTTAGTACGTTTACATTTATTCGTCGTCCTACCACTTACTTCCTAAACTAAACTAACAGAGGGCTACGAGAAACATGAATATAAAGTCAACACCAGAAAATACACCAAAAAGAATAGCAGCTCTGTTCATAGATATATCTCTTTCCAATCATTTTTTTAATGAAGTTTTCGGTACGCAAAAGTAACAGGATATTTTGGCGGGTGCTACGACGCTAGTTCCAACTTTCCCCGCAAGGTGCCATAGTTAGACATCCTTTCGGACCTTTGGGATACATCTGAGCGGTCAGTGTGATTTTTTTCGTAAGCGTTGTTTGACCATGTTCGGCGATTTTGTAATGGTGGACATCAAGTTCTGTTTCTTTTTAAGGAAATCAGCTGCAATGCTTGAGAGAGCTTACAAAAATTGTGTGTTTAAGACCGCACGTCAAAAGTGAAAACTTAAATGGTTGATATTTTTATTTGGATCGTACAGCAATGCCATCTCTTGACTGCTTCCGGAAGCTTTATGAACTTAAATGTTTAAGTGTGGTGGGCTTACATTCATATTTTAATAGGAAGTGACTACTGCACTGTCCAGACATTGCTAATGATCGTATCTTTCACATAAGAGTAGCTGAAGGAAACACTGTGAAATGGAAATATCATTTCTGCATAAATCTATCTCACACAAACGCCCAACTTCGAATTATGAGCAAGCTTGGAAACCTTGACTAACGCTGACAACGTCGCTGGCTAGACTGCGTTCCAAAATCCTACTCTTAGAGTACGAAATTATCCAAAGTCATTTCAAAACTAATAACCTTACTCTCAGAGTTTACTCAACCTGTTCCAAAACAGCCAGAATTTACTCCAAAGTGATGTTCTACTTACTCTACTAACGAGGAGGGTATAGAAATTACTCCACAATATTTTCAAACGTAGATGCTCACGATTCTCTACATATGGAAGTAATTTGCCTTCTTGAGGAAGAAAACATGCTTTTGGTTGAAAATAAACATAAGTAAATACGTTGGCGTGTATTACGAGAATACTTTTATAATGAAAGCGATTTTATGGAGCGTACTTTCACATTATATTGAGGAGAGTGCTCCATAAAAGCGCTTTTATTACGGGCTTGACATTAATGTTGTAATTATAAGTAGTTTTCTTAGTTTTATAAAATTATTTTTAATTTAGCTTCAATTTTTTACTTCAACAAACTCTCATTCGTTCCAAAACACAACACATCATACTCTACGCCAAAACTCGGTATTCTTGGTTTTGGAACGCAGCCCTGGTGATGCAGCGAGCACATGGTTTGACTTTGACGTTTGATTTCATTTCTGTTTGTAGTTGCACTTCGAAAGCATTTGCTTTGTGTTTCATACAGTAATTTATTGTCACCTAAATAAATTAATCCTGACCAGATTGTATTCCTATTATTTTTACAGTACAACAAAGTAAATTATTTAATTCAAATTTATACCTAGAATATGTCAATGTTTTTTATTATTACTAATATTTATATTCAAGAATTTACATACAAAATAAATAATAGGTACATTGTTTAATTTCTCAAATTTAAATTAAAAATTTCTCGCGCTAGTCGTTAATAAACAGAACTCTGTGATTCGCAAAAAGTGATCATGATTTCCTCGTTAGCCAATAGTAGTCAAGGTTTCCAAGCATGCGCATAAAACCCCAAAAACTTTAGTTTTAAAACTGGTGATGAGTACGCGGTTTATTCCCGTTGTCCTTTAAATGTCATTTTTAGACTTTCAAAAAATAAATTTAGCGGTTGTAACCACGTTGTCATGCTGTTAATACGGTTTTTCAAAATTATAAACATATAAAATCTACAACAAATACAAATACATTTAAGTAATAAATAACTAAATAAATAAATCACGGTGTATTACCCATTGCTGGGTGTGCTACTCTGGGTGTACCAATCTGCTTTGTACACAGATATCGGTAATGACACCAGTGACAGCAGGAATAAATCACGCCAAAACGGCGAGTTTGGAACTAGAATTTCTTTTTGATAGATATTCACATGTTCCTCGGCCTTGTATTAATAGCGTAACGTAGGCAATGCCTCGAATTAACATGACGTCTCGTTCGGCTCTCTCCGAGTTTACCCGAATGACTGTGACGCCCACGCGTGACAGATCAGCCTTGTTCAATGCCCAGGTGTACCTAAGGAAGTTTGCACTTCAAAAATCCGGATTGATTTCTGACTGTTCTTTCAATTCCTGGCACACATTCAAATAGTTGACTTTCTGGTCTTCGGCAAGCATACGTGGAACAAATTTCGCTGCGATACGTTTCATCTTCAAATTTGCCGCCAAAATTCGTTGGCACAAACTCCAGGATATTTCAGTGAGTTTCTCCAATAGACACTTACAAAATTGACGTCACTGCAAGAGAGATATAGAAGGTCATGCATACAAACAAACCTCCCCTCGTTGTCTTGCGTCCCGTTCCCTGTTCCTATCTGTCATTGTATTCGCATCTGTTATTCAGTGTTAAACCTAATTCTTTATTGTGATGTGTACGTTGTGTTTAATAAAAATGAGTTTAAAACCAGAAGATGTGTCTGGGGCAACTTTTTTGTTTGATAATATTGAAGATCATTCGATTATTCAACTAAAACGATGGCTAGAGTGTAAAGTCTAGGGCTGATGACAGGTCTTTGTTTGTACGGGGTAACCATAGCTACCTTGATTTCTATGCTTTGCCGTTAGAGGCGGTCGTGCAAATTGCAATTTTGTAAGTGTCTATTTATCGATTGTTCTACGACGATTAGACATGATCGTATAACAGATTTTTCAATGCTTTCGTCCATTTTGGAAGTCGAGAGACTTCCCGATCCAAATTCATCTTTAATTGATATTCGACCACTTTTAAGACGAGAAAACCACTGGTTAATCTTGTCTCAAGGTTTCTGCTACTGATTTTTCTAACAGGAAACATAACTTTAATGTCTGCTATTGTAAAAATCGTCGAAACGTCAAACGGTGCTTAAAAAAAATCACACTGACTGCTCAAATGTTTCCCCAAAGATGTCGCTTGGGCAACAGATTCAGAAGGGTGTCTAGTGCAGGCACCTAGCGGGAAAAGTTGGAACTAGCGCCTTACCTCCCGCCAAAAAATAAATCCAGTTATTTTCGGGTATTCCTATATAAGCAAGAAAGTTTAATAAAAAGAAATGCAAAACACAACTTGAGGTACAAATTTAGAGGTCATATAATGCTGACTCATGTTGATTAAGCATTTGTTAATCATTTTGGTCAGTAAAACATGCCGTTAACACTTCAGTACACGCATCCGTCTCAGGGACCAACGATAGTTAAAATTTTTATTATTTCTGTATTCGTAAGTGTGAATTAAAAAGAATGTATAATAAAAACAAACGTAGTTTCATTATAGTCCTTTAACAATTACTGAGGCTTATTTTGTCGATAAGGCCATGTGCCTCGTTTTTTTAGCCGAATGGTCCCTCAGACCGATGCGTACGCTTGTGCGTGTTTTTATGAGGATTGTGTAGCATAAAAGCGCTTTTTTTTTTTTATAAAAGTGCACTCGTTAGAGAGGCTATGTTTTTATATATTATGTATGGGCAAAGAAAAATTGTCTGGAATACCTACCACTCAAGAATTTTATTCTGATGATTATATATAGTTGCAAAACCATTAATAACACTAAATTCCACATAATTTAGGGCGCGGAAAGCAATATTTATAGTGATTTTGGCATTTTTTCTGGAAAAAAATGGGTTAAATTTCTATAAAATAAATGTAACCACCCGAATTTCATCAGAGTTCTGTGCGTTAGGTTAGATTACCCTCATTCACAGCTTCGAAAATAAAAATAAAATTATACATAAAAATAACTAAACAATAGATTCTTATGAAAATGTTCACAGCTCTCGAAAACAAAATTAAACATAGGTAAGCCATAAACACAAGGGTTTGCAAATGTTAAATATTTTACACAAAAATAAGCATATACATAACAGCTATCCATTTACGGTCTGGCAAAATGTTTCCAATATAATATAAATAAATTAATATATCATCACGGCATATTGCCAGTAACTACAACATATGTAGACATCGGTAATAATGATAGAAAAAGTTCCTTGACTGGATATATTGATGAGGTAATAAAAATTTCTGGATTGCAGTCACAAAATTTTATTTAAATTCTCGGGTCGACCGGTTTCGAGCTCCACATGAGCCTTCCTCACGTAGAACATTTGTTCTTAGTTTTTTATAAAAGTTTTATATAATTTATTTTATTTATTTTTTTTTATCTTTTGACGAAATCCATGTGCTTTATGTTGTACTTACGTTTTCATTTTTTTGCCATGTATCTAAAATTTTCTTAATTCTCATGTAAGTAATTTATAATTTTTGTTATTTCTGATTATTAAATTGTAATGTTTTGTAAATACTGTTCAGCTCGTGAGGAAGGCTCATGTGGAGCTCGAAACCGGTCGACCCGAGAATTTAAATAAAATTTTGTGACTGCAATCCAGAAATTTTTATTACCTCATCGATAATAATGACGATATATTTTACCGTGTGGGCGCTTACCAGGCGTCACCTAACGGGCACTCATAGCTGGTGTGGGGAGTGCACCACAGGGATCACTTTTGTGGGATTAAGTCTGCACTGGCCGGGATCGAACCGGGGTCACCACATTGACACCAGATACGCACACGGCCACGCGACCCCATCAATATAAATATAATTTTAAAAAGTTGTCTTAAGACAAAGATTCGTATATATGATGGCGTACAGTGCTTTAAAAGGTATGAAGTTGATATTATTGCTTGTTAATTATGAATAAATTCAATGACAGTTGATATTAAGTTTTATTTTCGAAGCTGTGAACACCAACCATGAATGGGGAAGTTTAACATGGTAAAAATTCTACATAACATACTATTTTCTCACAAATATAACACAAATGACTGCTGAAATTGAAATTAAAAATTAAAATTATTGCTCCACTTATTTATAATTAATATTTTTTGGGTAAACTCTAAGTATGTCACAAGTCAGTTATGCGCAAACTCAGACAGAACGGTGAAATCGAACCACTTGAACGTAGGTCGTAACAACACCTCAGTCTCAAGTGACCACTGAAATATATACTAACTGGAACTCGCATACTCTACCTATCAGCGTACGCTGCACTGAAGCCTCATTGAACAATAATGGCTGGTCCTGTTCGCGCCGAACCGAACCTAGCCGAATAACTCGTATCATAGCTGATCGCGTTCTTTTCATATTATGCTTCATTTATTTAAACATGCGCCACACGAAATAATTTCCGTCTACTCACAAACTATTTCGATGTTTGCCGACTACTCCAGCAGCAGGCTTTCAATATGCTTCACAGTCACGGTTCGTACACACATTCCAGTTAGTATATATTTCAGTCCAAGTGACTGATAACCGCAATCGCGTGCGTCAGTGTATAAGACCGTATTCTCAACTGAAATAACCGATAGAGGCGCTGCAAGCATTTTCAATATGGCGGATGCATGACGGTAGGTATACAATCTGTCACTGTCATTTGATACAATTTTGCTTGTGTTTCTTGAAAATGAAGCTAAATATTGTTCAGATATTTGACTTTCTAAAGGCTACTGATCATTCTAGGAATATTGTTGAAGGTATGATTATATATAATGTTCATTTACTACTTTATTTAAAATATTAATCTTGTAAACATCGAAGAAGTTCTGAATGCGAATCACATTATATTATGTGGAATTACCGATAACTATTTAGAAATTATAAATGTAGTATCACTCTGTCTTTAAGCAAGTTCTCTGTCGTCACAAATATGGTACAGCATTTTATTTTATTTCTCCGCTGAGAAGGAATTTCTAAAAATTTAAATAATCATAAATATGTTTCAAATATAATTATTAATAATAATACCTGGAAGAATAAAGTCATTAGCTGATAGCAGAAGCCCTGTTTTAACTAAAACGTTGTTTTAAGAAATGTCAAATTTCATTATTTAATAATAAAAATAAATAATATCAAATTTATCAAAATATAATTTTAAAGCAGAACATATTTTATATTCAAACAAATATTTAAAAAAAAAAAATCGTTCTATACAGATAAGGGTGAAATTAAATATTGAAATTTGAATTTGGCATTTTTTAAAACAGTGTTTTAGTTAAAACAACGCTTGTGCTACCAGCCACTGTCTTTAAAATGTCTCGAACATACTCTTATATACTTGGAAATTTGTTTTCCAGAACGTAAAACATACTTCCAAGCTTGAAATCTATCCAATGTTTGTTGAATGCCTGCATTTTTAGTTATAGTCACTTTATTTTTACCTATTTTTGGAAAAATGTGGAAACTTAAATGAGTTTCCCTACTCATAAGCGAATGACACCCCTATACGCAACACATAATAATGCTTTTACCGCGTTTTGCAACATTCTTTTTCGAATAAAAGAAATACTTTTAAAAAATGTATGCTAACATTATGTTGTATTTGCTCGCACCTACCGCCATGCACTAGTTTAAAATTTAGTCACCAGATGTCATATCGATTCTCTACAGTTGTCAATACATTGCGCCAAGCCTCTACCGACGTCATCACAGCTTAAAATCAGCTTTTCTGGAAAATCTGGGCATTTATGAAAAAAATAAAACATGTTACATCATTTACAAGTCATTTTTCATGGAATAAAAAAATAATAAAAAATCGCTAAACTTCCCTATTATTATAATTTTATTTATATTTCTTATTTTCTTAGCTGCGAATGAGCCTTCATGTTCAAATATTTTTTAAAAATTTGCAAGCGAATAAATCACATTTTTCACAATTCAGCCTAAAAACTAATAATCATTTTGGCCTGAAATTGCTATAAAATGCATGTAACCACAAGTACAGCCT
Organism: Ophonus ardosiacus; assembly: GCA_943142095.1. Classification (NCBI taxonomy): domain Eukaryota; kingdom Metazoa; phylum Arthropoda; class Insecta; order Coleoptera; family Carabidae; genus Ophonus; species Ophonus ardosiacus. The sequence goes on from OW964835.1 coordinate 36,897,011, forward strand.
TTCAGTAATAGTTGACTTAATTTTTGTAAAAAAATATATAAATAATTGCTTTTGCGCTTTAATTTAATGTTTTTATGTTATATTTGAGCTAACAGAAGATATTGCAACAAAAAATTCAGGGGTGGTAGGTATTTTAGAATTCAGCCTAAAACTTGGTCAAATTTGTTTGCTCATACATATTTTCACATTGCATAGAAGTTCCAATTTCAAAATATTAACCACTAAAATTATCGTACAACATTAAAAAAAACACTCACCATTTCTTTGGCCGCGTTCTGGAGTCGATGAAAATGGTTTCTATTCGTTTTCTGTTTGGCGATTCACTGGTGGTTGAATTTACACTTAAATGTTCCTCGTAACATTATTTTCTTGCGGGAAACGAAAGCAAATCACAGAGTTTTGGAATGTTCAAGGGTTATTCAGGTTAGGTTAGGTGAGCAGAGCAAATGACCTTGATATGACTCCGAAGTTCTAAGATATGTTTAACCTACTTCGAACACCTTGAATTATTGAAAAAAACAACCCGATAGGGTCGCTATAATATAATTTTACTTCTGAGAATGTATAACTATAGTAGTAAACTATTTCTCTCTTTATAATTATACATCTAGTTTGTTTTCTTGATTTGTACTTTTGTGATTTCGTGGAGCATCGACACCTGAATGATAACAGTAGACTAGCCTAACTACTGTTATATATTATCTTATAATAATAAAAGTTCTAAAATATCGAGTGTATGTATTTGTGTTAGGTACGTTAGTGCCATGAGTCTGGAAGAGAACGACTGACGACATTTTAGGCCAAGAACTTGCTTCACGGCCGAGTAATCCACAATAGCTTAATAATAATCCATAAACACATCACAAACAATAATACTTAACACATAATCACGACTTGCTATTCACTAGCGCGTCCCGACATCTTGTCTATGTCTACTTGATATTAACAGATCTACCTCTATATATAGACCAACCAGTTTTAAAATATGGTCAATATTATTGTTTGTGCCGTAAAAAAATGTGGATATTTACTATTAATAACAGGGATGATCGCTATTTTACACTTCTCATCTCAATATTACAGAATATATTTTGATTTTTCAGTTATTTATTATAATAAAACATCCTGTTTTTCTTAATATAAATTTTGTACGATATTTCTGAAAGAAAACTTATATACTGTATTAAAATATAGTACAAAATATATTTGTTTCATACTTTGTACGATTTTTTGAGTATTTTAATAAATAATTACGAACATTTTGTACCATTTTTAATGCTATTTCAATAAATAAAAATTATTACTTGTATATAATATTCTCTTTCAATTTTAAAGTTTCAGGAATGCCAATTTATTATTATAAGTAACCGAAATATTTGGGCATATTTCCATTTGCCATTTGGCGTTTTGGGGACTATATTTCGTCATTTTTCGGCAGGTTTTATAACGAAATTATGGTTTTCTACTTGGCAGGTTTTTCCAACGAAAATTATTATGGTTTTCGGCTAATACGAGTACCATTTGGGCACTTACAAAATGGTTTGGTCAAAGATGACAAATCATATTTCTGTTTGTAACGAAAATATGAATTCAGAACTCTTCTTTGATCTAGAATCTAGAGATCGTCTTTAGTACCTGTAACTTTTAAACAAATATCATTTTTTCATTACTAGCCTATTATTTAAACATAACCTAATCATTATTAGGATTGTTCAATTTTAACGAATTATATCCCTTTGTTCCTTCGGGATTATAATCTTTTTGCTCATTCAATAATAATTGATGCACTATAACTATTGTAAATGTTAATGAAACAATGTTTTCCGTGTTGAAAATACAAAACCAATATTTTTGTCTGCACTAAATATGGTATAGTTCATTTTTCTTCTGGTAGAACGTATGTTATCACTAAATGTTCGTATGAAACAAACCAGACGTGGTGGGAGAAATTTTTGACGTCTTACGTACGTCATAGATAGATCTGGAATCTGATTGGTAGTGATTTAAAAACATCTGCCTTTATTCGTCATATTGATATTGATGACGTGTATTTCTCTATCTCTTTTTTTACTCCTTTAGTTAGAAAGAGATGTATTGATTAGACAAACGCTTCCATTGTAGTAAATGATGCAAATACATGTAGGAGAGAGATAGATTATGATACTTGTTATTTCTTAGTCTACCTGGAGAAAAATGAATTATATCTGGTGCAAGGTTTTATAGTTTTTCCAGAAATACTATAATTGTTTTGAGAATGGAAAACTATTGTTTAAATTACTGGAGAATATGTTCAGGCTAATATTTTCATCAGAGAGTATAACATGAACTTCCTAATTTCTGGTTTTGACTAGTACTGTTTAAAATGGTTGTTGCGTTTATCGCAAATACAACTGAAAACCAAATTGCATTATATTTCATTTCCCGTAAGAAAATAGCGTTGATTTAGATAGGGCCCTTTGATTGGTCAGAATGCTAACCTAGTTAACAAAAACGAAAAAATTATCACTTGTCAGCTGTCAATTATCAAATAAAATCGACAGAATTAAGTGATATTTAACCAGGTTTTGATGTAATTTTTAATATTAAGGACTCATACATTTTACAGATAAAAATATTTTTATTTTTGCAAAGTTTGGACTCACGAATTTAAATTCTTTATTTAATGCATGTAAAAACGGTCAGCTCTCAAGCGCCATCTATTATTTTCTTACGTGAAATGAAGTATAGTACCAGTATTTAAATTATGGAAGAATATCTCCAGTTTTATATTTTCTAGTTTTAAGAAATATAATAATTGTTTTGAGAATAGAAAACAGTTATTTAAAATGATGGATAATATTTAGAAACTAATATTTTCGTCAGGGAATAACTTCCTAATTTCTGGTTTCGGCTAGTACCATTTAAAATGATTGTTGCTTCGCAAAACTGAAAACCAAACATTATTTATATTGTATTTGGGCATTTCGGCGTCTTTATATTTAAAGATATGTTCGTCAGTTATAGTACCATTTGTGTAGGGAATAACCTAATTTCTGGTTTCGGCTAGTACCATTTAGAATGGTTGTTGCTTCGCAAAACTGAAAACCAAGCATTATTTCTATTGTATTTACGCATTTCGGCATCTTTATATTTTCGTCAGATATGTACCATTTGTGTGGCAAATGGAAATTATGCAATTATTGGGGGTCTACTCGTATAAATGTTTAAAATTCTGTTTGAGATGAGAAGTTTGGCCGTTAGAGTGTTGTGTGTGTGCGTTGGTCTTTCATTGCAAGTGCGGCGGAGGGGGCTGCTGCTGACTAAGCACATTTTTAATAGCCGTTGTCTTGAGCAGCCGTTTGAGCATGCCAGAAGAGCCACGATGTTGAAGGCTCTTATGAGTGGTGAGGGAATTCTTGGTTCTGTAGCGCCGATGGCAGAACTCGCACACATACAGGGTGTCCGACTGCTCGTGCTTGTCCTGGAAATGCCTCTTGAGTGAGTAGTAACAGGAGAAGGTCCTTCGGCAGTAGGGACACTCTTGGGGCTCGTTTATTCCACCTGATGTAGGTGGCGGCATGCGATATTGTATCCCTCCTGTAAAACCGTTCTCAATTTCGGAAAGAGTCTTCAAGATATTTGTCTTCATTTTTTTCTCGCATCAAACACCAGTCAGTCTCTCTCTTTTATTTATATAATATGGTTGACAGGTGTATAGGTTATATAACTACAGACATCAGGACATGCGCAGTGCAACAAACACAAAGCAAAACTCAAGAAGAAGAATAAGAAGCAACATATCAATCAAATGAGGGGTTATATATATAAATATGTATAAAGCTAAGGTTGAAAAGTTAGTGTGTGTGTCTTAGGCTGGACCTTAAAAACGGTCAAGTCGAATTTTAACCGTGGTGCCCCTTAAAGTGGTTCCAAATATATCTAAAAAATTGTTAATTTTTACCATTTAAATATCATTTTGAAACTTCATTTTTTGAAGCAATAGGAAGTTAAAAAATCCACTCAATTTTTGAATATATACTAGAATGACCCGTCCCAGTCAGTATTCATAAGATAATTGTATTTTACAATTATGCTGAGAATAATGATTGGGATTATGGGAATATTGAGTAGATTTTTTAAAACTTTTATTGTCCCGGAAAAAATTCCAAAATGTGTCAAAACCTAATTTTATTTAAATGGTAAAATCAAATGCATTTAGGTACGGTCAAATATTTATATTAAGAGGAAAAGTTACTCCTGTACTAAAATATGATGCGAAAATTCAAATAAATTGTTCCTGTACTAGACCCAGTAACATTTTATAAAATAAATACTTATACTTTTAATATTAACCTGCATTTTTAAAAAATAATAATTATTTAAATCTATTAGGGCCAGTTTTACAATCTCTGGTTAAAATATTAACTGTCAAATGACATATTGATCATTGCTTAATCCGATTCAATATTCTTTATTTAACTTATAGTCAAAATTATAACCGGCGATTGTAAAACTGGCCCTTAGTATTTGACGTTGATTTCAATGAGAAAACGACAAATGCTACTGAATTTTCGTTTTCTACCTAAAATCAAAATCCAGTATTAATGGATTTAATTATTTTATTTTTTAAATGCAGGTTAATATCGGAAGTACTGATGTTCAACTTTTTTCCTTCCCGCCAACCTGTGCGGTGTTACCGCTTCTTGATAACTCATAATTTTCAACATTTGAATTTTAGTAGAGGAACAACTTTTCCTCATTGCCAGCACAAATTTTTATGAATTCATTTAGAACCAGTTTAGGGGGTGCCCGATTAAAATTGGAGTGGACCCTTTTTAAGGTGCACCCCAGCGTGTACTGTTTTGTAATAAGTATACCTGATGCACGGTTTCTGATTCGGTTTCGGGAACGCAAGTTAACCAAGTCCTAAAAGAATTTAATATCGATATCGCCAGGGCGCAAGTCGCCGGGCCGGGACTTGTGGTAGGTGTAGATATGCGTCATGAGCGAGTTGCGAGAGCAGTACACCCGTTCGCAGATGACACACCGGTATTCTTCCTGGCGTTCCGCATGCTTGTCGGCGATGTGCCGCTTCAAGGATGCTTTAGAACACAACACTTTCCCGCACAACTGGCATGTGAACACTTTCTTCAGCGAGCCCCCTGCAACACAGCAAAAACACTGCTCGCCTTCCATAACACCAACGCACAGCACCACATAACACTTCCTCACCAGAAGAAGATCAGTTATACACCCCACAACACCACTATTCGATTCAACGATTATTGATTGATTGATTGATTGTAACGGTAAAACATCTAGACCTCCACAATATATCGCTGCCAACATTTCTCTGTTTAGTTCTAAAGCCCATCTTTCGTGTTCGTCCTTCTTTCTTTCCTTTTTCTTACAGATTTTCTGCTTTCTGTCAAATTTGTTTCCCCACCTTTTCGTTATCCATTTGCCACTACACAAAAACTATAATTCTTCTTATACTTTTGAGCCAAAGTATACTTCACTTATTATTATCTTAGACCAGGAATAGAGGGGAGACAGGGCATATTCCATAGACAAAGAAAGATATATATTAGACCGAGCTTCCCTCATGGCGGCAATGTCCAGCTTTGTGCCGAATTGAATAATATCGAGACGCTAATTCTAGTGTAAATTCTACAACATAATGAAAAAAAAGTAACTACGCAGTAACTTAAAATACGTATTTTACATCATTTTTTCATTTCAAAATAATAAAGCTCAGTCGCCCAATAAAAAGTACGAACTATATTTAATATACATTATTTTTACAATAATTATAATAAATATTTTCTTCAGTTGTAGTGAATTTTATTTATTTATGCTGACAGCCTAGCAATCAGGGCATCGAACCCAAACCTGAACCGAACCAAAACCGTAACATTTTAGGGAACCCAAACCGAGAACCGAACCTCAGATATATTTTTAATTGAACCTGAGTCGAAACCGAACCGAGTATTAAAATTCAGGTCCGGGGTTCAACTCCGGTTCAGGTTAATTTTAAGTTCGAAAAGTAAATACAGCCGATAATCGACGTCTTAGGCGTTTGCGTTGCTGTCTGGGCTGCCTTTTCGTGAAAATTTTGTTCGTTTCTTGTTGCGTTTTGAGTAAATTCCGGCTTTCATTTTACATTATTTCGAACCTGAACCGCGAACAAAACCGCAAATTTTATTAATGCTTGAACCAGAACCGCACCCGAACCAATCTTTCAAAAAACAAATTAACCTGAACCTAAATCGAACCCAGTTTTTGGCGGGTTCGATGCCCTGCTAGCAATCTGTCATTTCTGTTAGTGAGAGTTTTTCTTTATTTTTTTGGTTAGTATTTGTTTACGAAGCTTGTTTTGCTATTTGTTTCATATACAAATATATTTTATTTTTAAATTTGTTTGTTTTCAGCATTTAGGGTATACATATGTCTATATTTTGTTAGTTTCAGAAAACATATTTTTCCTATTTTGAAATTTCCCGCCTTTCTATTAGCGTCTCGTTATGGCGACCATCCATTCTATTTGGCACAAACTCCTAACATTGTAAACTCGGTCTAGTATATATCTTTCCTTGTCTATGGCATATTCACGCGTATATTTCCAAATCATCTCTGCGATTTTGACCCTTATTGAATCAGCTGGAATAGCTAGTCGACCAGTTAAATATTGTTATGTTACAGTTGACCAAATCTAAATAAATACTTGATTATCCATAACATAAATAAAACAATTTAAAACTAAGAAAACTATGAATCAAACTAAAGACGTATGTATTCAAGAACGTCAGAAGTCAAAATAATGATTGATAACGTCGGGTGACGCTTGTTGATTTTGAAAACTTATTCGTTCGACTGCACACGTATGTAACACATCTGGTCGATTGGGCTATTGCAGCTGACTTTGACGTTTCAATAAGGTCGAAAGTTGCTATGATGATTTGGAAAATCTTCTTACGGCGAAATACATAGCATGCCCTGTCTCCCCTCTATTCCTGGTCTAAGATTATTATACAGTGTATTAAAAAAAAAATCCTAATTTAGAGCACGCTAAGAACAAAAAAACGTATGTTAATTTGAAAGTATACCGTGAGTATTTTTTATCGTGAAACATTGGGTTTGTCATATCCATGGTTACGATTATTTAATTGACAGCAATGTATTTGTGTGTCCCATTTAAAATGAAACATAGGGAACGAATTTGACATTTGACAAGGCGTCAGTAGAGGTTAATTTTGTTTAAATAATTATATCTGCTTTCTAAATTAAATTTAGTTGTAGAAAAAATATTGTGTGCACCTTGTGCCCGAGTGATTTTCTGACTTGTGTAAATTTCTTACAATATTTAAATATAATACTTCTGCCAAATTCATTCCATATGTTTTAATTGAGACAGGCAATTACATTGCTGTCAAGTAGTAACTTATAGGAAAATTCAGCGGTTATCTCTCATATTGACAAGATGTCATTAGAGATTAATTTTGTTTAAATAATTATATGTTTCCAAAATTAAATTTAGTTGTAGAAAAAATTTTGTGTGCACCTTGTGCCCGAAATATGTTCAGTGCTCTCGAGTGGTTTTCTGACTTTGTTAAATTTCTTACAATATTTAAATATAATTCATCTGTCAAATTCGTTCCCTATGTTTCATTTTAAATGGGACACGCAAATACATTGCTGTCAATCAAATGTCGAATCGTAACAATGGATATGACAAATTCAATGTTTCACGTTAAAAAATACTCACGGTATAATTAAATGTCAATTTGACATGAAACCTAAAGAAAACGAAGCTTTTCTTCTTGAAGGTTAGGGTCTCAACGTCTCAACACACGAAAACTTTTACATAGCATTCTTCAAATCACGACTTAATCTAACCCATGAAGTTGCGCGTAAGGAAATGCTCAAATATTGACTTGTGCACTGTTAGACAAGATGGCTAACGAGTACACTCCGGAGTACAATCTTTAAAAAAAATACTACCAATAACGTAACTTAAACGTAATTCATTTTATACTACCCAGTGTACTGGTCGAACGGTGCATATGTCGAGATTTGATCATTTCGGTACGCACCAACTTCATGGGCTAGATTTGCGGAGTCGAGAAATGCATAAGTCGTGATTTGAAGAAGACTATGTAAAAGTTTTCGTGTGTTTAATGCAAGCCCTTCTTGAATCCTTATTTTAGAAAAATAAATAATCTTTTCTCCTTAAAACTACATTTCACGATTAATTTTGACAACTTGACTTTTAAACTAGATAATGATCAGACATACGTTTCTGTGTTTATAGCCTACTCCGAATTAGGTTTTTTCTGAACATACGCTACTTCATTTCATTTAAGAATGGGGTAGATTTGTTATCCATTCTTATCTCAAACGATGTATACATAATTTTTTCCCACTAAACAACTCCAGGGTCAAAACCGCACTTAACGAATTATGTATGTAGTATAATTCGACAGAGACTGAAAGTACATGTTTAATATAGGGGGACATGGTTTAACCACAGTTTCTGGACTCAGAATAAAACGATTTAACTAAACTTACCTATATCCAAAAGTGCACCGTTTAGCCAGTATTCTGCTTCAAAGTTCTACTACACACAATTAATTTTACTTATAATAACGGATCGCGTAGTTCGATTTGAGTGAAATTTGGGATCCTATGGATATAGCTAATGTTTTAAGATGGTATGTATGAAACTTGGGTGTCACGACAATAATTAGACCATAACTTTTTAATGGCAACGTTAATAATATAAAATTGTTTTTTAGGAAGAGAGAAAGATTCAATAGTAAACTTTTTTGTCTCTGCGTAAGTTGTAATATCTGCAATGATTTTAGACAAAAAAAAATGTGACATAAGTACGGCAACATTTTAAAAAAGTCGGTTATGAGGCAGACATTACTCAACGAGTTTCCTGTTGGTGATTGAAAATAAGATCACCGCGCCAAAATGGCTTTAAAAGTAACTAACGTTGATGGGATAAATTGACATTTAATAATTTCTTTTGTTCTTAAATGTGTATTATTAAAACGTATTATGTTTCTAAAAGTAAGTAATATAAATATAATGAATAAAATTTATGCTTATACAGCCATACTAATGTCACATAATATTAATGTATCAACGATAGTTCCGCGAAATATCATATTGCTTATTTACAATGTAGAGGCACTAAAATAAGAGTCTGGTCTGGACACGATCTATATCCGCCATGTTTATTCATTTCATCGCGATAGAAAATATAGATGATAGATACGAGTATTATGCGACAATAAATAATTGACATATTCCAATGATTTAAAGTACTTACCCGCTCATGTGGCAAAACAGAATAACAAGTTTTTGATTTTATTATATTTTTATATTTGAAAATTATACTAATTATTAATATTTCTTCCAATTATATGTAATTTACAGCTATAATTCTTTTGTGAAACATTATTAAAGGTAAGAAACACAAATAGTTAAACGTTAAATTTCAGATGTGACAACGTACTTCAAAAGTATAAATTTTCTATTTAATTAATAAATGTGCGAAAAACGACCTCTTGCTCACGAAGTGTGAGAGTTTCAGCACGAGACGAAGTCGAGGGTTGGAATCACATAAGAGGGCAATTGGTGTTTCTGCACAAGTAGCATCCTATACTTGGTAAAATATAAATAATTCAATTTTGATAAAGAGTAGAACTTTAACCGCATCCGGACCACAATAATCGGTCACATTAATATGTTCTTTGTATGAATGTTATGATGATTTTGGACAAGGCGAAAGAAGAATGTTTTTAAAGAGTTAAGTGATTCAGTGGAGCTCTTACTTTCATCCCATTTCTTATTGTTTTCGGGTTTTTGCTAACCCACTAAGTGGGAAACGCGTGATTTTATTTATGTATGTATGTAGAACTTTAAAATAATTACAATAGTTACTTTAACTATAAATGGAAATATACAGGCTGATTCAAAAAAAGTATAAAAAAAATAAGAGCATATGATACTGACATAAATGAGTAAAAAGAGCTTAATCAATCTGATCTTCAACTGTTTCCGAGATAAATGAAAAATCGAAGAAAAGTTGACAATGATAGTGATCGAACAAAATTTTGTCTGTCAGTAGACTATAAAAAACCAATAAAATTTTATATGAAACATTTTTCTCAATTTCTAATAGTTACAAAGTTATATGAAAATTAAATATTGGCCAAGGTCGCCACATTTAACTTAATACAATTATTTGATTTTTTTTTTTTTAAACAAGCACATCTAAGATGACCTCTGAAAGGTAAACAAAAAGTTTTTTTTAATTAAAGTTGTAAGTCTTATACTTTTCAAGATAGCAGAGGTAAACCCCGTAAAAACTCATTTATTTACACTTATGTTGAAACATCCTGTATACAGGAATAAGTAATTACCAAATATTTTGTAATTTATAAATCAAAAAATGCGTATTTAAATATTAATGTTATATTACAGTTGGCAACTTGTGTGAGAAATAATTTCTCACACTTTACCCCACGACTGAGGGAAATTAATTACTTTCGGGCTTTGTGAAGTATGAGAAAAGTGCAATTTTTTGTAGTGGTCGTAGAAAAATACATTTTTTCTACAGTAAATGAAGCTGATGATTGATTGAAGTACTTTAAAAGAAATAATATCTCATTTCTTATGTCAGATATTCAAATTTAAATAATGGCGGGACGTGAATAAACATGGCCGACCAATCTCCTAGCCCTAGCCAATCACAACTTGCCGTGTCGTATCCAGACTTTTATTTTAGTGTCTCTTTAGAATCGCCAATAGGAAATACCACTCGACCTTTCGTATAATCGATAATTTTAAATCGACTTAGTTTTAATTTGAATGACCCCCCCGCTGTGAATAAAACACACCTAAACTTATATAGAAATGGATCAGTTTGTCACTATAATCGGCTGTTACAATTACAGTATAAGACTGCATCATTTTCTTATTCTAAAAAAAAAAAATATGTCTTCATCCGTGCAATAACCTGGTTAGATATTTAAATCTTGTAGAACATTGGTCAACTTGCGTACCCGATCTTTTAGGATCGAGAATTGTGTAACAATACCTGAAGAAAACACAAAACCTGAAGAACGAACACGTTTCATCATTTCCCAAAAATCTAACTGAAGTTCTACGCTGTTGGCAACAATAGCTTGGAGGTGCCTTCTGTGGTGTTGTGGGAGTATAACCCATGTTGCTAGCACGTGGTGTTCAGCACACGTGTTCGAATTATATACCCCCAACCGTTGTTAAAAATTGGGCGTACATACTTTTAAAAATGTTCATTTCAATAAGTCATTCTCAGTGACGCTACGCGAACGTGAAGTGACAGGTATAGGGCGAAAGCAAAAAGAAAACACAAGCTACATACAATACAAATGTATATTGTTTTGAAAACATAAATAAAAATCATGAGTACAACAAATACATAAAATATCATATTGCATATCATCCAACATCGATTCATGCGCCATTGCAAACTAGAGATACAGAGTGGAAACCAATTGCTTCGCAATAATAATTTGCTTCAAACTACTAGCAAAATACAGTTCATCAGTCTTATAAAAATAATTCATAATTTTGCTGCTCTCCTAAAAATTAATTTTATTTAGTCTCAGTCTTTATAACAACAAATAAAAGTCCTGATCTCTCTTCTATATATTTTTTTTTGTCGCTTTATTTGTTTTTAATAAAGTTAATTATAAATATATTTGCTTATATGTATAATAATAGTTAATGTTATATATATGTATATGGAAGTATTTGTCCCTTTCACCGATAGGTCCTACCTATATCATGTATGTATAGTATGTATATAATAATGCTATAATAGTATATAACCAAATTCACACAAGAGGACGATAACAAGAAATACGACTATATATTTCTTCAAATGTAATTGACGTTCAAGGTACACCACAATCTGCAGATATTCAAGTTAATATTCAATTAATATAAAATAAAAGACATCTTCAATAGGATCCTCCACCATTTTTACCTTCCGTCACCTTTAGTTAAGGAAGGTATTGTTTTAATAAAAAAATTCAATGGTGAGTATGTTTTACGATGATGCGTGTGTGAATATTTTAAAAACTAATAACTTTTTAATGCTGGGTTTATGCAGGCAACTAAATTAAAAAATTAAATTGTAAAACTAAACTAAACAAGTAGAAACCATTGTTATCAATGACAACGTTTATGCAAATGAAATGAAGTATTAAACTAATGAAACTAAATTAAGAAGTTGGCTATTTTCAACTTTTAGTTTAATTTTATAATTTCTTAGTTTTGCGTCTGCGCCATTCGCGCACTTATGACAGATTTTCGCACCTAACCTATGAAAATGTACGATGATAACAAAGTTCCAGCAGAAAAGAGCGACGAAATATTATTGGACATATTCAACAAATTGTTTACCTTTATTTTTTTTATCCTATATAAATACGTATAATGTATCGCAAATTCGCCTATAAAAGTTAGATTATACGAAATGTCAAATATAACATTTTGAATTTTAATTTACTTACTAAACGACGTTATTTTAGTTTAGTTTCTTAATTTAGTGGCTTAATTTAATTTCATAACTTACATGCTGCATAAACGTAGCATAAAACCTAGTGTTAATATGACCAGTTTTCTAATATGTTTTGCTGGAGGACTCCAATGAAATTAGTAGGCAGCGTTTCTAAATTCAAACGTGTTTCGAGATCGTTTCGTAAAAATATTGAAACACAAAGGATTTGTTTAAAATAAGTATCTATAAATATTGTCCATAAAAACATTTGCCTTTTCTCTAAAACTGTTTTAATGTAGTCTGTCTCTAGTAATTCCACCTTGATCGGTCAATAAAGTCTAGTCGATTCATTATACGTTGAGACAAACTATACTGAAGTAATAGTATATATACTCCATTTGGATTAATTTTGATAGTTCCCAACGAAAATTTGGTTGGTTGTTTGAATGCATATTAATCTCTATGACTAAAGAAATTTTTATTCGTCTTATTATTAAATAAATATTTTAAGTTCATAAATCGAACCTTATATTACATATTTATATAAAAGTATAAGGAACAACGTCAAAAACATGGTTTCTGACCAATAAGAAGACAGAAAAATTTCCCTATTAGAAAAATTCTTAACTAAAACGTAGATGTATTTATAAAAAAATCTATAAACACATAAAATTAAAAATGGGGTATTCCACCATAACAAAAAAATTTAAAAATTCAATTTTACTTAAAGTATAGCTCAAAAAATAATAGTTAAAACAATAAGAACATTTTTTAAATTATTACTTTACGAGATATTTTACATTTGCTAAAAGGGGAAATTGACGTCATACAATTATCTGTGACGTTACACTGATTTCTCGAAAATAAAATACTGTTAAATTAGAAACAATTAAGATTTTTTAATAGTATGAATTGCTTCAAAACTGAATGAAGTTTTATTTAAATAATAAAAAGAAATTGAGTGGAATACCCCATTTATAGTGAAATGAGCTTTTACAAACTTCCTCAATAGGCAATCTCATAATAGGCTAGGCTTATGAGGGTTGGAATATTAATAAATATATCTACCTTAGGCGGTATATTTGATTTTATTCACAGCAAATGGTAATGAATATAAATTAAATAAGAAGCATGTTTAAGCATGCATAAGTTCATTTAAATATCTCGTCAAATAGAAAACAATTTTCTGTGATTTTGCGCAAATTCTTTGTAACTGGGCTGCGTTCCAAAATCAAGAGTACCGAGTAATGGAGTAAGAGTTACGAGTATGATGACGTAATTTAAGAGTGTAGTGTGTTTTCGAACGAATGAGAGTTTTGTTGGAGTAAAATATTGGAACTAAATTAAAAATAATTTTAAAGAATTAGCAAAACTGCTTATAAATACAACATTAATGTCAAACCAGTATTACACGCGCGCTTTTATGGAGCACTCTCATAAAATAATGTGAAAGTACCCTCCATAATACAGATCAATGTGTTTACTTATGTTTATTTTCAACCAGAAGCACGTTTTTTTCCTCAAGAAGGCAAATTACTTTCATATATTGAAAATCCTCAGCATCCATGTTTGAAAATATTGTGGAGTAATTTCTGTACCCTCCTCGATAGTAGGGTAAGTAGAGTATGACTTTGGCGTAAAATCTGACTGTTTTGGAACAGGTTAAGAGTAAACTCTAAGAGTAAGATTATTAGCTTTGGGACGACTCAGTAATTTCGTACTCTAATGTAAGGTTTTGGAACACAGCCCTCAAAGAAATCCCGTTATTTTTCTAATAGGTATTCAAAACCAAGAACAAAATATTTTTGTGGATTTTACAGGGAGTTAAACCTTCCTATTAGACAGAGGAAGTTCTTGGGTTCAAGCCCAGCAATTTTTTTTTCAAATCACATTTTCCGCATTCAATTTTGGGTGTGCCAGATTTTTTTTTTTCAAAGTGCACATAAGATAACGTTAGTGAATCGTTCTTAACACGATTTACTTTATTCTAAAACAATAAACATGAGGAATAAAGTACATAATAAATAATAAATTATCAAATTACATAGTTATCAATAATCAAATTTAGAGCCAGTTTTAGAATCTCCTGTTAAAATTTTAACTCTGTTAAAGAAAATTGAAAGAAATGAACTATCAAGCGACAAAGTGATCATCACTGTCAATTCGATTTAATATTGTTTATTTAACTAAGGCCCGATTTTTCCATCTGTGTATAAAGCGTCAGTTAACTACTAGATAAAAGAAAAAAAAAATTGCATCATATAATGGGGCCATTAAAAAAATTGTCAATTTTTTTTTATAAAATCATGAAATCTATCTCATTTAACAAATATAGTAATATATAATAATTTAAATGATGCGACTTTTCATTCATAAATTTGCTAATAAATTTGTGACGTCGCGGTTTCATACTCACACAAAGACATTTCTCTCCCACACACACATACACATTTACGATCCACAACATGAAACAGTAATCTAACCTAAAATTGTGACAGCTGACAGCAAAATATACAAGAGAGAAGATTATTACTACTTTCTATTTCTTTAAAAGTACTAGTGCAGTATAAGGTATGTAAATAAACCATTTATTTAAAATACCAAACCAAACAATCATAGTTCCAAATTAAACCGGTAGAGCTCGACTGTTATATCCGTGAAATTGTGTTGTCAGCCGTTGAAATATTTGAAATTAAACGCAATTTTTAAAAAATCATATCTCTGACTCTAAAGACTTGTAAGGTGTTAAACATACGTCTACATATTTAATTTGACCTATTCTTTCAAGAAAAAATAAATCAGAAAGTGTGAAATGATCCCATTGACAAGTATATTATTGATACATTTTAATTTTATTTGACAGGTAAAATTGAGGCGTACAATGAAAATTATAATCGGAGATTGCAAAACTGGTCCTTAATACTGTTCATTTATTTGGAAGTTAAAATTTTTATACACACTTATAAACTTCATTTATTGATACCGCATGCTACTTTTGAAAATTTACTAGTTACTAACCTGTAAAATTTTTACACGTTAGTAATTTTGTTGACATATGAAAATTGTGTTTTGTTACTGTCATATATATTAAATATTTGTCAAATTGATAATTATGATTTATAGCTATAATTTTTACTTGTTTCTGTAGTTTTATTATACCGAGAGTTTTTTTATATCAGTGAACATGGGCGTATGTCATTACCATAGTTACATTTTAAATGATTAACAGCAATGCATTATCGCGTTTTTTTTAAAACTGGACATAGAACGTGACATTTAGTATATCTGTCAATGTCATCAAATTGTCATACTTCAAAATGTATACAGTTAAAGAAAAGTTCAAATTGTAAATTGGAGTAATTATAACGAGTCTACAACAAGTTTCTGACTTATGTGCATTAACTTTTAATAAGCGACCCAGTCCAACAACTATAAGAAAAATTTACAATGACTACAGAACTAAAGATGCGTCAATAAACAGCACAAGAAGAAAAACAGACCAAGTACTGTAGTTAATAGAAAGAAACAAGAAATTATGCAATTAATTGAAAGTGACAACACCCTGGCAACAATTTTTTTTCTGAAATTAAGAATACTAGTATACAAGGTTTTAAGACAAGAACAGTTTAAGAGTTTTAAATATCAAAATCACCAAGAGTTATTACACAACGATATAGAACGAAGAAATATCTTTTGCGAAGATATGATGAACAAAATTAATAGTGGGGAAATATTAAGGGATCGAATTTTATTTACGGATGAAGCGACATTTTATATTAATCGGGAAGTAAATTTACAAAATTGCAGGTATTGGAGTCGTCAAATTTTTCACCTATATATACACCAGGTATTCCCCCAACGCTGGATAGGATGTGGTGGAGAAGTGGAGTGGCCTGCAATGCCACCAGATCTTGCACCAAACGATTTTTTTTTCTTTGGGGCCATTTAAAAAATTGTATTTACAATGGTGACAAAATAAATATTGATCAATTAAAAAATAGGGATAAAATATAATTTATATGAATTATTTCTTGCCTTAGGCTTATGTCAGAGTATAGAATTATACCATACAATTTGAAGTTTTTCTTCAACTGTATACATTTTGAAATATGACAATTTGATGACATTGACATATACTAAATGTCACGTCCTATGTCGTTTAAAAAAAAAACGCGATAATACATTGCTGTCAATCATTTTAAATGTAACTATGGTAATGACATACGCCCATGTTCACTGATAAAAAAAAACTCTCGGTATTTTAAAAATACGTATATTAATTTAAAAATATTTTGATATTGATTACTAGCGACACCTATAACTCAGTTGGTACTGTAGTAATATTATGTAAGAAAGAAATAAAATGGCGATGACGAATACATTTTTCTTATAGTTTATTATTGAAAAAAAGGAAATAAATACGAGTAAAAGTGTTTTAATTTAACAATAAATATAACATATAACAGTAATACCCGCCCAAGGCTTCTGCGAAATCAATTAACTGACAGTTTTTGGTTATAATTTTAAATTTAATTTACTAGTGAGTAACAAATATTTTATTATTTATAAGTATTATACATTACACGCCAAGTAAATGTTTTACTACCTCAAGGAGGTGAGATTTCCTACTTTCAGCAGTAAAAACAGTTTTACGTGACTTGTAATGCAAAATACTATAACAGGGCCATTAAAACAATTTCTTTGTAGGTTCATGAGCGTTCGAATCGATCTCGAAAGTTCCGCTTCCAATTAACCCATTTTCGGGTGTGCCAATGAAATTTGTATTGCCGATATATCTGTAGGGTTGTAGGCGCTTACCAGACGTCACTCTATTCCCCGGTATTATTCCCTTGTTGTATGAATTTGGTTATAAATAATATTCAAATCGTTTTGCTTTGCGTTTGCTTTAAATAATTATTTTTGTCTCCGATGATAAATGCTACGATGGTTGTTGAGGCTGTTGAGCGTGCGAAAGACTTTGTGGCAAAGAGAGCACACGGCGTTGTTGAGCGGCTGTAGATGCTGCTGCTCCTTGTGGCGCTTCAGAGTGAGTTTCGTGCTGAGCAACTTGCCACACACGTCGCAGCGGTGGGATGCGGCCATTGGCAACGGGAACGCTGTCCACACAACACACAGCCAGGTATTACTTTTGATTTGATTTGCTGCCAGAAGAGTAGAAACGCGCATTGCGTATGTATGGTATGCTATGCATGGCCAGCATAAGGCCTCAGTAGTGGGATGCGGTTAGGAATCAACACACAACATTCTCAACAACCCTCATAACACCTACACCGAACGAAATTATCAATTATGGTTCAATTCAATTCACTGACTTAAACACAATTGCGATTGTGCTTCCCAAACGACAATAAAAAGGCCCGGTTTACACCCACATCTTGCTAAGCTAACCAAATACTAAATTATAACTATATTCCTACTAAAGAGTTTAGTACACTTCATGTAAACACTGACACACCAGTCCAATCAGGAACGTTTCAAAGCTAGTACCTAACCAAAGTAGTTAATTTGACTATAAGACATTTTTCCCTTGATGTAAACCATGGAGGTATGAAACAAATATGGAGGGAGCGTAAAGCGATACTATGGGCGAGGGGAGTGAAGCCTAGTGGGGACGGACGCATACATGTCTTGGTCCCGAGCTAAAGTGGGGATCTCGCGGTATTTTTGAAGTACGAAATACGAAAAACGTGTAACTGAAACAATATCATTACTTTTTTTTTTTGAAAAAAAGGGATTGACTGATAATTATATTTCTTATGAAAATAAATTTAAAACTATTTGGAAATATTAAATATTAAAAGTTACTTCAAATATATACTAGACATTAAATTACAGTAGTAAATAATTACTAATCTTTTATTCACTACAATTTGTAAAAAATAAGCTACATAAAATATGTTGCGTCTAAATAAAATGGAAAAGGTATAAGAGTACATTAACAAATAAACAATTGATTTAGATCATTTTTGTTATAAAAAAACAGTATTTTAGTAGCCTGTAAACAATGTTATTTTGTTAATTCAAATTCAAATATTTTGGGATTTATCAATATTTGATTTTGTAAAAAAATTTAATTAAATGAACTATGCGATTTTACAGGGACCCATGTTCAGAACAATGTTCATGCAAAGTAAAATAAATGTCTGTATTTATAAATTTTTTTAAAACATTTAAAGACATAAGTTATAGCATTTTTGTATGATATATTTTCCTATCGTCTTCTTGGCGTAATGTAATATCACATTTTGTGTACACGTTAATAACATCCTTATTATCTTATTATAGAGTTTTTTGTAAACACCTTTTTAATAAAGAAGTAACAATAATAAAAATAGTCCACAATATATTACTTTGCACAACACACCAGAAAATTAAATCTCAACAAAACTTTGTAATGTACACGACACAAAATGACAGATGGTCCCGACTGGTAGTGGGGAGCAGTTGGCTTCATTTGAGTTCGCATAAGCTACCTCCATATTTGTTTCATACCTCCATGATGTAAACGCACGAAGACCAATTTGCCAAGTTGCGCATGCGTATTTTCCATGTTTTCAATTCTTGTTTGTTGACAATGACAAATTGGGTTATACGAATTACTTGTATTATACACAACGTAGTTAAAGTAAGTTATTTTACATAAAAAATCATTTGTATGAATTATTCTTGTATTTAATTAACATATTTCAATAATTCAACAATTATACTTTTAAAAATGGAGATTCTTCTTACCAAATTATAACCAAATGAAATTTAATCTTGCAAACAAATTTACGATGTAAGCACACACGAACTAAATTTTTATTCTGGTTAAGCTATGGTTAAGTCACAATATAGTATCATGGTGTAAACCAGGCCTAGTTTTCCATGATCAAAAGTAAAGACGAAACCATAAGGGCAGCTATTCGCGATGCAAGTTTAGACGTCAGTGGTCAGCGCTACTAGTGAACTTGTTTGGAGGGTATTGACATCTGTCAATCTGTTGTGTGCTTTGTAATATTTTTCGGAATTTCTCTTATATTTGTGTTATTATACAAGTTTAAGTGCTTATATATACAATTGTTTTGTATATAAGCGTCGTTTTCATCTATCTAGTATTGATATTGGAACTTTTATTGTAGGTAATACTTACAAGGTTATGTAATAATTTCATTGTGATATTTTTATATCATTTCAGTTTCATTGAATGTTCAATAACATCGTAGTTGTTATTATATTATTATTATAAACCTAAGTTTATATAATAATTAAAAAATTAAGCGAAATTACACAAAAATATGACAAAGTAAACACGAGATTGACAGATGTCAATACCCTCCAAACAAGTTCACTAGTGGCGCTGACGTCTAAACATGCATCGCGAATCTTCTTTGCCAATTTGGATATAAGGAGCAACTTAAATGGTTCAATAAATATCGATGACTTAAACTTCAAAGCACAAAGGTTGCATGTCCATTTTTTGCGACAATTAACATTTGAAGGTCACACCAGTATTATTGGCTGGTACCACAAACCTTGTTTTTAAAATGCCAAATTGAACCATCGTACCAATTTGTAACCAACTGTTTACATTTATCAATTTTTTACTTTCAGTCACCGTTAGGTAAGGAAGGTATTGTCTTTGGTCAAAAAATTCGATGATGAGTTTTTAAGGAATAAGACGTTTTAGGGTCCCTACTATACGATTTTACTATTTTTATGATGATGTCTGTATATATGTGTATGAGTTTATCGATAATTTCGTGTCCGATAACTCCAATACTACCATTCCGAAAATATAATTACTTCGTATTCCTGCTCTTTGCATCCAAATGAACATGTGATTATAATACCCTCATTTTAAGATTTTAAAAAACGCAGTTAAAATCATTTTTTGGCATTTTATTTTATTATAAATATTAAAGAATATTTTATTCTCTATACGATTTGATTGCATTTTATACTTCATATTCCATGGATATAGAATTAAAGAATTACAAAGAAATTAAATTTCATAAATCAGATGTCAATTGCAATTTACATAGTATGTTTGTGTTATAATTTTGCTGGAAATAAAGAATCTTTTGCAAGCAACTTTTTGTTTGGAATTGACAGAAGGTAATGTGCTGTTCACATTAGATTTTTTCGTATTGAAATATTAAAAGTCATTGACATGTATCAGATATATTTGTATGTTATTAAAATTACTAGAAAGCACTAAAAAATTGAATAGGAAATAGTGCTTGCTTTATTTCTAGCACAATTGGCTTAAAATTGAAGCAGAAATTGGAAAATGTTTTTAAGCTCAATTTCCAGAACTTGGCCAAGTTCTTAAAATTGACAAATGTTGTTTAGTTTAAAGAACGATTTCTTGAAAATATTATTTTAAAGCAGAACATAGTTTGTATTCAAATAAATACTTTGAAAAAAATCGTTCTTTAAATAGGAAATTAAATATTGATATTTGACATTTTCAAAACAGCGTTTTCCAAAGAAGGCTTGTGGTACCAGCCATTCAAATTAAGAAAATGTCATCTTCTCCGATTTGGATAGTATACTCGAGTACGAATTATAAAAAGATTGGTGAAAAATTCACTGATTTCAATGGGATCTTTTGGATCAATTGGTTAGAGCGTTCTACTAGATATATAAGTTGTTAATTAAAATTCCTTTGATCCTTAAGGCCTATTTGTGCGATTTAAATAATTAAGAAAATTTGGTAGATCGTGGAAAACAAATTTGGTAGTGAATCTGGGATATCAATAGACCTATGGGCCGTAGTCAGAACACGGTTTTATCCTCGGTTCTAAGTCTGTTTTATGTAAAACCAGGACGAAGTGTTAAAACCATTTTAAAACCAAGCGTAGTCAGTACATGATTTTAAGTCGGTTCTAACAAAAATCAGGATCAACGTAATTTTGATCTGGCAACGTTGAAAACAGGTGATGTTTGAGGTTATAATTGACACAAGTAAGAAGTGAGGTTACGCATTTATAAAATATTAAATACGGAATAAAAATTTATTATTAAAATATATAATACTGTTTTCCTTTAGAAGAAAAAATGGACAAAAGGATAGAAAACTAGCTACCAGAAGGAAAAGAATTGTTAATAGAATGTAAGAATGAATATAATATTATAAAGAAGAAGCAGAAAATATGGAAGCGAATAGAAAAAAATTTAAAATTAATGGTTACAAAAAAAATATAATGCATTAATATAAAATAAAATGAAGGCTCATTCACTGATTTGAAAATAAGAAATAAATAAAATTATAAATAAGACTTTATGGTTGGTATACACAGATTCGAAAATAAAAAGTAAATTAATATCAATTGTCATTTAATATATTCATATATAACAAGCAATAAA
Source organism: Ophonus ardosiacus (assembly GCA_943142095.1). Taxonomy (NCBI): domain Eukaryota; kingdom Metazoa; phylum Arthropoda; class Insecta; order Coleoptera; family Carabidae; genus Ophonus; species Ophonus ardosiacus. The sequence goes on from OW964835.1 coordinate 36,918,921, forward strand.
TAAGACTTTATGGTTGGTATTCACAGTTTCGAAAATAAAAAGTAAATTAACATGAACTGTCATTTAATATATTCATAATTAACAAAGAATAATATATAATTCAATATCCGAAAATCTAACTAGTGATTCTTGTTCTTCTTTGTCTTCTACTTTATGTAATTCATCAATATCAGCAAAATATTTTCTACACCCGCCATATTTTTTGTATAAAACACCGGAAAAACTGAGATGTGCTGGGTCTTGGCTCGGTTTTATGTTGACATTGCTACTATGGTAACTAGACCTAGAACCAGCTTAAAATCGTGTTCTGATTACCGATTTAGAACAAAAGTCTAGAACCGAGGATAAAACCGGGTTCCGACTACAGGCCATAACTTCTACATAACAGACATCTGACTCGTACGCTATTTTGGAGCCAACTATCAGTGTTACAATATTATTAATCATAGAGTTTATCCTCAATGACGGGTTGTTCTGCTCCAAATTGTACACATCATTTTAGAAATGGTTATAATTTTTACATATTTTAGTTTGTTTTATTACTTATGTAATATATATATTCTGTCTTAATATATAATAAATAAAATTCTTTCTTCTGTTTTATTTACTGCGTTTACATGCAGTTTTGAAACCGTTTTGAAAACGTTTTTAATTTTGGAAACACCAAGTACACATAGTGTCAAAACGGTTATAAGTTATCTCAAACCAAAACTAAAATTAAAAAGTAAACAAAAAATAAAATGGAAATAATGATAAAGCGAAATATTTGGAGTGAAGAGGATTCTGTCACTTACATGACCCAAATGCTCCATTTTCAAAACTGCATGTAACCGTAGTAATTGGAATATTTTGGAATAAATTATAATCATGAAATAATTGATAATCTTTATTTATATATCCCCCACAGATACGTAGAAAAGAAAAAATGGTTAGTAAATTGCAGATGAAAAGATTGCCATACTCAAAAAGATTTATTTAAGCTTGAATTATTTTATAATCGTTAGTCAAACACCAGAAAATCCAATTAAATTTTATAGTTTTCACAATTAAACTCAACTATAATATGACAAATGTTGAAGTTATATTTAATTTTGAAAAATAGTTACTACAAAAACTTATAATATCCACTTTTATTTCATAATTTACAACGTTCATTTTGGCTCCAAAATGGCGGATGTCTCAGCTGTAAATACATCTAAAAATCCCAACAGCCTGACTGATTACCGGAAATATTTGCACATCAAAGAGCATAAACGAAACACATAATCCCATAAAATACAGAATATTTAATTTTTAAGGCCCGATATTTTCATCTCCGATTAAACAGACTGTTAATTTAACTGTCAGTTAAAAGAAAAACACAGAATCGATTTTATAGTCAAAATTGTAAAAATTACTCAAGTGCCAATTTTTCAATGCCACATTGTTTTTATAACCGACGAATAACTTAACCAGCAGTTCAACCAGAGATGAAAATATCGGGCACTAATGAATTAGCACTTGTAGGAAGAGTTTTAAGCACTTTCAAGCACAATAAGAAAACTATTAACTTTGTTCATAGAACGGTTTGAAGCCGTCAGCAACAGTCAGAGGCATACGCAGTTACAGAAAAGCGTTCACAGAGTCACAAATTTCAAACTCAAGACTACTAGTTGGCTGTTCACAGAAGTTTTATGACTGATTTGGGAACTGACTGACAACGGTCAGAATAATTTCCAATTTGGCACGAAATTTTTAGACATGCGCATTTATATTTTCAGAAGTTTTGACATTCTGACATTTGTTTTCGTTTGCAGAAAATAGACACACAATTGCATTTTGCAAGAGCGCATCTTGCGGCAAAGCATAGAACTAAAGGTTGCTATGGTTACTACTTGCAAACAAAGACCTGTCATCAGCAATAGACCTCTACACTCTAGCCATCGTTTTAGTTCAGGCCTTCTTAAACTATGGGTCGCGTAGCAAAATTCTGGGGTCGCGAGATATTTAATCTCAAATATTCAAATACACGATTACCACTCAACGACTGCGTTCGAATATATTCGAGCGAACAAAGACGATCAGAATCCCTTTTTATTTATGTTATTGTAAAAAAGGCAATTTCGATATAAAATAAGGCATATAATTTTTGTAACTATAATAAATAAAATTTTACAATTTTTCATGCAATTTTTAATTTTAGATTTTTGTGTGTTTCAAAACGAATTCTAAAACTATATTTTTTCATATGTATATGTATATTGTTACTTAATAAATAAATGATCAAAAAATATTAATTTATCTTTCTTTTATGGGGCCGTGAATGAAAAAAGTTTAAGAAGCCCTCTTTTAGTTGAATAATCGAATGATCTTCAATATTATCGAACAAAAAAGGTTGCCCCACGCACACTTTGTGGTTTTAAACTCATTTTTATTGAACACAACGAACAAATCACAAAGAATTAGCTTAACAGATACAAACATAATAATAATAACAGATAGAATCACGGAGCGGGACGTGATGTCAATTCTGTAAGTGTCTATTAGGTATTAGGTTATCTATGAATAGTGTATTCCGAATGAAAATGGTTACGGTTTAACCACGGCTCGACACCGCATTGGAAATGGACCAGCTAACAGTTAACCTCAACTTGACAAATTTAAAATACTTGTTGAAACTACTACTGCTCATATCACCTGCGCCAAGATGTAACCATACCACAACCGCCGATCTAGCGCGGTTACAAAAAAGTTACCAGCTTTCAGTAACCGCGTTCCGAAATTATAACCAGTTACTGAAAAAGTAACCGCGGTTAGCGCGGTTCAATTTCGGAATACACTAGAAATTACTGTTTGCTAAATTAAAAATAAATTTATATTTATTATATTAATAAATATTTTAAGGTGAGTATATTATTGCAAAATAATAAACATACCTATTAAAATTCTCTTAATAATAGATGACGGATATAGAAAGCTGCATATCCACCACAATATTTGACTTTTTAAATTGTTTTTCAAGTGAATATGATGATTTTGAAATAATGGCTATTAGAAAAAACCCAAAAATGAGAATTATGTTAAAATGACAATATTCCAGTATTCAGATTCTTTTGAACACTTTCAAACAAATTGCAAATGATATTGCAGTAGGATTTACAGTTTCACAGTATTTCCATTATCAAGCTGAAGAAAACGGCACACTAGATGCTTATAAATGAGTTTCTATTATGTGTTCTCAAAAAAATTCAAACCGTTCGATTTGCAACTAGTTTGAAATCGGACATGCTAGTGCCGGATTAACCATGAGGCGCGCGCCTCAGGGCCCGGGCCTGCTAGGGGCCCGGCTACGGCACCATTTTGTCGAGTTTTTTTTTAGAGTTGTGCTTTATTTATTTTATGAGTTTATTTCTGTTGTAGTTATTTTTCTTTTCAATTTATGAAATAAATTATTTTTTGGGGTTTTATGTTTTATTCTAGGGGCCCGAAAATTGTTAGCGCCTCAGGGCCCGGGCCTGCTAGGGGCCCGGCTACGGTACCATTTTGTCGAGTTTTTTTTTAGAGTTGTACTTTATTTATTTTATGAGTTTATTTCTGTTGTAGTTATTTTTCTTTTCAATTTATGAAATAAATTATTTTTTGGGGTTTTATGTTTTACTCTAGGGGCCCGAAAATTGTTAGCGCCTCAGGCCCGAAAATACTTTAATCCGGCCTTGGGACATGCGCATTTGATCTCAAACTCCAACGATTTAAAAACAGTTCTATGAACAAAGCTACTGTATTTGTATGGAATACCGGGATTATTCAATTCACCTAAAAGTCCCGGTAGCCGACAAATGCCTTATTTTGTACGCTAGGTTATTGTTGTTGTTTTTAAAGAAATATACCAGCTAAGTAAATTGTTCGTCGATTCCCCGGGCTTTTTAAATGTATTGATAAATCCCGAATGTTGGGATTGAATCCATTGCAAAATATAGTTAATCAATTTTTTAAAGTATCGTGCTAAGTGCAAATATGGATTTAACCAAAATGCATTTTCAAATCATTATTTATAAATTTTTAATCAGCCTTAAATTAATTTGACAGTTTTTGAGTCCCATAATAATTAGTTTGACAACCATGGCAGTTTTTAAGTCAGACACAAGCCACATAGCGTTGAGTGGCAACAGTACAATTATTTGAATATATCTATATAAAAAAATAGTTGACCATTCCTTTAGGGGAAATTTTTTATAGAATAGTTATTTTGGTGTCAGTAATCTGTGTTTTTTTTTTGTCAGTGGGCTACATATTTTGTGTATTTAATAGCAATCTCAATACGTTTACGATTAAAGATCAGTCTTACATCAATAAGCTTGCTAGAATTTTTTCATTGACTAAAATGTATACCATTTAAATAATTCAAACTGTTATAAAAATGAAAACTCAACTGACAGAATCAATAAACATTTTGTCAAGTTAAATGTTTAAAATTCATTGATTATTAATTAAATGTGAAACTTATATTGCGGGACACGAATCTTGACCTGAGAGGTAAAGGAAAGAAATGCTCATATCGTGATATTTCATAAACGCCGTCAAATAAAAATTATTACAGTAACTTTGTGCTTCTAACTCATTTGCGCACGCTTATGATCCTAATGGATCCGAGTGTAAACAAGACAGGAACTGAAACGAACAGTAATTGTACAGATCAAAAAAGGCTGCGTAGCTCTGAAACTTATTTGGGCAACTGTTAAATGTTATACTAGATATGCGCGAAGTAAATTAATTGTATTTCGTGTGGATTTAACCGGAGCGCATACATTAGACAGTGATTTGTGCTAACATGTTTTCCATTGTTCATCTTTCGTGTCCCGCATTATACGTTGCTCGAAGGTGCCTTCAACGTTTAATGTCTTAAATTTTTTTCTTAATATTCTACGGATTACGGATCAGAAAATATCAATAAAATTTACGAAGTAAGTTTCAATATTAATTTCTTGACAGCATTACCATCGCAACAACTCATAACGCCCTTGGGCATTATTTATTATATAATTACCCAGGAAGCAGTTGGACATTAATAAATTTAGGCTCCTGTTAAAGCATAATAAATGATCTTTTAAACAGCATAAGTTTTATTTTAATCTGAGGTATAGTTTCTAAAAAAAAAAAATAAATAAATTTGAACTGCAAAGTGGTTTATATCTACACATGTGAGTGTATAATCATAATGTGAAAATGGATTTTTTAGATTTTGCGTTCATAATGAAGTCATTACGATACCCAATTGCGTATCGTAATGACCTTCATTTCGATACGCAATTTTTTGTTTTAGAAGGTTGGTACTAGATGACATTTACTTAACCCTTTTTTACGTAATTTATTTTTAGTTAATTGATTTTTTAGGAAGTAGATTATTTACAGTGGTCTGAGTTATATTACGTAGCTAAATTCACTTAAATTTTTTACAAATTTTTCAATTTTCAATTCACTTAAATTTGTTCGTAAATATGAAATGACATTCAGTGTTACCAACTACAACATTTCACTTACAAATTTCCCTAAATTAACTCAATATTTTAGTATGTAAAAGCCGCAAAATATAAAAAATAACTGAAATATTTTTATAAACGAGCGTGAAGCTGTCAAAATTAAAAAAAAAATTCACAGGGAAACCGCTCATAGCAGCTGTAGACACGTGTTTCGCTCTTATTAGAGCTCATCAGTACAGCATAGCATGTTAACAGATGGACATTAACTGGAAATAGTGAATAGAAAATGAACAAATTGTAACAGTACCTGTAAGCAGCCAAATACACATTTGTTGCTTTGAAATAAGTTCCACCATTTGTAGATAAATATTACATCGCAGCAGAGGCAATACACAAAGCAACAAATGTGTATTTGGCTGATTACAGGTACTGTTACAATTTGTTCATTTTCTATTCACTATTTCCAGTTAATGTCCATCTGTTAACATGCTATGCTGTACTGATGAGCTCTAATAAGAGCGAAACACGTGTCTACAGCTGCTATGAGCGGTTTCCCTGTGAAAAAAATTTTTTTAAATAAAAAATAACTCATTTTATAAGACTTATTTTCGCACTTGTCAATTAGAAAACTCTCCAAGGCTCGTTTTCTAAATTTTGACGCGTGCGAAAAAAACATGTCTTGTAAAACTTGCTCTTTAATATCCTATTTTTAATCGCAAAAACTGGACTTACAATGTTTGTGCTTTGAGCCATCGATATGTATGTCTCTAATTCCAAAACGACGAATTTGATATGGTCTATCCAATTTGCTTCTATATTGTTGAAAGTCCTTACTAGGAGTCACTTTTGTGCTATTTGAAAATTAGAAATAGTTGCCAATTTAGATATTTCTAAAAAGTCTTTTTTTGGGAAGCCATATTATTAATTTTCTTTAAGCCAGATGTATTTTTTTTATATAAAGTCTTATTCAGATTCGTTGTCACAGAACGAAGACAGATGTATTAACGTTTGCTGTTTGTCGAAGACAACAGCCCCAGAAAAACTTTGAAGACGAAAAACCTGTCACCTTTACGAAATTCTCAATCGCCAATTCAAAACGTGCACTTGGGAAAAACGGCGTAACTATTTTCGAAATTTTTTCATGGCTATGAGAAAGAACTAATCTTGCACCTTCGAAAAAGCACAAGACGAAGAGGTTATCACATAACTTTCTAATCTTTTATCAAAGTATTGATAAATTCTTATCTATCTTTTTATTGGTTAGGGAAGTTTGTGTTTAAGCCAGTGAATTGAATGTTCCTTTTAAGATAAGTATTTTTTTAATGGTTTATTATTTCTATCCGATCACTCTAAGCCAAATTGTCCTAAGAATCTATATCGATATTTCCTGGCGTTCAAATGTGATTCAGGAATAGTTTCTTTTTATATATATCAACAACGTATTCTTTCCTTAAGTTCCTGTGGTAAAAAACAGCGATGATGATTCACATCTTTACAAATGAAGATGCAAGAAAACTAACGAAAATAAAAGATACAACCATTTTGGTATAAAAATTTTGATAACACGTTCATAAAAACGCTACCTCTATTTCTACAGGAAGATTTTTATATAAGGGTTTGTCCGGTTACATCAACAAACAAATTATAAGGCCTTCACAAATGGTGAGAAATATCAACAAATTTATTTCGACTAGTTTAAAATATAGATGTTATTCAAGTATTGAGTTACATTGCGAGCTTTAATTCTGTTAGGGCCAATCTTACAATCTCTGATTAACATTTTAACTGCCAGTTAAATAAACAAAACAAATTTATAATTGCTGTTAATAATCCGATTTAATATTGTTTATTTAATTGGCAGTTAAAGTTTTAACCCGAAATTGTAAGATTGGGCCTTAGACATTGCATCAACAAGACTTGCACATTATTCTGTTACAGTGTTGCCTCTTTTTTCCAAGATAGGTTTTACTGTACGCATTAGATTTTGGTGAAATTTTTCATATTATACCAAAATTAAAGAGTCTTGATAGAAGATAAAAACGGACTAGATTAAATGCCAGTATTATCGCCAGTCACTTGAGCCACAGTTTTTGGTCTAACATGTGTCGTAAGTTTCCGGAAAAAAATTAAATGGATGGAACAATTAACATAGCTTAAGCTTTAACAATCATATTTAAATCAGGGCTAGTGGCCCGTTTTTTTCTATACAAGGAACATAGGTTCTGACTTGCCCGGTGAGTCTTTGGCGAGTTTTAAAATTTGTTTTGCGTACCATTTGAAAAATCATTCTCATCGTTTTCAATTTGGGGCTCCTACAGATTGTTATATATCTTTCTTGTAAAAAACGCCCAAAAAGTTTCAATATAAAATTTAAACTAAAAGCAAAGTTTTGAGATAAAATAATGGTGTATGGTGCAATTTCGAACGCAGGTATCTCTAGGCAGTACTTTGGACGTGTTAGAGGTTTATACACAAAATTGCCTGCCGAACTTAAGTACTTGATTTCATCAATTTACATCATGTAAACGAAGATATTAAATTTTGGTCTGCCCCAACTTCAAGCCACTATACCCGAACAACAACGCAGTGCTTGGAGGCAAAAACATACCCAGGCAAGACCTACTGAAACTTTTAGGCGTTACTTACAAGATAGGTGTATACGATATTGTGTAGGAGCCCCAAAATTAAAAACATTAAGACGCAAGATTTTTGAAAATAAATTTAAAAACTTGCCAAAGACTTATGGGGCAATCAGAACTAAACTTTGTAATGTAGAAGAAAATGGACCACTAGTTCTGTATTTACATATGAGTGTTAAAGCTTAAGCTATGTTAATTATTGTAGTAATTAGCAGATTCAATATATGTACTTTTGCACTATCAGGTTTTTAAAAATGTTTTCTAACAGGGATTCCAAAGCAGTAGGCTTTATTTACAAATTACTAATCGGTAAGTGATGTGTCTAAATGCACCGCTGACCTTTAAATTTTAAGCTAGGCTTAAACAGAAAAAGGTACTAGCAGCAATATTCAATGAGGTATTGCAAAAAAATATTAACATGTCTATTTTATTTGTTAATACGAATATGTTAACTTCGCAGTTTTATTTAATATAAGTTAGTATAAAAGTTTGTTTATTTGGATTAGAAAAAACAATTTAAAGTATTATGTATTCAGAATGTTGCCAAATTGTGACGTAATCAGGTAGAAGCCAATGAAAAACAAATTGCGCCATAGATCCTACATGATAAATGGATTTATCACTACGTCTTATAAATAAATACGCATATTTATTTAAAAAATTAATACACATGTCTGAATGCGGCTAAATGTAATTAATATATAATTAATTTAATTAAGACGGTATTCTACATATTTTATAATAATTAAATTTAAAAATTTCGATATGTTTAGGAGCAATCTATATTTGCAACGTTTATGATTCTGCTGACTGACAACTGACTTCTTTTCTCATTCTTCGCCACTGATACAAATATTTTTTTGCTAATTTTATTAGTATTTTTGCACGTATATACAGAACAAGTTTTCCGACTCATGTTTTCGACAAATAACCTATATTTCTAACATGAATTTAACGTTTAAAATGTCAACAAACGCCACGGAACATATTGTTACCTTATTGGCTTGTACCAGTTAACCTGACGTCAGTTGGCAAGGGGAGAAGTGGTGCAATTCAGCTGTTTTCCCGAGAATATCACTTTTAATAATTATTTTCTCTTTTTAGAGATTAATTTGAAAAAAATAAATATATTTTTAGTTTTCTATCAACAATGTAAAGAAAAACAAATCGTGCAATACCTCAGTAATCATTTGACGTTTCGTTTTGATACGATATTAGGGAGTTATTGCAACTTCTAAGATGAAAGAACGTAAACGTTAACCTTATGTAGAAAACACTTTATTTTAGAAATAAAGGACTTTAAATTTCAATGTTTACCGCATTTAATTACTGTATTCACGCTAACGTTAACGCTAAAAGCAACACAAACGAGGTTACATCCACACTTTTCACCGAAACATAACCTCAAAAGATACAGACGCGTGACGTTAAACGCTCGTTATTCCATTGCACATAACGTGTCTCCTTATTCATATAACGTGAACCTTATCAGTACGCATGCGCACTCGGACTGTCACGTTATTTTTGCGTTGAAGCTGCAATAACTCTCTTTGTTAATTTAAGGAACACTTAAATTTGAAGTGTCAGCGATGCAAATGGGCATGTATCACTTACCGATCAGGAGGCGGAGGCGAGAAATAAATAAAAATAACCATCAAAGCTTACTTAAAATTTTTAATGTCAAAATAATTTTTAAATCTTATTTTTTTAATTTTTATGCAGTCAGAAAGTACTCTTCTACTGGTATAGGATGTTTTCGATTCACATAATCATCCTCAACCGGTACGAAGCACTCACTACCCTTAATACTTAAATAACTAATTTCGTAAACTATTGTATCCTCCATTTCAATTTTTTCTCAAAACTTATGTGATACATGCTTCGAGCATATACTGACTAGAGGCCGCCTTACGGTGTTTATTGTGATCGGAACATATGTGGAAGCCGTGGTGTATTGCGGGCTGCGTATTGAAGCCGTGGTGTATTATTATCTTAATATTTGTACTACCTTTTTTTACAAAATAATAACTAATTGCTGCATTTGAAATATGTAAATCACCTTTATGTCCAATAAATTTCAGTCTATTTACTCTTACGTCATTATTAGCAAGAAACCTAAAAGATATATCCCAGATACTTACATATGAAACGAAATATCCGTACTTTTTTGTATTTTTCATTAAAATTTGATATACTCAGAGATATACTCAAAAAGTACACACAAAAAATAACGTTAAGTTACAGTAAAATGACAAGTAGTGATATATAACACAGCAAAATACTGTCCACAATACACCATGACTTCCAGCCTCCCGCCTACATATTTTCCGATCACAGCATTGGTAAAGTCTGTTCGCTCCTAGCTGAAACAAGCCGATAATTTATTACCCCAATAGTTATTACCACAAACCATAAACCAGTTTCTTGAGCCTTTGTTCATCAAACGGCGGTCAGTTGTAAATGGAGTGTTGAACAAGGATTGTATTCAGTTCGTTTTGATATATGCGTTTGTAAATTTTTAAGAGAATTTTTTGAAATTATTTTGAAATGTATTTACAGCTAGGTATTATCATTGCATAGGTATAATTAAGAATTACCTGGAAAGACGTTTTCGGCTAATGACATTGTTTTCGGGTTTGGCCATCATCATAATTTCTAGGAATTATTTAATCTACTATTCATTTAAGTCACCCTTGATTGAATTTCGTTCCTTTATAATCCCAGTTTTCTTTCGTTTTACATGTAACATTAGTTAGCAGCGGTTGTAAGTGAAATTTTAAATATGGAAATGTGGAGGCCCTGGGATGTCGACAATGCTTCTGCCAGTGTTAGTGACGAAGTCAATACCTGTGACACCGATGCCGACGTTGTGCAAAGTGAAGAAGACACAAATTGTTTTAAATATTTCATCAACGAACAAACGCAGCAAGTTATATTAAATGTGTATAATCATTTTGTAGAAGTGGGTGAAACGAATGCTCTGAAAAGAACTTCGATTGCGACAAAAACGTCTCTCGTATCCGTTCGTCGCATTGTAAAACGAGGAGTTCCAGTTAAAAAACGGAAGAGGACTACTTCTGTACTTTCAAAAATTGGTAATTTTGAAAAAGAAGTCGTTGAGAGAAAATTTGTATATATTTCCCTGACAGTCCTAAGCCTGTAAAAAGTGTGAAGTTGCCATTATTTGATTATTTTATGACGAGTATAACTGTATACTTGTAATAATGACATTTTCCCTTACTTATGCAGATTTCGAATACGTCCCTGTTCCACACTACCTGAGGATTTTCTATTTGTTTGTGGTAATATCTATTGGGGTAATAAAATATCGGCTTGTTTCAGCTAGGAGCGAACAGACTATATAGGGAATTACTTCTCTAGTCAGTATATGCTCGAGGGATACATGTTATTATCATCCGTCATTTGACTCATAATTTTTGATTTTTCGACGCAGTAGTCGAAAGAATTTCGTTGATATTTCTCACTGTTCGTGTAAATTTTATAATTTGTTGAAAATGTAAGCCGGCCGAACTATTATGAGCCTGGGGAAGAGGATGAAGAAGAAGGAAGTTTGGGCAGACTTCTGCAGTACCCTGTACTCATTTGTAATTTCAGGGAACCTTTAGGGGGGAATGAATACGTTGTTTTCGATATATTAGGTGCGTATAAACGATCTCCGTATCTTTTTCAGTTTGTTTCTAAATTAATTTAAGGGATGATGATAAAAGGGATGTGGCATTATCAAATCATCCCTTTCCCTCTCTCCTTTCCGTTCCTTGACGTTCCTATGGTAGATGCTCTTGTGATTTCGCAAACTGTTGAGGCTGCTGTACACGCGCTTGCAAATGTTGCACACGGGCTCTCTCGACGGCCGCATATGCACGTTCTGAATGTGGCGCTTGAGCCGCGTCAGGCTCGACAGACTTTTGTTGCACGGCTGGCAACGGAACTCGTCCATACCTGACAACAACACGCCCCAACTTTAGACTACTAGCCAGATGTGCTAGGGTATGGTATGAGGTTTACTATTTACGTAACGGGTCGGGTCGGGTCGGGCATACTTAGTAGAGTATATAGCGATAGCGGCTAAGAAGCATTATATGTACAACGCCACGGTTATATCCCTTCCTAAACGAAACATACACACACAATCACTCAACAACTCACTTCAAATCAATACCAATATACGGTTCTTTAATATACCATACAAATACACAATGATATGATACATTATGTACAATACAAACGACGATATTGTTTATATTCACGATATACAGAAAATGTTCTTCTAAAACATAACATATGTACAACAAATTTTAATTCAAGGTTTTATAATATGTATAAATCGATATAACGATCACTTGAGCTTCACGTCATTGATTTCTGAACCGCAATAGCTATTTGTGCATTAAGAGCGCAAAATGCGACATTGTCGATTGAGAGGTTGTTGCCGCGCGACGAAGGAGCGCGGCATTCTCTCGAAATCGACAATGTCCATTTGCACTCGAAACACACACAAGATTTTTTCTACAGTCGCCACAATGGGGTCCTCCTCCATAACAAAAAATAATAAAATGTATACTTTATACTTACAGTACTGCTCAATAAATAACGATTGGCTAATACAAAAGATACGGTTTAAACTTAAAAAGGCTTTTAAATGATTATATCGTTAGATTAGCCAACTATTCCATAAAAAAAAAAACAAAATTAGAGTGTGGAAGCAAGGATTTGTGATGATTTGATGAGTTTTTGTAGCAAAATGTGTGGTTAGTTGTCACGCCTGTCACACTCAAAAAATTAACAAATATTTCAAGGAATTTGTGATTATATAGACATGTATGTGCATTGACTGACTTCTCGCAATTATTTAAGTAACGAAATAACTAATAACTTTATTGTAATCAAAATAAATAATTAACTAGAAATCAGATGTCAGTACGACTCGCAACTATCCTACCGCCATCTGTGTACAATCATTCCTATTACTAAACATAACTGTTCACACAATTTATTTTATATTTAATTTTATTTTATCGTTATTTTCCATTCTTCTTGAGTTTTTATTCAATCTAATCTAAGCATTTTATACTTTCGTTTTTGTCAATGAATGCCCTATTTCATTTTCACAGCAGTGTGGCATTTTTTTAGGTTATATTAAATACCGACAGAACATATGTCAAATTGACTTGTGAACGTGATAAATGTGTAATTATAGTGCCACTAGTTCCTAACTAAACATTTTCATTAAGAATGTAGACAAGTGACATTTCTCAACATTGTATACTTAGAAATTTGGACAGCGAGCGTTTTTACTACTCTGTCGCGCATGAGCGGCAAAGTGACATTTTGAGTTGACAAAAGAGAGCGCAAATGGCTACTTTCTATAGTGACTGTAGAAAAAATATCAAGTAATTGCATATTTATCTTTGTCTTTCTTACTTATGGTTTTGTAACAGGGCGAGTGCTACAGCAATGAAAAGCTTTATTAACTTTATTAAAAACTCTTCTAAATTATAGTTTCAATATCAATATTTCAACTCTGTTATATTTGTAAGTCAAAATTCTGCTTAAAAATAATGAACAATTTTCCCATTACTACTTCTTCTAGGTGTCCGCCGTTTAGACATAGACTGGTAGCACAAGCGAGGTTCTAGTCTAGCGCCGATGCAACGAGCTATAAGTAAATATAGAGTGGCGCATCGCATGCTGAACGCGTACTTTACCCGTACACAGTTGAATGCTTAGGTCGGCGGCCATTACTATAACTGAGCGCTCAGCTCAGACGCTATACGTTGTTTTTTCTCAGCGCTTATTGCACTATTTATTAAAAATGCCCGCACAGTGTGTAGTTCCTCAGTGTGGAAACAGACAAATTAGAAATAGTTGCAAGTCGTTTCACAGGTAAATTTTATATTCAAAAATTTTAACTCAAAGTTTTAATTAGCGACGGATTTACGATTTTACCGTCTGTAGTCTGATAATAGTTTCTCGCCTAAATCCAACAACGAATATAATCAATTTATTTTTATGTAATTACTGATATTTATTATTACAATCAAATTTTCTTTATTGAAACAAAAATTTCTGTTGTAATTAAAATAAATACAAGAACAATTATTATAGGTAATCAATTTTATGTGTAAATAGTAGGACTGTTTCTACAGATATTCAAGGAACTAACATTCGACAATTTTTGACCAAAACAATCATATTTAAATGTCAATAAAAACATTATTTTCTATTTCATATATGTAGTGATTATTTTCACAATTTTGTTTACTTTATTTAAAGAATATGTTTTTGTTATTGTATTTTATATGTTATATTTTTTATATGTTATTATTGTCATAATAAAATATATAATTTAATTTTCACTATTTTCGTTTTTATGTATCTATCTACCTACCTTGCTACTTTTTCAATGTATTGTATTAATGCAGTTACATTTTTCATATTAATTGTTATTTATTATCGTAAAATATTATAACAAAATAAGGATTCACAGTAAAAATTCTTAAATTATATTAATTTATCAATAGTTTCACATCATCCATATTATATATCTGTGAAACTAAATATGTATTAATTTATTTCGAAATATGATATATGTCAGAATAAAACTTTTCGCCACAAATTGCATTATTTATATTTATAATTCTAATATAAAAGGTAAATTATTTCGTTAAAAATAATTGAGAAATATTACTGGTAGGCTGCAACCTGCCTGGCAGGTTATAGTAGACATGGCGTCCAAGTGTGTACGGCCAGCAGCGCTCATCCGCCACTCTATATTTACTTATAGCTCGTTGCGCCGATGCCAGACAATAGTACCAGATTCGTAGCATGAGCGGTGTGTTACGGTCATCACGGTTCTAATTGCCTTGGTTACAAGCACGTAGCACGTAACAGCGTTTATTTAGCACCGCGGTTTGGAACTGCGTTAGGCAAGACTATTCTGTGGTTCTGATCGATAGGTATGCCATATTCTACAAATATTTTCATTGCATCTTTATAAAAATGACAAATGCAATAATGCAATTGAGGTATTTGAACATTTTAAAGATATTGAAAAAGTGCAAGAATTGAGAAGACATAGAAGAGCAAGAACTAGATTACAAGAAAGGGAAAAATTTATTTCAGTTTTTTATCGAACATTAAATTGAAACGGAGTTATCGTTTTTCTAAAGAGAATACCAGATTTATTATTTTAAACTTGAAATAAGAAAAAATATAATTGATCCTCAGTTACAAGTTTTGGTTGCTTTGCGATTCTTTGCAAAAGGATTATTTCAAGAAAATAATAGTAATTTATATATATAATTTAATTTTCACCGTTCATTTAAATTGATTGATTCTAAAATGTGTGCTAAGTCGTTGTTATGGTACTAGTTGGTACCATGCTAACACCGGTGTTAGAACCGCGCTTGTGCTACCAGCCTTAGAAATTGATAATTGTCTGTAAGTTATTGCCAATCCATGTGTAAGGTTGAATACTGTATAACCTTTCACCCTGCACCCCTCAGATATGCTTTATAACCGTTTGTTTTTAGTTAGTTTAGTTTAGAGATTCATACTAGAAATACAAAGGCAGAGTCTGTGTTGGTCTTTCATGTTTGTCGTAGGGTGCATTGACATCTTTAGGATTTAGTTATGTTTAGTGTAGTCATACTAACGAATGGAATTATTCATTGTAAAATTGCACAAATTTAGATTAGGAAGAGTACCTACTGCACTGTCAGACAGAACCACAAAAAAGTGACAGCACAGTAGACACTCCTTTAAGATTAATGTGATATACGGTTTGTTCGCACAACAAAATATGCAACTAATTGCAAATTTTTCAATGCCCGTAGTTTGAAACTGGTTTCAAACTGATTGGATATTTTTTGGTTGTGCGAACAGAATTAAAGGTTATTGTTATTACTACCATCACCATCTGAAGTGAACAGAAAGGTTTTTATTTTATGTTCGTTGTTGTTGTTGGTATTTGTCATAGTCTCATAATGAAATTATAATCTTACTATATTGTTTAAAATTTACTTCGTACGTTTATTTCTGGTTCTCTTAAATTACACTCAAGAAGCTACATGACAATTTAGTAAATATTTAGTGGTTTGGTTGAATTTATAATAAGAATTTTGGCGTTCGAGCAGCGGTAAATCACAAATTCACACTAAGAATTCGGTGTTCGTGCAGCGGTTTGGAACCGTTGGGGACGGTTTGAAACAGTCAGGAGAATTTGAGGATTGTTTTCAAATTTTAAATCCGTGACATGCGCACTAGCATTTCTAACGCCAAATCGCATGAGAAAACTTCGGTGACTGGGTTAATAAGGTTATTTCTTTTTAATTTTTAAAATGTCTGATTTAAATACATCAAGCAGTGACTCTGAGTCGAGTATATCAATATCTTCAACGTCATCTGAAAATACCTAAAAATACCTGTCATGATTTCAAATTAATGCCCTAACCTGACATCTGCCAAACACCAAACAGCTGAGATAAACAATACAGAAAACAGCTGGCGTCAACAACAGACAACTACCGCCGGTAAAAGTAACTAGCGAGTTCGAGCAACGAAAATTTCAAACTAATTTGAAATTATCAGAGTTGGGCGCATGCGCAGTACAACTACGTCAAACTGTTGCAAATTGTCTGCTCGAACAAAACTAATAAATATTAATATTCCTTTTCTCTCGCTTTGGCTAGTACAAGTGCATGCAGGAACAACAATGCTTGCTAATAGCGAGTTCCTGTGCTCATGCCACAAACTAAAAATTTCTTTGGATCCGCGGACTATTCTGACAGTTGGAAACTGATCAGGGATTGAAATATTTTGCTGAACGAAAAATTATTTTAATCGTAGATTTAAAATTTGTTGTGCGTTGTGCGAACATTTTTAAACTGATGCGCATGCTCAGAATGGTTTGAGACGATTTTTGACTGTTGCGCGAACATACCTATTATTGCCTTGTACACAAAACTCTTTGGATCTGCTAGTAACCTAGATCATTATACTAGTAATCATTTTTACATCATTACCAATACCATTTAATTTATAGGAAAATCAACATCAAACTATAACATGAAGCTCAAATGATCGTAATCCCCCCACTATATATGTATATTACCTTCCGTTATCTAGGTAAAAATGGCTATTTACGACAATATGTATATAATTTCGGAATTTTAATGTATTTCGAATTTCGTCCCTATTCGCGATGCAAGTTTAGACATCAGCGCCGCTTGTGAACTTGCTTGAAGGCTATTGACATCTGTCAATCTCTTGTTTACTTTGTAATATTTTTGCGTAATTTCTCTTATATTTGTGTTATTGTTATTAATTTAAGAATATACAATACTTTTGTATATAAGCATCGTTTTCATCTATCTAGTTTTGATATTGGAACTTTTATAGTAGGTAATACTTACAAGGTTATATAATAATTTCATTTTGATATTTTTATATCATTTCAGTTTCATTGAATATTCAATAATATCATAGTTGTTATTATATTATTATTATAAACCTATGTTTATATAAAAATTAAAAAATTACACAAAAATATGACAAAGTAAACACGAGATTGACAGATCCCAACACCCTCCAAAGAAGTTCACTATTTAGTCACTAGCGGCGCTGACGTCTAAACTGGCATCGCGAATAGGAGTTGCCAAGTTAATTCTATCCAAACTTGAAAAAGTAACGGGATTTACTACAGATTAAGGCCAGTCGAGAAAATTTTCCGAACACCAGGATTCGAACCCACGGCTTTTACATTTATAGGTCTTATGTCTTATTTATATTAGGCCAGTACGGAAGCCCATTCGGATGAAACAAGAAACAAGTGAACAAGCGAGTCCTATAAATGCGGCTACCGGAATGATCTATAAAGTTGTTTTTGTATACTAAACCAAAACCATTTTGAAAGAAGTTTAGGATAATTTTGATAAAAAAAAAAAAAAAAACGTTTTAAAGGAAAAACGTATAGTGTGGGACCTGAGTGGCAAACGCCGTCAAATAATAATTATTACAGTAACTTTGTGCTTCTAATTCATTTGTGCACACTTATGATCCTAATGGATCCGAGTGTAAACAAGACAGGAACTGAAACGAACAGCAATTGCACAGATCAACTGCCAATATAAGAAAGGCTGCGTAGCTTTAAAACTTTTTTGAGTATATATTATATGTATATTAAATTAGGTATATGCGAAGTAAATTAATTGTATTTCGTGTGGATTTAAACGGAGCGCATATATTAGTCAGTGATTTTTGCTAACATATTTCCAGACCATACCATTTACTTATAAATCTATTAGAACAAATTTTAATATTTTTTGTAATATTTCAATAGCAGGATTGAACAACACTCGTGAAAAAACGAATTCGCTCACTTATGTACCTTTGCACATGATTGAGCGAAATTCTTAGTTTCCTCACTCGTGAATTGGTGAAATACGCTAAAAGCAAAGCATATGATATTATGACCAATATAAGATGACAAAATCATTAGCTGACAACGACAAGCTAAGATCGAAAGACCCCGTAAACCAACAAAGCGAACAAATAAAATAATTAAACTAAAATCTATAGCAGATCCAAGAAAACTGCTGGGGATACTTCGAGAAAAATTGAAACAGAAAATCTTGCCAATTTAAGCCGAAGTACTGTGTCGAAGTCGAATGAAATAAAGCGTATTGGAAGAAAAAAAAGGCGATACTAAATTTTGCAAAACATATCAACATTCGCTTGAAGTCGACTAGTGAAAAATGTTATTTTCGGATGAATCAAAATTAGATTTTTGTGAAAATGATAGTACGAAGTGTTCTCGACGACCAATAAGTGCAAGATATAATTCTAGATTCAAATCCCTACAGTTAGGTAAGGCAGGGGAAATGTGATTTTATGTTGTACATATTCTCATGACGGTATAGGTCCATTAGTGGAGATATAGAGTATAGTATAAGTCACCAGAAGTCGATGGATCATCATAAACATTTTAAACGCCCCTCAAATATAAATATACAAAATATCCTTGATATAACGTTGATACCGCAAATTGCTGTGTTTGACAAAATACCCAGGGTCGGATTCTTTTTACAATATATGTTTTCTTCATTTATAATACATGTAGGTAACGATAGTTCAAGTACAGAATTAGCCGCTCCGGTGGCCGAGCGTGTTAAGGCAGCGATCAAGCGACCTTCACCGCTCGGCTCTGGGGGGGCTTCGTTGTTATGTGTGTCTCAAAAACACTTCCATTAAAAATAGCTCCGGGCCAATGTACAAAAACGTACGAGGTCGAAACCAAATAAAAAAATCTGTTGTGACCAGCACAAGACCTCTCGCCATTTCCATATTAGGCTATATAAATATTGTATTACACTTCGCTTTCGAACCGTCGTTTTATAACAAAAAATTACAGAACTTTACTCAAATATTGTTTTTTATTGTATTTAACATGTCTTCTGCACACATATAATTCTAATTATATCTATTTTTCATTGTATGAGGAAGTTTCTAAATGTCAGAGATTCTTCCAATTCATTAACCAGATTGGCGGTATTTCTGATGGATATATGCATTTTACCACAATTTTACCTATAATTTCAAATATTTCATTAATAAAACAATAAGAAAAATTAAATATACTTCCCAGAAAAAGCTATCAGAATGTCACTAAAACTGTTGATATTTGACAATGACATGTGACATGTTATAAACAATGAAATTTGTCAACTGGTTCCCTTAGTGCCTTGGCCTCTGCGATTAGTTTACTCTATAAATTATAGTGTCTTTATCTCTAAATCTATACAAGATATAAAAAAAATTTAAGTGTATTAGATAGAGAATTTTATGTTCTTCAATATTTAATAAAAAAAAAACTCCCAAAAAATTATATTTAGAAGATTTTTTTTAAGAAACTAATACTTCAGGTTGTTCAATTGTTACCAAAACATTTTTAGCTCTTCCCAGGAATGTCAGATTGAAGAAACTGCAGTTAAATATTTTTTAAGTCTTATAGTTTTTGAGGAATCGTCCCACCAACATCCAGACATACATACACACACACACATACACACACACACACACACACACACACACACACAGACATCATTTTAAAAATGTTATAATCGGATTCTAGGGACCTTAAATTGTGCTTATTCAATAAAATCTGGATATGCGAATTTTAGCATGACTCCAATACCTCTCTTTGCGAGAGGTAAAAAAGTAGTGAATTAGAAGAGTAATTTTTTATATAAACTATGCCTGTATGTATATAAATATAATAAAAATTGACATCGACACTATAAATAAATACTGTTGTAAAAGATTAAAAAGTTGTTTAATTTAATTTCTATTTTTTCCTATTTTTGTTACGACAGAGTCCAACTCTGTGCAAATCTTGAGAAATCAATTACAGTGTTTACAGTTTTATTTATGGCAGATAGAATTTAAGGTTTCTTTGTGAACGTAATTGAGTGGCCTATAAACGGTTTATTATGATCCCTCGACTTCTGGTAACTTATACTAAGTGTACTATATGGACTAATGTATAGACATATTTTATAAAAGCATAGGCTTCCTTATGACAGAAAAAATATGCCGCGGGGATAGGTTTTTCAACAGCACAACGATCCTAAACACATTTCGAAAGTAGTAAAATAATTTTTAGGTCAACAAAAGTCTGAATTCTTGCCTGACCACTCCAATCTCCGGATTTGAATCCAATAAAAAATACATGGCAAGTTAAAAATACGCGTCGGAAAAGTTTATAATATGAAAATATTTTATGCACAAATGCCTATGGTTATTAATATAACTGTTTCATTTTTTTATCACCTTTACAATATATGATATGGTGTAATATAAAAATCTGTTTAGTTCAAAACTTTTGCACGCAACTGTGTATGACCACATTATGTTATGTTTTATGTAAGTATCGCATTTGTTATTGAACAGTCTCCTTACAGTCCCGACTTGTCCTAATACAAATACCATTTGTATCTTATTTTCCCAAAAAGTCGAAAAACTATACGAAATATAATTTCTAATACATTTCTTATTGTTGTTTCATATTTGTTGTCAAAGAACATTTTCTGCAATCGTGAACTTCTCATAACAATTTAAAATAACAACACTATAAATTCTTATACAATTTCACATTTACTCAATATATTCAAAGTTCAATAAATGTCTTCATTTAATCTTCTTTATTCACATGTATCACTTGTTGTTCTAAGGAACTTACCACTAATTCATATACACTAATAATCACAAAAAGAAAAACGTAAAGAAATACGTAATACTGTTTGTCTTGATATGTTACAATTTTGTATAAGTAGTACTTACAATAATTTAGTGTGTACTAAAAATAATTTAGCTTACAGATAGAAATAACAATTTTAGCAAGTACAACAATTTGCAAAATAAATAAATCGAAATAAAACAACAATTTAGTAAATCCAAAAAAATAAAAAGAACAATTTCACAGTTTGCAGTGTAATAATACCATAATTTTTGTACCATTTTTTGGGAAATTGCATTAAGATCGTCCATTCCGTAATATATAACATATAGTTGAACCATTTATACCAAAATTGTTTTAGCATAATGGTATGGAAACCATCCAGGTATCACCATATTATTTGAACATCTCCATGTATTGTACCATTTCTTGGGAGTACAAAAAATGTTTGTACCATTCTTTAAGAACAGCTCTAAAGTACTGTCCAAACTATGAATCACATCTTTGGATGTTTGTACATTTTGTACCATATTTTAGGAGTCCATAAATAGCTTGTACTATTCCTATAACATCTGGTAATCTTGTACAAGAATATTTAGTACCATTTCTTAGGAAAGTTTTATATGCATCCAAAAGTCTATCAATATGTTGTACCATTCCTTAATATGGATATAACTTCGTACCATTTTCTGGGAATGCTCGAATACCATTTCTTAGGAAGGTTGTATATCGCCATAAATTTCTACAAATCTTGTACCACATTTAGAGTACAAAAAACATCAATATATACATCTTGTGCCAGAAAATTCATACCGTTTCTTAGGGATCTTGTACCATACTTTGGGAGTACAAGAATATTCGATATATACATCTTGTACCATATTTTAGGAATGCGCTATTTCTCTACCATATTTAGGGAGTGTCTCCCTGCTCTATTTGACAGCTTTGGCATGGTACTGACTCCTATGGCTAACCAATGAATTCCTAGATCTATATGTACGTCCACAGACATCACACTGTAGGGCCTGAGGAGTGTAGAAATGAGTATCGGATAGGTGTCGCTGCAGCGACCAAGTCCTTGAGAAGTGCTTGTGGCACAACGAGCAGAACGCACCCCTAGCCGTGACGTCATCGGTGGTCTCACCCCCTGCAACATACAGGGGGTGAGACAGGGCGGAACGAATAGTGCCAGATCACCAAGGAAGGGGAAATTTATTTTAAAATATAAAAACAAATATCACGACACCACAAATTTTATTTATTATTTTTGAGCATGTATTAATTGTTGTAATTGGTAATCATAAAAACCTTCCGCTTCCTAAATAGGGGAGGTACAGGGATTGTGCTACAACATCGAAATTTTTCCCAAAAAATAAATTGGAATCCCTACTTTCTACTGTACTCTATTCCATTTAATAATGGACTTATAATCGCAATTTTAATTAATAAAAGTATATTGAGCCTATAAATACGTAATTAATTTGAATTTAATAAAAAAAATACTGAAATGACATCAGTATTCTGAACATAATTATGTGGCCGATGAAACTTATCAATTAATTTCAGTAATCAAAAAGTCTTTCTTTTATTGGAAATAATTATGTGGCCGAAGAAACTTATCAATTAATTTCAGTAATCAAAAAGTCTTTCTTTTATTGGAAATAAAGTTGTAAGTGTAATTAACTTCAAATTAATAATAAAGTCCTACAATAGGCTACTTGCATATTGTGTATTTAAAAAAAAACTATTAAAATAAAAGACCCTCTATTTTTCTTTTTTCGAAATTTTGCTAATTACGACTAAAAATAAATATTTTCATTTTGTGACGTCAAAATCACTGATGACACATCCTAGTTATGTAGTTTACTAACCTCAAATGTTGTTTCGACGCATTAAGTTCAGAAAAGTGACATTTTAAGATATTGTTTGTGAATTATATGTGAATTTAAAGTAATTATACCATACTTATATTTTCAATAGTGTAAATAATTAAATTCTATGTGTTTTTGTACATTTGTAACTCAAAAGTGTTTAATGTGTTAATACAAAGTTGTTATTAACACAATGTGTAATTATATGTTTCTCTATCTATACTAAACAACGCACAGTTAAAATATAGTAGTTATAAATCCAAACGGATATATTTTTCTAGTCTCGTTATTTTGAAATAATAATTGTGAAGGTAAGATAATTTTATTTTTCTTTTCTGCCGATATTGAATTTCCCTTATTACTATTAAAATTTAGTATAAAAAAGTTAAAGAAATATCTTGCCAAACAGATAATTTTCTGGCATTGTTATCTTGCAAATTATAACTGTAAAATTGTTGATTATAAACTAAAAATATTGATTACAAGAATGAATTTAACAAACTAAAACTAGCATTTTTCAAAGAATCAAAAGTATAGTTTAAACTTTAAAGCGTGAAATTAAATATTATAGGGGGGGGGGGGGGGCGTATTTACATATATATTACTTGTATGTAAATATACAAAAACATTATATGATACCTATATTTGTAATTTAATACGTTTACAATTTATATGCTCTTTCAATAATTGTTTATCGAACTTTGTTTAGTTTTCACATATGAATTCAAATTTCACTCGCCGTTCGCATTAATAAAACAAATGCTAGTGATTGTCATCAAGAGAGGGCGGATACAAGATTTATATATTTATGTTAAATTTATTAAATAACAATTTATTTGAAAAATTTGTAATGTCAGTAATGTAAATAAGTAAACTAAACTTAAAAAATATATATTTTTAAATTCCTCTTGTACGCAGGTTCATACATGTTACGTTTTCTTTATTGTTACATGTTTTATTTTACTTCTATTTTAGCTGCAGGTATTCAATAAGATATCATTTCAGTTTTATTTTATTTAATTTTGAATTCGAAAAGATTTACACGGCTTATTACCAGGGTGTAATTAGGGTGTATTAATCTGCTTTTCTTCTTCTTAAGAGATATTACCAGACCTTAATACAATAATGAAAATATTGATTACAACAATTGAAATGTTGATTACAACAATTAAAACGTTGATTACAACAATGGCGACGTTGATTACAACAATGAAATGATGAATATAAATTATCTTGGTGATCTGGCATGTTTACCATACATCCCGTTGTGAATACCGATATTCAATCCCGTCTCAAATCACGATATAACGAACACTATAACCAGTATTATTGAATCGATCATTTTTCCGCGTCTAAAAGTCACTATATTGTGTATCACTGACATTTTAACTATCTTAAACAATTGGCTTCCCCAAAATTAAAATCGCAACATACTAAACAATATTCTACCACACAACACATAGGAATACATTCAACACACATAGTGGATGTGTTATATACATGATCTACATACAATAAAATTTATTTATTATTGATTTTTGTAGGTTAGATTGTTTGTAGATCAATGAAAACCCAACAATGTGTACTTTGGTTTTAATGGTGGGTAGTACACGTTGTTGGTTGAGTGCTCTAAAGAGTTTAAAATAAAAATGGAAGAACTCAACTTAATTTTGTGATAGAAAGAGGTAGATTAAGGTGAGTTCTTGTGGAAAAACTAATGAAAGACTCACCTTGAGATGTGCCAGCTAGGTTGTCCGGCGTTCCTTGTAGACTTTGATTAAGGCCTAAGGAACAACAAAAACAATTAGATTTCTACATAAAATGTAATTGATTTTTTCATTTGTTTTTTATAAAATTTCATTTTTGAGGTCATGCAAAAAAAAATAATTGTACCTTTTTTCTGTTTAAATCGAAAAAGGTTAGTCTAATTCATCGATCAGTATGATTAAATTATTTTTTATTTATATTTTTTGTTGTATAAAATCGTTTCAAATTATATTTTTAAAAAGTTGCAAAAACCAGCCATGTTTTGTCGTCAGAACGTTATGAACCAAGTTCAGACTCATTTCAAACAGACTTTTTATATGGACACATAATTTCTAAAAGAAAAATATATATAAACTATAAAATGAGGATTAGATATCTGAATATGTTATAATATATTAATATAATATCGTTCTATTTATTTTTATAAATATAATTTTCATTTGGCGTGAAATTATCTACGTTACATCAGATGTTTCTTTCACTTTTGAATCTTTGAATTAGACGGTAGAAGGTTATAAACGCATGTGAGACATTGGATATATATTTTATTCTCTATTTTGGCACGAAACAACGTTCCATCGTCATGTTTACATTCATAAATTTTAGGTTATCTTTAAATGTCACTTTGACGTTTAAGACAATGTGAAAATCAAAATGGTCGTGCCTTTCACTCTGTGACGTCATAGGACAAGGGACGAAGCGGGGGTCTAGTAGCCTCATTTTAAAGAATGTCATTTTCAATTACAATTTTTTCATGATTAAAGATCGATTTGAGGAAAAATAAAAAATATGGGTCTATTATTTTTCATTACTCTATCGATTAAAATTATAAAAAAAAGTCGTGCATGACCTCATTCATGTTTTATTCAAATTTAAAACAAAAGAATGAAGACTTCTTAAGGGTGTTAACAAATGTACTGCTTTATGTGCATGCTTTTAATTTTACTTTAAGAACTAAAGTTGACCAACTTTCAACTTAAGACCGTTAAAGTAAAAGAATTACACAACTACGCATATGCACCACTTCACGTGGCAAACGTCAGCGTGTGACGTATTTATTTGTTTTTGTAGATATAGGTTAGATTGCAAAAATTAGAAAATCTGTAAAACTGCAAGTAATGGGGAAGTTTATCATGGTAAAAATTCTACATAACATACTATTTTCTCACAAATATAACACAAATGACTGCTGAAATTGAAATTAAAAATTAAAATTATTAAACTATTAAAGTAGTCTCAAAATGTTGGCCCATAAAGACAAATTTTGGAAGACAAGTATTTGAATTTTTAATTATTTGATAAATATTTAAAAAAATGTTCACCTACAACTCTACAATTTCATATAACTGATATAAATTAATTACCTATATGTAGGTTCAGATGCAATTCAAATGCAAAACAAGTACGTCGTCTCTCTTTTATAGTTGTGTTTTTAAACATATAAGTGTTCTAAAATTACATAAATATTCAACTGCTTTGTACAAAATACAGTAGAACTATAAAATTACATAAATAATCAACTTGCTTTGTACAAGATCAGTAGAACTACAAAATTGGAAAGACAGAGAATCTTCTTCAACTGCGCATTCTCTTTTAAATTCTCTATATTTGCTCCTTTTCATAATCTTTATTTACAGTAGAAAATAGTATAGTGACCGTATATACATAGTGTGGCCAATAGGGGGATCGATTTTGATTGGTCCGCGCGAATTTGCCTAAATATGGCGGATATTATGCCAAGCTCAATGTTGTTTACGTCAGAAAAGTGAAATTTAAGATATTGTTTGTGAATTATGTGTATTTGTAACTCAAAAGTGTTTGATTAGGTTAAGTGCGTTAATACAACTCGATACAAAGTTGTTATTAACACGATTTGTATTAATATGTTTCTCTGTACTAAACAACGTACAGTTAATATACATATAGTAGTAGTATAAGTACAAACGGATATTTCTTTTAGTCTCGTTATATTGAAATAATAATTGTGAAGGTAAGATCATTTTATTTTTCTGTTCTGCCGATATTTAATTTCGCCGATTTACTATTAAAATTTAGTATAAAAAAGTAAAAGAAATAACCTGCCAAACAGATAATTTTCTGACATTGTTATCTTGCAAATTAAAACTGTAAAATTGCTGATTACAACAAAGGATTTTGATCATAACCTAATAATACTGATTACAAGAATGAATCTAACACAGGAAATTTCATCAATATTTTAAAACTAGCATTTTTTGAAGAATCAAAAGTATAGTTTAAATTTTAAAGCGTGTGTTAATTTACAAATTAAATATTATAGGAGGCGTATGTACATATTTATTATTTGTATGTAAGTATTTGTATAATTAGAAATGAATTATACAAAAAATATAATATAATACCTTTATTTATAATTCAGTGGTGTATTTCGAAATAAATAATATTGCGTTTACAATTTATGTGATATATCATTAATTGTTTATCGAATTTTGTTTAGTTATCACATTATTTGAATTCAATTTTCCCGCGCATTTTGCCTAAATATGGCGGCGGTTGGCCGCACTATGTATATACAGTCACTATAGAAAATAGTATATTACATCCGAGGTGGGAGATGTTTCATTACAGCCGAGGGCTTATGTATATTACCGAGAGGCGAAGCCTCTAGGTGAGATAATGCGCGAGGTTATGTATACTATTTTATTCACAATCATCCTCATTTTAAACCAATAATTTTCAAAATAAATCAATGAATTATAACCTTTAATTTTATTAATATTTTGACAGCTGTCTTAAAATTTGTTTAGCCTACTTATTATGGGGATCTACGGCAATGTTGCTAGGCAACCCCTACATAAACATTTCCAACCCAAGAGATGGAAGTGAAATCTGTTATTTCCAACCCAAGATTTTGTCATTAAAGTTAGGAATGACGTATTTTCCAACCTCCAAAAGGTTAGGAATCTGTATATTACTATAATGATTGTGAATAAAATATTTTCTTACACTTTGCCGTTATGCAGTTTTACAGAAAGAGGCCCTGGATCTATTTACAGCTATACAAATTACAGAAAGTACAATTTGTGAATTAGAAAATGTGCGAAATAATTCGGAAAAGGTTTTCAAAGAAATTTTTCAAAATTGTGAAGAAATTTTAAAAGAACTTATAGAGGATAATTTTTACATTACTGCACCTAGAATGGGGTCATTTAAAAAAAAATAATTGTCGATTTTTTTATAAAATCATGAAATCCATCTAATTTAATAAATATAGTAATAGAAAATAATTTGAAATATGCGACTTTTCATTCATAAATTTGCTAATAAACTTTTGCGCTTTTAAACACGGACTAAATTTGTGACGACACAAATTCATACTCACACATAGACAATTATAGACAATTCTTACTCACACACATACACGCTTCACAAAATGAAACAATAACCTAACCTAAAAGTGTGACAGCTGACAGCAAAATATACAAGAAAAAATTATTATTACTTTCTATTTCTTTAAAAGTACTAGTGCAGTATAAGGTATGTAAATAAACCATTATTTAATTAAATACCAAACCAAATAATCATAGTTCTAAATTAAACCGGTAGAGCTCGACTGTCGTATCCATGAATATGTGTCGTCAGCCGTTGAAATATTCGAAATTAAACGCAACTTTTAAAAAATCATATCTCTGATTCTAACGACTTGTAAGATGTAAAACATACACATACATGTTGGAAAAACAAAAGCACATCTGAGATGGCCTCCCAAAGGCGCACAAAAAGTTCCATTTAACCGTTATCGTATCTCTTATAGTTCTCGAGATCCCATTGGTGGCACTTCTAAATGGGACACACTCAACGAGCTATAAGTAAATATAGAGTGGCGCATCGCATGCTGAACGCGTACTGTACCCGTACACAGTTGAATGCTTGGGTCGGCGGCCATTACTATAAATGAGCGCTCAGCTCAGACGCTATACGTTGTTTTTCTCAGCGCTTATTGCACTATTTATTAAAAATGCCCGCAAAGTGTGTTGTTCCTCAGTGTGGAAACAGATAAATAAGAAATAGTTGCAAGTAGTTTCACAGGTAAATTTTATATTCAAAAATTTTAACTCAAAGTTTTAATTAGCGACGGATTTACGATTTTACTGCCTGTAGTCTGATAATAGTTTCTCGCCTAAATCCAACAACGAATATAATCAATTTATTTTTATGTAATTACTGATATTTATTATTACAATCAAATTTTCTTTATTGAAACAAAAATTTCTGTTGTAATTAAAATAAATACAAGAACAATTATTACAGGTAATCATTTTTTTGTGTAAATAATAGGACTGTTTCTACAGATATTCAAGGAACTAACATTCGACAATTTTTGACCAAAACAATCATATTTAAAGGTCAATAAAAACATTATTTTCTATTTCATATATGTAGTGATTATATTCACAATTTTGTTTATTTTATTTAAAGAATATATAATTTAATTTTCACTATTTTCGTTTTTATGTAACTATCTACCTACCTTGCTACTTTTTCAATATATTGTATTAATGCAGTTACATTTTTCATATTAATTGTTATTTATTATCGTAAAATATTATAACAAAATAAGGATTCACAGTAAAAATTCTTAAATTATATTAATTTATCAATAGTTTCACATCATCCATATTATATATCTGTGAAACTAAATATGTATTAATTAATTTATTTATTTCGAAATGTATCAGAATAAAACTTTTCGCCACAAATTGTATTATTTATATTTGTAATTCTAACATAAAAGGTAAATTATTTCGTTAAAAATAATTCAGAAATATTACTGGTAGGCTGCAACCTGCCTGACAGGTTATAGTAGACATGGCGTCCAACTGTGTACGGCCAGCAGCGCTCATCCGCCACTCTATATTTACTTATAGCTCGTTGGACACACTGTATAGAATCTTTTCCAATGAACTTTTGGTATGGGATTTGTACAAAATACATAGACTTGACGGAAGGTAATGTGTTGGCTACAACAGATTTTTTAAATTTGTTTTGTCATTATTATTTGTAGCGCATAAATTTATTATTTTCATATTTTAATTATAAAAAATAATAATTTTCTATGTCGCATTAAGTTTTTTTTTTTTTTTAAATACGTGCAGATAGAACTTTAATCCCATGAAAGATGTGAGGAAATTAGATGTGCATAGTTCTGATTATTTTTGTAATATTTTTTTCGGTAACTAAGCACATCATTGTAATTTTTTTTCCAAATTCTTATAATATAATTAAATCCATTATTAGAGTTAATAATTGTTAATTCGATAATAATTAATAATGTGTTCAAATAATAGCGAGTTAAAATTTCAAATCAGTTAGAACCTCGTTATTTTAAACCCGTAAACTTCCAAAATAGGTATTAAAAATTTAGGAAAGTAAATTAAATAAATTCTGAGATGAAGTCATGTAATAGTATATTACATCCGAGGTGGGAAATGTTTCACTACAGCCGAGGGCTTATGTATATTACCGAGAGGCGAAGCCTCGAGACATAATGAAACTTTTCACCGAGGTTTATATTCACTATCGGAAATTAATAATGCGCAAATGATATTTAAACAACTATAATAATCTAACATAAATAAACGAACGGTCTGAGCTTGTTCATTTGTTACATGAACTGTCGGTTCAGTTTGACATCTAACCTTAAATTTTGATTTCATATATATCTACACTTATTTATATTATTTATAATTTCATTCGTATCTCTATATATAAAATGTAAAGAAACTTTATTAAAATATCTTTCAGAACTCATATTATTAATTGGAAAAATACTACCTTACGAAAATTATTGCAAGACCTTCTCGACTTAACAACAGATTAATTAGAGAAGCCATTGAGATTTATAAAACAAGAAATATCAATCTCAATCATTGTGACGGATTAGAACTTAGTCGCGCATGGCTTCCAATATTAAATATGTTGTAATTTGTAATATGTATACAATTTTTATAAACTTTTTCTAACATCTGTTTATTAAGAGTACGGCTGCGGTATTTCGCTACCGATAAAACGTCTCTGAGTTATACAGATCACTTCTCTGCCAGTTTTTGGGACGGTTTTTCCTCTGGCAAAAGGAGATTTTTTCCTGAGAAGATGCATGTTCGCCGTCCAAGTTATTGCCGGGCATGCATACATTGTCTAGAAAATTGTATACATAAAAAAAAGGTAACATTTATGAATATTTCTTGTTACCTTGGTTACTTGTTATTTTTGTTAATTAAAAAAATTAATGTCAATGTATCCCCTGAAGAAGGCACCAGTTTATGGTGCCGAAACGTTGGGTTTAAATTAATAAATACAGAACATAAACAAAAAAAAGGTAGTATTTTTCCATTTAAAGAAACTTTGTTTACAAATCACTGATCTCTCAAGGTAGCCCCGAAATTGGGATGTGACAGGTTGGAAAATATAGCGTGAGTATAGCTCAGGATGGATAGTGTCAACTTTCCAACCTCAGCTGTACTCACGCAATACTTTCCGAACTCTTGGAAAATGAGATTAACAATAACTAACTTCCCAACTTTTTAAAAGTCGGAAATCGTCATATTACTAACCGATTGTGAATAATAGTATATTATTCAATGAGCATGTAATGTATGATGTTACTCATGAGGATGAGTAATAGCCATTACATGCGAATAGAGTACTATACTTTATCCAAAACACCACAACTGTCAAATAATAACATATTTGTATTGAAAAATAAGTAGACATTGATAAATCTAGGTATCGTTGTTCAAGCAACCTTTTGTTGTAACAAAATTATAAAGTGATTTGGATTTGACATTTAGCAGAAAATTTTAAAACCGACTATTCAGCTACAGTTTAAGCTTAAGAAAATAAAAGTATAAAATTGACAAAACTAGTGCAACTTTGGCTTTTTATGTGCAAAAAAGTAATTTTGTTTGTACTCTTTGAAAGATAGGTAAGGTTTGAGTTTGACATAACGACTGAATAATATTATTACATTGAACTGTCAATATTATTCAATAGGGCTGTTGCAAGAATTTTTATATGACTTCTAAGTATTAAATTTTAAAAGATATTGTTCTTTAAAGAGCCTCAAATTTGAAAATATCACGAAATATCCTTTAGATATTTCACAATTAATTTTTGAAATTTGGATAAAATTTTGAATAAGTCACGTGATCTGAAACAGAATGTGACGTCAAAGTACATACATCTTCAGCGGTTCTAAGGTGTCAAGTGTATTGTCAAAGTTGTCAAACAAGTGTCAAATAAGAATCACGACCAGAACTTTAAAGTAAAATATATTATCAATTTATATAATAAATTCAGTTTTTATATTTTATTTTACCTCAACTCTTTAACACCCCTTATTTCGGTAGCAGTAAAACAATCGTTCTGATATAAATTCAGCCATCATCGAGCTATCGACCTTCGATTAATGGGGTCATACCAAAAAAAAAAATTTATTGATTTTTTTTATATAATTAAAAAAATTACATAATTTTATACATATTTACATGAAAAATATGTAATATTCTTATACTTTTCATTCATGATTTTCTTTCTAAACATTTTGAGTCTTATTTTGTGACGTCATGGTTTTGTACACACATACAATGATAGGCACGCACATACAATGATAGGCACGCACACATGTACTCGTACACGTACTGTACATGAATGTCAGCGCAGCGCAGAGATGTCACATTTTTCGAACATAACCAACATTTTCAAAGTAAATATCTTTGCAATAAGTTGTTTTTGTTTAAATGTAAGTACAAATAACGAAATGTTCTAATAAATACAAATTATGTGTGATTTAGATATTACCATGGGTGTATAATATTGTTCTGTGCCGTCTTGCGAGAACATCTCGTTGAGAAGCAAAAATAAAGTTTTTGTTCGTATTCCTAAACCTTAAGATTAATTTCCATAATCAAATTATTCAATATACAATAAAAACAAAAGCACGAATACAAAATAACTTGCTGTTACGTTTGCTTTCAAGTCAAATAACATAAACGTCAAACGTAGTTCCATTTTTATACGATAGGAGAGACTACGGTCACGGTCGCAAAACCATGACGTCATTTGAAATTTAATATAAACTTTAAAAAATTATTTCTGTAAAACTAGAAACTTATGTGACATAAAATATATATTTCTGTGAGTGGTTTTAAGTATACTTTCAGAAAAAAAATAAATTGGAAAATGTGGTATGACCCCATTGTCCGATTTAGCTTGAGTATAATTTGACTTAGCCATTATTACTTTATTATTCATTTACAATGAGCAATGTCAGCGTCAAATGTCAAATTAAAAGATTTTGTTATTAACATGTGACAAACTTTAGCCTACGTTTATTTATATAAATAATATGAATAAACGTAGGTGATGGAAAAACTATTTTCCTATTGGCTATTAATGATGTAATGTATGTGCTTCTACGTCACAGGAGTGGGGGTAGCTTTTCAGGACGCCAATCTTTTTATTTAATTATTTCCACAAATAACAACAAATTATTACTAAGAAAATCATTCCATAAACTTTCATTTAAAATAGTTTTTGAAAAATGTGAAACAGGCCCATTAGCAACAGTAACGAAGGTCATTAATTAATAAAAACCGGTTGAATTATGAGTATATTATTTGACAGTTGTGGATAAAAAAATTTACATCACTGCATCCCAGAATAATTTACTTTCCTAACTATCCAATCCAGTCAAAAACTAATTTTCTTAAAGGTATTAAAAATAATCACAAAATTAATAATAATTCCAAAATCGACAAAAAAAAAAAAATCTGTTGTGGCCAGCACAAGACCTCTCGCCATTTCCATATTAGGCTATATAAGTATTGTATTGCACTTCGCTTTCCAACCGTCGTTTTATAACAAAATCTTACAGAACATTACCCAAATATTGTTTCTTACTATATTTAGCATGTCTTCTGCACACATATAATTCAAATTATATCTATTTTTCATTGTATGAGGAAGTTTCTAAATGTCAAATATTGTTCCAATTCATTAACCAGATTGGCGGTATTTCTGATAGATATATGCATTTTATCACAATTTTACCTATAATTTCAAATATTTAATTAATAAAAGAATAAGAAAAGTTAAATATACTTCCCAGGAAAAGCTATCAGAATGTCACTAAAACTGTTGATATTTGACAATGACATATGTCATGTTATAAACATTGGAATTTGTCAACTGGTTTCCTTAGTGCCTTGGCCTCTGCGATTAGTATACTCTATAAATTATAGAGTCTTTATCTCTAAATCTATACAAGATATAATAAAATTTTTAAGTGTATTAGATGGAGAATTTTATGTTCTTCAATATTTAATAAAAAAAACTCCCAAAAAATTATATTTAGAAGAATTTTTCTAAGAAACTACTACTTCCGGTTGTTCAATTGTTACCAAAACCTTTTCAGCTCTTCCCAGGAATGTCAGATTGAGGAAACTGCAGTTAAATATTTTTTAAGTCTTATAGTTTTTGAGGAATCGTGACTACAACATCCAGACATACATACATACACACACACACACATACATCCACACACACACACACACAGACATCATTTTAAAAATGTTATAATCGGATTGTAGGGACCTTAAATCGTGCTTAGTCAATAAAATCTGGATATGCGAATTTTAGCATGAATCCAATACCTCTCTTAGCGAGAGGTAATAATGGGTGATATTAATAAAAATAAGTAAATACTTATAAGTACGTACTTATAAGTACTAGCATTTACTTATCAGTATCAGCAAAAATTATAAGTAAATACTTATTTTCGTATTAATAACTACTTGCTGATACTTAAAGTAAATACTTAGGTACTTATAAGTATGTGCTTACGTATGAAATACAATAGTAAGCCGTGTTATTATAAAAAATAAAATTTTGACATTTGTTGACAGTTGACAGCAACGATCTATAATTTTGGACAGAATTCTGACTAGATATTTATGGACATAATATATACCACTGTGCACGTAATTTTGTACAAAATATAGATGTTCTTGACAATATTTTATGAGCATTGTTACTTGCTCATGAGTCCAAGACCAAAATAAAAACTGTAAACAATAATCAACGACCACAATATTTATCAAAAATTCCACTACTAATTTTATGGACAGCAAAAAGCCCTGATAAAAAATTCTGAATACGACCGTCTATAAAATTCTGTTTATAATTATATCCATAATTCTGTGTAGAATTATAGATCGTGGCATACGGGTTTAAAGTTGTAGAAAGTTAACAAACTAATCTGAAATTCAGTTCTATATACCTCCATAAGTTATTGAAATTTTTAAAATATTTAGTTTTGAAAACAGCTTCAAAGGCAAAAATATTAATAAAAAAAATGTTGTGTTCACCAACACCAATTTGGTTTTTGCTTTTTTTAATGTTTTCCCTAAGAATTTTATAATCTTTACGATCTCGCACGGCCTAGAATGTGTTTTTTAAAAGAATATAATTTTTGAAATTTTAGTTCAGTCCCCGATAAGCATGATAAATATCATATTTATAAATTTATATGTAAATACTTAATTCTATAAGAATCAAATTCATTTTATTAATACAGTTTTAAGTAATTACTTATTTTGATTATAAGTATGAGTAAGTACTTTTACCAAATAAGTATTTTCTTATAGCATCAGCTTTTACTGAAACTTTATTAATACGGATATAAGTACTTACTTATAAAACTGTCAGTATAAGCATTTACTTATTTTTATAAATACTATCCAATGTGTTCAACACGGTACTAAACACAGATTTACAGCGTCGACAGCATGCATTGCAAATCTGGTATTTTGGTGCCTAGTCAAACAAATAAAGTAAAAAAATGATCGTACCTCCTAACGCCGAGGGATCAGCCGCAAGCGCGGCCATACTGAAATTAAATCCCGGTGTGAACAACTTCCCCTCGTAGGGGTTCTCGTGCTCTTCGGGGTCGCCGCTGCTGCCGGACAGGGGCCCCTGGGGTAGGACGGGGGTGGCCTCGTGGCCCGCCTCCCCCGAGTCGTTGCTGTCCAGGTCGGCGCCCGACAGCAGCTCCATCGGCTCGGCCTTCACGTCCTCCAGGCCTCGGGACGTGGGGGACGGGCTGTGGGGCTCTGTCGAACTGATGCCGTTGCCTTCGGGCTCTTTTAAGGAGGGTTTCATCGCTGAGGGACTGAAGTCTGTGGGTTGCACCTGAAAACAAGACTACAGTTTGTATTGTTGTTGTGTTGTTTTGTGTTTCATGAAAGGTACAGTAGATTGACACAAAAAAGTTAAAAATATTGGAAACAAGATGGATATAGAAAAGAAAATGGATAGAAAATATATTAGTATATTAAAAAACGAGTTTTATAAGACATCTTTTTACCTCCCGCTAATCCAGATTTAAGTAGATAAGCACGTTTTAATGTCCCTAGAATCCGATTAAAACATTTTTACGATGATGTCCGTGTGTGCCTGTGTACATGTGTGGATGTTGGAACCACGGTTTCTCAAATACTATAAGACTTAAAAAATATTTAACTGCAATTTCCTCAATTTGACATTCCTGGGAAGAGCTGATTAGATTTTGGACAACCAGAAGTAATAGTTTCTTTAAAAAAATCTCCTAAATATTATTTTTTGAAAATTTCTATTATTATTATTATTATTATTTTTATTTATTATTTAGAGATCAAGGCACTGTAATATATAGAATAATCTAATCGCAGAGGCCAAGGCACTAAGGAAACCAGTTGACAAATTCAAATGTCTATAACATAGTTTGTATATGACAGATGTCAGTGTCAAAAATCAACAGTTTTAGTGACATTCTTAAAGGTTTTTCTGGGTAGTACATTTAATCTTTATTTTTTTATTAATTAAATATTTAAAAATGTAAGTAAAATGTATATATGTTGGAGATTTTTTGTCAGCTCGGATAAGACCTGGGTTCGAGGCTTCGAAAAATACCATTAAATGTCATTTTTTTCGCATGTTACGTCATTATAAAAATTAAATATTATATAATTTTCTACAGGTATACATTAATACTTTTTCTATATATTTTACAGATAAATTTAAAAAATATTTTTTTATATAAATCTCAGAGCCTGATTTAAAAGATTCCTTCGTTACACAGTTCATATTTCAAATGTATGTAACTAACAAATAAATGTCACTGTCAAAAAACTAATCATTTCAAATTAATAGTGGTTACATTTTAAACAGAAAATAGTAAATAAAGCAATAGTTATATGCCAAGAAACAATATGTATAGTTTGCAGCATTAGTAAATATGTATGTAGGTATGTATTTAAATTAATAAAAATTAAGTAGCGGGAGGGCTTGTGTTGGCTACATTAACTTTTAAATTTAATTTTCACATAGCCACCTATAATATTTGAATAAAAATAATATCTAATATTGTTCAACTATCTTATTTTTCTCGATTTTTTTCATATATTTGATATACAAACTTTTACAACGTTGAAAAACGAAAAAAATGGTGGTTCATTTTAGTAAATTAATTATAGGTTGCTATTTAAAAAATAAAAGTTGATGGTCGTATCTTGTAAACCTGGCTTTGAAAAAATCTATATCTGCCATTAAATAGTATATTAAAAATAATAAACCTTTTATATGAACTATTTTTTTTCTATTACCATAATAAAAAATCTGTTGTGGTCAGCACAAAACCTCTTGCCATTTCCATATTAGGCTATTGTATTGCACTTCGCTATCGAACCGTCGTTTTACAACAAAATATCACAGAACTTTACCCAAATATTGTTTTTGATTATATTTAACATGTCTTCTGCACACATACAGGGTTAGTTAAAAGTATGGAGACGGCGATTTATTGTCGTTAATATTCATTTTAGGAAATTATGTTCAATATAAAAGTTTTTAAAGAAATTTTGATCTACATTTGAGAATACTTAAATTTTTTTTTTCTTCAATTGTTTTTGAGTTACGCTTGTCCGCGTAATTTTTTTAAATGGGAACCTATTAAGTTTACTCTACCATTCGATAGAGCGTTTTTTTCTCTTTACAAGAGTATGTTTGTTTTTTTGTTTTTAAATTTATTTTACTAACATTTTTACAAGGAAAAACACCTGTTCAAGTATTTACGAATAGTAAGTACATCTAAGATAGACAAAAGCGAAGCGATAAACAAACTCGAGCGATGTAATTTACTTAGTTATTAATTTGTTTTTAATGATAAGATTGTGACCGACAACTTTATTGGAAATAATTTTGTCTATCTTAGATGTACCCACTATTCTTAAATACTTGAATAGGTGTTTTTCCCTGCAAAAATGTTATTAAAATAAATTGAAAAACAAAAAAAGAAACATACTGTTGTAAAGAGAAAAAAACGCTTTATCGAATGGTAGAGTAAAATTAATAGGTTCCCATTTAAAAAAATTATGCGGACAAGCGTAACTCAAAAACAATTGAAGAAAAAAAAAATTTAAGTATTCTCAAATGTAGATCAAAATTTCTTAAAAAACTTTTATATTGAACATAATTTCCTAAAATGAATATTAACGACAATAAATCGCCGTCTCCATACTTTTAACTAACCCTGTATAATTCTAATTATGGGGTTGGTTGTAGGGTTACCAACTTTGAATTTTTAATTCCGAAACACAGAAAGTTGTTTTTTTTCTCAAATTAAAAAAAAATCTGTTGTGGCCAGCACAAGACCTCTCGCCATTTCCATATTACGCTATATAAGTATTGCATTACATTTTGCTATCGAAACGTCATTATAACAAAATATTACAGAACTTTACCAAAATATTGTTTTTTATTGTATTTAACATGTCTTCTGCACACATGTAATAGGGTCCTCTACTATATTTTTTTACAAAACTTCATCTAAACTGAAAGTGATATGTAATTTTAGAAAGTCTTTATTGTTATTCGTTAAGCCGTAATAATTAGAGTAATCTAATCGCAGAGGCTACGGCTGGCCACAACAGATTTTTTTCACCTTAGATCCAAGATGGCGGCTCACACCAAGCCTCCCCAAGGTCACAAATTTGAATTTTTCATCCCCGTCGCGACCCAAACAACATCTGTTAAAATCGTTTTTCCCCACCTTTTGTAAGGCAAAGGTCTTTATTGGTCTCCATTGACAAAAAGACAATGACAAAATGTGAATAAACAAAAAAGCAAAATATTGTACCTACCTGAGGTGGCGGTTGATTAGGCGGCAAATCATTATTATTATTGTTATTCCCGATGATATGCTCTTGCCTCGACCTCTTATGATCGCTATCCGGCTCACTACTCGTCCTTCTCTCGCGTCTGTGGGCGCTGGTAGCTCTCCTCAGCAACTGGTTGACCGTCGCGCCGTGGATCGGCGACGAAGGGGATGTGAAGAGCGCTTCCTCCACCAGCTTGTCGGTGAAGGACTGCTGGTGGTGGTTCAGAGGAGGGCGGATACCCAGCGACTGCACCTGCGCCAACTAGAAAGGGGTTAGTGGGGGTAAGATTGGGAAATGAGCACTACGGTCTGACTGATCTGGGGCAAGTTACTCGATAGGGGGTGGGGGTTTTGTAAATGGGGTGCATTCTGTACTTCTTTAAGGGGGGGTTTCGAAAAAGCGACACGAAGTAATATCGGCCAAGCCATGAACTATTTCACGTTTTCGTATAATATTAACCAAGAGAGGGCGATAGAATGGTTCGGGTCTCTACTTAGGTTTGTGCCTGAGATAAAAGGTTGAATGTAAACAAGAAGATACAGATTCTTTAGGTCAAATTTTACCCAAGGCCTGGGGTTTTATGACTAGTAAATAAAAGCTTTTATAACCAGTGACAAAGCAACAGCAAACCATTCATTTTTGTAGCATTTCACTTTCAACGAATGATTTCTAGAAATGTACGACAATTTTCCTTTT
This sequence comes from Ophonus ardosiacus, assembly GCA_943142095.1. Classification (NCBI taxonomy): domain Eukaryota; kingdom Metazoa; phylum Arthropoda; class Insecta; order Coleoptera; family Carabidae; genus Ophonus; species Ophonus ardosiacus. The sequence goes on from OW964835.1 coordinate 36,958,839, forward strand.
TAGATTTGTGTATAGGCATGATTACTGCCCAGTTTCATAAATTTCTAAGTATTTAATTAATGATAAGGAATATTAAATGTACTTCTCAGAAAAAGCCTTCAAAATTGTCTCTGGATTTTCAACGCTGACATTTAGGTCAATTACAAACATTTTAATTTTTCAACTGGTTTCCATGAGTTGTTTAATACAATGGATTATTTTACATATTTATAATTCTCTATCTCTAAATCTGTAGGAGATATAATAAAAGTGTTCAATGTATTGGATAGAGAATTTTATATTCTTTAACATTTGTAATAACATAAATTTCCAAAAAATATTATTTAGAAGATTTTTTTAAGAAACTACTACTTCAGATTGTCCAATTGTTACCAAAACTTTTTCAGGTCTTGCCATTAATGTTAGATTAAGGAACACGTAGTTAAATTGGTCTTAAGTATTATAGTTTTTGAGGAATCATCCCTCAAACATCCACACATACACACACACACACACACACACACACACACACACACACACATATACACACATACACACATCCACACGCACACACAGACATTGTAATTCGTATAATATAAAATGAATTTGTATAATCCCTAAAATTTTAACTGCCAGTTATTAAGTATTATCATACACATTTCCATTTGTTTCTTTACATTAAAATAGTAAATATAACATATATTAATAATAAAAGCATTATATTGTAGATTACTAGTAAATACTTATTGCCCGCACATTAAAATAATGAATAAAGTAATTAAAATTGAAAACTCAAATGGAACATATGAACTACAACAGTAAATATTTGTTGGCGATGGTAACAAAAAAATATATAGACATTATAGATTATAAAATGACATAATTATGTTAATAAAATATAACACTGACAAACGTTGAAAATTGAATATACGGATAATATTGATAATCTATTAGAATAAAATTTGTACAACAATATAAATTGCTACTATGATAGATCTGAGACAGTTTATTTTTACTTCCCGCCATACGGTAAGGGAGGTAATGTTTTTGGTCCAAAAATTCGATAGAATAAGCACGAATTAGGGTCGCCAGAACACGTTTTTGCTATTTTTACAATGATGTGTGTGTGCGACTATATTTTCATCCACGATAACTCTTATATCAAACTTTAAATAATTTCTATTTTCCGTATTTAAGCTTTCTGCATTAATGTAAACTATATTAATTATTAACTGAGTGTTGTGTTGAGTAATTAATCTGAGTTCTCCCTATATATTCAAAAAAGCAGAGCGGGATAGTTTTAAAAAACCAGTGTAGCAGAGAACTAAACTTTATAAATGCAAAAAATTTATGATTTAATACCATTTCTCCTTAATATTGTTTATTGCAAATATTTGTAACGGGTACAGATGGTTAATGATAAATTTGTTATTTGACAGTTCATTTCGATTCGATTTTGTCTATTTTCCCGGCAGTTAAACTTTTTTCGTAATACCATACTGTTATTATGACATAACAGGATTAAAACAAAAATGAAAAGATAGAAATAACGACCTAGGCAGTTATTTTTTATAACAGTCGCGTACAATTAAGGATCAGATGTTCCTAGAAAAATAACAGCATATTGATGGACTGTTGTCTATGAGAGTTTATAAATTAACTGAAGCAGATGTTCTATATGAGAAATAGAAGAATTTTATTATTCCTAAATGTTTAAATTTTAAGTTATTTCGAGAAATCTTGAACGCCATACGGCTGATATGCAAATAACGAACTCGACTGATTATAAACCTCTACTGGGGATTATAGAACTAGACCTAAGAAGATAAACACTGATTTGCTAAATATTGGCGTTCGCAAATAACAGAAATTTATAATCCCTGGATAATTAGGGGAAAAATCGTGGGTCATTTACGACATAACCGTCCCTTTTCGGGAACAATAAATCAGTAATCTGCGGCTAATGTTATAGCTAAAATTCTTTTCTTATCTACCACAGAGCCATAATGAGCTTTACAAGGATTACAAAATGCCCATGTAATGTTTTCAATATAGGTGTGCGGATGCCTGAGTTATGCTGTTTATGTGCGGAAACTCCTAACTTTTTGTTGATTATATAGTATACAAAGTGATAGTAGGGCTTTCTAGCATAAATCCATATTCATATTCTAGAAAAATATTTATGAATATCTTCTTTCAAAGCAATACTACTTCATATTACATGCGTAATGAGTAAACATATATAAAAATGTAGCTTTTAATCAAATAAAATTTTTTTATGATAGAACATATTTCGTTTGCCAGTCATTTAACTATATGCCCATAATTTTTCTCATAAGTTGAGGCAGTTGAGGAACGCACCTATTTGATTAATAAAATAAATGCAGCTTAGATGTGCGCAGTGGACTGAGCTATCTTCAATTTAGTTGTACGATGAAAATAAAGAATTATAGCTGAAAACTTTATTTATTTGTTGACAAACCAAAAGAACTTACACTTTTAGTAGAAATTAAAACTGTTTTACATAATGACGCGATAGGCAGATAGATTTATGAATAATTACAAAAATCATACCGAGACTTGTTCAAGATTTACGAGTCTATTCTGTAACTCAGTCGTTAATTTATAGTGACTGGTTATAATCTTTAACCAATCATGTAAGTTGATATATAACAAAAAATTGGATTTTTAGTTGTCAAATCAATATCTATTAGATAATTTTTTTAACCACTTGTTTAAAATAACGACTGGGTTACAGTCGAGAAGTCGAGATTATTTGTAAATAGTTTCAATTATTTAATATTATTGTATTATTATTAATTATTGTTATTATTCTTATTAATTATTATTATTTCATCTTTATTTGTTTCAGTATTTTCTTTAAATGTATTCGTAATTATAAGTAAGTTTTTAAGTTTATATGGTTATATTAATATTATTTATTTAAATTGCATATTGCCAGAAATTGTTTTGGGGAATAGAGTTAAAAAAAAAATTAATAAAAAATGTAAAGACCCGGAATACATTGTGGAAGCTAAAACTTTGGGGGACAAAAATAATTTTTCTATAATCAATAATTTTACCTTTTGATTACATATCATTTACTAAGTGAAAAACTAATTAACTTTAAACTTTTTTTGTAAATAATTTCAATTATTTAATATTATTAATTATTATTATTATTATTATTTCATATTTATTTGTTTTAGTATTTTACTTAAATTTATTCGTAATTATAAGTAAGTTTTTAAGTTTATATTGTTATATTAATATTGATCTGATGATGCTGTTTCATTATTGCATATTGCCGGAAATTGTTTTGGGGTATAGATAAAAAAAAATTAATAAAAAATGTAAAGACCCGGAATACATTTTGGAAGCTAAAACTTTGAGGGACAAAAAATAATTATTCTATAATCAATAATTTTACCTTTTGATTACATATCATTTACTGAGTGAAAAACTAATTAACTTTAAACTTTTTTTGTAAATAATTTCAATTATTTAATATTATTAATTATTATTATTATTATTATTATTATTATTATTATTATTTCATATTTATTTGTTTTAGTATTTTACTTAAATTTATTTGTAATTATAAGTAAGTTTTTAAGTGTAAATAATTTGAATTATTTAATATTATTGTATTATTATTAATATTATTATTTCATATTTAATTATTGCATAATCAATAATTTTACCATTTTGAAAAAACATTCACAATGATGATGGTTAATTGATTACATATCAATTACTGAGTGAAAATCTACTTAACTTTAAACTTTATTTATGATGATGTTACTGTGGTAGCGAAACTATAGTCATCGTGATATAAATATTTTTCTAAAACTAAAAAAACTGAGTCTTTATTTAAAATACAAATTCAAGAATGAAGTTTCACCATGTTAGAGCTGATACCATAAAAGAAATTTCAATTGCCTTAAAATATATTGTCTCTTGTTATTAATTTATTTCTTGTATTTAGTGAAACAATACTTTTACTAAAAATCACTAATAGTTAATAATATATGTTTTGATTTGTCCACAATAGAATATTTCGAGACAAATTTCTCTTACATTTTTAGCTTAGATTTATTTTCTCTAAGAAACCATTCATGGAAATAGCCGCAGTAATAAAAGATTGTAAATCAAATTACAAAAATGTCATGGTTAGTCAGGTAGAGCTTCAATGTTTATTTTCCGAACTGCATTACCGACATTTCTAGTGCTGACATCTGTAAGGTAATGCCCAAACTATTTTTCAGTCCCGCGGCAATCAAATGAGTCTGTTTTGGTAAATTTTTCGTTCGTGTCGTTTTAAAAACCTGTTGCATACACTTTTATAAAATTTATATATTTGTTTATGGTTTTTAATAAATTGTGTCCTGAATATAATTTGGTCTACGTATTTTAAGTTATAAACCGGAAATGAATTATTTTTTTTCATATCCGCTGTATTTTTTCAACCAAAATGGTTTTAGGACACAAACATAATCATATAATTTACAAATTTTTAATAAATATTTACTTTTTTTTATTACAATCGCGAGGGGACACGAACAAAAAATGATTTTTTTGCTTATGCAACCCTCTTCATTCAAACCCCCCCTTAAGTGGAATTTGAGTCAAGGATTCTCCTCAAGTAAGAATGGCATTGCGCAATAAAAAAGTGTATGATTCTTGATTACATACGTAATTGGAGTCGATTTTTTTTTGCAACACAGGTTATAGAAGGGTATAAGGTCACGTGTATTCATAAATTAGAGAGTTATTGCAGCTTCAACGCAAAAATAACGTGCACTTTAAAGTCATGTGATAGCCCGACTGCGCATGCGTACTAATAAGGTTCACGTTATATGAATAAGGAGACACGTTATGTGCTATGGAATAGCGAGCGTTTAACGCATATATCTATTAAACTAATATACTGCTGATCCCCTATCTCGCCAATGTGTTGTGCTTCCGTTAAAGAATATGAGATAGAAGATATATCTCCATCGCTCACAAGCGATACAGTGATTTGTATGCGCATGCTCGTGAAACTAAAATATATTTCTTAGCGGCCAGGAAAATTTCCTTCCAAGTGACAATTTTGTAATTAGAATTAAATAAATAAATATACAAATTTCAACAAAGTAAAGAATTCTTATACATGATATTATCATTATAATTTAATATTGTTTATGTATAATAACATTACTACAGCGCGAAAACAAATATTTTAAATTATATTAAATTATGTTTTGTACAATTAAAATTAATTTTATTCAATTTTTACATTTTAGACTGTGTTTATTAATTTCATAGGAGCAACTATAAGCAACGATTTATTTGGTAGTGACTGAAAAAAATAGCTTTCATTATCATCTAGATAATTAGTTTTTCTTTTGTCAGAATGAAATTCATAATGGTTTGTTATTTCCAAATAAAACCATTCGCCTAATGAATAAACATTATCTTAACTCATTGCTGTAAAAATATATATTAATATTTATGATACTTTTCAATTCTAATTTGGATCATTTGTCACCGTCTGAACTACAGTTTTTACGAAAGTAAATGAACACAAATTCTCTTGTTTTCACAGTAAATGCTGCAATCACAATGACAATTGACTTCGAATAACGCACGTGGTTACAGGAAACTTCAACTTTCAAATCCCACTCTTTCGTTATTTCCGTTAGCGGCACCAATAGCCAATAGAATTATAGAATGCGAGCATGCGCATCCAAAGCACTGTATCGCTTGTGAGCGATGGAGATATATCTTCTATTTCATATTCTTTAACGGATGAATCGCGGAGGATTAGCAGTATATTAGTCTAATAGGTATATGGTTTAACGTCACACGTTCTGTATCTTTTGAGGTTATGTTTCGGTGAAAAGTGTGGTTCTAACCTCGTCTGTGTTGCTTTTAGCGTTAACGTTAGCGTGAATACACTAATTAAATGCGGTAAACAATAACTCTCTATTAATTTGGAATGGATCCATTGCTATAGATGAATTCGGGCCGAGCCGGGACGGGTATTGAGGTTTAGATCGACTCGGCCTGACTCGAAGATCGACTCGACAAAAAATTAGCCTTCTCGAAAATTGACTCGAAATCGAGCCAGTCTGGGCCAAACCTTATTTTGATATGAGGCAAAATGTTTAACTTTTTTCGTGTCAAACTTAAGGTGGGTTTATGCTGAAAAATTTAAGAATAGGAATAAAAATAGTGTTAAGAATAATTTTAAACATAACGATAAGTGGTGTTTATGCTGCCAGTTATAAGAATAAGCGTAAGAATAAGAGTAGTGATATTAAAGTTTTTAGGTTAGTGAAAAGTAGTTACATTTATTATTCTCATAGTGGTAGCAGCGTTGATTTGACATTTATAAGATTTATAATTTTATTATTATTATTTTTTAATTTGTTAAAATGAAGTACAATCAAAATATTATTTTGTCTGCACTAATTCAATTAATTGGGAAAGAAGAGAATCCATCACTAAATTTGACATAATTATGTTTCGCCAACACCGATTATTATAAATGAATAATGAATGACCATTGACGTATTATAACTAACGTTAGTTATAATACGTCAATGTGAATGACCAATTTTTTTGTTTGAAATATTTGACAGTTGACACGCATGCGCTCTTCGCTTACAGGAATAAGAATAAGGCGTAAAGTTAAAAGTAAACGAACTTTGGCTTATTCCTTATTCTTATTTCTTATTCCTTATTCTTATTTCTGCAGCATAAACCGAGTCGTATGTTATAACTGTTTTAACTTTATCACTATTCTTATTCTTATTTTTATTCTTAAATTTTGCGAGCATAAACCCACCATTAAAAAAAAAGCTACTTTCTTATAACGTTCAAAATTGGTTAATGATGTCGTTAAAATAGAAACGCTTCTAAGCTTGTTATAAAAATTGCAGGCCTACGAGTATTGAACACTTTGTTTACGGAAGGCGTTCGAAATTTTACGCAACTTTTTTAACAAATCTTGTAGAATCATTTACGTAAGGGTTTATTTCCTTAAATTTTTAAAGTAAAATAACTTAAAAGAGTTTTCTTTAGTGACCCCTGTGGTGCACTCTCCACGCCAACAATGAGTGCCCGTGAGGTGACGCCTGGTAAGCGCCCGCACGGTACAAATATGTCATCATCATTACCGATATCTGCGGTAAAGCAGATTGTGGCACACCCAGAAATGGGTAATATGCCGTGATGATATATTTATTTATTTATTTATTTATTTATTTATTTCTTTAGTTATTAAGATGTGAAAGATGTCATTTACATAAGGATTTTTTATCTAGCTTTGTTTCTGCTCAAAAATAAAGCAAGAAATCATTATGGTAGGAACAAAAATCACTTTTATTCAAGTATACGAGTAGTAACAACAGTAATATTAACATCACAATAGCATTATTATCCTTTAGTGAATAACTTTGAATTCTTGAAGCAAAATAACATTTTTATTTATAAAAATGTGAAGTATGATGTTATTAAATTACTTTGATCTTTTTTAACTCCATACATTTTCATTAAAATATTAAGGAAACTGTGCATTTGATTGAACTAAAAGATTTACGGGCCGGTCTGAAAAGCTCGAATTTTCGAACCGGGCCAAAATCAAAAGTCCGACTCGCCTCAACTTTTGCAAATTGCCCGATTCGGTCTGATAAAAAAATATCTTCGACCAGACTCTATGACCTACTCGATATCGAGGCGGGCTTCGGACCGGGCCAGCCAAAGCTCGAAATCGAATGGATTCCTACTTAAAACTAAAAGAATAAATGAGCTACATACGTATTTCGAGAACAAAGTTCTCATCTTCAGTGAATGTTATGCGAAATCGTATTAATGAGGCAAAGGGAAACTAGGATCACTCAACATGTAAACCAAACCTACTCTCAAATAAAAGCGTTCTTAGGACCTCTGGCATTGTTTACATGTTGAGAAATCCTATTTTCCCTTTGCCTCATTAATACAATTTCGCCTAACTTTTACTGAAGATGAGAACTTTAATAATTGGAAAAATACTACCTTTTTTAATTTAAGTTCTGTATTTATTATTTAAACCCAACGTTTCGGCACCATAAACTGGTGCCTTCTTCAGGGGATACATTGACATAAATATGTTAAATAACAAAAACAACAAGTAACCAAGGTAACAAGAAATGTTACCTTTTTTATGTATACAATTTTCTAGACAATATATGCATGCCCGGCAATAACATGGACGGCGAACATGCATCTTCTCAGGAAAAAATCTCCTTTTGCCAGAGGAAAAACCGTCCCAAAAACTGGCAGAGAAGTGATCTGTATAACTTAGAGACGCTTTTTTTTCTGTTTGTTCACAAAATACGTATCTAACTCATTTATTCATTTAATTTTAAAGTTAGCGGTAAATTTAATTTTATTATTAATTATATTAACCTTAGGCGCCATAACACTATATTGTTAAAAGATAGGTACTTTCCTAGACGAAATATTATTGAGCAATGCCATTCGTACATGAAGAATACTATACAGGATGATTCATCAGTCTGTCCTTTTTAATAACTCGAGATTTTAAATATTATGGAAAAAAAATCAAATGAAGTTTATTTTAAATTAAAATGTCTATAAATCTATATCTAAAATTATAATATAGAGTGCGTACAAAGTTTTGTATACCTAGGGTCACTAATTACGGCGGATAATAAAACTAGCGAAGAGGTGAAGAGACGAATATTCATCGCTAACAGAACATATAATGGTTTACTTAAACAACTGAGATCAGACCACATCACAAGGAAGACTAAATGTCAAATATATAAGACCCTAATAAGACCGGTACTCACGTATGGATCCGAAACGTGGACACTCTCAAAAAATGACGAAAGACTTCTAGCTATATTCGAAAGGAAAATCCTGAGACACATATACAAAGGCATACATGAAAATGGCACCTGGCGAAGAAGATACAACTTTGAATTGTATGAAGCGTACCAGGACCCAAATATTATAACATTTATAAAAATAGGACGGTTACGCTGGATAGGACACGTGGAAAGGATGAAGGAAAATGAAACACCACGCAAAATAACCAAACAAACTCCAGTAGGAAGAAGAGCAAGAGGAAGACCAAAACTCAGATACATGGAACAGATAGAAGAAGATATTAAAACATTGAAGATCCAAAACTGGAGATATAAAGCGAGGATTAGATCAGAATGGAGAAAAATCCTAGAACAGGCCAGGACCCAAAAAGGGTTGTCGAGCCAATGATGATGATGATAAATCTATAGGAGGGTGTTCCATTTTTACGCAATGTTATGTAACTTTATATTAGAACACCTTATATATTTATTCAAAATTTAAAAGTACTTGAAATTTAATATGTAATAGTATAAAAATAATCTTAGATGTTTAAACGAGTGTCAACATGTGCTTCAATTCAAATATTATTAAAAAAGTATAATGGCGATCATTAATTCAAATATTACATTTTTATTTAATATAGAAGGCTTTGCTTTACATTATTTTTGCATTGATTACACCTTTCAAATTTAAAGAAACTTAATTAATTTAATATTTCATCTGTTTCATCCGACATACATATAAAGAGTGATTCTGTAGGAACCAATAAAAATTCTCCCCTACATTTTGTAACATTGAATATATTTTCAAACTTTTTATATGATAATAACAATAACAATAATAATAATAATAATAATAATAATAATAATAATAATAATAATTTTGTTTATATAATAATAATAATTTCGCGTTCCACCAAACAGAATAAAATAACATGAAATAATAACAGTGACAAAATATAAACGTAAATAAATTGTTTTCAGACCATTTTAATTTCTAATCACACGTGCGTTTGATTTAGTACTTTTAACTTCATTGATATTACTCCTGCATTTAACCAGAATTCTGCATCAAAGTTCTTCGAAAACAAATTAATTTTGCTTATAATAATCGGACGCTTTATTCGATTTGGATGAAATTTGGTATGACAGTTCATATGGTTATAAGTCACTTTTTAAGATGATACTTGTTATTATTAGTGAACCACTAGTGTATGAAACTTAGGTGTCTCAACATTAATTTTTTTAATTCCACCGGAATTACCCTTATTTGAAGTTTTTAACATATTTCTTAAGAAAAGCGCAGTTAAATATTATTTTTTTACATTTTATGTTTTATAAATATTAAAGAAAATGCTCTTCTCTATACGGTTTGATTATACATTTTCCTTCATATTCAATAGATAAAGAGTCAAAGCATTATAAAGATATTAATTTTCAAAAATCAGTTAGCTTTGCTATTTATCATGGAAACATCTGATATATACGAAAATAATCTAATTGACAAATGTCAGTGCCAAGTGCAAAATCAAATATGGCAAGTATAGGATCTGGATGTCGGGAGTACGAGGAAGGCGAAAGAGAAGATGGAAGGACTGTATCGCAGAAGACTTGAGAGAGGAAGAACTTTGTGAAGAAGATGCGTTGGACAGGAATGAGTGACAGAGAAGAGTAAGAAACAGTGACACCTAATAAAATTGGAGAAAGCTGAAGAAGAAAGAAGGAATTGTCAAGTGCAATTTATATAGTGTATGTTATTGGATTTATAGAATCTTTTCAAAGGAACTTTTGGTATTTAATTTGTAAAAAATAGTATGTGTTCGTATTATAATTTTATTGGATATACATATAGAATTTTTTCTAAGGAACTTTTTTATGGCATTTATCTATTTTTATTTCAATACTTTTATTTCTAAAAATTCACACAGTTGTTCATATACTCTAAAAATGCGTACACTTACGTAACATTCTCTTTACAATCAAATAATATTACTACCAAGTTTATATATCTACCCATTTTTGAATTATTGCTCCAAAAGTCAATATACCCCACATTTAGATAAAAACTTCAAAATTTTCAAAAATCTAATTTTTATGTGTCTAAATACTTCTCAGTGCGCTGATTCCAAATTTTGAAACCGCAGGTCGATATCTCTTTTCGTTCTCGAGATATTTAGATTCAAAGTTTTGCTCAAAACTGCCCATTTTTAGGTATTAACCCAAAAATGGGTCTAGATATGAATTTGGCGATATCACCATTCAATTCTACGGACAAAATTACATAAGTATAGCAATTTTCATAATTTTTGTTCAACCGGTTCATTTTTTATGAATAAAAACTTGAAAATGGACAAAATCTGAAAAAATCGTAAGGGGTATACCTTAGATTTTTGCGATTTTTGGCCATTTTCAGTTATTTTGCTTTAGAGATTGTATGCGATGTTTAAAAATTTAAAAAATTGGTGTACTTATGTAATTTTGTCCGTAGAATCGAATGTTGATGTCGCCAAATGCATATCTCGACCCATTTTTGGGTTACTACCCAAAATTGGGCAGTTTTGAGCAAAACTTTGAATTTAAATATCTCGAGAACGAAAAGAGATATCTTCCTGCGGTTTCAAAATTTGGAATCAGCGTATTGAGAAGTATCTAGAAAAATATTTTGAAGTTTTTATTTAAATGTGGGGTATATTGACTTTTGGGGCAATAATTCAAAAATGGGTAGAGATATAAACTTGGTAGTAATATTATTTGATTGCAAAGAGAACGTTACTTTAGTGTACGCATTTTTAGAGTATTTATATATGAGTATACATAATGTACATTCGTGTGATAATTTTATTGGATTTATAGAATATTTTCCAAGGAACTTTCTGTATGGAATTTGTAAAAAAATGTATTATATTCGTGTTACAATATTACTAGATGATATGTAGAATCTTTTTCTATGAACTTTTGGTATAGAATTTGTACAAAATACATGAAATTAACGAAAGGTCTTGTGCTGGCCACAACAGATTTTTACCTTCCGTCACCTTTAGGTAAGGAAGGTATTGTCTTTGGTCAAAAAATTCGGTAGTGAGTTTTTAATGAATAAGCACGTTTTAGGGTCCCTACAATACGAATTTACTATTTTTAAGATGATGTCTGTATGTATGTGTGTGTGTGCGTGTGTCCGTGTGTGTGTGTGTGTGTGTGTGCGTGTGTGTGTGTGTGTGTGTGTGTGTGCGTGTGTGTGTATGTGTGTCCGTGTGTGACAATTTTTTCTCCGACGATAACTCCAATACTACAATTCTAAAAATTATAATTCTTTCGTATTCATCTTCTGTACATCCATATGAAGAGTTGATTAGATTTTGGTTATAATTGATCCACCGGAAGTACCCTTATTTGAAGTTTTTAACAGTTTTTCTTAAAAAAAACGCAGTTAAATATTATTTTTTGACATTTTGTTATTATATTTATTAAAGAAAATACTCTTCTCTATATGGTTTGATTATTCATTTTCCTTCATATTCAATAGATGTAGAGTTAAAGCATTATAAAGAAATTAATTTTCAAAAATTAGTCAGCTTTGTTATTTATCATGGAAACAGCTGATGCTGATATATTAAAAGAATTCTAATTGACAGATGCCAGTTGCAAGTGCAAAACCAAATATGGAAAAAAAGTATATAGGATCTAAAATTGGTATGTCATAGTGTTGCTCGCAAGTGACACGCAGAGAAAGGCCAAAGAGAATATGGAAGGACATTACTTAGTGTAGTTTATGTTATAATTTTATTGGATTTATAGAACCTTTTTAAATGAACTTTCGGTATGGAATTTGTAAAAAATAGTATGTGTTCGTGTTCGACTTTACATGATATTATATAGAATTCGTTCCAAGGACCTTTTGGTATGGGATTTGTACAAAATACATGGAATTGACGGAAGGTCTTGTGCTGGCCACAACAGATTTTTTTTATATACAATAGTAGTTCTAATTGTCAAATCAACCAGAGTCCTAAACCAACTAAAGTATTAAATATGTAACAATATTGTTTATCTTTTGAACAATTTAAGTTTCTTTCTTATATAAACAGTTTGAAAATATATTACATATTTATAATACATATATAATATACGTATTTTTATTGGTTCCTATAGGGCCGCTCTATTTATGTCTGATAGTGGACGTACATTGAAGTAAAGAATGCATTACCCTTCAATATTTAAAGTAACAATTTTTGTATCAACAAATTCATAAATACGAATTACGGCCGGTTTCATAATAAATAAAAAGTCACTTTACTTTTAAAGTTTGATCTAAAAGTGAAAAAAGCGTTTCATAATTTCACTTAAGTTAAAGCTGTCGGTTTAAATACCTTTTTTAAAGATAATTAAACTGACAACTTTAACTTAAAGTGAAATTACACTGTAAAAAATCCCTCTGTAAAATTACTATAATTGTTATTGGCGTCCAAATTGTAAGTGAATTATAGTAAATTTACAGTTAAATGTAATTTTGTCTACCATTTTTAAAATTGCATAAACATAAATTTCATAAAAATTTTGATACATACTTTAAGTAAATTTACATATTAATAATATACGTAATCTTTTTAAAACATAATTTAGTAAAATTACCTACTCCTATTTCATGTAAAAATATATACTAGAATAAAAACATTGAATTTTTACATAGTACTTATAAAATTTGACAAAATTGTAATACAAATATAAATATATCATTGTAAAAACACAAATATTTGTAGTAATTACCTCTAAACTTGTAATAAATACAAATAGTATTTTATATTTACTATAATAAATTTAGAATTTGTCCATAGCTCCTGTAAAAATGGAAACTAAAATAAAAAGAATTGAGTATTTACATAGTTCTTACAAAATTTGACAAAATTGTTATAGAAACATTAACATATCACTGTAAAATTTCATATATTTATTGTAATATGAATATTACATAGTAGTTCTAGTCATTTTTTTACATTTGTAAGGGTGAATTAACAAATTTATAGAATTATTTGCTATGTAAATGTAAATCTACATAGTTTATGTAAAATTTGTTATTGCATACATATTATAGTAAAAAATTACTATAACTTTTCAACAAAATCGCTATTATTTTTTATAGTGTATGAAACGCTTTTGTCACTTTTAGATCAAACTTTAAAAGTAAAGTGACTTTATATTTATTATGAAACCGGCTGTTAGTGTTGTAATATTTTTTGCTGAGTAACTTGGTAGGTACAATTATATATTGCGGAATGATAGATACCTGTTTGAGCGCAGATCTTGAGTCAGAATTTGTAGTGCTGATTTCCTGTTGGCCATAAATAAAACTGCTTAGTACATATCACCACTAACATAGACTAACATAAAGCATGTTTCATATTTTAACAAAATAAAAATCAAATAATGTACTAAATAGTTTAAATATAACTTGTATCACAAAAAATAAAAATTAAACACCAAAAATAATAATACATAACTAATATAATAGCTTTGTTCATAGAGCGGTTTGCAAACTATTGGAGTTTGAAATCGAATGCGCATGCCCGATTCCAACTAGGTGCAAATCAAACAGTTCGAATTTTTTTATATACACACAGTGAAAACTCATTTATAAGCATCTAGTGTGCCGTTTTCTTCACCTTGATAATAGAAATACTGTGAAACTGTAAATCTTACTGCAATATCATTTGCAATTTGTTTGAAAGTGTTCAAAAAAATATGAACACTGGAATATTGTCATTTTAATATAATTCTTATTTGTGGATTTTTACCTCCCGCTATCCTTGGTATAGGGAGGTATAGGGATCATGCTAAAAATCGCATATCGAGATTTTAGTAAATGACCACGTTTTAAGATCCCTAGAATCCAATTTTAATATTTTTACGATGATGTCTATAGGTGTATGGATGTCTGTAGGTGTGTGGATGTGTGTGTGTGTGTGTGTGCGAGAGTGTGTATGTGTATGGATTTTTTCTTCGCTCTAACTCAAATTCAGAAAATTTACAGATTACATGTTTTTCTAATTTACTGAAATTCTATCAACTTTCAACATAGGACATGTTACATAAAGTACCCTTATTTTTTGCCGTAGAACACATTTATGTAATAAAAAAGGGGGGGTTCCATTTAAAAAAATTGTCTTTTTTGAAGTTTGTCAACTATTTTGGTGTAACGTACCCGTCACAGTTTTATAAATAATCGAGGATTCTTCCATGGATAAAGTAGCTTAAAGTCTCCTTTATAAAAGGCTTTTTTCTGATTATAAAATTTTGATCTCGTTCCCGATATACAGAGTTTTGAAAATGTGCCGGATTTCAGACAAAAAATCAAAAAAAGTTGAATAACGCCGGAAGTAGTTGATCATGAGTAAAATGTTTTTATTGCTTCATATTTAAAATTTTCCGCTGCATTCAATGGTAAAATAAAATATAGCCTATTCCATTTAAAATAAGAAAGTTGAGGTCAATTTCCGGTTAAACCGGAAGTGCTACTGCTTTGAAAATATTTTAGTTAAAACGGGCATGTTGGATAACCCGTAGATACCAAATTTCGTTAAATTATATTAAATAGTATTTAAAATATAGATAGCGTAAGCTCGTCCTGAGACACCCTGTATACATTAATACTTTTTCTATATCTTTTATGCCCATTTGCACCAACAAGGCTTAAATTTTAAGTTAGGCTTAAACAAAAAAATGCAAATCGAAATTTTGACAGCAATATATTACATTTCATTTCGATGCAATATTGTCAATTTAAGCCGAGTTTAATATTTAAGTTACGTTGGTGCAAACGGCCATTAGAGATAAATTTAAAAATTTTTTTTACGTCTTTTAAAAAAAGTACATTTTTTTTCATTAAAATGGATTTATAAAGTATGTCTTTTTTAACACAATAAAAGTGTAAAAAAAAGTTACTTTTTTAACGCTACAGAGTGAAATAATGAAACATTACGGCACTTTTTTTCACACTTTCATTGCAGACGTAAAAAAAAATTGTATGCAACTTCCTATTCGTGAAATAAGACTATACTTTTTACACTTGTTGCATAAATAACTATTTTACCTCTCGCTAAGAGAGCTAAAAATCGCATATCCAGATTTTAGTGAATAAGCACGATATAAGATCCCTACAAACCAATTTTGACACTTTTTCGATGATGCCTGTCTCTCTCTCTCTCTCTGTGTGTGTATGTGTGTGTGTGTGTGTGTATGTGTGTGTGTATGTATGTATATGTGTGTGTGTATGTATGTGTGTGTGTATGTATGTATGTGTGTGTGTATGTGTATGTATGTATGTGTGTGTGTATGTGTATGTGTGTATGTGTGTGTGTGTGTGTATCTAATCGTCTGAGTTTAAAACTTGTGACTCTGTGGACGATTTTATGTAACTGCGCATGCCTGTGACGCTTGCTGACAGGTGCAAACCGTTCTATGAACCACCTATGAACAAAGCTATTAAGTATGACAATGTGTGCGTCATACCTGGTCTCTCTCATCGTGGTGCTGCTGCGTCAAGCCTGACACCCGTAACACTTCGGCAGTCTTGAGGAAGGATGACAATGAACGTTGATGGACATTGACTTCTCCATGATATATGAACTCCACAAGGGCGTGGAGGTCTGTGAAAGCGACGTCTTGAAGCACTATCACTGGGTGCTTGCATGGTGTACTCTACAGAAAGAAGAGATAACGTTTTTATAGTACCACAGAAGGAGAGCATTATTTCTAACCATTCATGCAATAATGTAACAGGGTTGATATACTGGTTGCATATACAAAGTGGTAAAAAATAACACTTGAAATGGGGTCCTATACTATTTTTACCTTCCGTCAAAAGGAAGGTATTGTTTTTGGTCAAAAAATTCGGTGGTGAGTTTTTAATGAATAAGCACGTTTTAGGGTCCCTACAATACAAATGTACTATTTTTAAGATGATGTCTGTATGTGTGTCCGTGTGTGTGTCTGTGTGTGTGTCTGTGTGTGTGTCTGTGTGTGTGTCTGTGTGTCCGTGTGTGTGTGTGTGACAATTTTTTCTCCGACGATATCTCCAAAACTACAATTCTAAAAATTATGATTCTTTCATATTCCTCTTCTTTACAACCATATGAAGAGCTGATTAGATTTTGGTTATAATTGGTCAACCGGAAGTACTCTTATTTGCAGTTCTTAACAGTTTTTCTTGAAAAATCGCAGTTAAATATCATTTTCGACATTTTATGTGATTATCAATAGAAAGAATATCTTATTCTCTATACGGTTCGATTATACATTTTCCTTCATATTCAACAGATATAGAGTTATAGAGAGATTAAGAGCGATTAACTTTCGAAAATTAGTCAGCTTTGCAAAAATTATGAAAACAACATATATTCAAAAAAATCTAATTGGCAGATGTCAATGGCAAGTGCAAAACCAAAGTGGAAAGTATATGATCTGAAAGTGATATAAGTGACAGAGTGTCCCTCGCCAGTGACTTGCATTTGCGGCCTCGCCTCAAGATAGGAACTTATAATGCCAGAAGTACGAGAAAGGCAAAAGAGAAGATAGAAGGACTGTATAGCAGAAGATTTGAGAGAGGAAGAACTGTGTCACGAAGGTGCTTTGGACAGGAATGAGTAGAAGAGAAGAGTAAGAAACAGCGACTTCTAATAAAATAGGACAAAGTTGAAGCAGGAGGAAGTGTTAAGTGCAATACATAATGTACGTTCGTATTCGTATTAAAATTGTATTAGATTTTAGAATCTTTTCAAAGGAACTTTCAGTATGGATATGTAAAAATAGTGTGTTCTTGTTACAATTATACAGGATATATAGAATCAAGGAACTTTTGGTATAGGATATGTACAAAATACATCGAATAGACGGAAGGTTTTGTGCTGGCCACAACAGATTTTTTTTTATTATTTTTACCTTCCGTCACCTTTAGGTAAGGAAGGTATTGTCTTTGGTCAAAAAATTCGGTGGTGAGTTTTTAATGAATAAGCACGTTTTAGGGTCCCTACAATACGAATTTACTATTTTTAAGATGATGTCTGTATGTGTGTCCGTGTGTGTGTCCGTGTGTGTGTGTGTGTGTGTGTGTGTGTGTGTGTGTGTGTGTGTGTGTGTGTGTGTGTGTGTGTGACAAATTTTTCTCCGACGATAACTCCAATACTACAATTCTAAAAATTATAATTGGGGAATACACCATTTTTTTTTTATAATTTCATCTGAAAATATTAGGAAAACTAAGACTATTGATGAAAATCCGGTGAAAAAATTCCTATTAATAAGCGAGTTATGGTCTCCCGAATTTTGAAAAGAATGACGTGACGTCACAGTTATGTGTTTTTATATCAAACTGTTTTCATCATGAACCTAAATGTTCTTGAAATATATGCTATTTTAAGTTATATTTACATAAAAATAAATGAATATTATAACACTGTGTAAGTATACATACTTTATAATTACAGGTGTATTTAAATTATTAAGTTTAATGCAAGAAATTTATGTTAAAATAAAAACTGTTTGGAAACTGTAGTACAGGAATGTTAGTCCCTCCTTTCGAATTAGAATTTCTTAACTTCCATTGGTAGTAATCCCACCTCCTAACACGCTATTTGTAATGCATGTATAGGCGGTTTCTCGGTCGCCAATCAAAATATTTTCATATTAGTGTCGAAGCGTTATAACAAAAAACCCTTTATTTCCGAAATATCTCAATTATACCATTTCATTTTTTATTAATATTCGTTATTCAGCATATACGAGTACATTCGTATTTTTTTACTATTTTCCTTTAATTCGATTGAGCCGTATCCCCCATTCTTTCGTATTCCTCTTCTTTACATCCAGATGAAGAGGTGATTAGATTGTGGTTACAACTGTTCCGCCGGAAGTACCCTTATTTGCAGTTTTTAACAGTTTTTCTTAAAAAAACGCAGTTAAATAGTATTTTTTCACATTTTATTTTTTTATATATTAAACGAAATGCTCTTCTCTATACGGTTTGATTATATATTTTCATTCATATTCAATAGATATAATGTTAAAGAATTATAAAGATATTATCTTTCAAAAATTAGTCAGCTTTGCTTTTTATCATGGAAACAGTGATATATTCAAAAAATTCTAATTGACAGATGTCAGTGTCAAGTGCAAAACCAAAGATTGAAAGTGTAGGATCAGGATGTGGTATGGTGTTCCTCTCAAGTGACATGCAGTTGCAGCCTCGTCTTATGATGGAACTTCCAATGCGGGGAGCACGAGGAAGGCCAAAGAGATGGAAGGATTGTATCGTAGAAGACTTGAGAGAGGACAAACTGTGTGAAGAAGATGCGTTGGGCAGGAATGAGTGGAACAGAAGAGTAAGAAATAACATAAATAATAAGCATTTTTTTTCCTAATAAATTATAGTTGACAATATAACGATTTACGATAACCTCAATGTTCGTAACATTGAGTGTCAAACTGATAGTTACAAAAACATAACCTATAAAAATATGGGATCGCGTGGACGTGTGCGTTTAGTGTCCGGTTGCCAATCTGGTGACCCGGGTTCGATCCCGGCCAGTGCAGACTTTTAATCGCTCAAAAGTGCACTCTCCACACCAGCCATGAGTACCCGTGAGGTGACGCCTGGTAAGCGCCCACACGGTAAAATATATCGTCATCATTACCGATGTCTACATGTGTTGTAGATACTGGCACACCCAGTAATGGGTAATATGCCGTGATGATTTATTTATATTTTAACCTATAAAAATAAAATATTCCATATTCGTGATAAAAAGTAGAACATGAGTACCTTGATACATAAATAACTATTATTTATACATCTTTGTGATAATCGATTTCTGCTTAAAAACCAAAAAGAAGGGTTTGTGTTTGTACTGTGAAGTTAAATATGGTTGGATATACTTGTAGAATTGGTTGCAGATATACGAGGCGTCTATTCGGATTAGAGTATCCATGGTCGATCCGGATTACAAGGTATAAATACAAAATCTACATTTTATAATTTTGTTACTATGTTACTGTTTTTATATTGGTTATTAAGAAATATATTAAAATAAATTTAAATGTATTTATTTAACTAATATATTAAAATTCAAATCTAATGTTTTAAAATAAAATCAAAAATATACTGCCTATTAAAATTTATAAGTAGAACAAATAAAATAAATTTCAATAAAAAACTAATAAATTATATTAGAACAATATTTTCGTACAATATATTATAAATAAAAATTATTATTTAAATAAAAATATATTTATTAATTATCTTCTTGATGTTGTACCACAAAATTAATAAATATATTTTTATTTAAATAATATAATGTACCATCATGGAAGAAAAACAACATATAATATAATAAACGAAGTTAAATATGCTAGTGAAGCAAAGTTGTTGTTTATGTACAAAAAAATTATAAAGAAGATCAAATTCACAAACAACCATTTATGGTTTAATACACAATGTGTAAAATACAAAGTTTTCCCGAATTATATTAACATAAAATGTAAAAATAATTCATATCAAGCAATAAATGCAATTAATAAAGCAAAAAGTCAATGGCTGAAGAGTGAAATTAAGAAACATTATAATAATAGAGACTTATTGAAGATACATCTATTTCTAATACATAATGAATTAACTTTTAAATTACATCCAGTGAAATTTGATTTGTTAGACAATATAATTAGAACTGAAGTTAATTTCATGGCTCATGAACAATTTTTACGTCAATCAAAGAAACTGTCAAATTTGATAGCTGTCAGGACAAGAACAGGACAAGAAATTTCAGATTTATATTATCAAAATTCAACAAAAGTAAACTTTAATACAAAATTCTACCCAAGAGTTAAAAATTTATCAAATATAACATTTACAACAACAGAAATGGACATATTGAACAAAGGATTGAAATTTGCACCAACAAGAATTCCGGAGAAAAAAGACATTTTAAATTTAGCATATGACACAGAAATATGTACAATTAATGTTAAAGAATTAGATGTACCTTTTCAAAAAATTGCAAGAGGTTCTTGGAACCTTGGTCCAAAGGATAATCCGGATTTAAAAACTATAAAATCTATTAAAACAAAATTGAATAATGAAGATCTAATTTTAACAAAAGCCGATAAAGGTAACACAATTACAATTTTACATAAAACAGATTATATAGACAAGGTTAATAATTTTATAAATACCAGCAATATTACTATATTAAAAAAAGACCCAACTATAGAATTTCAAAGAAATATTAAAAATGTTATTAAAGATTGTCCAAATTTAATTGAGCAAAATAGAGTATTTAATTACTTATATATGAATCCTAGTGCACCTATACTATATGGTTTGCCTAAAATTCATAAAACAGATATTCCTATCAGACCTGTAGTTGCTTTTATTAATGCACCATCATACAAAATTTGTAAATTACTTAACATTGAATTAAGAAAAGTTATTAATTTTAAACCAAAATATGCTATTAAAAATTCAATAGATTTGATAAACAAAATAAAAAATTTAGATATATCACCAAACAGTTTATTAGTTTCTTTTGATGTAAACAGTCTTTTTACATGTATACCAATAGATGAATTAAAAAATGCCATATTAAATCATATGTCTATTTCAACTACAAATGTTAAAATTAAACATGAATGTTTAAAACTTTTAAATACTTGTCTTGAACAAAATTATTTTCAATTTAAAAACAAATTTTATAAACAAAATGATGGTTTGCCAATGGGTTCACCATTAAGTCCTTTATTAGCAGAAATTTTTATGGATTCGTTTGAAAATAAATTATTTAATTCTAACATTAAATTTAAAAGTAATATAAAATTTTGGTATAGATATGTGGACGATATTTTATGTTTATTTAATGGTACTCAAAAACAAGTAAATTTATTTTTAAATGAATTAAATACAATTAATAAAAATATAAAATTTTCAATAGAATATTCAATTAATAACAGTATAAATTTTTTGGACTTAACTATTTCTATAATAAATAATAAATTAGATTTCAAAATTTTTCGTAAAGAAACTTATACAGATACTTTAATACCATATTCTTCTTTTCATCCCATGAATATAAAACTAGCAGCTTTTCACAGTATGATTAACCGTTTAATTTCAGTTCCATTAAATATAGAAAATTTTAATAATGAAATAAAAATAATTAAAGATATTGCATTAAATAATGGTTATCCAATAGGTATGATAGAACAACTATTAAACAAAAAACTAAACAATTCTGATTTTATTTTATCAAAATTTATATACAATAAACCATTTGATTCATCGAAAACAATATATAAGAAAATAATTTTTTTAGGCAAACCAAGTTTAAAAATAAAAAATGTAATTCAAAAACATAATATTTGTGCTGCATTTTATAATAATTTTAATTTAAAAAATTTACTTATAAATAATAAATTAAAAAATAATGAGAAAATGAAAAATACTGGTGTTTATAAAATAACATGTAAAAATTGTAATTTTTGTTACATAGGTCAAACTGGTCGTTCTTTTGGATTGAGGTTTCAAGAACATCTTCGTTCATGGAAACTAAATAAAACCGATTCGAATGTAGCCCATCATATGATAACTTTAAATCACAATTTTGATATTAATAACTTTAAAATTTTGCATAAATTATCGAAAGGTTTTCAAATGACATGGCTTGAGGCTTATGAAATACATTATTTAGTTTCCAAAGGTTTACCAATTATGAATAAACAATTAGATATTTATAAATCCAAAATTATGAGTGATGTACTACAACTTTTTACAAAATTATAAGTATTATAATTATTATTATTATTAATATTATTAATTAAATATCTAAATTTTTCATTATTTTTCATTATTTTACATACTTTTTATTATTAATATTTAAATTCATTTTACAAATTATACTTTAATTATATTTTATTATATTTAATGTATTAATATATAATTTTGGATTTATTTTATTTTAATTTATACCAACCAACTATGTATTATATATAAATTGCATTTATCTTTTGTTATGTCAATATTTTATGTTTATGTTTATATTTATAATTTATTTTGTATTGTATTTACTCTGAAGATGGTTGAATAACCGAAATCGATAAGAGAATATATATGTTTATGTGTTTTATTTTAAAATAAAAATAATAATAAAATTTTGTGGTACAACATCAAGAAGATAATTAATAAATATATTTTTATTTAAATAATATAATGTACCATCATGGAAGAAAAACAACATATAATATAATAAACGAAGTTAAATATGCTAGTGAAGCAAAGTTGTTGTTTATGTACAAAAAAATTATAAAGAAGATCAAATTCACAAACAACCATTTATGGTTTAATACACAATGTGTAAAATACAAAGTTTTCCCGAATTATATTAACATAAAATGTAAAAATAATTCATATCAAGCAATAAATGCAATTAATAAAGCAAAAAGTCAATGGCTGAAGAGTGAAATTAAGAAACATTATAATAATAGAGACTTATTGAAGATACATCTATTTCTAATACATAATGAATTAACTTTTAAATTACATCCAGTGAAATTTGATTTGTTAGACAATATAATTAGAACTGAAGTTAATTTCATGGCTCATGAACAATTTTTACGTCAATCAAAGAAACTGTCAAATTTGATAGCTGTCAGGACAAGAACAGGACAAGAAATTTCAGATTTATATTATCAAAATTCAACAAAAGTAAACTTTAATACAAAATTCTACCCAAGAGTTAAAAATTTATCAAATATAACATTTACAACAACAGAAATGGACATATTGAACAAAGGATTGAAATTTGCACCAACAAGAATTCCGGAGAAAAAAGACATTTTAAATTTAGCATATGACACAGAAATATGTACAATTAATGTTAAAGAATTAGATGTACCTTTTCAAAAAATTGCAAGAGGTTCTTGGAACCTTGGTCCAAAGGATAATCCGGATTTAAAAACTATAAAATCTATTAAAACAAAATTGAATAATGAAGATCTAATTTTAACAAAAGCCGATAAAGGTAACACAATTACAATTTTACATAAAACAGATTATATAGACAAGGTTAATAATTTTATAAATACCAGCAATATTACTATATTAAAAAAAGACCCAACTATAGAATTTCAAAGAAATATTAAAAATGTTATTAAAGATTGTCCAAATTTAATTGAGCAAAATAGAGTATTTAATTACTTATATATGAATCCTAGTGCACCTATACTATATGGTTTGCCTAAAATTCATAAAACAGATATTCCTATCAGACCTGTAGTTGCTTTTATTAATGCACCATCATACAAAATTTGTAAATTACTTAACATTGAATTAAGAAAAGTTATTAATTTTAAACCAAAATATGCTATTAAAAATTCAATAGATTTGATAAACAAAATAAAAAATTTAGATATATCACCAAACAGTTTATTAGTTTCTTTTGATGTAAACAGTCTTTTTACATGTATACCAATAGATGAATTAAAAAATGCCATATTAAATCATATGTCTATTTCAACTACAAATGTTAAAATTAAACATGAATGTTTAAAACTTTTAAATACTTGTCTTGAACAAAATTATTTTCAATTTAAAAACAAATTTTATAAACAAAATGATGGTTTGCCAATGGGTTCACCATTAAGTCCTTTATTAGCAGAAATTTTTATGGATTCGTTTGAAAATAAATTATTTAATTCTAACATTAAATTTAAAAGTAATATAAAATTTTGGTATAGATATGTGGACGATATTTTATGTTTATTTAATGGTACTCAAAAACAAGTAAATTTATTTTTAAATGAATTAAATACAATTAATAAAAATATAAAATTTTCAATAGAATATTCAATTAATAACAGTATAAATTTTTTGGACTTAACTATTTCTATAATAAATAATAAATTAGATTTCAAAATTTTTCGTAAAGAAACTTATACAGATACTTTAATACCATATTCTTCTTTTCATCCCATGAATATAAAACTAGCAGCTTTTCACAGTATGATTAACCGTTTAATTTCAGTTCCATTAAATATAGAAAATTTTAATAATGAAATAAAAATAATTAAAGATATTGCATTAAATAATGGTTATCCAATAGGTATGATAGAACAACTATTAAACAAAAAACTAAACAATTCTGATTTTATTTTATCAAAATTTATATACAATAAACCATTTGATTCATCGAAAACAATATATAAGAAAATAATTTTTTTAGGCAAACCAAGTTTAAAAATAAAAAATGTAATTCAAAAACATAATATTTGTGCTGCATTTTATAATAATTTTAATTTAAAAAATTTACTTATAAATAATAAATTAAAAAATAATGAGAAAATGAAAAATACTGGTGTTTATAAAATAACATGTAAAAATTGTAATTTTTGTTACATAGGTCAAACTGGTCGTTCTTTTGGATTGAGGTTTCAAGAACATCTTCGTTCATGGAAACTAAATAAAACCGATTCGAATGTAGCCCATCATATGATAACTTTAAATCACAATTTTGATATTAATAACTTTAAAATTTTGCATAAATTATCGAAAGGTTTTCAAATGACATGGCTTGAGGCTTATGAAATACATTATTTAGTTTCCAAAGGTTTACCAATTATGAATAAACAATTAGATATTTATAAATCCAAAATTATGAGTGATGTACTACAACTTTTTACAAAATTATAAGTATTATAATTATTATTATTATTAATATTATTAATTAAATATCTAAATTTTTCATTATTTTTCATTATTTTACATACTTTTTATTATTAATATTTAAATTCATTTTACAAATTATACTTTAATTATATTTTATTATATTTAATGTATTAATATATAATTTTGGATTTATTTTATTTTAATTTATACCAACCAACTATGTATTATATATAAATTGCATTTATCTTTTGTTATGTCAATATTTTATGTTTATGTTTATATTTATAATTTATTTTGTATTGTATTTACTCTGAAGATGGTTGAATAACCGAAATCGATAAGAGAATATATATGTTTATGTGTTTTATTTTAAAATAAAAATAATAATAAAATATTGTGGTACAACATCAAGAAGATAATTAATAAATATATTTTTATTTAAATAATATAATGTACCATCATGGAAGAAAAACAACATATAATATAATAAACGAAAATTATTATATTTAAAAAAATTAAATCATTTTTATTAAGCGCAAAAAATGACCTTTACAGATCGTTAGTTCATCTAACTCTACATATGAACATTGTTTTATTATAATAAATAAAGTTATCTTTTGATAAAACATACATATACACACAAGTATATTTATAAAAATAAATAAAGCATTAAAACATAATTAAAACTTTTAACATAATATCAAATACTTTTTCTATGACCCGTAAAAGAATTTAAGTATAAAGAAAGTCCGGCACCAAGAATATTTCGTTTGTTTTGATAGAAACAAAAAAAAAAAATGTTAATAAGCAAAGTTAAATTAGACAAAGGCGCTCATAAAATGATTGTAGCAAGAATTTTGTATCATCTAGAATAGGGAATCGCTATTTTTATATATTTTTTTTTTCAATTTTGACGTTTTAAACTGTCATTATTAACTCCATAGCAACAACTATAAGTAACACTTTATTCACAAGTGAATTAAAAAATTTTAAATCATTCTCAACAAAATTTTAACTCACTCTGCAACAAATAATGCATTTAAAATAACATCAGATACGAAAATAACACTCACCAGAATATTTTTCAGACATTATCAGCCATTTTCATTATTTTTCACGGCACAATTGACAGACAATAAAGCATTTTAAATAGATGACTTGACATCTATCAGCGACGATTGTCATGCTCAGCCTACTAGCTGTTCAGTTTTTTATTTTGTCAAAATTAAATATTATAATAGTTTTTATTATTATTTCGTCAAAATTGAATAAAATATTGTACAAACCACGTGAGCTAAGAATGTTTATTCACTCGAAGGAATTAACTCTTAAACTTTCTTCTCATGAATAAACATTACCTATCTCACTTGGTGTGCAAATATCTATTACAGAATGTACAAGAAATTAGCTTTACAATGGTACAAAAATATCATAGTTTTACTTCAATCAATGCAACATGGCGACCATTTATTTTCAATAAAATTCTATATAAAATAAAAACATAGCAAGCTATGAAAACAATTTTATTACCTTAAAACAAAAGAAAAGTAGTTATCTACTGTAGTTTTGTTACCTTTTTTCATAAAGTTGAAGTGCCCTAACAATTTTGTAGTTTAATGTAATTGTGACAATCAATTATTTGTTATAATAATTATATCAAAGAACTTCAGTTTTATTGAAAGAGGTATACTCACTTTTCTTTTGTTTTAAGGAAATAAAATTGTTTTCATAGCTTGCTTTGTTATTTTGTATGGAATTTTATTAATATGTATGCTTTTATATGTAAAAAATATTCTTCAAATTGAATTTTTTAATTCGAATTTTTCTTTAATTTTAAATTTTGGGCATTTATCATCAATTTCAATGAAATTCGCCTCTCTATAAATCGAATTTAGATTTAGATAATTAAAATAGGTCTGTTTGGGACACTCGTTATAATGTTTCAATTTGTATTTTTACGAGATATGTACATATATTTTTTCTAAAAAATAAAAATGTATTTTTTTGTTATATTAACCAAGTAAACGTTGTTTTCCATTGCATATACATACTCTTTGTAATTTATGCAAATAAATAAATATATCATCACGGCATATTACCCATTTCTGGGTGTGCCAGTATCTACAACACATGTAGACATCGGTAATGATGACGATATATTTTACCGTGTGGGCGCTTACCAGGCGTCACCTCACGGGTACTCATAGCTGGTATGGAGAATGCACCACAGAATTATACAATTTTTCATTTAATTTTGTTACTCTTTCAAAATTCTTACTACAAATATCTTATGAGCCCTTTTGCCTAGTTTAACTTATTGTTAACATTTTTCGTATCTCAAAATATTCCTGTACATCATTACATTTTTTTTATTTTTATTTTTTTTCTTTATTGCATTAATTTGTTTAAAAGAAATATCATTCAAAACAGGCACTCTACTTTAGAGAGTAAATCTTAAAAAATATAAAAAATAATATTAATAAAAAGTAGAAAATTGTACTAAACGCACATATGAACGGATCTCGCTAGAATTATTTAAAATAAGAAAATCAAGTATGTCATGGATATAAAATCATTTTAAATATCTATCATTTGAAATTAAGTTAAATTAGTTAATAATTTTTTAAGCACCGTGAATTTTGACAAAAA
This sequence comes from Ophonus ardosiacus, assembly GCA_943142095.1. Taxonomy (NCBI): domain Eukaryota; kingdom Metazoa; phylum Arthropoda; class Insecta; order Coleoptera; family Carabidae; genus Ophonus; species Ophonus ardosiacus. Next base: position 36,987,027 of record OW964835.1, read on the forward strand.
GCAAAATTTTAAAGCAACAACACCCGCCATGCATACCTGATTTGGCAATATGCGATTTTTTACTATTATTTGGATAAAAATAATACGGAATAAAAGATTTTCATTTGAAGAAGAAAATATTTCTAGCATGACCCTCGTAAGTGGTATAGAGATTGTACATTTAAAATAAAATAAATTAAATTTAAAATGTATTATGGGCACTAGTAACTGAAATTAAGAGCACAAGAACTGCAAGAAAGATAAATAATATGGGCACCAGTAACTATTAAGAAGAGTGCACTAACTTAATCCAAAAAACTAATATATTCCTCATACAATAAGATAATAAAATATGTTAATGTAACTGTTGCAAAATTTTTTTTGGATTTAAATTGTCATTATCAACACCCACGAAAAATAAAATATTAAAAAATAAAAACTATACAGGGTGTCTCAGGACGAGCTTACGCTATCTATATTTTAAATACTATTTAATATAATTTAACGAAATTTGGTATCTAGGGGTTATCCAACATGCCCGTTTTAACTAAAATATTTTCAAAGCAGTAGCACTTCCGGTTTGACCGGAAATTGACCTCAACTTTCTTATTTTAAATGGAATACGCTATATTTTATTTTACCATTGAATGCAGCGGAAAATTTTACATATGAAGCAATAAAAACATTTTACTCATGATCAACTACTTCCGGCGTTATTCAACTTTTTTGATTTTTTGTCTGAAATCCGGCACATTTTCAAAACTCTGTATATCGGGAACGAGATCGAATTTTTATAATCTGAAAAAAGCCTTTTATAAAGGAGACTTTAAGCTACATTATCCATAGAAGAATCCTGGATTATTTATAAAAATGTGACGGGTACGTTACACCAAAATTACAGTTGACAAACTTCAAAAAAGACAATTTTTTTAAATGGAACCCCCCCTTTTTTATTACATAAATGTGTACTACGACAAAAAATAAGGGTACTTTATGAAACATGTCCTATGTTCAAAGTTAATAGAATTTCAGTAAATTAGAAAAACATGTAATCTGGGTATAATTATTTTATTAATACGGATAAGTAAGCCATGGAAAAAACAAATAAATTCTAAATACAAAACTATGATTTATTTAATACATATTCAAACTGTCCTCCATTCATATGTAAGCACAGTGTTACTCTATTCAATACTTATTCTTGTGTAGCATTTTTTATCATCAAATGTTGTTCGTACCCTATGTTGGCAATCTTCTTTAGTAGTTAAAGGTTTTTGATAGACAACGTTTTTAATGTAACCCCAACAAAAAAATCAATTGGAGTTAAATCGGGTGAACGAGGAGGCCACCTATGTGGTCCATTATTTGCCAGCCACCTATCTTCAAAAATTGTTTCCAAAAAAGTATTTATTCTATGCCTATTGTGGGGTGGAGCGCCATAATGCTGGTACCATATTAAATTCCTTTGATCCAACGGTAAATTATCTAAGAAATCAAGTAGATGAGTTTGTAAAAACAAACATTGTTTTTCCATGGCTTACTTATCCGTATTAATAAAATAATTATACCCAGATTACATGTTTTTCTAATTTACTGAAATTCTATCAACTTTTAACATAGGACATGTTACATAAAGTACCCTTATTTTTTGTCGTAGTACACATTTATGTAATAAAAAAGGGGGGGGTTCCATTTAAAAAAATTGTCTTTTTTGAAGTTTGTCAACTGTAATTTTGGTGTAACGTACCCGTCACATTTTTATAAATAATCGAGGATTCTTCTATGGATAATGTAGCTTAAAGTCTCCTTTATAAAAGGCTTTTTTCAGATTATAAAAATTCGATCTCGTTCCCGATATACAGAGTTTTGAAAATGTGCCGGATTTCAGACAAAAAATCAAAAAAGTTGAATAACGCCGGAAGTAGTTGATCATGAGTAAAATGTTTTTATTGCTTCATATGTAAAATTTTCCGCTGCATTCAATGGTAAAATAAAATATAGCGTATTCCATTTAAAATAAGAAAGATGAGGTCAATTTCCGGTCAAACAGGAAGTGCTACTGCTTTGAAAATATTTTAGTTAAAACGGGCATGTTGGATAACCCCCAGAAACCAAATTTCGTTAAATTATATTAAATAGTATTTAAAATATAGATAGCGTAAGCTCGTCCTGAGACACCCTGTATATAAATGTTACATGGGCACCAGTAACTCTAACAGGAAATTCACAGAAAACTTAAAAACATCTTTGAATTTAAACTTTGTCATTATCTACACTTTCACAAAAATATTAATAAATTAAAAAAATATATTAAAATATGTATATATAACTATAGTAGAAAGTTCACAAAAATTCAAAACATTCTTTTTTTGATATAAATTTTATTTTGTCTGTAAACAGAAACAATGGGGTCATTTCAAAAAAAATAATTGTCGATTTTTTTTATGAAATCATGAAATCCATCTTATTTAATAAATATAGTAGTAGAAAATAATTTGAAATATGCGACTTTTCATTCATAAATTTGCTAATAAACTTTCGCGCTTTTAAACACGGACTAAATTTGTGACGACACAAATTCATACTCACACAAAGACAAATCTCTCTCACACACACACACTTCACAACATGAAACAGTAACCTAACCTAAAAGTGTGACAGCTGACAGCAAAACATACAAGAGAGAAGATTATTATTACTTTCTATTTCTTTAAAAGTACTAGTGCAGTATAAGGTATGTAAATAAACCATTTATTTAAATAAATACCAAATCAAGTAATCATAGTTCTAAATTAAACCGGTAGAGCTCGACTGTCGTATCCGTGAATATGTGTCGTCAGCCGTTGAAATATTTGAAATTAAACGCAACTTTTAAAAAATCATATCTCTGATTCTAAAGACTTGTAAGATGTAAAACATACACATTCATGTTTAATTTGACCTATTTTCAAGAAAAAAATAAATCAGAAAATGTGAAATGACCCCATTATGAAAGTATGCGGGCACCATTAAATGTTGCAGAAAGTTCACAAAAATTCAAAGACATTCTTTTTTGGATATATGTTCTGCCATTTCGCCAGTACAAATAAAACAAAAAAAATATTAAAATATGTAAATGAGTGAATATTATATGGGCAAAACTAACTAACTAAGACTTTCTTTTTTTTTGATATAAGTTCTGCCATTTCGCCAGTAAGCCAACACAAAAATTATTAAAATATGGAAATGAGTAAATGTTATATGGGCACTACTAACTGTTGCAGAAAGTTTATAAAAACTCAAAAACATCTATTATTTGTACAAGCCCAAACCCATAACATTTCGGCCGGTTTACATTTTCAACAAGCAAATTATAAAACCTCCGGAAACAGTGAGAAATTTCTACAAATTTCTTTCGACTAGTTTAAAATATAGATTTTAAATTTACAAAAACTGAATATGTTATTTAAAAATTCCGCCATTTAATATTTGGTTACACTGCCTATACACAGAAAAAAATAACCATCTAAATTGTAGTTAAATTAACTAAACAAATCTTTAATTTAAATAAATAAATAAATAAATAAATATATCATCACGGCATATTACCCATTTCTGGGTGTGCCATTATCTACAACACATGTAGACATCGGTATGATGACGATATATTTTACCGTGTGGGCGCTTACCAGGCGACACCTCACGGGCATTCATAGCTGGCGTGGAGAGTGCACCACAGGGGTCACTTTTGTGCCATTTAAAATTGGAAATATTTGGCGTCTGTCGGGATCGAACCCGGTTCCCCCAGGTTCGCGACCAGACATTCAGGATCGCGGCCACGGGACCCCATAATAAAAAAAAAATCAATATATCTATCATTTTCGGCATGCTAATATGTTTTCATTAAAATATCTAAGTTGATTCAGTTAAATTTTCTAAATCTGTAATAAGAAATTACAGTAAAATTAAATACAAAATTAGATTAAATGACTACATTTAGTATTGAACTAAACATAAATAAAGAAATTAACTAAATATAATATTTAAATTTTCTATTTACCTACCTAATTCATTAGATAAATCACCGAAAATTGTAGGACAAAAATAATGAAGCCAAAATATAGTAAAATTAAATAAAATAAGTAATTAAAATAACTATTTACATATTTAAATTAACGATTTTTAAAAAAAATATTTATTATCTATTTCGAGTTAGTTAAAATGCGAAATTACGATTTCTAAATTATACTAAATTATTAGACATATTGCCTAATAAAATAATATCTAATTATAATTAGACAAAATTTCAATTTTTACCTCCCGCTACCCTTGGTAAGGGAGGTATAGGCATCGTGCGAAAAATCACATATCGAGATTTTACTAAATGACCACATTTTAAGGTCCCTAGAATCCAATTTTAACTTTTTCACGATAATGTCTGTATGTGTATATGTGTGTGTGTATATATGTGTGTATGTATGTATGTATGTATGTATGTATGTGTGTATGTGTATGAATTTTGTCTACACTCTAACTCAAATACTATCATTCAGAAAATTCTGAAACCTTGTATTTCTACCCTATTCTAATACGAAAAGATGCCATTAGATTTTGGTGTAAATCGGATAAACGGAAATGGCACTTTACTTGAAGCTCATAATGGTTTTTCATCAAAAAATAGCATTAAATGCCATTTTTTCGCATTTTATGTCATTTAAAAATTATAGATTTTTGAATTTTGTACAGGTATACATTAATACTTTTTCTATATATTTTACAGATAAATTTAAAAATCATTTTTCCTTTATTAATCCCGAAGCATAAGATAAACAAAATTCCTTTGTTACACAGTATATTTATCAAATGAATTTAATTGACACTGACAGTAAACGTCATTGTCAAAAAATTAATCACTTCAAATTAATAATAGTGACATATTAAATAATAAAGAAAATCGTAAATAAAGCAATAGTATGTATTTAAGTTAAAAAAAATTAAATAGCGGGAGGTTTTGTGTTGGCCACATCAGATTTTTTTTTTCTGTCTATTAGTAATACCAGCTATAATTCTAGTAGGCATTGTATCCCTAAACCCTGCACATTTTTCGTTAAGTATTGTCCCGTATGTCTTGCAAGATATATAGACTATAAGCACCATAGGCGCCGATTTGAAAAATTTTGACGGGACCACTCACCGAACAAAAAATTGAAACTATACATATACAGGGTGTATCAAGATAATGGAACAGTGCATTTTATTCGTGTATGTGAAAAGGTACAGAAAAAAGTGATTAAGATATTTTGTAAGGCATAGAGGGGGACACATTTTAGCATAAACCTTATTATCTTAAATTCAGTGGTACTCAAACTATAGGGCAATATTATATTTTTTTAAATGGCATTATATATATTTTATTAACTCATTAAATAGAAAATTTTGTTCTGAATTCAACGATATAATAATATCATACCCTTACATTGCGAAAAATTTGATAAAAATTAATTCAAAGTTAGTATTTCATTTCTACTGTATCTAAGTAATCTGAACAAACATTCAATCAATAAAACAAAATAAAATTTATTTTAGTTTTATTACATTCAAGTAAGCTACGATTTTGGCAATAAATTCAACTTTTAAAATAATTTTTTTGTTTTATTGTTTGAATGTTTGCTCAGATTACTTAGATACAGTAGAAATAAAATACTGACTTTGAATTAATTTTTATCAAATTTTTCGCAATGTAAGGGTATGATATTATTATATCGTTGAATTCAGAACAAAATTTTCTATTTAATGAGTTAATAAAATGTATATAATGCCATTAAAAAAAATATAATATTGCCCTATAGTTTGAGTACCACTGGATTTATGATAATAAAGTTTATGCTAAAATGTGTCCCCCTCTATCCATTACAAAATATCCTAATCACTTTTTTCTGTATCTTTTCACATACACGAATAAACGGCACTGTTCCATTATCTTGATACACCCTGTATAGGATGGTGACCGGACACAGCCGCACATAGGACCTTAATATTTTCTGCTTCCCTAATTATTTTTTAAAAAAATCTTCAAATTAAATTTGTTGGGCATAAAATTATCCATTTGAATCAATAAGCAAAATTAATTACATGCTTTATAACGGCAGAAATTAGGTATAAAAATGTCGAAAATCATCTCATAAATAACGATAGAGATAGAGCCATGAAATTGAGATGAAATAAGTAACAAATGTTTAATTTTAGTTGCAATTCCATTGCTATTGCGTCAGATGCCGAATTTTATGCTTTACAACTTTTTTGAAGCGTTTTTACCTAAAATAAAGAAGCAAGAAATTACAAAAGTCTGTTTTTATCTGTTAAAGTCCTATATTCGGCTGTGCAGTATAAAATGGCGTTACTGGTTAAGCGCGAAATTAAAAATAATTTTAATAATGTATAACACGTAATTATATTAATCAATAATTAGTACCGACTGAAAATTGAGATGTATAACAACAATATACAGATGATATAAAATGTTCTAATGGTTAAAATTTTTGTCGGATGCAAAAGTATAGATTTGCAGACGGCAAATTATTTTTTCTACAGTCACTATAGAAAGTAGCCATTTGCGCTCTCTTTTATCAACGCAAAATGTCACTTTGCCGCTCATGCGCGACAAAGTAGAAAAAACGCTCGCTGTCCAAATTTCTAAGTATACAATGTTGAGAAATATCACTTGTCTACATTCTTAATGAAAATGTTTAGTTAGGAACTAATGGCACTGTAATTACACATTTATCACGTTCACAAGTCAATTTGGCATTTGTTCTGTCGGTATTTAACATAACCTAACAAAATGCCACACTGCTGTGAAAATGAAATAGGGCATTCTTTTAAAAAAACGAAAGTATAAAATGCTTAGATTAGATTGAATAAAAACTCAAGAAGAATGGAAAATAACGATAAAATAAAATTAAATATAAAATAAATTGTGTGAACAGTTATGTTTTGTAATAGGATTGATTGTACACAGATGGCGGTAGGATAGTTGCGAGTCGTACTGACATCTGATCTCTAGTTAACTATTTATTTTGATTACAATAAAGTTATTAGTTATTTCGTTACTTAAATAATTGCGAGAAGTCAATCAATGCACATACATGTCTATATAATCACAAATTCCTTGAAATATTTGTTAATTTTTTCAGTGTGACAGGCGTGACAACTAACCACACATTTTGCTACAAAAACTCATCAAATCATCACAAATCCTTGCTTCCACGCTCTAATTTTGGTTTTTTTTATGGAATAGATGGCTAATGTAATGATATAATGATTTAAAAGCCTTTTTAAGTTTAAACCGGATCTTTTGTATTAGCCAATCGTTATTAATTGAGCAGTAATGTAAGTATAAAGTGTACATTTTATTATTTTTTGTTATGGTGGAGGACCCCATTATGGCGACTGTAGAAAAAATCTTGTGTGTGTTTCGAGCGCAAATGGACAACCTCTCAATCGACAATGTCGCATTTTGCGCTCTTAATACACAAATAGCTATTGTCGGGTGCACTTGACCCCATATGCACCCTACAAGTCGGCGCCTATGATACGCACTGGATTTTTACGAAGTTGTTTTTCATTGCGCCAAAAGTAAAGCGTCTCCGTAGAAGTTAAATCTACACTAGAAGATGTCCCTTGAAATCCAAGTCGAACTATCATCACCAATTATTTGGCCCACAGTTTTTAAAAGTTTTAAGTCTATATTAAAAGTAGCCGAAAGAATTTTGTAGAAATTGGTAACCATTTGTGTAGATTTTATAATTTGTTGAAAATAAAAACCGGCCAAATTATTATTAGTTCACAAAAACTCAAAAACATCTATTATTCGTACATAAATTTTGTTGGAACTCACAGACAAAGAAATATTAAAATATAAAAGAAAAATCTTACCTTTAACAATTCTCGAAAATACGGACTGCAAGCCGACAGTACGACTCTATGCGCCTTCAAACTTTTCCCATCACACGCCAATGTAACATCAACAAAGTCCTCGTCATCCCTTAGGTTCTCAAAAGCCGAGGTGATACTACTTTGATAATTATTCCAACGGAGACAAAAATGTTGTGTATCTACCATCGTTATATTTTACCTAAAAAGAAATACGATTGTTAACTTAACGGGCCAACTAAATCGAAACACAGTGCTCACTACATAGAGAATAATTGAAAAATATTTTTTATGCATTTTGCAGATTTCGACCAACCCCCTCTCTTCATTAGAAAAAATCATTCGAGTTGGAGGGGGGAGGGAATGCTTAGTGGCAAAAAATTATGAACGGCGCTACGGTACCGGATATGCACAAGATTAGCAGAAATTTCCGTGAAATATTACAGTTTCGGCAAATAATGTAACAGTATTCTACAATTTTTTGTTGATTACAACAATCATTTGTTGATTACAACAATTGTTTTTTTACAAAATAACATATTTGCATTTTTAAATATTTATTTGCATTTTAAAACAATTATACATAAATATTCTTAAACTACTTTTCAGGCTTTTATTTTGCAAAAATATAAACAATTTTTGTTTTAAATATGAGTAAATTTCTCGACAAAGTCTAGATGAACGTCCGGTTTTTCAAAAAAAAAAAATATCGAATCGAAAAACAACATAACGTGCAATTATTTCAATTTGAATAATCGGTGAACAGTTTTTAATTTATTAATCAAAAAATTTTATAAGGAACTTTTTTATAAATACCGGGCCTAAACGTAAACAATTATTTGAAATTTCAGTTGAAATACATTATGTGAATACAAAACTTTTTTTTTAATTGCAAGAATAAATTACGAGTAATTGTTAGCACCTAATTTTTCACACAATTTTGTATTTGACATAAGTTGTAATGTAGATTTATCCTTAAATTACAAAACCTTTTTTTATAATTGTAAAAATAATTATAATAACAGATTTCGAGTAATAGTTAACACCTAATTTTTGATATATTTGGTATATTTTCATTTTGAAACATATTTATTTTGTAAATATAAATATTTTGTGTTTAAAAATTCATGAATTCACAAAAATTCTGGATGTAATATTTAAAATTGAATCGTATATACATTAAAAACAGTTACATTTACCATATTTGTTAGTAATTTTCAATTATATCTAATTAATATTGATTACAACAATGAAATGATTTATGTATTTCAATAATTATTATTGTTAAACTATATATTATTGTTCTAAAATCTGAATAAATCAAATATTCTAAATATTAAAATGTACCATATTTCTATTTGTATCAGATTTATCTAATAAATTTGATTGCAACAATTAAATGATTTATGTATTTGAATAATTATTCATTATTAATTATTGTTGCTTATTTATTATTGTTAAACTATATATTGTATAAAAGAAATATTAAAATGTACAATATTTAAATTAATCCTCAAATATTTAAATTTTCAAATTTCAAATTGTATTTTTGTATATTTGATTGCAACAATATTAATATTATTAATTGTAATAATATGTGTTCAATTTAATTTGTTGTAAATATTAACACATCCTGTTAATTAAATAAATATGAAAGATGTTTAAACATTTAGAAAATAATAGTGTTTAAACATTGTACAATGTGTTGACGGTACAGTGTAGGTGTTTAGGGAAATGCAGTTACATCCCAGCAACCCGCGCGTTGTTCACGTCAGTGAGGTTGCATCACGTGTATGTGCCGAGTGCGCGATCTCAACATCCGTATTCGTATCCTACCTGGTTTTCAACCACTTGCCGTAGCCAACGTTGTCTTCAGCGTCAAATCCCTTCTTCATGTTCACTTCATACCGCTAAATACAAACTTAACAACACTGAGTAACTGTCAAATGTACGTCAGCTCTGTACCGAGTTCAACCGATTATTAAATATGTAAACGCACAAAAAAATAATGCTAGCACATTGGTTATTCTTTATTGGTACATGGCTATGAGACATCTGCCGTAATAAGCCGGCACTAAAAAATAGTGCGTACTCCGCATGCTTTCCTCTCCCCGCCAGGGGGGAGGGCGGCGCGGAGAGACGTTGCAAGAGGGGGGGCAGCCCCTCCACCAATGCGCAGAATAAGTACAGCCGAGCAATTAAAAATGTCAAAATAAAAACGAAAAAATCTGCCCAAAATGTTACAACAACCACTCAGCACTATCAAAAAATTGTTGTTACATGTTCCAATTGTTTGTTTATCAGTAGTTTTTTGTTTTTTCCGGCAAGTATGGCGGGAAAAATATGCTAAAATGAGGAAAGATCAAAATTGCATATCCATATACTAATGAAGGGAAGGCACAGCGAGTTTTATCCCCATCTCTGTCTCCTCGCGAGGTGAGGGGTACTTTTCATCCCCAAAAAATCATTACGTTGTTGAGGGTTTGAGGTTAGTGGTACGCAGAGCGCATGAACATAGTTAATTCGTTTCGCATAGCAGAATAAATAGAGGCTGTTGTGTGTGAATCAGCTATTTTTCCCGTTTCGTTTCTCTTTCGCACGGCGTTCTGTGCGCCCGAGCTATATTTTATTGATTGTATAATCAATACCGCAATAAAAGCTGCAGTGTTTTCACCCGGGAAGGAACAGGAAGAGGCAAAGGCACTGGCACCCGCTGCAAGAGGAAGTATGAGCATGGAAGTCGAGTGGAGGGGATGGATTGTTGCCAACAATCAACTAATCAACGCTTAACTTCAACACGCATACCATACGGGAGTTATGCTAAGCTGCAGGGAAGATACTATGCATTATAGTGACTTTAAACACATTATAGGGGGCAATTAACAAATAAATAAACTATTTTTGTTTTTAATATGATTCATATTAATTAATAGATATGAATTAATTATAATTAGATGATTTCCTTGTTGCAATCAAATGAGGAAATATTTGGTTATATTAACTTATTTTTTAAAATATTGAAATACACGGTTTTTAGTTTCACAAATATTTTTTATTAGATTACTAGTTTCGCTGTAACATTATAGCATCATCAGATCTAACAAAAATTGAAACATGTATAATTATATAAATGAAATATGTCAATAAATATCATAACTTATTAATCATTAATAAAATAATTATACCCAGATTACATGTTTTTCTAATTTACTGAAATTCTATCAACTTTCAACATAAGACATGTTACATAAAGTACCCTTATTTTTTGTCGTAGTACACATGTATGTAATAAAAAAGGGGGGGTTCCATTTAAAAAAATTGTCTTTTTTGAAGTTTGTCAACTGTAATTTTGGTATAACGTACCCGTCACATTTTTATAAATAATCGAGGATTCTTCTATGGACAATGTAGCTTAAAGTCTCCTTTATAAAAGGCTTTTTTCAGATTATAAAAATTCGATCTCGTTCCCGATATACAGAGTTTTGAAAATGTGCCGGATTTCAGACAAAAAATCAAAAAAAGTTGAATAACGCCGGAAGTAGTTAATTATGAGTAAAATGTTTTTATTTCTTCATATGTAAAATTTTGCGCTGCATTCAATGGTAAAATAAAATATAGCGTATTCCATTTAAAATAAGAAAGTTGAGGTCAATTTCCGGTCAAACCGGAAGTGCTACTGCTTTGAAAATATTTTAGTTAAAACGGGCATGTTGGATAACCTCTAGATACCAAATTTCGTTAAATTATATTAAATAGTATTTAAGATATAGATAGCGTAAGCTCGTCCTGAGACACCTGTATACTTCTATTAGACGATTTCCGAAATATAATGACCTGTATTACAAATGTACTAATATAAGTCGACTCTCTCTAAATCAAACTCTCTCGTAATTGAATTTTTCTCTAAATCGATTATTTTTAGCATGTTCAACTGTTATGTTTATATATGCAAAAAATATTCTTTAAATTGAATTTTTTAATTCGAACTTTCCTTTAATCGAATTAAATTTTGCGCATTTGTCATCAATTTCAATGAAATTCGCCTCTCTATAAATCGAATTTAGATTTAGATAATTGAAATAGGCTTGTTTAGGACACTTGGTATAATGTTTCAATTTGTATATTTACTAGTTATGTACATCTCATTTTTCTAAATAATAATAATGTATTTTTTTTTTTTTTGTTATATTAACTGAATAAACATTATTTTCCATTGCATATACATATTCTTTGTAATTTATACAAATGTTCATTTAATTTTCTTTTACTCTTTCCAGTTCGAATTCTCTCAAATTCGAACAAATTCAAATTCTCCTTGCGAATTCGATTTATAGAAAGTCAACTGTATTAGCGCTATTACAAAGTGCACTTTTAGGCTTTTACCTTGTCCTACAACGAGCTTATGTTATTCTAAAAACTATTAAATACTATTTTAGGAAATTTGGTATCTATCTACTAACGGGGAAATGATTATGGTCAGTTGAGTTTGAAACTTAATAACTTGTTAAAAAAAATTCAAAAATTATGAAACGCATTTTCAGTTATAGACTATATAATTCTGTGTAATTATATTAATTTTCATATTTTTAAAATAATCAATATAAAAATAATAACAAAAAAACTGTTGTGACTAGCACAATACCTCTCGCCATTTCCGTTTTGTTACATAAGTATCGAATTTAATATTTCTTGTACACACAAATAATTCTGATTATAGCTATTCTTTCATTCTATAAGGAATCTTGTCCTACTCTTCTAAAATGTTTAAGATGGTTCCAATTCATTGACTGGATCGGCGGTATTTCTTAAGGATTATTACTATTAATATACATATCTACCTACAATTTTAAATATTTAATTAATAATTCAATAAGAAATATAAAATGTACTTCCCAGAAAAGGCTTTCAGTAATGTCAGTAAAACTTTTGATTTTTGTCACTGGCATTTACAAAGATTTGAATTTGAACTGGTTGTGGTTGGTGTAGTCTAGACTGTGCGATTTATTGCAACAGATTATTCTACTTTCTTTATCTCTAAATCTATAGAAGATATAATAAAAATTTTAACTGTACCTATTACATGTAGAATTTTATGTTCTTTAATAACAAAAATTTTCAAAAAAAATTAGAAGAATTTTTCTAAGAAACTCTCTTTCTTCTCATTAATGTTAGATTGAGGAATACGTAGTTAAGCAGGTCTTAAGTATTATAGTTTTTGAGAAATCGTCCTTCTAACATTCATATACGCACACACACACACACACACACACATTGTAAAAATTTTATAATCGGATTCTAGGGACCTTCAAACGTGCTTCTTCACTAAAATCTGGATATGCGATTTTTAGCATGAATCCAACACCTCTCTTAGCGAGAGGTAATAATGCTCATATTCCGAAAAAAATAAAATTTTAATATGTTGTAACCATAGGCTTTATGAATAATTTAAACAATTAAAAAGTAAAAGTGTTATATCTCAACTTCCATTAATAATAATTATAAGAATTGAAATTTGGCATGATGATTCAAAATGCAGTTTTAATATAAAATTATAAATTTTTATTTGAAATTGATTATTTTAATGAGAATATTTTTTCACTGCTCATAAGAGTGAACGAATAGTGTGCGATAATAGTATATTAAAGAACAAGTTTTATAAGACATGTTTTTTTCGCACGCGTCAAAGTTTAGAAAACGAGCCTTGGCGAGTTTTCTAATTGACAAGTGCGAAAAAAAGTCTTATAAAATGTGTTCTTTATACTATTTTTTAGATTTTGCGTCTTCTACATACTAAAATATTGTAAAAAACTGCTAATATTAAACCGAGTCAATTTAAGGAAATTTGCAAGTGAAATGTAGTTGTTATCACTGAACTGATCACATTCAATTATTATTTATTTGAACATTTGAAGGTTAAATTAAGTTAATGTTAAGTAAATGTCATCTAATACCAACCTTCTAGAACAAAAAAATGCGTATCGAAATGAAGGCCATTACGATACGCAATTGCGTATCGTAATGACTTCATTATGAACGCAAAATCTAAAAAATATATTTAAATTATACTTATTAATTTCAAACAAAAAATTATTAATATTTCATATTAAAATTGTATTTTTAATCAATAAACCAAATTTCGAGATGGGGGCCATTTTTATATGTAAATTGTCATTATTTTTATATTAATTAATTTAAGAATATGAAAAATTGTATAATTACGTAGTCAGTCTATAAATGAAATATTTTTTTTAAGCAAGTTAATTTCAAACTCAACTGACTATAATTATTTCCCTGATAGTAGTTTTCCGATATGCCCGTTTCATCTAAAATATTTTCAAAGTAGTAGCACTTCTGGTTTAACCGGAAGTAGTTCATAACTTTATTATTTTAAATGGAATGCTACATTTTTTGTTCTACCATTGAATTTAGCAGAAAAATTTACATATGAAACAATAAAAACATTTTACTCATGATCAGTCTTCAGCCTTCAGCCACTTCCGGCGTAATTCAAGTTTTTTATTTTTTTCTCTAAAGTCGGCCACTTCTTTATTATTCATATCTCGAGAATAAAATCGAATTTCTATAACCTGTAAAAACTGTTTTATAGAGAAAGCTATTGTTTACACTAATATAAGTTAATAATCCACAATTTTTGAAAAGTGTAATTTATACGTCAATGTTAACTTAAAGTTAAATAATTGAAAAACTCGATTTGTTCGGTTTCCAAACGTTTAAAATAAAATGTGATTACTGATATTTAACTAAAACATACTGTTTTAAGAAATGTCAAATTCAAATTTTAATATTTTAATTTCACCCGTATGTTTCAAGAATGATTTTTTAAAAAATGTTCTGCTTTAAAATTATATTCTGATAAATTTGATATTATTTATTTTTAGCATTAAATAATGAAATATCACATATTTTAAAAAAGCGTTTTAGTTAAAAAGCTCTTGCTACCAGTCATTGTATATAATTAATAGGTTACTTTTGTGCAAGTAAAAACTGTTTTCCCATGTTAAACTACCTGTTACATATTACAGAATGATCAAAAATGGCAAGAGTTAAAAAATTCAAATAGGCATCTCAATGCATTCCGGAGTTATGGAGTCTCAAACAGGGTTCATTTTTTTATTCAATTTTGACGTTTTAAACTGTCATTATTAACTCCATAGCAACAACTACAAGTAATATTTTATTCACAAGTGAATTAAAAAATTTTAAATCACTCTCACAAAATTTTAACTCACTCTGCAACAAATAATGCATTTAAAATAACATCAGGTACGAAAATAACACCATAATATTGATCAGACATTATCAGCCATTTTCACTATTTTTCACGGCACAAATGACAGACAATAAAGCATTTTAAATATATGACTTGACATCTATCAGCGACGATTGTCATGCTCAGCCTACTAACTGATCAGTTTGTTATTTTGTTAAAATTAAATATTATAATAGTTATTATTATTTCATGGGGTCCCGTAGCCGCGTGCCTGAGTGTCTGGTCGCGAACCTGGGGGAACCAGGTTCGATCCCGACAGACGCCAAACATTTCCAATTTTAATTGGCACAAAAGTGACCCCTGTGGTGCACTCTATATATATCGTCATCATTACCGAAGTCTACGTATGTTGTAGATACTGGCACACCCAGAAATGGGTAATATGCCGTGATGATATATTTATTTATTTATTTTATTTATTACTATTTCATCAAAATTGAATAAAATATTGTACAAACCATGTGAGCTAAGAATGTTTGTTCACTCGAAGAAATTAACTCACTCGCCCTTACGGCCTCGTGAGCTAAACTTTCTTCTCATGAATAAACATTACCGTAGCTCAATTGGTGTAATAGATAATAGTAACCCGCTAATTACACTTCGTACAGAAATTCATACTCTCAAAATCCACAACAGATTTTTGTACAAAATTTGTTAAAATCTATGTAAGTATGTTTGTATAAAAAGGAACGTAGTATGAGTATTTGATTTTTACCTCCCACTACCCTTGGTAAGGGAGGTATAGGGATCGTCAAAAAAATGCATACCGACATTTTAGCAATGACCACCTTTTAAGGTCCCTAGAATCCAATTTTAACTTTTTCCCGATCTGTAAGTGTGTATGT
This sequence comes from Ophonus ardosiacus, assembly GCA_943142095.1. Classification (NCBI taxonomy): domain Eukaryota; kingdom Metazoa; phylum Arthropoda; class Insecta; order Coleoptera; family Carabidae; genus Ophonus; species Ophonus ardosiacus. The sequence continues at coordinate 37,003,053 of OW964835.1, forward strand.
GTGTTTGTGTGTAGGTGCTCTAACTCAAATACTATTACTCAGAGAATTCTAAAACCTTGTATTTCGACCCTATTCTAATATGGAAAGAAATGATTAGATTTTGGTGTAAATCGGATAACCGGAAATGGTACTTTACTTGAAGCTCGTAATGGTTTTTCTTCAAAAAATATTTTTTTTTTTGTAAATCCCCGACCCTTTGTTAAAACACAATTCCTTTGTTACACAGTTCATATTTCAAATATTTGTAATTGACAGGTTAATGTCACTGTCAAAAAACTAATCACTTCAAATTAATAATGGTGACATTTTAAAAAGATAATAGTAAAAACAATAGTTAGTTAGGTAGATATTTTAAAAAATAATCTTTCTTTATAAATCTCAGTGCCTGTGATTTAAATATTCCTTTGTTATACAGTTCATTTTTCAGATGTATGTAACTGACAGAGAAATGTCATTGTCAAAAAACTAATCAATTCAAATTAATAATAGTGACATTTTGAAAAGAAAATAGTAAATAAAGCAATAATTATATGCAAAGGAACTTTATATACATAGTTTGCATTAGTAAATATATAGGTTGTACTTAAATTAATAAGAATTAAATTGAGGGAGGTATTGTGTTGGCCACATCAGATTTTTTATTAGGCACCCGCTATTTACTTGAACATTGAGATTTAACAAACTTCGCACAGAAATTCGCAAAAAATACACATCTGTTTACTCTCAAAATCGACAACAGATTTTTATACAAATTTTGTTAAAATGTATGTATGTATGTTTGTATAAAAACGAACGTAGTTCTGTATATTTGTTTTTGAATATGAAACATCGACTTTTATAAGAATAAAAGATGTATAACTGAGTAATTTTTAACACTTAATTTATTTATAAATACTTTAATGTATATTTTCTAAGTAAATAGTTCTAAAATTCTAATACATTTTCCTGCAATTATTCTAATAACGTTTTTTTTCCTCAAACATAGGTAAGCAACCAGGTACACGTTGATGCAATGCATTGTTGCAGTATCTTAACAATAGCACAAAAAAATATAAATCATTTATTTTTCCTACGACCACTGTTACAAGTAGTCTTTTTAACGGTTGCTTAGCGAGTTAAAAATAACAATTTATAACACAGTGAATACTTTTAAATCGTTGTCATTGACAACGGATTAAAAGTAAAAAACAAATTTACTTTTAACACTAGTGTCAAAAAAGAACTAAATCTAGTTATATTTAGTGTTAAAAATATAACTAAATCTAGTTACATTTAGTGTTCATAAGTAAATGTAGTTTCATTTTATATTAATTTTTGTAGGTACTGAAATTATTTATATAGGTATTTTATGAGAAGTACACATTATTTTGAAACGTTTATTGTTATAGTACAATTATTACAATTGTTTATAGTAATTCCTTGCAAGGCGCTTGAAGAATTGGAATTTAAAACAGTATTGTTGGAAATAGAGGTTAGAATTTTGTTGGAAATAGAGGTTAGAATATCATGACCTGTCATAAATGTCATTCTATAATTTTTAGTTTTTACTAATACATAACTAGGGTCGTAAGAAAAATAGTGTATGATATTCGTGTTAAAAGTGATTTTATTTCGTTCGTGGGGTTTGTTTTACTCGGCTTCGCCTCGTTTCACAAACTTCCCCACTCACTCATAAAATGTCACTTTTAACACATATCATAAATAACTATTAAAAAATAATATTAGTTATACAATATATTTTTATTGGGGACGCCGATCGCATGATTGTGTGCGTTAAATGACTGTTTGTGTTTCGAAAGATTTGCATTCGTATCCGACTTTCGTAAAAATTATTTACAATTTTCAAACATCCCAAATTTACGACAGTTTTCAAAGCCCTGAGATGACAATTAAATTATATTATAATGTTGATTACAACTATATATAGTTGTTTATGAAATGTTATTACAATCTATTGCAAAATAAAACAAATAAAATAATTTGTCTATCTCCATATTTGTGTTTAAATGTTTTTAAATTATTATCTCAAATTTTATTGCTAAAAATGTTAGCTATAAATATATTTACAATATATTAATTTGTATTAATAATTATTGATGGCAACAATCAATTAATTGATTGATTACAACAATGTATAATTTGACATATGAAAATTAAAATCTGTATAAATGCATACGAAAATTGGGAGAAGGGTTAACCACCCCTCAACCTGCAATATTTGCAAACATTCCCTTCGTCAAGGTAGACAGGGGCGGACTTTAGAAATTTTGAAGCGAGCGCGAAAATCTAACATCAGTTGCGCGGGAAACCCAAACATCTAATATTGATTCTAAATACACTTATATTGGTATTTGTTTTGAACATATTATCATTTAGGAATTGTGTATATACTTTCCGCCAATTTATAGGTACGATAGCGTGTAATTTTGTCTGGTATATTTTCAATAAATATGTAGTTAATTACGAAGAAATATATAGTGCATATAAATACTTTTAATATTGTTTATTGCACCAAACTGAAATGGAGAATGCACCACTTTATTTCAAAATAATGTTCTGAGTGCACTAAATTTATTATTGACTACTCATGTTACATATTTTTATTGTTGCAATCATTTATTTGATGTTACAATATGGGCACTCATCACTGCAAAACTGAAGTGGAGAGTGCACCACACACAATAATATACACAGGGCGCGTTTCTGAGTACACTAAATGACTATTTTTTTTTCAATTGACAACTCGTATTACAATTTTTATTGTTGCAATCATTTATTTGATGTTTCAATATGGGCACCCATAGACGCAAAACTGAAGTGAATGCACCACACTATGCAATTAAATATACATTATTTTTACAACATTTAAAATTTACTACTGAAGATGAAGATGAGAACATTATTCTTTAAACACGTATTTAGTTTTTGTTTTTATTTAATTTTAAAGTTGAATTTTGATAATGAATACAATTATTATTGTAGTGTAGTGTGCCAAATCAATTTTTAAATTGTACAAAAGTGATCCTTGTGGTCCTCTTTCAACGACAATTTTAAGTGCCCGTGAGGTGACGCCTGTTAATTGCATTCCAACAATATATAATACGATGTATTTATTTATTTAAGCAATTAAAATATTAATTAATAATAAATTTAAAAATAATTTTAACCTTAAAATTAAGTAAAAATAATAGTACAGTAAAATACAAGTTTCATAAGACATCACTTTATCGCTCGTTTTTTCTAAGAGATAAGTGCCCTAAAATGTTTTATGAATCGTGTACTTTATACAATTTTTTCTGTTTTGATTTCTTTGTCAAAAAATATTTAAAAATACTCGTTATTTTCTAATTCAAGAACATTGATTAGGATTATTTAATTTTTTATTTGATTGTTGGTAACACTATATACTAATTGACATTTACTTCATTTCAATAGTAGGACTTTTAGAAATAATATGACGTACTTATTCTACAACAAACTGGTTAATTTTTAACAACTGGTTGTAAAATTTAACCAGTCATCAATCAAGTATTTTGCTATATAACAAAAAATTGGAATTTTAATTGGCAAAAAGTTCAATTTTTGGATTAGTGAATTCTATTCTATTCCGGTATTTAAAATTTCATTTTCATGATTTTATCAATAAAGAGTAGAATTCGCAAATCCAAAAATGAGGATTAGCTTAACTTTTTTGTGAATCGGGCTGTAATTTGCAGAATACGGCTGAATTTACTTTAAAATGACAAATGTCAAATGTATGACATTCAAATGAGTTTCATAATGTATATTTTAAACAATCAAAATCGAAAAATTTCATTTCGATACAATATTAGCTAGTTTACCAACCCTTAAAATTTAAGTTACGTTGGTGCAATCGGCCATTAATACGGTTTTGCCTAAAACTTAATTTTCAGGTTAGGTTATTTTGAAATTTTATTTTCAATTATATTTACCCTTAGATCGCAAAACATTTAATTAATAAATATAAAATATGTCAAAAAAATTGTTAATTATTATGACCCATATTACGAGCGCACTTTTGTAATAAATGCGCTTTTATGGAACTCTCTTTTACATTGAGGAGTGTGCTCCATAAAATCACTTTTATTATAAAAGTGTGCCTATATTATTTTAAAAATTTTGGAGGTTGAGAAACCCTTAAAATTTACGTTTGTGCAAAACGTAAAACTTAATTTTCAGGTTAGGTTAATTTTGAACTATATTAGCCTTAGATCGCATAACATTCATTTAATAAATATAAAATATGTCAAAAAACCGTATTATGAGCGTACTTTTATAATAAAAGCGCTGTTATGGAACGCGCTTTTACATTAAATTCTTATGAGGAGTGTGCTCCATAAAAGTACACTCGTAATACGGGCCAATATTATTTTGAAAATTTTAGAGGTTAATTATGAAGAAATTATAATAATAATATAATAAATAAAATAAAATAGGGAACTCACCAGAGAACATAAGCCACAAACGAAACAAACGAACATAAACAAAAACTAAGTGTGCATAAAAATGGTCATAAGTATCATCACTGTTGATCACTGTCTGTTACCGATTGTTGCGAACATGAACATCATCACTCTAGTGTGGTTGATCTAAGAAGTCTACTCTAAGCGTGGAGTTGGAGTTTTAAAGCATGTAGCCCATGTAGTAGTACCTAAACCCGTAGAGCAACTTTTTATCGTGTGCAAATTCATAGGAAGGTCCCTTGCGTTGCCGAAGCGGTACCTGCCTTGCCGAATTGCGCCGATGTGCAGTGCCCGGCCCCCACCACGATGGACATGGACGCACGGTGCAGCGGACGCATGGGACGACAACCGAATTTGTTGATTGCAACAATGAGGAATGGCTGAGATGATGGAACATGCTGCTGGGATGAGCACCAAGATGATGTGGCATTCAAGGATTGTTCATATAATCAACCAAATTTTATTCTAATTTTCTGTTTCTATTTGGTGGCAACTGTCTTGTTGATTGCAACAATAGAGTAGTTGCGCATTTTCCAATTTATTTGTTTTCTGAAAGAATAGTTCAAGTTATTCACTTTAATACATGTTTTACGTCTGGTAACTGTATATTTTTCAAAATATATTTTTTTAAAAAATATTCTTATTTCAAATTTCCCGTGTGTGACGTGTATTTTTAATACCAATCACAGTCTTTCTTGCCCTAGCGGTACACTCTCGGTAGTACACTCTGTACGCAATACTACTATTTTTTATCTAAAAAGATTTACATTTTCACACAAATTCATTAGTTTCATTACCTTGTCTTAAATTTCCTGATACAGAAAAGAAAAATAAAATATGATTTTAACACGAATCAGTCGTCCAACTGCGTCCAACACGTAGAACATAGGTTAAAAGTCACTAAAAATAACATGTACATTCCCTGAGTGTGTGGCCACCTTCTGGCAAAATTATGAAGTGTATCTATATAAGAATTAAACATCTTGAAAATATCTGGTATTCAAGTAAATAATTATAAAATAAACGTACTGTTAAATAATACTTTTGTATCTGTTATTTCACTTTTAGAATTATACTGTAAATATTTGTATGATACAATTAAAACATAATTCAACTTGTTCGCTTTGTCGTGGTATTACAACAATCTTCTATGAGTCATATAGACTTGGTCGAACTATATAATTATTAATACTCTACGTCACAAGAATTCCACCGCGAACTTTATTGAAATTATGAATGAAAAGTTTTATATTTTCTAATAATTTGTACATTAATATGTTTAGAATTAGTTTTTAGTAGCTAAGAGAGGTATTGGAATCATGCTAAAATTCGCATTATCCAGATTTTAGTTAATAAGCACGATTTAAGGTCCCTAGAATCCAATTATAACATTTTTAAATGATGTCTGTGTGTGTGTGTGTGTGTTTCTGTGTATGTGTGTGTGTGTGTGTGTGCGTGTGTGTGTGTATGTATGTCTGGATGTTGGAGGGACGATCCTTAAAAACTATAAGACTTAAGACCTGTTTAACTATGAATTATTCCTCAATCTCATTCCTGGGAAGAGCTGAAAGGGTTTTGGAAACAACTGGACAACCGGAAGTAGTAGTTTCTAAGAAAAATTCTTCTAAATATAATTTTTTAGAAATTTTTGTTATTACCAATATTGAAAAACATAAAATACTCCATCTAATACACTTAATTTTTTTATTATATCTTGTATAGATTTAGAGGTAAAGACAGTACAATATATGGAATGATATAATCTGAGTTATTCGTAATACTGAAGTTATTGTTCATTATTAATATACTATACTTCTACTTTTGTACTCTGATAAATTATAAAAATAAATAAAATAAATATATCATCACGGCATATTACCCATTTCTGGGTGTCCAAGTATGTACAACACATGTAGACATCGGTAATGATGACGATATATTTTACCGTGTGGGCGCTTACCAGGCGTCACCTCACGGGCACTCATAGCTGGTGTGGAGAGTGCACCACAGGGGTCACTTTTGTGCCATTTAATATTGGAAATATTTGTCGTCTGTCGGGATCGAACCCGGTTCCCCCAAGTTCGCGACCAGACACTCAGGCATATACATATTTCATATCTTTATGATATTCAAAATATGCAAATTATATTATTTATCAATGTTAAAATCATAATGTACTTACCATATACCAGGGAATATTTTGTAACTTATAATAATAATACCCAATCACTTTTGTAAAAAATATGTATATATTTTTCACAAAATAAATATTATTTTATGTAATGTATGTTAATAATCTAATCGCAGAGACTAAGGCACTAAGGAAACCACTTGACAAATTCAAATGTTTATAACATAGTTTGTAAATGACAGATATCAGTGTCAAAAATCAACAGTTTTAGTGACATTCTGATAGCTGTTTTATTAATTAAATATTTAAAATTGTAGGAAAAATGTATATGTCCATCAGAAATACCGCCGATCGCCGATCTTATTATTGAATTGGAAGAATCTTTGACATTTAGGAACTTCCGCATACAATGAAAAATAGATATAATTAGAATTGTATGTATGCAGAGGACATGTTAAATACAAAAAAAAACAATATTTGGGTAAAGTTTCGTAATTTTTTTGTTATAAAACGACGGTTCGATAGTGAAGTGCAATACAACACTTATATAACATAAAATGGAAACGGCGAGAGGTATTGTGCTAGCCACAACACAACAGATTTTTTATCTTCTATCATTTCGCGTGTACTTTTTGTTAATACATAGTGATAAAAAAAACCATGGAATTGGCAATAACAAAAACTTACTTGAAATTGGTAAAACTGTTATCGAGAAAAAAAAAATGGCTTGGCAATAAATTACGGAAGAATTTCCAATGAATAGATGGTCACAATATCAGAAATTTTGCAAATATTTATGTACCAATTCTGAATTTTCGTTATTTGTAACAGTTATTAAACTGCCACTACCATAATTTAAAAAAATATGCATGTAATATTATAGACACTTACAAAATTGGCGTCACTGCAAGAAAGAGATAGAAGATGCGTCCAAACAAACCTCCCCTCGTTGTCTTGCGTCCCGTTCCTTGTTCCTATCTGTCATTGTGTTCGCATCTGTTATTCAGTGTTAAACCTAATTCTTTATTGTGATTTGTACGTTGTGTATAATAAAAATGAGTTTAAAACCAGATGTGTCTGGGGCAACTTTTTTGTTTGATAATATTGAAAATCATTCGATTATTCAACTAAAACGAAGGCTAGAGTGTAGAGTCTACGGCTGATGACAGGTCTTTGTTTGGACGGGGTAACCATAGCAACCTTGATTTCTATGCTGTGCCGTTAGAGACGCTCGTGCAAATTGCAATTTTGTAAGTGTCTATTGAATTGAAGTTTCAATCTAATAAGAATCTTATTAGAATCTAATTCATCTATTTTCAACATACGTAAATTATTAAAACTAGTTGTTGAATATTACAGTTTAATTATAAATTAAATTGTAAATATGATAATATGAACAGCGCAACATAATAAAAGCTATCTACAATTTTATAGTGGAAATAAATAATCGTAGGTAGTTCTTAGCTAGTCCGCTCTCTGTGAGAGCTTTCGTGAAGACATCCTTGAAGTGTGTACTACTTCGCTGTAAGTACAGCGTGCGCTGATCGCTGAAGATCATTAAAGACGTCGCCCAGCTTTCTATTTGAAACTTGTATGACTACATTTCAGTTCAGAGAGCTTGGCTTTCTTAAACATTTGGATAGAAAGAACTGGTACAACTCAAAAAGGTTAAAATTTTGCAACAAAGTAATGAATTGTTAAATTACTTTTTAGGAAAAGTCGGGCGATGCATCAGGCCTATTAATAACTATGTTATGTGTTATGTATGGTTTGGTATAATAATAGTTATTTATGTTTCAAGTTATTGAAGTTTTACTTTTTATCATGAATATGGAATTTAGTTGCTAAGGCCGTAAGGCCGAGGAAAATGAACCGTATGAGTGATAAAACGGAACTTCAGTGCCGAGTTGCATATTAAATTTTATTTGAAATCTAAAATTTGTGAAAATGAAAGGAATATTTTATTTTTATGTTACTAACCTCCGAACATTGAGGTTAACGTAAAGAATACTCAAAATTATGTTTTATATCAATATTCTTCATCGGAATTATTTAGTTCGTTCTTCTTGCACATATTTTTTGTCGTTTTACGTACAAATTTACTATTATATATCGTAATTATCTTATATGTATAATAATTATTATAAGGTTGGCAACACTGCATTTGCTTGAAATCTTCATATAATGGATTACTTCAGAGCCGATTTCTGAACTTTTAATAATGATTTTTGTGCTCTTTAATGACTATTTCAAATAAATAATATTTATTTTATATATGTAGGTACGGTGATTACTTCTTTTATGGCCAGTTGAACCGCTCATAGTTAAATTTTAACTACTAGTTAAATTGACAATATCGTATTGAAATGAAAATTTTGGTCAGAAATAATTTAAAATTTCTAAAAAGATATAATATAACCAAATCTTCAGATGCTGCAAAGCTGTGTGGCCAGCACAATACCTTTCGCCATTTCCATTATTGCACTTCGCTGTTGAAAGATCGTTTTATAATACAAAATTTACAGAACCGTACCCAAATATTGTTTTATTTATTGTATATAACATTTCATGTGCACACACAAAATATAATTACATATACCGCAATTCTTTCATTCTATGAGGAAGTTTTTAAATGTCAAATATTCTTCCAATTCAAACAAGATTGACGGTATTTCTTATGGTTATATGTATTTCACCTATAATTTTAAATATTAATAAAATAATAGTAAATATTAAATGTACCTATTTCGAAGAAAAAGCTTTCAATAACTGTTGATATTTGTCACTGACATTAATGTGTCGATTTCAAACTGAGTTATAAATATTTGAGTTTGTCAATTGGTTTCCTTGATGTAGTGTGAACTGTGCGATTTATTACATCAGTTTTTATTCTATGTATTATATTCTTTATCTCTAAATCTGTAGAATATATAATAAAAAATTAAATAAATGAGATTCTTTATTATTTGTAATTACATAAATTTTTAAAATATAATATTTAGAAGATTTTTTTAAGAAACTTCTACTTCCGTTTGTTCAATTATTACCAAAACCTTTTCAGCTTTTCTCATTAATGTCAGGTTGAGGAATACATAATTAAATAGGTCTGAAGTTTTATAGATTTTTGAGGAATCATCCTTCCAACATCCAAAGATCCGAGAAATATATTTAACAACGGAGACAAATGAGACAAGGCATTAAAAAACACACACAACTGCTTCGCATTGAAGATAATAGTCCCCTATTAGTTTTGTAAAATTAGATTTCTCCCCCTTATGTCAACGTTTCATAAAAAAAATTCTTTCTATTTGATGAAAAGGTTTAACTTTCTTCTCAAAACTTTTGTTACATACGTTATGTAATCATCCTTACTTAGGCCCGTATTCATAAACACCCGTAAAATTTTTAAACGGTTCGTTATAATTTTTATCCAATAAAAACAGTCGACATTGAAAGAAAAATCGAAATTTTATTTGTCAAGTTTGATTCTATTTGTCAAAAATTATAACGAACCATTTTGAAACTTTATGAGTGTTTATAAATATGGGCATTAATGGGTAATATGCCGTAATGATATATTTATTTTTACCTCGTTAAAAATCGCATATCCAGATTTTAGTGAATAAGCTCGTTTGAAGGTCCCCAGAATCCGATTTTAACATTTTTACGAAGATGTCTCTCTCTCTCCCTGTGTTGTGTGTGTGTGTGTGTGTGTGTGTGTGTGTGTGTGTGTATCTGCGTGTGTGTCTGGATGTTGGAAGAACAATTCCTCTTAAACTATAATACTTAAGACCTTTTTAATAACTTATTCCTCAATCTGACATTCATAGGAAAAGCTGAAAAGGTTTTGGTAACAATTGGACAACCGGAAGTAGTAGTTTAATAGAAAAATTCTTCTAGATATTATTTTTTGGAAATTCTTGTCAACATTTTTATTATATCTTCTATAAATTTATAGATAAAGACACTATAATATATAGAATAATTGGATGTAATAAATCGCTGAGGCTGGCTAAACTACATTAAGGAAACCAATTGATAAATTCAAATGTTTATAACATAGTTTGTAAATGACAGATGTCAGTGTCAAAAATCAACAGTTTCTGACATTCTGAAAGCTTTTTCTGGGAAGTACATTTAATCTTTCTTATTGTTTTATGAATTAAATATTTAAAATTATAAGTAAAATGCATATATCCATCAGAAATACCGCCAATCTTGTTATTGAATTGGAAGAATCTCTGATATTTAGGAACTTCCTCATATAATGAAAAATATATGTATAATTAGAATTGTATGTGTACAGAAGACATGTTAAATACAATAAAAAACAATATTTGGGTAAACTTCTTTCGACAGCGAAGTGCAAAACAATACTTATATAACATAAAATGGAAATGGCGAGAGGTATTGTGCCAGCCACAACACAACAGATTTTTTTATCTTCTATCATTTCGCGTGTACTACCCCTTGTAGGTCAGTCTGTCTCACTGCTATATAAATCTTAAAATTTATTTTCAATAAATTGCATCATCTGATTACAACAATGCAATATTGATTACAACAATGAAATCATTTTCATCTTCTGTACATATTGTTGTGTATGGCATCTCTTATTATAAAAAGTCCAATACATCTCTGAATCTTTGCCGATACTAATTCCTCCAATTAATAAATAAATCCTACCCCTTGTAGGTCAGTCTGCGTCTCCGTCTCGGAAGCTTCCAAGCCGCCGTGCGTTCCGTTGGCGATTGCCATTAGCATATAGGAACCGGTCGTCCTGTCCAGTGTATAGTGCAATTCTATGCTGATTTTTTGTTACGCAGATGCGCTATTCATTACAACATTCGCACGATGCCTTTGCTGAAGATTTGACAACTAGCCAAGGGTAGATACCATACACAGACGGGTTTGCGAAAACGTTAGAAAGACAGGGGATGTTGCAAGAGCCAAGGACTGCCACTCAGCGAATTTGCGAATTGTTAATCTGATACTATATGGACGATAGAGTTGAATTTAAAGAGGATATTTACTCATGATTTTATTTACCCTGTTAATTATTAAAAAATTTCGGACTGTATTTTTACCTCCCGCTACCCTAGGTAAGGGAGGTATAGGGATCGTGCTAAAAATAGGATATAGAGATTTTAGTGAATAAGCACGTTTTGATGTCCCCAAAATCCGATTTTAACATTTTTACAATGATGTCTGTAGGTATGGATGTGTGTGTGTGTCTGTGTGTGTGTGTGTGGATCTTGTGGACACGATTACTCAAATACTATCAATCAGAAAAATTTGAAATTTTGTATATCCATTCTATGCTAATGTGGGAAGAGCTCATTAGTTTTGAGTGTATATCGGATAACCGGAAGTATCATTTATACAAACTTTTAACAGTTTTTCTTGTAAAAAATTCATTGAATATAATTTTTTAGCAACTTTTACCAATACAAATTGAATATAATGGCACAATCTTCTTGAAATAACTTTATATTATATTATAAAGTAATTTAGTTTTGTACATCACTTTGCCTCTGCGTCAAACAAAAACAATACTTTAATAACGAATTTGACATATTTAAACAAATGTCACTGTCACGCAGCAATTTTCATTAAAACTAATAATGAAACCGTGTTAAGAAGAATTTAGTAGTTTAAATATGATTCTAATGAAATTAAGGTTTGTAAAAATAATATATTTTCCATCATACATAAATATTAGATATACAGGATAATTCGATTCAAGTTTGATGTTTGCAGCGTTATATATCAAACAGCTCTCAATAAGAACGTGATTTCAAAGTGTCAAATAATAATATGCAACTACACATTTACGAAATGAATAATGTACGGCGAAGAATTTACACAGATTGCGTTTTAGAGCATAAGGAAGTTGGTGATGATTTTGACAATAATGCGTGTGTGACGATTTTTCCTTAAAATATATTAATGATCCAAAAGTTCGCAAAGTTGGTATTTAATACTCTTATATAATTTGAAACATCATATTAGATTTTGACTATATATGATAAACCGGATGTAGTACTTAATTTGAAGCTCTAACAGATTTTTCATGAAAAACATAATAAAATATAATCCAAAATTTTATATTACAAACTTTTCTATTTATTGGAACAAAAAAGTAAATTTTGTTTACAAACGATCAATCGGAAGTGAAACTTTACTTAAAGCTCAATGCTATTTTCAACATGGAATTGGCGGGAGGACATGTGCTGGCCACATCAGATTTTTTTATGAAACAATCTAAATGAGGTGTTTCAAGATTCTTACCTCTCGCTAAGAGAAGTATTGGATTCATTCTAAAAATGGCATATCCAGATTTTAGTGAATAAGCAAGTTTTAGGCTGTGTCCGATGTCGTATTTTGGCATTTAGTATTTAGGATTTAGGTCTTCTTCACATAAATATAACTCCGAATGGCACATTAATGACATCCACTGATTTGTATTGCAGCACTTTAGAATAACAAAAATGAATTATACACTTCGATTTAATTTGATACTTCAAATTAAATATTAATATTATACTTCATAAAGCTAAGAAGCTATTCTTTGACAGTATATTTGACGTTTTGCACAAATTATAGCAACGAACATGATTTGTTTAATTAGTGCGCGTCAACTTCAAGGCATAATGTGCTCTTGCAAAACCCCAAAATATAATTCCTTAAATCCTAAATAATCACTGGATTTAGTGCATATAAATTTAGAATTTAGATATTACGGTGATAAAAGTGCAACATCGGACACAGCCTTAAGGTCCCTGTTGGAAGGACGATTTCTCAAAAACTATAATATATAAGACCTGTTCAACTACGTATTCGTCAATTAATGAAAGGAGTTGAAAATATTTTGATAACAATTGGACAGCCGCAAATAAACAAAACTTTTTTTGAAAATTTTTGTTATTACAAATACTGAAGAACATAAAATTCTTCATCTAATACACTTACAAAATTTATTATATCTTCTATGGATTTAGATTAGTTGTAATAAATGGGACAGTCCAAAGAAACCAGTTGTCAAATTTAAATGTTTGTAATTGACCGATATATGTCAGTGTTAAAAATCAACAGTTTCACTAACATTGCTGAAAGTTTTTTCTGGGAAGTACATTTAATATTTCGTATTGAATTATTAATTAAATATTTAAAATTATAGGTAGGTATGTACATTAATAGTAATATTACATACATATATCCTTGAGAAATACCCGTCAATGAATTGAAACAACGTAACTTAAATATTAAACTCGGCTCAAATTGACAATATTGCATCGAAATGATGTCAAATGATTTATAATATATTGCTGTCAAAATTACTTCCTTGTACGAAGTACCTAAAGGAAGTATTGTAATCGCGAAAAATTTCGGTTTCCAGATTTCAACGGAAATATACATTTTGACCATCCCTGAATCCATTTTGACTAATTTCGTCGTGACGTCTGTACGTACGTACGTACGTACGTATCTCGCATAACTGAAAAACGGGAAGCCGTAGAAAGTTAAAATTCTGTATTTATGACTGTTATAACATCTAGTTGTGTACCTCCCTTTTTGGTCATTACCTAACTTTTGGAAGTGGTACTTTACTTGAAACCTATAGTACGTTTTAATGCAAAACTATATTAAAATATAATCCAAAACTTTTCAAATTTGGTATATAAGACTTTTATATCAATGGGAATAACATAATAGATTTTAGTTAAAATGGTCTACCCGGAAGTGGTGCTTTACTTGACGCCTATAATAGATTTTAATGTAAAACTATATTAAAATAGAATCCAAAACTTTTCAAATTTGGTATATAATACTCTTATGTCAATGGGAATAACATAATAGATTTTGGTTAAAATAGTCTAACCGGAAGTGATACTTTACTTGAAACTGTTATCAGTTTTTCTTGAAAAAAATGGTGTTATTTTGATTTTAATAATAAATGCTTCAAATAAAAGTTTTAGAGAATTGAATTCTGCGTCGAAAACAAGTATGATTAAATTAGCTCTTTGTATAAGCGAGATATGTAAATTTAAAAATGATGTACTTTTTGGTTTCTGTAATTAAGTTTGCTATGAATTAGGACAAAAAATACGTGCAATTTTATGATTGAGTCTGTTATAATACATATTTTAATTATTAACAAAATATGTAAAGTGTAACAGGCGTACAAGGAAGTCATGTAGTGTCCACATCAGATATTTTTGTTTAAGCCTAGCTTAAAATTTAAGCCTTGTTGGTGCAAATAGACATTAGAAGAGTAGGACAAGATTCCTTATAAAATTAAAGAATAGATATAGTAATTAGAATTATTTGTGTATACAAGAAATGTTAAATTCGATACTTATTTAACAAAACGAAAATGACGAGAGGTATTGTGCTGGCACAATTTTTTTTTCTTAATTAATTAAGTCATAGTTTTTGAGGATTCGTCCTTCCAACAGCTAAACGAACACACACACACACACACACACACACACACACACACAGTCATCATCGTAAAACTATTAAAATCGGATTGTAGGGACCTTAAAATGTGCTTATTCACTAAAATCTGGATATGCGATTTTCAGCATAAATCCAATACTTCTCTTAGCGAGAGGTAAAAAAGTTTGAAAATATATTTTTTAGACGACCATTGTGATAAGTATGACATATCAACGTAGTATCCTAACACTGAAAGTTGAACTTATGACATTAGTGTTACGATATATTTCATATCGTAATAGTTGACACGGTTGCTAGGTTACTATGTCATTATTTTCTGGCTATATGTATACATTATTCATTTGTCAACTGTCCGTACGTTTGAACCTAAATTTCAGTTTTGAAAAAAAAGTAAAATTTATTTATGCTCGTCTAAAAAATAATGTTCATAACTTGTATGAAATTCAAATATTTTAGCTCGTGTGTATTGACTTGCACTCCGCTATGCGTCGTGCGTCAATTTACACTCGCATGATATTTGGTATATTTCATAACTTGTTACGAAAATAACTATAATATTTAAAATATGTCCAATTGTATATTACAGCTTAATTTTATTTCATGTACATAAATTTCTTATAAAAAATCATTGCACACGAAGTTTGCAAAAAATAAGACCATTTTTAAATATTTGCCTAAAACTGTTTTAGATTCTAAAAATAGTACCTAAAGATAAAACAAGAAGCTATTTTTTATTTACTTAATAAAAGAAATTGTCTACGAAGTAAAAAAAATATTATAAACTTATACAAATTTGTACAATATGTTTAATAATACATATTAATTACACAGAAAGAAAAAAATTGTTATATTGTTGCAATCAACTATTATAATTGTTGTAATTATCCGTCAATTATGTACAATATTATTTAAGAATATTTTCAATGTTTGATTAAAAATTTTTAGTGTTTGTTTACTTATTGAAAGACAACATTAGCACAAAATAGTTTTAAAATGTATTTTCCATGGTCCCAACGCGCTGTTATTGTCGATTGTCGTCACCACCTCGTCATGCGCAAATTGCATTAGCAATTTTAGAATTTTTCGCATGAGATTTTCGGTTCGTTGACTTTTTCGCGCGCGCGTTTGCCAATTTTGACGGTCTAACTCTGATGCAGCGGTCGCCACTCACGCTGCACTCATGCAGAGAAAGTGCAACGGTGCACCAGCCCAAACTGAGGTCCTTCACCGAACGAGGCCCCACTACCGAAATGCGAAATTCGCCAATCGCCAATCGCCAGAGGTTTACTACGCTACAGAGAATTATACAAGTTTTAAGATGTTAACATGTAATATTGTTTTATACACAACTGCACAGAAAAAAATCTGATGTGGCCAGCACAAGACCTCTCGCCATTTCCATATTAGGCTATATAAGTATTGTATTGCACTTTGCTATCGAACCGTCGTTTTATAACAAAATATTACAGAACTTTACCCAAATATTGTTTTTTATTGTATTTAACATGTCTTCTGCACACATTTAATTCTAATTATATCTACTTTATATCATTTTCATGTCAGAGATTGTTCCAATTCATTAACCAGATTGGCGGTATTTCTGATGGATATATGCATTTTACCACAATTTTACCTATAATTTCAAATATTTAATTAATAAAACAATAAGAAATATTAAATATACTTCCCAGAAAAAGCTATCAGAATGTCACTAAAAATGTTGATATTTGACAATGACATGTGTCATGTTATAAACATTGAAATTTGTCAACTGGTTTCCTTAGTGCCATAGCCTCTGCGATTAGTTTACTCTATAAATTATAGTGTCTTTATCTCTAAATCTATACAAGATATAATAAAAAATTTAAGTGTATTAGATGGAGAATTTTATGTCGGTTGTTCAATTGTTACCAAAACCTTTTCAGCTCTTCCCAGGAATGTCAGATTGAGGAAACTGCAGTTAAATATTTTTTAAGTCTTATAGTTTTTGAGAAATCGTGTCTACAACATCCAGACATACATACATACATACACACAAACACACACATACACACATCCACACACACACACACACACACGCGCACACACACACACACACACACACAGACATCATTTTAAATATGTTATAATCGGATTCTAGGGACCTTAAATCGTGCTTATTCAATAAAATCTGGATATGCGAATGAGCCTGTTTCACATTTTTCAAAAACTATTTTAAATGAAAGTTTATGGAATGATTTTCTTAGTAATAATTTTTATTTTAATAATTTGTTGTTATTTGTGGAAATAATTAAATAAAAAGATTGGCGTCCTGAAAAACTACCCCCCACTCCTGTGACGTAGAAGCACATACATTACATCATTAATAGCCAATAGGAAAATAGTTTTTCCATCACCTACGTTTATTCATATTATTTATATAAATAAACGTAGGCTAAAGTTTGTCACATGTTAATAACAAAATCTTTTAATTTGACATTTGACGCTGACATTGCTCATTGTAAATTAATAATAAAGTAATAATGGCTAATTCAAATTACACTCAAGCTAAATCGAAGGTCGATAGCTGGATGATGGCTGAATTTATATCAGAACGATTGTTTTACTGCTACCGAAATAAGGGGTGTTAAAGAGTTGAGATAAAATAAAATATAAAAACTGAATTTATTATATAAATTAATAATATATTTTACATTAAAGTTCTGGTCGTGATTCTTATTTGACACTTGTTTGACAACTTTGACAATACACTTGATACCTTAGAACCGCTGAAGATGTATGTACTCTGACGTCATATTCTGTTTCAGATCACGTGACTTATTCAAATTTTTATCCAAATTTCAAAAATTAATTGTAAAATATCTAAAGGATATTTCGTGATATTTTCAAATTTGAGGCTCTTTAAAGAAAAATATCTTTTCAAATTTAATACTTAGAAGTCATAAAAAATTCTTGCAACAGCCCTATTTTAGCATGAATCCAATACCTCTCTTAGCGAGAGGTAAAAATCTGATGTGGCCAGCCCATACATAACCTCCCGCTGGGTATTTAACATTGATCTCTATAACATATGTTATAGAGATCACTGTTATTTAACCAGTATAAATAAAGCTATCATTATGTTCAAATATTTTTATATTTATATATGAAGGTAGGCCTTAATAAATGATTTGTTTTTGATCCTTCAACTACAACCAGTTTTTAATATTTACTCATAACAAACTTTATTATTTTACATTTAACAAATAGGTATATCATACACAAAATAAATTTCACAAATATTGACAAAACTAATAGAAAAACAACAAACAAAAAATCTGTTGTGGCCATTTCAATATTAGGCTATATAAGTATTTGCACTTGTCTATCGAAACGTCGTTTTATAACAAAAAATTACAGAACTTAACCCAAATATTATTTTTTATTATATTTAATATGTCTTCTGCACACATATAATTCTAATTATATCTATTTTTCATTGTATGAGGAAGTTTCTAAATGTCAGAGATTCTATCTAATTCATTAACCGCAGATAGGCGGTATTTCTGATGGATATATGCATTTTACCTATAAATTAAAATATGTAATTAATAAAACAATATGAAAGATTAAAGATACTTCCCAGAAAAACTATCAGAATGTCACCAAAACTGTTCGTTTTTGACACTGACATATGCCATTTACAAATTATGTTATAAAAATTTGACTTTGTCGAGTGGTTTCCTTAGTGCTTTAGCCTTTGCGATTAGAATATTCTATATATTATACTGTCTTTATCTCTAAATCTATACAATATATAATAAAAAAAAATTAAGTGTATTAGATGGAGAATTTGGTTCTTCAATATTGGTAATAACAAAAATTTTCAAAAAAATTATATTTAGAAGAATTTTTCTAAGAATCTACTACTTCCGGTTGTTCAATTTTTACCAAAACCTTTTCAGCTCTTCCCAGGAATGTCAGATTGAGAAATTCATAGTTAAACAGATCTTAAGTCTTATAGTTTTTGAGGAATCGTCCCTCCAACATCCAGACATACATACACACATACACATACACACACACATCATTTTAAAAATGTTATAATCGGATTCTAGGAATCTTAAATCGTGCTTATTCAATAAAATCTGGATATGCGAATTTTAGCATGAATCCAATACCTCTCTTAGCGAGAGGTAAAAATCAAAATAGTACTCGTATTTTTACACAGTCTTTTCAGAGCCGTACTCTCCACACCAGCTATGAGTGCCCGTGAGGTGACGCCTGGTAAGCGCCCACACGGTAAAATATATCGTCATCATTACCGACGTCTACATGTGTTGTAGATACTGGCACACCCAGTAATGGGTAATATGCCGTGATGATATATTTATTTATTTATATTTTAACCTATAAAAATAAAATATTCCATACTCGTGATAAAAAGTAGAACATGAGTACCTTGATACATAAATAACTATTATTTATACACCTTTGTGATAATCGATTGATATATTTATATTTATTTATTTACTATGGAATCTTAAGTTCCTTAGATTCAAATATATTACTACTATATTCTCCTTAACACGGTTTCATTATTAATTTTAACGTAATTGCTCCCTGACAGTGTCATTTGTTTAAATAAGTCAAAAAAGTATTGTTTTTATTTGACGCTTAGGCAAGATGATGTATAAAAATAAATTATTTTATAAATTTTTGTATATTTAAAGTTATTTACTAAATAATTTTATCGTAAAATTGAAGATTGTACTATTATATTCACTTTTTATTCGTAAAAGTTACTGCAAAATTATATTCAATGTATTTTTTTTTAACTGTTAAAAACTTGTATAAGTGATACTTCCGGTTATCCGATATACACTATAAACTAATGAGCTCTTCCCACATTAGTATAGAATGAGCACACAAATTTTCAAAATTTTCTGATTGCTAGTATTTGAGTAATCATGTCCACACGATCCACACTGACACACACACACACACACACACACACACACACACACACACACACACACACACACACACACACACACACACACACACACACACACACACACAGAGACACACACATATATATACCTACAAACATCATTGTAAAAATGATAAAATAGGATTCTGGGGACATCAAAAATAACAACATAAAAATAATTGTTTTATTATAAAAGCGGAACATGCGTTCACGCGCGTAAACAGTAAAAAATTATTAAAATTTAAACTAATGAATTTCAAATAAAAATTTATTAATATTTTTTATAAAAACTACATTCTTAATCAGCATGCCAAATATCAAATTTTAATTATTAATAGAAGCTGAAATCTAAAATTTTTAATATTTTATTTGTTATAAACAAAATATAAGTAAATTGAAAATAAATTAACGTTCAAATTATTCACAAAATCTATGGTTAGAACATATTAAAATTTAAATTTTTTCGTTGGTACATTTGAATATTAGATATCCATGAAGTAGAGCATTTCTTCAAACGCGCTAAAAATAGGGGTAATTTTTTATAAATCTTGTCATTATTTTTATATTAATTAATTTAAAAATATGAAACTTAGTGTAGTTAAGTAGAAATGTATAGTCCATGATTTAAAGTGTTTCATAATTTTTGAATTTTTTTTTTTAGCAAGTTATTTACCTTCAAACTCAACTGACTATACTATTCTGAAATGGATAGTAGATATTATTTTGTTTGTATAGTGTTGTAAATGTAATGTTAAGTGTGTACCTACTTACATTTTAACAGGGCGGGTTGTCAGTCACGAAATGAACATGAACGAACCTCAGCTTGGGATTTTGAGGGTTACCGGTTTAACTTTAAGGGTCACGCAAATTAGTTGGACACAAATTAGGTGTACATGTCTATTATTCCTTATACTATGAAGTGTTTAAACCAAGGATCCTAACCTTAATTAATGGTGGAAACACTCAGATGAATCTAATTTAATTCTAACGGATTCTATTCCTTTATTCTTAACAATAATAGCACTAGTTTGAGCAATATTATACAATTAAATGAAATCTTTTTTGTACAGGTGTCACATTTTCGATGTTATCACATGAATATACATTATGTATACTCATATATAAATACTCTAAAAATGTGTACACTTACATAACATTCTCTTTACAATCAAATAATATTACTACCAAGTTTATATATCTCGTTTCGTTCTCGAGATATTTAGATTTAAAATTTTGCTCACTACTGCCCATTTTTTGGCATTAACCCAAAAATGGGTCGAGATATGAATTTGGCGACATCACCATTCGATTCTACGGACAAAAATACATAAGTATAGCAATTTTCATAATTTTTGTCCAACCGGTTCATTTTTTATGAACAAAAGCTTGAAAACCCCTGAAAATCTGAAAAATCGTAAGGGGTACACCTTAGATTTTTGCGATTTTTGGCCATTTTCAGTTATTTTGCTTTAGAGATTGTATGCGGTGTTCAAAAATTCTGAAAATTGGTGTACTTATGTAATTTTGCCCGTAGAATCGAATGGTGTTGTCGCCAAATTCATATCTTGACCTATTTTTGGGTTATTACCCAAAAATGGGCAGTTTTGAGCAAAATTTTGAATCTAAATATCTCGAGAACGAAACAAGATATCGACCTGCAGTTTCAAAATTTGGAATCAGCGCATTGAGAAAGATACATAAAAATTAGATTTTTGATAATTTTGAAGTTTTTATCTAAATGTGGGGTATATGGATTTTTGGGGCAATAATTCAAAAATGGGTAGATATATAAACTTGGTAGTAATATTATTTGATTGTAAAGAGAATGTTACGTAAGTGAACGCATTTTTAGAGTATGTGAACAACTGTGTGAATTTTTAAAATAAAAGTATTGAAATAAAAATGGATAAATGCTGTTAAAAAGTTCCTTAAAAATTATAACACGAACACATACTATTTTTTACAAATTCCATACCAAAAGTTCATTTGAAAAGATTCTATAAATCCAATAAAATTATAACATGAACATACACTATGTAAATTGTACTTGACAATTCCTTCTTTCTTCTTCAGCTATCTAGATACATAAAAATTAGATTTTTGATAATATTGAAGTTTTTATTTAAATGTGGGGTATATTGACTTTTGGGGCAATAATTCAAAAGTGGGTAAAGATATAAACTTAGTAGTATTATTATTTGATTGTAAAGAGAATATTATGTAAGTGTCCGCATTTTTAGAGTATTTATATATGAGTATACATAATGTATATTCATGTGCATTAGTAATAAAAAGATCCCAAAAAATTATATTTAGAAGAATTTTTCTAAGAAACTACTACTTCCGGTTGTTCAATTGTTACCAAAACCTTTTCAACTGCAGTTAAATATTTTTTAAGTCTTATAGTTTTTGAGGAATCGTGTCTACAACATCCAGACATATATACACACACATACACATATACACACATACACACATCCACACATACACAGACATCATTTTAAAAATGTTATAATCGGATTCTAGGGACCCTAAATCGTGCTTATTCAATAAAATCTGGATATGCGAATTTTAGCATGAATCCAATACCTCTCTTAGCGGGAGGTAATAATATCTAATTATAATTAGACAAAATTTCAATTCTTTTTACCTCCCGCTACCCTTAGTAAGGGAGGTATAGGGATCGTGCTAAAAATCACATATCGAGATTTTAGTAAATGACCACGTTTTAAGGTCCCTAGAATCCAATTTTAATATTTTCACGATGATGTCTGTATGTATGTGTGTGTGTGTATGGATTTTGTCTTCGCTCTAACTCAAATACTATCATTCAAAAAATTCTTAAACCTTGTATTTCTACCCTATTCTAATAGGAATAGAAGCCATTAGATTTTGGTGTAAATCGGATAAACGGAAATGGTACTTTACTTGAAGCTCATAATGGGTTTTCTTCGAAAAATACCATTAAATGCCATTTTTTCGCATTTAACGTCATTAGAAAATTATAGATTGTTGAATTTTGTGCAGGTATACATTAATACTTTTTTTATATATTTTACAGATTAATTTAAAAATCATTTTTCTTTTTTTAATCCCGAAACCTAAGATAAACACAATTCCTTTGTTACACAGTTTATTTTTCAAATGAATGTAACTGACAGGTAAACGTCATTGACAAAAAACTAATCATTTCAAATTAATAATAGTAACATATTAAATAATAAAGAAAATCGTAAATAAAGCAATAGTTATATGCAATGGAACATAATATAGTTTGAAGCATTAGTAAATACGTAAGTATGTATTTAAATTAATAAAAATTAAATAGCGGGAGGTTTTGTGTTGGCCACATCAGATTTTTTTCTGTGCAGGTGAAAATATGCCACATAACATTTTTGTTAGCATAGTACTGTTTCGCACCAATCTTTCTTGATATACAAGACAATACAATACTTTCCATTTCACCTACGAGTACACGAGTTCCACCTCCTCTTCACTCATATTTATTTAGATCTCCACATCATCTATACCATTTTTCCACCCTCCCCGTTATTGTACCCTCCTGCCCCCGTTCCTCTTCTAGATCCAGTTCTCTTCTACGCTGTGCACCTAGCAACCCCGTATCCGCGCGGGGCGCCCGCTGCTCGCGCTCGCGACGCCACCCCCGCCCCCACCCCCCACGCGGCACACGCAGCCGCCCCCGCAAGGAGCAAAAGTTGTAGGAGGAGAGCAAAACATATTGTGCACGGCCGTAGATACACAAACAGGTGGATGGAACGGAAGAGTGGGAGGGAGACGAGAAGAGATGGAAAAGAGTAAAGGGAGGAAAGGGGGGATGAATTGTGTTGTGCCCATTTTTGGGTGAAGCAAACTATAGTTATTTGTAAACTAATTGAGCAAAGATATATGAGATATGATTAAAATAACTTTACGGGAATATTTCCGGTTGTCAGTAGCGTACGTGAAATGCCGTTTCTGGGGTTTTGAATGAAAAAAAATACGTTCAAAATGAAGTCATTACAAAACCCGATTGCATATCGAGAAAGTCTTTATGTCGAGAAGCAAATATCCCTAAATCAGCTCGGTTTAATACATCGGTTCTTTAAAATACTGTAGTATATGAAAAGGACGCAAACTATAAAAAATCTGTTGTGGTCAGCACAAGACCTCTCTCCAATTCCATATTAGGCTATAGTACAGGGTGGTTGATTTTTCATTGTCCAGCTTATATCTTCTGAAATATTAAAGATATAAAAAAAAGTTAAATACAAAAGTTGTTTAATACAACCTGATCTATAATTTAGCATAAACAATTTTTTCCAAGGCCTACCAATGTTTTGGAAAAATGTTTAACTTTAATTTTTTTAATGGAACACCCTGTATATTTTGACAGAATAAGATTCTTAATAAATTTCTCTTTACAATGATGTGTAACAAGTAAGAATTTACCTTTAAATTATGTCCTATAAAGCAAATAGAAATATGATAAAAGTAAGCTATGATATTCTATTGTTTATACCTGTAACTTCTGTCACACATGAACATTGGCTACGTAGGGGTTTTCCTTTGAATAAAATTATGTCTAATAAAGCAAATAATAGAATTACTGGCATTGATGATTTACAAAATTATTAATACTTTTATTTATGACAGATATTACTGGTATAAAAAATAGAATATCACAGCCTACTTTTATCGTATTTCTATTTGCTTTATTAGACATACTTTAAAGGTAAACCCGTACTTGGTATACATCATTGTAAAGAGAAATGTATAGGGTGTTCTATTTAAAAAATCAAAGTTAAATATTTTTCTGGAAAATTGGTAGGCCTTGGAAAAAAAGTGTTTATTCTGAATTATAGACCAGGTTGTATCAAATAACTTTTCTATAAATCTTTTTCTTGTATCTTTAATATTTCAGAAGATAAAAGCTGGACAATGAAAAATCAACCATCCTGTATAAGTACATATTGTATTTAACATTTCTAGTACACACAAAAATTCTAATTACATCATAGCCAATAGGAAAAGAGTTTGCGTTATTTATATAACTAAAAGTATAGGCGATAGTTTGTCACATGTTAGACTGTATGTACTAACGTCACATTCTGTTTCAGATCACGTGACATTCAAAATATTACACAAATTTTAATATTTAAGTGTAAAATATCTAATGGATATTTCGTTATATTTTCAAATTTGAAGCTCTTTAAAGAGCGATATCTTTTAAAATTTAGTACTTAGAAGTGTATCTAAGTCAATCTCTATTCCTTTTACGGAATATAAAATTATTTGAAATAATTGTAGTTGATTTTTGTAGCATACGTTGGCGTGACAATGTTTACATTAAATTTTATATCGATCGAATATTGATCCTGTCACTTGGTTGTCAATTTTCTCTGCTTTAAGTATTTGTGACTTGTGGTACAGTATTACGTGTCTGTTTTAATAAGTAATATACTACAATACATACCCAAAGCTTTAATAAAGCAATTTCAGAAATTAACCATGAATATTGTGAACTATTTGAACGGGAATTGCTCAACGATGGGCCATTAATTCTGTTGAAAGCCATACGAAAGGTATTTTGTTCAAATATTTCTTTTGTTATCAATCTTTAATTAAATTATGTATTTTTAGAAAGCAAAAGATGCCCTGCAAATAATAAGCAAATCTTGAAAAGAAGATATACAGAGAATTTATTTTAAAATGCAACATTATAGTTCATCACTTCCATGGTTACTCACTATTGTCAAAAAATGACAGCAATGTAAAATTTGTCCATTTTAAAATGCAACATTATAAATAGTATTGCAGCACAGGAGATACCTCCAAAACACATCACAAATGGTGTCAATTCTTATTACGACCGACTAGAATATTGCCTCATAGTGATTAGGGGTATTTTTTAACATTTATTACATGAAAGTTATGAATTTTTGTAAGCTAAAGTTTTTTTAAGATGTACAACATTGATGTTTTGATTATTTGTTAATCATATGTTGGCTAATTTTAGGAAATTAGTTTTGATAATACAAAACTACAAATTTTGTATGTTGCATTTTAAAATGGACAAATATTACATTGCTGTCATTTTTTGACAATAGTAAGTAACCATGGAAGTGATTTGCCATATGTTGCATGTTAAAATAAATTCCCTGTATGGGGCCCGTGTCAGAATGACAGCTAGTAGGTAATTATGTACATAACTTAAAAATGTCATAAATTTTAATTCAAAATTTCAAGATTTTCTATGTTCACCGGGTTTTATTTTCATACATTTTGGAAAAATTCCACTACTTTAGCACTTTTTTGGGAAAATACCTGGTTTCTTTGTCACCAAGAGTGTGGTCTTTACTTGGCGAGTTAAATAAATCACATGAAATTGGCAACTCAATAAAGTTGGAATGAAATATAATGACATTTGACATCTATGTACATGATTACTAGCTGTCATTCTGTCACGGGTTCCCATATCCGCTTGTCAAGAGAGACCAACAAAGTCACATGACTACTCGCGCCTTATAAATTAGTATCCCATGTAAACGTGATAGTATATGACGTCATTACTTTAGGAATATTTTTTGATGACGTCTTCTGTCTTTTCATTTCTATCATAGCTGAGTTTTACTCCTTACCTTATAGTGCGCATTTTCTTGCGCTTATTACGATCGTCAGTTTTTGCCAGTTTCAGTCTGCCAAATTCATATTTTCATATATTTTGAGTTGTAAAATATATCTGTGTAAGTACACAGTGGATGTAAAAAAATAAGTTTGTTAATAATAGAAGAATTATTGGAAACGTACGTTTGTAAATAAAAAATTAACCATTGCGATTGTATATAACCTCTCTAATTGACAACATGCACTGGACTTTGTTTCATTTAAAATGCACTGCGCATGTGTTGTAACAACAACTATACTTGCCGTCAAACAAATATGGACTGGAGATTTCTACACTGTTGCCAGTTTCGTTGGTCATGTTGAAAATGCTAAGTTATGAAGAAGCGGCAACACCGAAGGACAAGAGGCAGGGTTGGGAGAAGAGAAAAATTGAGCGTACCAATCCATATTTATTTGACGATGAGTATAGTGCCGGACATGAAGTCACTGGATAAGGAAAAAAAATATATATTTTTTTAAATAATTTAACATTTTTTGTTAATTTTTTTATTTGTGATCCATATCTATGACAACAACAAATATTGTATACAACATTCATAAGTAAAATTTATTGCTAGGATACCGAAGCGTGCCGCAAAGTTTTCCAACACTAGTGCTGCAAAGAGTCGCTTTCAGCATGACTATGAAAAACAAACCAGAGAATTGTATTTTCACAACAGGAGTAGAAAAAATAAAATATGACATTTTTGTCAAAAATAAGATAGCCAAGGAAATAATAGTCATTTATGTATCAAGGAATTGAAGTTCTACTATTTATCACGAATATGGAATTTAGTTGCCGAGGCCGTAAGGCCGAGGAAAATAAACCGTATGAGTGATAAAACGGAACTTCAGTGCCGATTGCATATTAAATCTAAAATTTGTGAAAATGAAAGGAATATTTTATTTTTATAGGTTATGTTTATGTAACTGTCAGTCTGACACTCAATGTTGCTAACCTCCGAGTTTTGAGGTTATCGTAAAGAACACTCAAAATTATGTTTTACTTGAATAATCTTCATCGGAATTGTTTAGTTCGTTTTTATGCACATTTTTTTTGTCATTTTACTAACAAATTTGCAATTATATATCGTGCACCTATACACAAATTATCTTATATGTACAATCATTATTATAAGGTTGGCACCACTGCATTTGCTTGAAATCGTTGGAGTGTGTTAAAAAAAATCCTAATTTGGAGTAAACTATGAACAAAAAAACGTATGCCAATTTGAAAGTATTTAATTAAATGTCAATTTGACACAATATATTGTCAAAAATATTATCTAAAGAAATCAAAGCTTTTCTTCTTGAATCATTATTTTAGAAATAGAAATAAATTATAAAACGGGGAATGGCAATATTCTGTATTCTTCTTTATTATTTTTTCTGTTTAAAATTACATTTCACTATCAATTTTGACAACTTAACTTTTGAATTGAAAAGAGACATGCGTTTCTGTATTCATAGCCTACTCCGAATTAGGTTTATTCTGAACACGCTGTATAATGGATTACTTTAGTGCCTATTTCTGAACTTTTAATGACTATTTTTGTGCACTTTAGTGACGATTTCAAATAAATAGATTTTGTTTTGTTATTTGTTTTTTTATTTCCATGGCTATCTAATTATTGACTTTTTAAAAGCAAAAATTAATTTTAAAAAACTTTTCATTTTTGTTACACTTTTATGTTCCGCATTTCACTGCAAACCTGTATTACAATATATAGGATGTCTCATTTGATATATGAAAGTTAATGTCACTTCCGGTTAAACCGGAAGCGCTACAATCATGACAAATACCGTAATTTGTGAGCTCCAAAACTTAGTTTATATGTATAAAGAAAATTAAAAAATAATTATAAATGAAAATTATTTTGAAATATATTTTTGAATAAAATACCCTTTATGCAATTAAAACCTTTTATAAACAACCCCACACTTCAAAATAAAAAATAGTTATTTTTTGTATTAAGTGCGCGAAATGAGTGCTTTTTTTTGTTAGACCGCTAGGTCGAGGCAAAAATGTCATTCGAACGCGTCAAAAAACACAAATTTCGTCTACGAAATACAAACAATATTTTTTCTATAGCTGTCAAAAAAAAGAGAATTTAATAATTTTTGAATTATTTAAGTAAATTATAGGAAAATATTCAAAGTAATATTAATTTGCTACCAATATGAAGTTGCCTGGTGTGTTGTAACTAAGGAAACGTGCAAATGTTGAATAAATAAATAAAGTGTTAACGAATTTGTATTTTCGATGTATCTATATTATCAATTTTTACTATAAAACGATGGATTGTGACGAGATGTGTATGTGTGTGTGTATGGATTTTTTTAACGCTTTAACTCAAATACTATCATTCAGAAAATTCTGAAACCTTGTACTTATTTCTACCCTATTCTACTAAGAAAAGAAGCCATTAGATTTTGGTGTAAATCGGATAAACGGAAATGGCACATTACTTGAAGCTCATACTGGTTTTTCTTCAAAAAATACCATTAAATGCCATTTTTTCGCATTTTATGTCATTGGAAAATTATAGATTATTGAATTTTGTACAGGAACACATTAATACGTTTTCTATATATATTACAGATAAATTTAAAAAACATTTTTCTTTTTTTAATTCCGAAGCCTTAAGATAAAAAAAATTCCTTTTTTCCAGTTTATTTGTCAAATGAATGTAACTCACAGGTAAAAGTCATTGTCAAAAACTTAAGCACTTCAAATTAATAATAGTGACATATTAAATAATAAAGATAATCGTAAATAAAGCAATAGTTATATGTAATGGAACATAATATACCGTGAGTATTTTTTAACGTGAAACATTGGGTTTGTCATATCCATAGTTACGATTCGGCTTTTGATTGACAGCAATGTATTTGCGTGTCCCACTTAAAATGAAACATAGGGAACAAATTTGACAGATGTATTATAATTTAAATATTGTAAGAAATTTACCCAAGTCAGAAAACCACTCAAGAGCACTAAACATATTTCGGGCACAAGGTGCACACAATATTTTTTCTACAACTAAATTTAATTTTTAGAAAACTGGTATAATTATTTAATCAAAATTAACCTCTAATGACATCGTGTCAATATGACAGATAACCGCTATAAGTTACGACTTGACATTTGATTGACAGCTATGTATTTACCTGTCTCATTTATAACATAGGGAATGAATTTGACAGAAGTATTATATTTAAGTATTGTCAGAAAATCACTCGGGAACAAGGTGCAAACAATATTTTTTTCTACAACTAAATTTAATTTAGAAACCAGGTACGTCCACTGACGTCTTGTCAAATGTCAAATTCGTTCCCTATGTTTGATTTTAAATGGGACAGGCAAATACATTGCTGTCAATCAAATGTCAAGTCGTAACCATGGATAAGAAATACAATGTTTCACGTTAAAAAATACTCACGGTAGTTTGCAGCATTAGTAAATACGTAGATATGTATTTAAATTAATAAAAATTAAATAGCGGGAGGTTTTGTGTTGGCCACATCAATTTTTTTAGATTTTACGTTCATAATTTTTTGTTTTAGAAGGTTGGTACTAGATGACATTTACTTAACCCTTTTTACGTAATTTATTTTTAGTTAATTGATTTTTAGGAAGTAGATTATTTACAGTGGTCTGAGCTATATTACGTAGCTCATGATTACACTAAATTCACTTAAATTTTTTACATTTGTTTTTTCAATTCACTTAAATTTGTTCGTAAATATGAAATGACATTAGCCTTTAAATAATAATTGAATGTGGTCAATTCAGTGTTACCCAACATTTCACTTACAAATTTCTCTAAATTAACTCGGTTTAATATTAGCAGGTTTGTAAAAATATTTTAGTATATAGAAGGCGCAAAATATAAAAAAATAGTACAAAGTACTCGTTTTATAAAACTTTTTTTCGCACTTGTCAATTAGACAATATGAACTTTTCATATCACTTTAATTCTAATTATTCTTACCGTAATTACCAATATGTAAGTCTGCTATTTTATAATATGTTATTTCGTTAAATATAAACTGTCTATATTTCAATTTGCAGGTTATCTTGGTTAACTTGGGGCGATATGATAGGTTTCTATTTTACAAGTTACTTCTTATTCGCTCATTTTATAATAGTTGCTATGGATATATATTTATTTCATTTCTACCTTGTGAATCAAGTCACAAAAGATGCCATTTTTATAACGTTTAAAGAAAAAATAATTTTTGATTCCAAAATAATCATATTTATATTTTTTATTTTTTATCCCAGCTTCAGTTCGTGCTAGTTAAGATCTATGCTCCTCTAAATGTAAACTGCGGTAGTTTCCCTCCACCCCGCAAACCACCCCCCGCCCCGCCCCTCTGCTACCCCTCGCAGGGCAGTCGTCATCCAGCAGCCTGTTGAAATAAAATCCACATTTTAAAGCATATTCATATCGATCGGCGCTTTTTAACACGAGCACCGAGCAAGCGCCTTCCATCCCCCGCGTCTATGCGTAATGCGTAATAAACCCCTTTCCTACGCACAACAAAATAGTTCCCCATCACTAATTTTTTCACCGCGCGAAAAAAACCGGAATTTTTCCCGCCAAATTTGCAAGTGAGGTTAGGAGACGAACAGAAATGGAGATATTTGGGGGTTATGATGGGTTTTTACAAGTTTTTTTGGCATTTTTGGAAAGAAAAAGAGTAAAAAGTTGTAATGAACGCATAGCAATGCGCAGAATTAACTAAAAATATAAAATTCAGGCGTGGTCTCCCCCAAAACAGGATATGCAAATGTATTGACGTTTTCACTATACAATTTAATTATGAATGCCTGTTCTAAATTTTTATTTTCTTTGCTCTATGCTGCGTATTATGCAAGATTATTCCATAATGTAACAACAAAAACTGACAGTGTTAAACAAAAAAGCGCTAATTTACTGCAAAATGTTACCTACAAGGTGTTAGGTACCTACTATTGTTGCATTTAGTATTCATTTGTTAATATTGTCATATATTTTTTTTATCAGAGAGTTTATTTTAAAATGCAACATTATAGTTCATCATTTCCATGGTTACTCACTATTGTCAAAAATGACAGCAATGTAATATTTGTCCATTTTAAAATGCAACATTATAAATAGTATTGCAGCACAGGAGATACCTCCAAAACACATCACAAATGGTGTCAATTCTTATTACGACCGACTAGAATATTGCCTCAGAGTGATTGGGGGTATTTTTTAACATTTATTACATGAAAATTGTGAATTTTTGTAAGCTAAAGTTTGTTAAGATGTACAACATTCATGTTTTCATTATTTGTTAATCGTATGTAGGCTAATTTATTGGAAATTAGTTTTGATAATACAAAACTACAAATTTTGTATGTTGCATTTTAAAATGGACAAATATTACATTGCTGTCATTTTTTGACAATAGTGAGTAACCATGGAAGTTATTCGCCATATGTTGCATGTTAAAATAAATCATTCAATTATTACTAACTGTTAAAGAAAAGAATGATCTATTATAATTGGTTATAATGATTTTTTGTGCAGGGTGAATGAAATAGAGACATTTAGCTATTTTCTTTATTACACAGAAAAAAAATCTGTTGTGGCCAGCACAAGACCTCTCGCCATTTCCATATTAGGCTATATAAGTATTGTACTGCACTTCGCTTTTGAACCGTCGCTTTATAACAAAATATTACAGAACATTACCCAAATATTGTCTTTTATTGTATTTAACATGTCTTCTGCATACATATAATTTTAATTATATCTATTTTTCATTGTATGAGGAAGTTTCTAAATGTCACAGATTCTTCCAATTCATTAACCAGATTGGCGGTATTTCTGATGGATATATGCATATTACCTATAAATTCAAATATTTAATTAATAAAACAATGAGAAAGATTAAATGTACTTCCCAGAAAAAGCTATCAAAATGTCACTAAAACTGTTTATTTTTGACACTGAAATCTGTCATTTACAAATTATGTTATAAACATTTGAATTTGTCAACTGGTTTCCCTAGTGTAGTTTCGCTTACTCGATTTGTTATATCCCGATATTCTATATATTATACCGTCTTTATCTCTAAATTTGTAGAAGATATAATAAAATATTTAAATGTATTAGGTGTAGAATTGTGTTCTTCAAAATTAATAATATCAAAAATTTTCAAAAATTAATATTTGTAAGAATTTTTTTTTAAAACTACTACTTTTGGTTGTTCAATTGTTACCAATATCTTTTCAGCTCTTCCGAGGAATGTCAGATTGAGGAATTCATAGTTAAACAGGTCTTATGTCTTATAGTTCTTGAAGAATCGTCCGTCCAACATCCAGCCATACACACACACACACACACACACACACACACACACACATACACACATCCACACACACACACACAGACATCATTGTAAAAATGTTAAAATCGGATTCTAGTGACCTTGAAACGAGCTTTTTCATTAAAATCTGAATATGTGATTTTTAGCATGATTCCAATACCTCTCTTAGCGAGAGGTAAAATATCTAAATTGTAGTCAAATTAACTAAACAAATGTTTAATTTTCAGCCTACTAATATGTTTTCATTAAATTATCTAAGTTGATTTAGTTAAATTTTCTAATTTTGTAATAACAAATTTTAGTAAAATTAAGTATACCCAAATCATTCAAGCAGCCAATGCACGTCATTAATAAAAATTGAATAAAAGTAACTAGATGTGTGACGTCATGTACTGGTACGTTTGCAGAGGTTTTAGAATCTTTATGAAAAGAGTTACACAGATTGCAATCTGTATTATCAACATGGTCATGAACTGTCACATCTACAAAATAAATACTATATTTTCGTCACTATCCATTTCTATTTAAATTATTTTATAATACTAACCTCATTTATACCTATGTATGCCATATAAAGACAATAAATAAAAGTGAGCCGAATTTCAAAGAAATATACCGAATTCTTCTGATTGATTAGAAGTGCTACCTTTGGCAGATTCACAGATTTTGTGTTTGCGTTAACGGTCACGTTGCGTCGTTGAGTTGGGTTTAATATTACTTTATTATAAATAGGCCTTTACAACGCACAAAAATGTTTTAAACACGATACAAATATTTTTCAAATAAAGACTTTGACAGTATGAACATACAAATTATCAATGTTGTCAACTATAGCAACAATTAAACGAATAATATGCCGTTGATGTACATTATTTATATATTATTCGTCATATACGATAAGTAATGAACTCTACTATTCATCTTAATAATAATTATATAAGGCTATACACTTTTTGACGGTTAAAAATGATTAAAATTTTATTTCATTATTCACTATTAGTGATTTTAATGCATTAAGGTTTTTACACTAAGTGATGATGTGCATTGGCTGCTTGAATGATTTGGGTATAAGTGTTTTTATTCATAGTTAGAATTTTTTTGAACAATGTATAATCCAAACTTTCTTTTTCTGTATCAAGAAACGCACATATGCAAACTAGACCATTATTCTTGAGCCCTTTTCGATGGCATTACTGATAAAACACGAAAATCAACACGATACCCAAAAATGCTAAAATCCCTACCAATGTATGCAAATTATATTTGCAAATTATTTCCTGAACAGGGTTACAACATACGTCGCCCTATGAACTGAATTCTACAGTTATAAAAAAACTGATTCAGTTGGCAATACCTAAAAAATGCTATTGGTAAGATGGATACATAAATTTATTTTCATTATTAACTCCATAGCAACAACTACAAGTAACATTTTATTCACAAGTGAATTAAAATTTTTTAAATCACTCTCACAAAATTTTAACTCACTCTGCAACAAATAATGCTTTTAAAAATAACATCAAGAACGAAAATAACACTCACCACATTATTTATCAGACATTATCAGCCCTTTTCATTATTTTTTATGACATAAATGACAAACAATAAAGATTTTTAAATAGATGATTTGACGTCTATTAGTGACGATTGTCATGCTCAGCCTGCTAACTGATCAGTTTTTTATTTTGTCAAAATTAAATATTATAAAGGTTTTTATTATTATTTTGTCAAAATTGAATAAAATATTATACGAACCACGTGAGCTAAGAATGTTTATTCACTTGAAGAAATTAACTAAACTTTCTTCTCATGAATAAACATTACCTTAGCTCACTTGGTGTGTAAATATCTATTATTAAAATGGTTGTTGTATCCCTTATACCCGAAACACACTACAAAAATTAATGATCATTAACATTAGATATAGTATGCGCACGTGAAGTTGAGACTGATGACAGATGTCAAAATTGCGTCTATTAACAAACCAGAAATATTGAATGTAGTAAGCACCTGCTCCTTATTGTATTGTACAGCACAAAATAATAAGTAACACTTACTTACTGCAGTCAATATTTTTTGGTTTGTTAATAAACGCAATTTTGACATCTGTCAACAGTCTCATCTCCACATGCGCATACTATAACTAACCGTTAGTGATCATTAATTTTTGTAGTGTGTCTTGTGTATTACCCTCGTACTATTATTTTTTATATTACCCATATGCAATAATGGGGTATGTGACCATAATCGAATTTCAATATATATCATAATATATAAAAATTAACCACTACCTATAGCTTCTCATTATAATAATAAAAACTAAACATTAGTTTGTAATAATATTGTTATTAGCAATTTAATGTTTTGGAGAAGTTATCTGTGACGTCAGTAGGGTAGAATGGTAGAAGAAGACAGTTAGACTGAGATAGATATGTTGTGATAGGTTATGGAATGACGAACGTGATAGCTGCTGTCACTTTCGCCTACCACAATATATCTATCTCAATCTAACTGTCTTCTTCTATCATTCTACCATACTGACGTCACAGATACCTTCTCCAAAGTTTTAATAATTATTTTCTCGTAAACTACGAATAATTAATCAATTTAAAAAATACGGGTATTTTATTTTTTGGTCTAGTATCATATATGTAAAAATTAAAATTTAGTCACATACCCCATTGAAAGCATTGCAAACATTCAAAATCCTATTAGCTGTCAGGTCCCTCCTCTGACATAACCTATTTGTATATATTATCAAAATGACATGTGAAATTTGTTTAAATATGTCCAAATTGTTCTTAAAGTATTATGTTTTTGTTTGACGCATAGGCAAGATGATGAAAAAAATAAATTATTTTATTAATTTATATTTAAAGTTGCTTACTGAAATTGAAGATTATATTAAATTTTTATTAGTAAAAGTTACTGAAAAATTATATTCAATGAATTTTTTACAAAAGGTTAGAAGCTTGTATAAGTGATACTTCCGGTTATCCAATATGCACTAAAAACTAATGAGCTCTTCCCACATTAGTATAGAATAGGTATACAAAATTTCAAAATTTTGTGATTGATAGTATTTGAGTAATCGTGTCCACATGATCCACACACACAGACACAGACACACACACATACATACCTACATACATCATTGTAAAAATGTTGAAATCGAATTCTGGGGACATCAAAACGTGCTCATTCACTAAAATCTCTATACCGTGAGTATTTTTTAACGTGAAACATTGGGTTTGTCATATCCATGGTTACGATTCGTCATTTGCATGACAGCAATGTATTTGCGTGTCCCATTTAAAATGAAACATAGGGAACGAATTTGACAGATGTATTATATTTAAATATTGTAAGAAATTTACCCAAGTCAGAAAACCACTCAAGAGCACTAAACATATTTCAGGCACAAGATGCACACAAAATTTTTTCTACAATTAAATTTAATTTTTTGGAAACAGATATAATTATTTAAACAAAAATTAACCTCTAATGACATCTTGTCAATATGACAGATAACCGTTAAATTTTCCTATAAGTTACTACTTGTCATTTGATTGACAGCAATGTAATTACCTGTCTCAATTAAAACATAGGGAATGAATTTGACAGAAATATTATATTTAAATATTGTAAGAAATTTACCCAAGTTAGAAAATCACTCGGGCACAAGGCGTACACAATATTTTTTTTACTACTAAATTTAATTTAGAAATCATGTATAATTATTTAAACAAAATTAACCTCTACTGACGTCTTGTCAAATGTCAAATTCGTTCCCTATGTTTCATTTTATATGGGACACGCAAATACATTGCTGTCAATCAAATGTCGAATCGTAACCATAGATATGACAAACCCAATGTTTCACGTTAAAAAATACTCACGGTATGTGATTTTTAGCACGATCCCTATACCTCCCTTACCTAGGGTAGCGGGAGGTAAAAATGGAAAATTGTTAATTTTACTGAGAGATATTCAATTCCTATAGGAATAAAATTTGAAATTAAAAAAATTCTATTTGTACTTATTCCTATTTCTTCAATTATTTGGAATATATTTACCATTATTTTAATGGATGAAACAATTATTTTTTTTACAATAATACATTATTAATTCAATATTCTTTGTATAGGTACATTTTAAAGAGTAGTGTGCTCTATTTCACATTTGTACATTTTGCTGCATTCTATTTACATTGCAAAATATATGATAAAATATACCTACATGTTTAAATGCAAATAAAGTTTATGTCCCAAAACTAAATATTCATTTTTATGCTATTTTTAGTTCGAATTAGTGCATTTTCAAAATAATATTATGAAGTTTATTATCTACAAATACATATTTTAAGAATATTTTAAACGTAGTATTGTTGAATTGATTACAACAATACATATACAACTAAATGACAACAATCAATAATGAAAATATATTTTGAAGTGAGAGGAATAATTTTGTTTATATTTTCTAACATTCCAACACACAATACATATCTTAGACAATAATGTGTTTGTGAATACAACAACAAGATAGTTCTATCAAATGTCAGAGGTTATAATAAAGTTAGTGTTAACGTCTATTTTTATATTATATACTGCAATTTTTTATCTTTTTTGTAGAAAAGGATTCATTCTTAACTTTTAATTCATTTAGAGTTGAAATACATAAATAAATATATCAGAAAACTTTGCACTGTGTCTTAAAAAACATATTTTTGAAAATATGAATTGTGTTCATAGACAGATCTCTGTACAGGGTGGAGTTCCTTATATAAAAACTTTCTTATTATGCACGCAACAGAAAATTAATGAATATCTTTATGGACCAACTTTTTCAGATAACTTTAATAGGCACTGCAGGAATTTTCGATCGTCTTTTGTTTTTGAGCTACAGGTTAAAATTTGATTTTCGCTTATTTTGAAAATACCTCTTATCTCGCTTATTATGAGAGATACAGAAAAAATGTTTAAATAATTTTTATACAGTTATTTACGTAGAATATCGTGGTGTAATTAGATTTTTTTAAAAATTAATAATTCCTGAGATATAGCACAAACATAATATTTTTAAATGGAAACATATGTTGAAAATAGTGTCATGTCTTTTCTTATTTTATAAGCTTTTCAACGATGTTTAACAAGTCTACATTCTTTTGTTTTAAACATGAATAAAACTTGAATTATTAATTTTTGTTGTGAAAAAAATGAATTTTTTTTAGTCAATTATTATCGAATTAGTTAATTCATTTTTATCGGCGTTGTAGTAGGCCTTTGACAGGATTCCAAAAATGTAGAAAATATGCTCTCTAAAGTATATAAATTAGAAAAATGAGTAAAAATAATCAAAATAACATTAAAAATAAACAAATCATGATCTGCAATTGATTATATCATTTCTTTCTTTATATTTTTTTTACCCCAAAAAATAAATATTTTAAGTTTTATTCATGTTTAAAACAAAAGAATGTAGACTTGTTGTATATCGTTGAAAAGCTTATAAAATAAATAAAAAGATGAGACTATTTTTAACATTTGTTCCCATTAAAAAAATGTATGTTTGTATTATATCTCGAGAATGGGGTATGTGACCATAATTGAATTTCAATATATAAGTCATAATATATAAAAACAAACCTCTATAGCTACTCATTATAATAATAAAAACTAAACATTAGTTTGTAATAATATTGTTATTAGCAATTTAATGTATTGGAGAAGGGATCTGTGACGTGAGTAGGGTAGAATGGTAGAAGAAGACAGTTAGACTGAGATAGATATGTTGGGAGAGGTTATGGAATGGCGAACGTGACAGCTGCTGTCACTTTTGCCTACCACAATATATCTATCTCAGTCTAACTGTCTTCTTCTATCATTCTACCCTACTGACGTCACAGATCCCTTCTCCAAAGTTTTAATAATTATTTTCTCATAAACTACGAATAATTAATCAATTTAAAAAAATACGGGTATTTTATTTTATGGTCTAGTATCATATGTAAAAATCAAAATTTAGTCACATACCCCATTATTAAGTTATGAAAAAATATAATTGCACCATTACTTAAAAAACTGTATAAAAATTATCTAAAAATTTTTTCTGTATCTCTCATAATAAGCGAGATATGAGGTATTTTCAAAATAAGCGAAAATCAAGTTTTAGCCTGTAGCTCAAAAACAATAGACGATAGAAAATTCCTACGGTGACTATTAAAGTTGTCTCAAAAAGTTAACCCATAAAGACCTACATTAATTTTCTGTAGGGTGCATAATAAGAAAGTTTTTCATATAAGGAACTCGAATTTGTTTCACCTGTACATAATACTTATAGGCATACCGTGTTAAAGAAAATCTTACTCGGAGTAGGCTATGAACAGGAAAACGTATGTCTGATCATTAATCAATTCAAAAGTCAAGTTGCCAAAATTGTCGAAATTGAAAGGTAATTTTAAGAAGAAAGAATAATAAAGAAGAAAACAGATATTTTATTTATAGATGTTGAAAATGTTGTCCATTATTCTCAAAGCACAAATACACTCTAATGAGCATTTCAGGTATTATTTCATCTAAAAGTCTTAAAATACTCATTTAATTAATGACATAAATAAATACACCATAACATTTTTA
This sequence comes from Ophonus ardosiacus, assembly GCA_943142095.1. Lineage (NCBI taxonomy): Eukaryota > Metazoa > Arthropoda > Insecta > Coleoptera > Carabidae > Ophonus > Ophonus ardosiacus. The sequence goes on from OW964835.1 coordinate 37,042,770, forward strand.
CCTCCCGCTACCCTTGGTAGGGAGCGTGCTAAAAATCTCATATCGAGATTTTAGTAATGATCACGGATACTCTAACTCTATTGTAATATGGAAAGAAACCATTTGATTTTGATGTGAATCGGATAACCGGAAATGGCACTTTCCTTGCAAATATATGTAATTGACAGATAAATGTCAATGTCGGAAAACTAATAAGTTCAAATTAATAATGGTGACATCTTAAAAAGAAAATAGTAAATAAAGCAATAGTTATATGCAATGGAACTTAATATAGTTTTGCAGCATTAGAAAACATGTAGTATGTATTAAAATTAATAAAAATTAAATAATCGTGCTAAAAATCACATATCGAGATTTTGGTAAATGTTCATGTTCATGTTTTTTTATAAATCCCAGAGCCTTTGAAAAACACAATTCTCTTCGCTACACAGTTCATATTTAAAATGTATATAACTGACAAGTTAATGTCACTGTCAAAAAACTTATCACTTCAAATTAATAATGGTGATATTTTAAAAAGAAAATAGTAAATAAAGCAATAGTCATATGCAAAGGAACTTAATATACAGGGTGTCTCTTAAATAGGGGGACATGGCTTAACTACAGATTCCTGAGGCTAAAATAAGACGATTTAACCAAACTTGCTTCTACCGGAAAGTGTACCATTTAGCTAGAATTCTGCTTCAAAGTTCTTCAAAAAAAAAATTATTTTGCTTATAATAATCGGACGCTTTATTCGATTTGGATGAAATTTGGTATGACAGTTTATATGGTTATAAGGCATCTTTTAAGGTGATACTTGTTATTATTAGTGAACCACTAGTGTATGAAACTTAGGTGTCCCAACTTTAATTAGACCGTAACTTTTTAATGGCAATGCCGAAAACGTGAAATTATTTTTTTTCGGAAAGATACATTCAATAGTAAACTTTTCTCTCTCTGTTTAATTTTTGATATCTGTTACGGTTCACACAGAAAAAAATAAAATCTGAGTGCCTGCACTGCTAAATTTTTAAAATAAATTTAATCTAGCAGTCTATCCAAATGTCAAACAAGTAATTTTTAATGACAGTAACAATTGTTTTACGGGTTGTCAAAAATTTTCTTCGCAATATACTAAAATTAGTAACATCCGTTTGTTCGGCCTAATAATATTTACTACCATTATTATAAATAAGACGATTACATATCTCAGCTTACTCCGAAACAAGTTGTGAAGATTGACAACTCGTTACTGTCATTAAAAATTACTTGTTTGACATTTGGATAGACTGCTAGATTAAATTTATTTTAAAAAATTTCACGATGCAATCACTCAAGTTTTATTTTTTTCTGTCTGAACCGTAACAGATATCAAAAATTAAACAGAGAGAGAAAAGTTTACTATTGAATGTATCTTTCTGAAAAAAAATAATTTCACGTTTTCGGCATTGCCATTAAAAATTTACGGTCCAATTAATGTTGGGACACCTAAGTTTCATACACTAGTGGTTCACTAATAATAACAAGTATCACCTTAAAAGATGCCTTATAACCATATAAACTGTCATACCAAATTTCATCCAAATCGAATAAAGCGTCCGATTATTATTAGCAAAATAATTTTTTTTTTGAAGAACTTTGAAGCAGAATTCTGGCTAAATGGTACACTTTCCGGTAGAAGCAAGTTTGGTTAAATCGTCTTATTTTAGCCTCAGGAATCTGTGGTTAAGCCATGTCCCCCTATTTAAGAGACACCCTGTAGATTGCAGCATTAGTAAATATGTGGGTATGTATTTAAATTAATAAAAATTAAATAGCGGGAGGTATTGTGTTGGCCAGATCAGATTTTTTTCTACACAGATAAAAAAGAAATGAAATTTTTTCTAATTATAATTAGATATTATTTTATTAGACAATATGTCTAATAATTTAGTACAATTTAAAAATATTAATTTAGCATTTTAACTCGATTTAAGTCGATATAGATAATAAATATTTTGTAAAAATCGTTAATTTAAATATGTAAATAGTTATTTTAATTACTTATTTTATTTAATTTCGCTATATTTTGGCTTCATTATTTTTGTCCTACAATTTTCGGTGATTTATCTAATGAATTAGGTAAGTAAATAGAAAATTTCTTTATTTATGTTTAGTTCAATACTAAATGTAGTCATTTAATCTAATTTTGTATTTAATTTTACTATAATTTGTTATTATAAATTTAGAAAATTTAACTAAATCAACTTAGATAATTTAATGAAAACATATTAGAAGGCTGAAAATCACAGATTTATTTAGTTAATTTAACTACAAATTGTAGTACAATTTAGATGTTTTTTTTTTTTTTTTCTGTGTATAAGTATGCGTAATAGTACCCGGGAAAATGAGTAACTGAAAACGTTATCGTGGCGCACTCATTGACTTTTCCCTAGTCGAATATAATTTTCCCTCTTACTCTTGAAATATTTCATCGATCTTACAGTGCCGTGGTTAGTCTTTACTACATTTTCATAACATCAAAATCTACTTCTACTTCCGTTCTGCGCAAACATTCCAATTCTTTCACTTCCTCTGCACAGAAAGAAACTTTTTCTGCTCTTCTTGCACCGAGAGATGAGCGTTGTATATCTAGAATAGATTTAAACAATAACTAGAACTTTTTAAATAATGTAAACATTAAACAATCTCAACTATACAGCATTTATTCTTACAAAACCGATGTTTTGGAATACATTTAGTGTAAAATCAGCAGTTTTAAAATCAGGTTAGAAGTTTTATAAAACGCCAAACAGCTTACGATCATATTGTAATATAAATATTTTGGTAATTTCTCTAAATACACCCCAACACAAACTAACCTAATGTACAAAACTCACGTTTGGAAAATTCGGGACGAGTTTTGCTAGGTTAGGTTGTTATTGTTGTTACATTTAGGGCCAGTTTATAATATTTTATTCACAATCATTATAGTAATATACCGATTTCTAACATTTTGGAGGTTGGGAAATACGTCATTCCTAACTTTAATGACAATTTCTTGGACTTGAAATAACAGGTTTCACTGCCATCTCTTTGGGTTGGAAATGTTTACGTAGAGGTTGCCTAGCAAGATAGATCCCTATAATAAAGTAGGCTAAAACAAATTTTAAAAGAGCTGTCAAAAATATTAATAAAATTAAAGCTTATAACTCATTGATTTATTTTGAAAATTATTGATTTAAAATGAGGATGATTGTCAATAAAATAATATACATAACCTCGGTGGGAATTTCATCACAACCTCGCGCTTTATCTCACCTCTCAGTAATATACATAAGCCCTCGGCTGTAATGAAACATCTCACACCCAGGGCCGGCTCAAGATATATAGGCGCCCTGAGCCAAATTAGATTAGAGCGCCACCACTCGTTACAAAAATTATTTCTGATTTTTTTGGACTTAAAACAAAAAGACAAACTTAAAAGTTGATAACATATATTTACAATTATAATCATTAGCAATAAAAACACTATGAAATTTACAAAACATAAAAAAATCTGTTGTGGCCAGCACAAGACCTTCCGTTAATTTTATGTATTTTGTACAAATCCCATACCAAAAGTTCATTTGAAAAGATTCTATATCCAGTAAAATTGTAACACGAACATAATACAATTTTTTTACAAATCCCATACAGAAAGTTGCTTGGAAAATGTTCTACAAATAAAATTATCACATGAATATACATTATGTATACTCATATATAAATACTCTAAAAATGCGCACACTTACATAATATTTTCTTTACAATCAAATAATATTACTACCAAGTTTATATCTCTACTCATTTTTGCATTATTGCCCCAAAAGTCAATATACCCCACATTTAGATAAAAACTTAAAAAAAAATAAAAATCTAATTTTTATGTATCTAGATGCCGCAGGTCGATATCTCTTTTCGTTCTCGAGATATTTAGATTCAAAGTTTTGCTCAAAACTGCCCATTTTTGGGTAATAACCCAAAAATGGGTAGAGATGTGAATTTGGCGACAACACCATATGATTCTACGGGCAAAGTTACATAAGTACACCAATTTTCAGAATTTTTGAACACCGCATACAATCTCTAAAGCAAAATAACTGAAAAAGGCCAAAAATCGCAAAAATCTAAGGTATACCCCTTACGATTTTTTCAGATGTTGGCCATTTTCAGGGGTTTTCAAGCTTCTATTAATAAAATATGAACCGGCTGGACAAAAATTATGAAAATTGCTATACTTATGTATTTTTGTCTGTAGAATCGAATGGTGTTGTCGCCAAATTCATATCTCGACCCATTTTTGGGTTATTACCCAAAAATGGGCAGTTTTGAGCAAAATTTTGAATCTAAATATCTCGAGAACGAAAAGAGATATCGACCTGTGGTTTCAAAATATAGAATCAGCGCATTGAGAAGTATTTAGATACATACAAATTTGAATTTTGAATTTTTTTTATCTAAATGTTGGGTATATTGACTTTTGGGGCAATAATTCAAAAATTTGTAGAGATATAAACTTGGTAGTAATATTATTTGATTGTAAAGAGAATGTTACTAATATTAAAGAAATTTTATAACTGCTGAAGATGGGCAAATAAATGTTCGAAACGTCCTATTTTTTTTTAAATAAAGACAATTAAAACTGCTAGTCGTAATTATTAGAAACTACGGCCTGTTTTTTCCTTCATTGAAACTTTTACAACGTTCCCGAATCATCCATTTCTACTACATTTATAAATATTCTGTTGTACCAAATTTTGCTTCTCATACTACTCAAAGAAAACCAGTGGAGAAATTTAAATTTCTAGAACTAACATGCATTTATTAGTGTCAAAAATCGGTATTATTTTATATATTAAATTAGTGACATAATTTTCCTGGAAATAAAAAATGTATTTCGGTCAGAGAATAATTTTCAATGAAATATTTTATTTATAATGTCTCATTTCTAGTTTTAAACACCAAAAATCTATTATCTATGACAATCTATTTATGAATAGAGAAGCCACACCTAAAGCCCAACGCGGAAATGTTATCTACGTCTGAAATTTGCGCAGAAAAAAGCAGCGAACTACGCACTCTCATTTAAATTTTATGTATAAAATGGCCTCCCTAAAACTGCAAATTATTGATTAGTAGCTAAAAATTTTCCTGCGTTCCTCTGCCTATTTTAAATTTCACTTCTCATGTTCTGGATTCGCGAAAGCAGAGCGCCACCAGATAGAATTACTAGCTGTATCACAATGAAAACTTCATGAAAATAAGAATAAATTATACTGGAAATAGTTATAATTACTGTTAAACATTTAAATATATCTATTACTATCATTTAATGAGTTTAAAATTGTATGTTCTTGAGTAGTAACTTGTAATTTTTTTGTATGTTTTTGAAATATAGGCCCGAATAAAAATCTGTTGTGATCAGCACAATACCTCTCGCCAATTCTATTTTATATTACATACTTATCGTATTTAACATTTCTTCTAGATTTGTTTATAATACTATTAAAATTATTTTCTCATTATATTATATTTTTTTCTGTTTCGCAATGAACTCAATAAAAATAAAAATAAATTATATGGAGAATATTTTGTTATAGTGTTACTGTTAAACATTTATATTACTATTATTATCATTTACCTAATAAGTTTAAAATTTAAATTTAATTTAAAAATAATAAAAAAATCTGATGTGGCCAACACAAAACCTCCCGCTATTTAATTTTTATTAATTTAAATACATACCTACGTATTTACTACTAACGCTGCAAACTGTTCCATTGCAGAAAACTATTGCTTTATTTACTATTTTCTTTTTAAAATGTCACTATTATTAATTTGAAGTGATTAGTTTCTTGACAGTGACATTTACTGTAAGTTACATTCATTTGAAATATGAATGTGTAACAAAGGAATTATTGTGTTTATCTTAGGCTTCGCGACTAATAAAAAAAATTATTTTTAAATTTATCTGCAAAATATATAGAAAAAGTATTAATGTATTCCTGTAAAAAATTCAATAATCTTTAATTTTCATAAGACATAAAATGCGAAAAAATGGCATTTACTGGTATTTTTTGAAGAAAAACCATTATGAGCTTCAGGTAAAGTGCCATTTCCGGTTATCCGATTTACATCAAAATCAAATGGCTTCTTTTTATATTAGAATAGGGTAGAAATACAAGGTTTCAGAATTTTCTGAATGATAGTATCTGAGTTAGAGTGAAGACAAAATCCCTACACATACACACACACACACACACACACATACAGACATCATCGTAAAAATGTGAAAATTGGATTCTAGGGACCTTAAAACGTGGTCATTTACTAAAATCTCGATATGTAATTTTTAGCACGATCTCTATACCTCCCTTACCAAAGGTAGCGGGAGGTAAAAATAATCTTTTTATAAATTCCGAGGCCTAAGATAAACACAATTCCTTTGTTACACAGTTCATATTTCAAATGTATGAATTGACAGGTAAATGTCACTGTCAAAAAGCTAATCACTTCAAATTAATAATGGTGACATTTTAAAAAGAAAATAGTAAATAAATAAATGGAATATAATATAGTTTGCAGCATTAGTAAATACGTAGGTATGTATTTAAATTAATAAAAATTAAATAGCGGGTGATATTGTGTTGGCCACATAAGAGAATTTGATGTTCTTCAATATGTAAAATAATGTAAATTATTGTTAAATTAAAATTAATTCTGTAATACAAAAAGAACTGTGTCAAAAAAACATAATACATAACTCCGCTGACTTTTTCATAATGTCGGTAATATAGGTAACATAATTTGACATTGCCGGTAAATTGATGCTAATTTTTTTTCGTCAAATCATTCTGGATCACTCTGTATATCTATTTTACCGTTGAAGGCTATTACCAGACGTCACCTCACGAGCTCTCAAAGCTGTAGCGGAAAGAGCATCATAAAAGCCAATTTTTGTACAATTTGAAAGATTTGTTTACGAACAGTTCCATGCCCATTTTATAATATATTCATGTCCTTATATTCTCCCGCTGTTTTTCCCTCTCTCTCTCTCCTCTCTCTCTCTTTCTCTCCTTGTCCTCTCATATTTAGCGTCCTCGTGCATAGAGAGCTTCGCGAGTATTTTTGCAGCATGTATCAATAGATAAACAGAGATCGGTTATGTTGCCATGGTAACTAATGCCTGGACTATATGCATAAGGGAAACTGGAACTCACGGTTTTTGCTCTCATTGCGACGGGTTCCGGGTTTTTTGTAACATTCATTCATGATTTCCCTTTTACTATACACGTGGAACGTTCAACAAAAATATTTGCAATAGCACAAAACGCATACTACCAGTAGAGTAGTGTAGGTACGTTTGTTTATAGTTTTTTTGCAAAGGGATTATGGATGAATACTGAAAGCGAAAGGAATATACAATACAGATTTTTAACCATATCATATATGTATGTATTGTATAGGAAATATAAAAATGAAACAGTTATATTAATAAACATCTTCATTTGTGATAAAATATTCTTATATTATTATGGGGTCCCGTGGCCGCGTGCCTGAGTGTCTGGTCACGGGGAACCGGGTTCGATCCCGACAGACGCCAAATATTTCCAATTTTAAAATGGCACAAAAGTGACCCCTGTGGTGCACTCTCCACACCAGCTATGAGTGCCCGTGAGATGACGCCTGGTAAGCGCCCACACGGTAAAATATATCGTCATCATTACCGATGTCTACATGTGTTGTAGATACTGGCACACCCAGAAATGGGTAATATGCCGTGATGATATATTTATTTTATTTATTTATTATAAATCAGATACTATACGAATAACAATAGCTATTTGTGTATTAAGAGCGCAAAATGCGACATTGTCGATTGAGAGGTTGTTGCCGCGCGACGAAGGAGCGCGGCATTCTCTCGAAATCGACAATGTCCATTTGCGCTCGAAACACACACAAGATTTTTTCTACAGTCGCCACAATGGGGTCCTCCACCATAACAAAAAATAATAAAATGTACACTTTATACTTACAGTACTGCTCAATAAATAACGATTGGCTAATACAAAAGATACGGTTTAAACTTAAAAAGGCTTTTAAATGATTATATCGTTACATTAGCCATCTATTCTATAAAAAAAACCAAAATTAGAGCGTGGAAGCAAGGATTTGTGATGATTTGATGAGTTTTTGTAGCAAAATGTGTGGTTAGTTGTCACGCCTGTCACACTGAAAAAATTAACAAATATTTCAAGGAATTTGTGATTATATAGACATGTATCATCATTTTATACTTTCGTTTTTGTAAATGAATGCCCTATTTCATTTTCACAGCAGTGTGGCATTTTGTTAGGTTATGTTAAATACCGACAGAACATATGTCAAATTGACTTGCGAACGTGATAAATGTGTAATTACAGTGCCATTAGTTCCTAACTAAACATTTTCATTAAGAATGTAGACAAGTGTCATTTTTCAACATTGCATACTTAGAAATTTGGACAGCGAGCGTTTTTACTACTTTGTCGCGCATGAGCGGCAAAGTGACATTTTGCGTTGACAAAAGAGAGCGCAAATAGCTACTTTCTATAGTGACTGTAGAAAAAATAATTTATCGTGATGTGCAAAAATATTACGGTAAAATATATGTATTTCAAAACCATTAAAAAAAAAATCTGCTGTGGTCAGCACAAGACCTCTCGCCATTTCCATTTTATGTTATATATAAGTATTGTATTGCACTTCGCTATCGAACCGTCGTTTTGTAACAAAAAAATTACAGAACTTTAACCAAATATTGTTTTTTTATTGTATTTAACATGTCTTCTGCACACATACAATTTTAATTATATCTATTTTTATTGTATGAGGAAGTTCCTAAATGTCAGAGATTCTTCCAATGGATTAACCAGATTGGCGGCATTTTTGACACTGACATCTGTCATTTACAAACTATGTTATAAACATCTGAATTTGTCAAGTGGTCTCCTTAGTGCCTTAGCTTCTGCGATTAGAATATTCTATATATTATAGCGTCTTTATCTCTAAATCTATACAAGATATAATAAAAATTTTAAGTGTACGGAGAATTTTGTTCTTCAATATTTATAATAACAAAAATTTCCAAAAAATTATATTTAGAAGAATTTTTCTAAGAAACTACTACTTCCGGTTGTCCAATTGTTACCAGAACCATTTCAGCTCTTACCAGGACTGTCATATTGAGAAATTCATAGTTAAACAGGTCTTAAGTCTTATAGTTTTTGAGGAATCGTCCCTCCAACATCGAAACATGCACACACACACACACAGATACACACACACACACACGGACATCATTTTAAAAATGTTATAATTAGATTCTAGTGACCTTGAAACGTGCTTATTCATTAAAATCTGGATATGTGATTTTTAGCATGATTCCAATACCTCTCTTAGCGAGAGGTAAAAAGTATTGTGTCCAGCACAATACCGCTCGCCATTTCCGTTATAAGTTATATTGTATTGCACTTCGCTGTCAAAGTCGTTTTATTATAAAAAAATTACAGAACAAATATTGTTTTTTTTATTGTATTTAACATGTCTTGTACACATATAAAATTCGAATTATACCTATCTATTTCTTTTCTTTAAATTTAATTTGTGAAATAGAAATTGTTTGCCCATTTAACAGTCTTTGTGGCTCTTATAATTCTCGAGATAGCAATAGTGGCCCATTTAAAATGAACACTCTGTATAATAGTAAACTATTCTTGCTCTATTAATAAATAAAATTCTCCACTAAAAAAATAACTAACTCAGCAGCAAATTGCGTAGTATTTCTTAAATACAGAGTGTTGTGTCCTAATTATTCTTTATCGATTAGTCGAAGAAGTTCATATCTACGAACAAACTTGAATCTTAGAAAGAGAAATAGTGGGGGGAAAGATATAGAATAAAGTCTTGCAGGAGCGCTGCTGAAGAGAGGGTGTGGCAAGAAAAACACTGAGAGTGGTGAGAATTATATTATGCAGAAAAGTTCAGGAAACTTATGGCAGAAGAATACCAGCTTAGCTCATAGACAGATCTCTAGGGATGATGTGTTTAAATCTTCTCAAAGGCATTTACACATGGAAATAAATATTGTTGTGTTGTTCATAGACAGATCTCTGTAGGTGTGGATAATATTTGATATGGGATTTTACTTTTGTTCATTTTACGGAAAAGTTGAATAAATAAAAGTTACATACAAAACTGCTCATACTTTTACCTCTCGCTAAGAGTTTTTATACTATACGTTGGCATGGCAATGTTTACATTAAATAGGCTATTCCACGATATTTTTTTAATTTTTTACCTCTCGCTAAGAGACGTATTGGATTGATGCTAAAATTCGCATATCCAGATTTTATTGAATAAGCACGATTTGAGGTCCCTAGAATCCGATTATAACATTTTTAAAATGTCTGTGTGTGTGTGTGTGGATGTATGTATGTATGTGTGTATGTGTGTATGTATGTATGTATGTATGTATGTATGTGTGTGTGTGTGTGTGTATGTATGTGTATGTGTAAGTGTATGTGTATGTGTGTGTGTGTGTGTGTGTGTGTGTGTATGTATGTCTGGATGTTGTAGAGACGATTCCTCAAAAACTATAAGACTTAAAAAATATTTAACTGCAGTTTTCTCAATCTGACATTCCTAGGAAGAGCTGAAAAGGTTTTGGTAACAATTGAACAACCGGAAGTAGTAGTTTCTTAGAAAAATTCTTCTAAATATAATTTTTTGGGAGTTTCTTTTATTAAATATTAAAGAACATAAAATTCTCCATCTAATACAATCATTTAGAAACTTCCTCATACAATGAAGCTGAAAAGGTTTTGGTAACAATTGAACAACCGGAAGTAGTAATATTTTTAAAAAAATCTTCTAAATATTATTTTCTGAAAATTTTTGATATTACTAATTTTGAAGAACAAAATTCTACATCTGATTCATTTAAATATTTTATTATATCTTCTATAAATTTAGAGATAAAGACGCTATTATATATAGAATATCGGGATATAATAAGTCGAGTAGGCGAAACTACACTAAGGAAACCAGTTGGCAAATTCAAATGTGTATAACATAATTTGTAAATGACAGATTTCAGTGTCAAAAATCAACAGTTTTAGTGACATTTTGATAGCTTTTTCTGGGAAGTACATTTAATCTTTCTTGTTGTTTTATTAATTAAATATTTGAAATTATAGGTAATATGCATATATCCATCAGAAATACCGCCAATCTGGTTAATGAATTGGAAGAATCTGTGACATTTAGAAACTTCCTCATATAATGAAAAAATAGATATAATTAGAATTGTATGTGTGCATAAGACATGTTAAATACAATAAAAAACAATATTTGGGTAAAGTTCTGTAATATTTTGTTATAGGTTCGATAGCAAAGTGCAATACAATACTTATATAGCCTAATATGGAAATGGCGAGAGGTCTTGTGCTGGTCACAACAGATTTTTTTTATTATAAAACAACGTTTCGACAGTGAAGTGCAATACAATACTTATACAGAGAATTTATTTTAAAATGCAACATTATGGTTCATCACTTCCATGGTTACTCACTATTGTCAAAAATGACAGCAATGTAATATTTGTCCATTTTAAAATGCAACATTATAAATAGCATTGCAGCACAGGTGATACCTCCAGGACACATCACAAATGGAGTCAATTCTTATTACGACCGACTAGAATATTGCCTCAGTGTGAATGGGGGTATTTTTTAAAACATTTATTACATGAAAGTTATGAATTTTTGTAAGATAAAGTTATTTAAGATGTATAACATTCAGGTTTTGATTATTTGTTAATCGTATGTAGGCTAATTTATTTGAAATTAGTTTGGATAACAAAAAACTACATATTTTGTATGTTGCATTTTAAAATGGACAAATATTACATTGCTATCATTTTTTGACAATAGTGAGTAACTATGGAAATGATTTACCATATGTTGCATGTTAAATAAATTCCCTGTATAATATAAAATAGAAATGGCGAGAGGTATTGTGCTGGCCACAACAAATTTTTGCCTATAAAATATTACATTCAGTGCAAGAATACACAAAGAAGGTACTCTTGCTAAAACTTGAACTAAGTCATTTTTGAGATATTTAAATTTTTAGAAAAAAATCAAGTTTTGTTTCGTCCTGTGCCCTAGATATTGATAAAAATGATGAGTTTTTGCTTAGGCAAAATTTTGTAGATGATATATTTTAGTGTTCAAGTAATCAGACCATATCTCAAAAGTATTTCGAAAGAAAACATAATAAATCTAAATCTTAAATCTTAATAGAACTAATAAAAAATATTACAATCGTTGTATGCAATATGTACGCCCATAAGGCAATGTCCTGAACTGTGTTGACATAGTACGTTAACATGGGAATCTCCCTATTTGCATATTTTATTTCTAGCCGTGCACGAAGACCCATCAGTTAATATCAGACAATCACGGCAACTACGTACTACGAATTAGGAATTAGGTTAGCAGAGTATCTTATAGGTTGTTTTGTTTTGTCGAATCGTTCAAATACATCCACATTGATAATGGAGTAGTAGATACGTAAATTTAGGAAGTACAGAGTAATATTAAATGCTATTTGATTGAGGTGGAAAGGTGTATGAATTTTTATTCAATTTTGACGTTTTAAACAGTCATTATTGACTTCATAGCAACAACTATAAGTAACGCTTTATTGAATTAAAAAAATCTGTTGTGGCCAGCACAAAACCTTCCGTCAATTCGATGTATTTTGTACAAATCCTATACCAAAAGTTTCTTGAAAAAGATTTTATATATCCTGTAAAATTATAACACGAACACACTATTTTTTACAAATTCCATATTGCAAGTTCCTTTGATAAGATTCTGCAAATCCAATAAAATTATAACACGGACGACCATTATGTAAATTGCACTTGACATTTCCTCATTCCTATCCAACGCATCTTCTTCACACAGTTATTCATCTCTCAAATCTTCTGCTACACGGTCCTTCCATCTTCTCTTTGGCCTTCCTCGTACTCCTGGCATTGAAACTGTAAGTCACTTGCGAGGGACACTCTGTCACTTTTGTTACTTTCTGATCCTATACTTTCCATGACACTGACATCTGTCAATTAGAATTTTTTGATTATATCTGCTGTTTCCATAATTTTTACAAAGCTGACTGATTTTTGAAAGTTAACCTCTCTTAATCACTCTATAACTCTATATCTACAGAATATGAAGGAAAATGTATAATCTGTGGAGCTCTGGCTTTCATCCCTTTTCTTATTATTTTCGGGTTTTTGCTAACCCACTAAGTGGGAAATGCGTGATTTTATGTATGTATGTATGTATGTATAATCAAATCGTATAGAGAACAAGATTTTCTTTTATATTAATGATCATAAAATATCGAAAATTGATATTTAACTACGTTTTTGCCAGAAAAACCTGTTAAAAACTTCAAATAAGGGTACTTCCGGTTGACCAATTATAACCAAAATCTAATCAGCTCAAAGAATCATAATTTTTAGAATTGTAGTTTTGGAGTTATCGTCGGAGAAAAATTTGTCACACACACACACACGGACACACACATACACACATACAGACATCAATGTAAAATTAGTAAAATCGTATTCTAGGGATCTTAAAACGTACTTATTCATTAAAAACTCACCACCGAATTTTTTGACCAAAGACAATACCTCCCTTACCTAAAGATGACGGAAGGTAAAAAATTAAATCACTCTCACAAAATTTTAACTCATTCTGCAACAAATAATGCATTTAAAATAACATCAGGCACGAAAATAACACTGACCATAATATTTATCAGACATTATCAGCCATTTTCATTATTTTTCACGGCACAAATGACAGACAATAAAGCATTTTAAATAGATGACTTGACGTCTATCAGCGACGATTGTCATGCTCAGCCTACTAACTGATCAGTTTTTTATTTTATCAAAATTAAATATTATAATGGTTTTTATTGGTATTTCGTCAAAATTGAGTAAAATATTGTACAAACGTGAGCTAAGAATGTTTATTCACTCGAAGAAATTAAGAAGAAACTTTCTTCTCATGAATAAACATTACCTTAGTTCACTTGGTGTGTAAATATTTATTATATGCCTTCTAAGTATTAAATTTAAAAAGAAATATTGTTTTTTAAATAGCCTCAAATTTGGAAGTATCTCAAAATATCTTTTAGATATTTTACACTTAATTACAATTAATTATTGAAATTTGTTTCATATTTTAAACCACGTGATCTGAAACAGAATGTGACGTCAAAGTTCACACTACAGATTCTATACTTGCCGTCAAATAAATATGGACTGGAGATTTCTACACTGTTGTCAATTCAGGGGCAATGTTGAAAATGCTAAGCTATGAAGAAGCGGCAACACCGCAGGGCAAGGGACAGGGTGCGGAGAAGGGAAAAGTTGAACATGAGTCCATACTCATTTGACGGCGAGTATAGATAATATCTAGCTGACTCGTAAGCCATATTGGAGCCAAAATCAACGTTGTAAATTATGAAATAAAAGTGGAATTTAGATGTTTATGTAGAAACTATTTTTTCCTAATAATAATATTAGTCAAATTGTTTATTTAAAAGTTTAATTTTGAGTTAAATTTAATTGGAATAACTGCAAAATTTAATTGAATTTTCTGAAACTAGTCTAATGATTATAAATAGTTCAAAATTATATATTTTTGTGTAATTTACTATTTACTAATCTTTTTTACCTCTCGCTAAGAGAGAAATTGGATTCATGTTAAGAATCACATATCCGGATTTTAGTGAATAAGCACGTTCTAAGGTCACAAGAATCCGATTTTAACATTTTTACAGTGATGTCTGTATGAGTGTGTGTGTGTGTGTGTGTGTGTGTGTGTGTGTGTGTGTGTATGTGTGTGTAGGTTAGAGGGTCAGTTTTTCAAGTTCTATAAAACTAAAGACCAATTTAACTACGTATTCCTTATTCTCACATTAATGGGAAGGACTGAAAAGGTTTTGGTAACAGTTGGACAACCGGAAGTAGTAGTTTTCTTAATTTTTATTTTTTTGGAAATATGAAATTTTCTTTCCGATACATTTAACATTTTTGTTATATCTTCTATAGATTTAGAGAGAGAGAATTATAAATACATAAAAAAACAATCCGTTGCAATGAATCTCACAGCGCAGAACAACTCCATGGAAACTACTTGAAAAATTAAAATGTTTGTAATTGACAGAAAATGTTAGAGTCAAAAATCTAGATACATTACTAAAAGCCTTTTATTTATTTATTTATTTATTTATTTATTTATTTATTTATTTATTTAAATACAAAACCCAACAGGCAAAGCCTAATAATAGGGTTGAAAGTAAAAACTACATAAATTTAAAGCATAGAAATTAGAGTAAAAAAAAACACATTAGAAATTAAGCAATTAATTTTTTAAAGTAACTAGATTTGTGAAGGAAAATATCCACATGTGAGTACCTATGTTCATACAAGAAACACATACGGTAAATAGGAGAGATTATTAGAATATTAGAGCGAGCAAAAGGAAGATAGAATGTTACAGTTGATCTAGTTCGAATAGAGGAAAACTGGAAATTAAGAAGGGACAGGCATTGAGGGTCATCAACAGTACTATCCATCAACTTAGACAGGTAACTCACTACATTAAGTTCACGCCGTTCATAAAGACTTTTCACATTAAACATAGACAGAAGTTCTAGATTGTTCTATCAGGATGGAAATTAAAAACCTTAAAATATAAAAAATAAAAATTTAAGAAACTTTTTTTGGACTGCCTCAATAGTGTTTTCTAGGAAGTACATTTAATATTTCTCATTTTATTATTAATTAAATATTTAAAATTATAGATACATATATTGCATATACCCATCAGAAATACCGCCAATAATCTCGTCAATAAATTTGAAGAATCTCAAACATTTAAAAGAGTAAGAGAAAACTAAATATGTATAATGAATTAAAAAATATAACCATATATGAAAAATAGATGTATATAGAATTTTTTGTGTGTACCAGAAATGTTTAACACAATACTTACTTATATAGCCTAATACAAAAATGGCGACAGAGTTTTGGCCTCAAGAGATTTTTTAAAAATGTGAAACTGGATCACTGAACCGTTCACAGTTCTATGGTACTAAATGACCGTATAAAAATATATTTATTCATATTTAATTTTTCTTCGGAAATCTTTAAGACGTCATAGTTTGACTTTCGTATATTAGATATACGTATCGTATGTTTATCTCTGTCTTACTTATGGTTTCCTACATTCTTCGATACTTATATCTAATATACGAACATCAAACTATGACGTAATGGTCAACTGTGAAAAATTTGTGTGTATTACACCAACACGAAAATATATTATGTACAGAGATCTATCTATGAACAGAGCTACCTACACAACAAAACGACTACAAATATAATGATTTATTCTTATTAAACTGTATTTTCTTGGAAATTTCGTTGCAAATCAAATTATGCTTTATATAAAACGCGAATGAATATCTGGAGGAATCTTTAATATCTATAAGTGTTGACAAACAAATTGAATAAGTATTCAAAGCGGAGGCCTTATCGATTGAACCAGTTCCCAGTCCTGAAATATCTACGTAAAATATTTATAATTTATTTTTCTCCATTTCCACTTTTAATATCTGTAGGAGTACGCGTGCGCATAGGGCGGTATTAGTAAATGAAATTTGCGCGCAGGAAAACTGCAAAACGGGAGCAGCATTCGCAAAGATGAGTACGAGAACGCCCTAGAAAAATAAGTGTAAAACTAACAACGAAATATACTGTTTATTTTTTGTTGTGTATGGCAGCTCTAGAGATGCATTCGGGCGGGCCGGGCCGGGCTTTGAGGTTTGGATCGATTCGGCCCGAATATAAAAATTACCGGCCCGACTCGAAGATCGACTCGACAAAAAAATTAGCTAGCCCGGCTCGAAAATTGACTCGAAATCGGGTCGGGCTTCGGGCCGGGCCGGGCCAAAGCTCGAAATTAGGTGCATCCGGCATTCCTAATGTTGATTTTTATGTTAAGGTGAAATGTTTAACTTTTTTCGTGTCAAACTTATAAAAAACCTCTACATTCTTATAACTTTCAACATTAGTTAACATAAGTAGTTAAAAAAGAGACCCTTCTAGTGTGTTTGTTATAAAAATTACTGACCTACGAGTATTTAACACTTTGTTTACCAAAGAATTTAAACAACTTTTTCACAAATCTTATATAAAAAAATAGAATTTTAATTTACATAAGGATTTTTTATCTAACTTTGTTTCTGCTCAAAAATAGGACAAGAAACCATTATGATAGGAACAAAAATCACTTTTATTTAAGTATACGAGTAATAACAATAATAATAGCATCATCACAATATAATTATTATGCTTTAATGAATAACCTTGAATTCTTGAAGTAAAATAATACATTTTTATTTATTAATATGTGAACTGTGTTGTTATTAAATCATTTTGATCCTTTTTAACTTCATCCATTTTCATTAAAATATTAAGGAAACTGTGCATTTGAATGAACTATAAGATTTTTCGGGCTGGCCCGAAAAGCTCGAATTTTCGGGCCGGGCCAAAATCAAAAGTCCGACTCGCCTCGATTTTTGAAAATGATTAGCCCGATTCGGTCCGATAAAAAATATCTTCGACCCGGCTCGATGATCGACTCGAAATCGAGGCGGGCTTCGGGCCGGGCCGGGCCAAAGCTCGAAATCGAGTGCATCTCTAGGCAGCTCTGTTCACAGATCTCCGTACTTGATATATGGGGATGAATTCAATCCAGGAGTGGGATCACGTAAAAGTGAAAACGATATTGCGATTATCGAGAAGTGAAAACGACATTCGTTTCCTTAGCGATCACGTAAAATTAGTCACTCACTACGTTTTCAACTTCGGTTATTTCCGTAAAGTGACTACATTTTGTAAAAACGATAATCGTTTACAGACTAATGTTTTTGTGTTAAATAGTAGGTTTGACAGATAATTTATATGAATGTCATTAAAATTTTTAATCTAATGTCAAAAAGTATTATTCTCGCCCTTCATTTTTATTTCGTTATAATACCAATGCAGTAAGAATTGAAGAAGGATACAAGTTAAATTATCAATTAGTTACAGATGCCATGTATCATCTAATTTTGTTCCTTTTGATGTTCCAGAAGAAAAATTTATGAAGTAAACAAAAATATTTCTAAATATATAATTAAAACTTCAAGAGACCTTTTAAGACTGCAAGTACCTATACAAGATTGTTATTTTAAAGTAATCTAGTTTTTATTAAGTTTTATATTTCAAGTAAATAAAATATGGGCCACATTTTAATAACGGCGCACAACCTTCGACGGGCTGCAGAAAATGATCAATTCACAAATTTTAATTTTATGTAAAAACTACAAAATATTAATCACAAAACACAAGCTAGAATCGTTATATTTGATGCTTCGCAGAATACAATATTATTAAAATATTAATAAAATTTTCTTTCTTGGATTTATTCTTGTAATCAATCAAAATATGTTTTGTTGTAATCAACACTTTTACAGTTATTGGAATATCAATATTGCCCGAAAATATTTCTTTTGGGTAGTTCTTTCACTAAATTTTAATAGTAAATCAGGGAAATTTCAGTAGAAATAAGAAAATATCTAATCATCAAGATTTCAATTTTCTATCATAGATTTCAAAAGAGTAAAAATATATAGTAAATCATAAGCATTTGGTCTTCGCAACATGCTTATTAAAATATTCATAAATTTTTTTCTTAGATTCATTCTTGTAATCAATTTTCATTTTATAATTATCGTATTTTATCACAATTATTTCATTTTCGCCTTACTAAATAAAATAATAAAAAATACCTTTCAAATTTAAAATATTAATTTATTTTTAAATCATTTGACATTTCTTTCATTCTTTCCAAAACGTCAAATTCAACTCACTGCTCACTACATTCTTTTACCTAAGTGCAAGTAAATAAAAAAAGGATATACCTATACCCAAATGTATAAAATAAAAAGAGATGTAAGAAACAATTATCGTTTTCACATACTTTGAGAGTGTCGACTAGAATTCACATTTTTTTCAGTCTAAAATGATATCGTTTTCGGTTTTCATAATTTACGTGATCACATTATCACTTGTCGACAGTCGCAATATCGTTTTCACAGTTACGTGATCCCACTCCTGGTCTGGCCTGGGCCGGGTTTTGAAGCTTGCATCGACTCGGCCCGAAGAAAAATTGCTGGCCGGTAGATCGACTCGACAAAGAATTAGCCGGCCCGGTTCGAAAATTGACTCGAAATCGGGCCGGCCTGCGAGAATGCTTGAACTTGAGTGCATCCGGCATTCATAATTTTGATTTTAATATGAGGCTAAATGTTTAACTTAAAAAAAATGTATGTGCTTAAGACCGCACGTCCGAAGTGAAATTTTAAATATACCCAAACATTCAAGCATCCAATGCACGTCATCACTTAGTGTAAAAACCTTAATGCATTAAAATCACTAATAGTGAAAAATGAAATAAAATTTCAATCATTTTTAACCGTCAAAAAGTGTATAGCCTTATATAATTATTATTAAGATGAATAGTAGAGTTCATTACTTATCGTATATGACATGAATAATATATAAATAATGTACATCAACGTCATATTATTCGTTTAATTGTTGCTATAGTTAGCAACATTGATAATTTGTGTGTTCATACTGTCAAAGTTATTATTTGAAAATTATTTGTAACGTGTTTGAAACATTTTTGAGCGTTGTAAAGGCCTATTTATAATAAAGTAATGTTAAACGCAACGCAACGACGCAACGTGACCGTTAACGCAAACACAAAATCTATGAATCTGCCAAAGGTAGCACTTCTAATCAATCAGAAGAATTCGGTATATTTTTTTGGAAAGCGGCTCACATTTATTTATTGCCTTTATATGGCATACATAAGTATAAATAAGGTTAGTATCATAAATAATTTAAATAGAAATGGACAATGACGAAAATATAGTATTTATTTTGTAGATGTGACAGTTCATGACCATGTCGATAATACATATTGCAACCTGTATAACTCTTTTCATAAATATTCTAAAACTTCTGCAAACGTACCAGTACAAGACGTCACACATCTAGTTACTTTTATTCAATTTTTATTAATGACGTGCATTGGCTGCTTCAATAATTTGGGTATAGTTCACATTTGAATTGTACAGCAATGCCATCTCTTGACTGCTTTATAAACTTAATTGTTTAAGTGTGCTGGAATTATATTCATATTTTTACCTCCCGCTACCCTAGGTAAGGGAGATATAGGGATCGTGCTAAAAATCGCATATAGAGGTTTTATTGAATAAGCACGTTTTGATGTCCCCAGAATCCGGTTTTCATGTATTTTTTTCAAGAAAAACTGTTGAAAGCTTGTATAAGTAATACTTCCGGTTATCCGATATACACTAAAAACTAATGATAAAAGGAAAAATTGTCACACACACATTCCTATAAAAATCAGCATCAACTTCTAAGTGCTCTAAAACGCAATCTTTGTAAATTCTTCGCCGTACATGATCCATTTCGTAAATGTGTAGTTAATAAATTAATATTAATTTATAGTCATCTAATCTAATATTTATGTACGATGGAAAATATATTATTTTTACAAACCTTAATTTCATTAGAATTAAATATTTTACCATTATATTCCCCTTAACACGGTTTCATTATTAATTTTAAAGTAATTACTTCCTGACAGTGACATTTGTTTAAATATGTCAAAATTGTTATTAAAATTATGTTTTTGTTTGACGCATAGGCAAGACGATATATGAAAATAAATTATATTATATATTCATATATAAAGTTATTTAGAGTTCTTTACTAAAAGTTATTATCCTAGAATTGAAGATTGTACAATTATATTCAATGAATTTTTTACAAGAAAAACTGTTAAAAGCTTGTATAAATGATACTTCCGGTTATCCGATATACACTAAAAATGAGCTCTTCCCACATTAGTATAGAATGGATATACAAAATTTCAAATTTTTCTGATTGATAGTATTTGAGTAATCGTGTCCACAAGATCCATACACACACACACACACACGTACATACCTACAGACATCATTGTAAAAATGTTAAAATTGGATTCTAGGGACCTTAAAACGTGGTCATTACTAAAATTTTGATATAGGATTTTTAGCACGATCCTTATACCTCCCTTACCAAGGATAGCGGGAGGTAAAAAGTAAAGTTTTGAAAATTTTACCCAAAAATGGGTGTGTATGAGTGTTTGGTCGGGATCCTGGGAAACCGGGTTCGATCCCGACCAGCGCTAAATATTTCGAATTTTAAATGGCACAAAAGTAACTCCTGTGGTGCACTCTCCACGCGAGCAATGAGTGCCTGTGACGTGACGCCTGGTAAACGCTCGCACGATACAAATATGTCATCATCATTACCGAAATCTGTGTAAAACGCAGATTGGTACACTCAGAAATGGGTAATATGCCGTGATGATATATTTATTTATTTATTTAAGAATGTATTATCCGGAAATACTATATATTGACAACCAGAAGTACATGAGATGGAATGTCAAAGTTTTCTAAGAAATAATACTGTCGTGTATCAATAAAATTAATTTAATGAACTTATAGAAAAGTTGATCAAGAAAATATGGAGTAGGTATAAAGCTCTACTTAAAAAGCTTTTAACTTAATTAAGCTCCTCATTGCTTATTCCCAACGATACTAAGATCAATAAGGTTTTTCTTTATATCTATTGATAAAAATACCTCAAATAAATCGTAGAGTTTCAAAACCCAATAAATCCATTTTTGGCAAAAAAATGAGTTTGCTGCTAAACGTTCGACTACTCATTCCTCAACTTGGTTTGATGTTTACGTATCAAAACTCAACAAATCCATATAATATTTACGTTTAAAATATCAGGTTACTTTCAAAACCGACAAATTCACAACAGATTGGGATCTAAGGCCAGTAAATCCAAATTAGCCAATCAGAGAAACGGTTTGGAAGTCACGTGCTCCAATTGGGTATACATTTTGTTTAATAATGCCAATAGGGTCCTCCACTTTATATTTTTTATATTTTTTTACAAAACTTCATCTAAACTGAAAGAGATATGTAATTTTAGAAAGTCTTTATTGTTATTCGTTAAGCCGTAATAATTTTTTTAATATTCGGTGACGTAGATATAGAGACGATTTTGTTCTCGAACAGTGGATTTCGCTAATAATTGAAGTCACATAAATTTATTTTTTTCAGCACTTATAAAATGTATAAATATGTTAAAATAACCCCTGTGGTCAACAATTAGAAATATGGGTGGATAATAAGTAATTTAATGTCATAATTAATAAAAATACTACGTATATATTATGGTCCAAGATTTGATTACCACTGGTAGCCTATGTCATTCAACATATCTTTTACTTTCATACCAACGCTTGTAATCTGTCATAGCATCATAAATTTAAAATAGTATTATTTGGTTTATTTTTGTTGTTTTATTGTTGTTATTTTCTGCATTTATATACTTGCAAATGGATTCCGTATTACAAAAAGGCGATAGCAGAAGGTTTGAAAGTAGTAAGAATTTGGAATAGAATAAATGTGTGACGTAGATATAGAGATGAGGAAATGATAATAAAAATTCGATTATTTTAGACACTAATAACTATTTTTAAATTTTGATAGTCCTTAATATACAGTTTTAAGGTCTAGTTTTAATATAACTGATCCTTGTTCTAATTTGTTACTACGGTGGAGGACCCTATTGTTTCTTTGCAATTATTTAATAAGGAAATAGTGTTCATTGGGTTTTATTAAACAGGAGGTACCAAAATTTCAAATAATTTCAATAATTTATAATACATAAACAATTGCAGAGTGTATGGGCCAATATAATAAGCTCGTTTTAAGGTCACTAGAATCCGATTCTAACATTTTTACAATGATGTGTGCGCGCGCGTGTTTGTATGTGTGTGTGTGTGTGTGTGTGTGTGTGTATGTTTGTGAGCTGAAAACGTTTTGGTAATAATTGGACAACCGGAAGTAGTAGTTTCTTTAAAAAAAGTCTAAATATATTTTTTTGGAAATTTATTTTATTACAAATGTTAAAGAATATAAAATTCTCTGTCCGATACATTTAACATTTTTACTGTATCTTACACTGTATAGATTTAGAGATAGAAAATTATAAATATATAAAATAATTCGTCGTAATGAATCTCACAGCCTAAATAACTCCATGGCAACCAGTTGAAATATTAAAAGGTTTGTAATTGACAGAAAAATATCAGTGTCAAAAATCTAAATACATTACTGAAGGCTTTTTCTGGGAAGTACTTAATATTTCTTATTTTATTATTAATTAAATATTTAAAATTATAGATATATTACGTAAACTCTTTAAAAATATCGCCAATCTCGTCAATGAGTTAGAAGAATCTGGAACATTTAGATGAGTCGGAGAAAAATTGTTCATAGAATAATTTAAAAAATCTGATGTGGCTAACACAAAACCTCCCGCTATTTAATTTTTACATAGATACATACATAAAATCACGCGTTTCCCACTTAGTGGGTTAGCAAAAACCCGGAAATAACAATAAGAAAAGGGATAAGAGTAAGAGCTCAGCTGACTCACTTCACTCTTTAACAACATTCTTATTTCGCCTTGTCCACAATCATCATAGCATTCACACATAAGAACGTATTAAAGTGACCGATTTTCGGTAGCGAATAACCACATCCGGACCACAATAATAGTTACGCAACAATCATCCTTCGCCACAAATTCCTATCAATTTTTATTAATTTAAATACATACTTACGTATTTACTAACGCTACAAACTGTTCCATTGCATAAAACTATTGATTTATTTACTATTTTCTTTTTAAAATGTAACTATTATTAATTTAAAGTGATTAGTTTTTTGACAGTGACATTTACTGTCAGTTACATTCATTTGAAATATGAACTGTGTAACAAAGGAATTGTGTTTATCTTAGGCTTCGGGACTAACAAAAAAAATTATTTTTAAATTTATCTGCAAAATATATAGAAAAAGTATTAATGTGTTTGTATAGAAAATTCAATAATCTTTAATTTTCATGAGATATAAAATGCGAAAAAATGGCATTTAATGATGTTTTTTATAAAAAAAACCATTATAAGCTGCAGGTAAAGTACCATTTCCGGTTATCCGATTTACACCAAAATCGAATGGCTTCTTTTCATATTAGAATAGGATAGAAATACAAGGTTTCAGAATTTTCTGAATGATAGTATTTGAGTTAGATCGAAGACAAAATTCCTACACATACACACACACACACACATACATACATACATACATACATACATACATACAGACATCATCGTGAAAATGTTAAAATTGGATTCTAGGGACCTTAAAACGTGGTCATTTACTAAAATCTCGATATGTGATTTTTAGCACGATCCCTATACCTCCCTTACCAAGGGTAGCGGGAGGTAAAAATATAAGAATATTTAAAGAATAGATGAAGAATTCTTTGTGAGTATAATAAATGTTAAATACAATATGCAACTACTTATATAGCCTAAAATGGAAATGGCGATTGGTATTGTGCTGACCATAAGAGATTTTTATTTGAAGTATTTTCACTAAAATAATCCATAAATCCATAAATGGTTGTGATAAAACAGGGCTGGTCAACTCCTCACTAATCATCCTTAATCAATCAATATTTTTAAGATATGGTCTGGTATTACTAAACTTCTATGTATAATAATATGTATAGATATTTCCATGATGCATGTATTGTAAAATAGAGCATGAAACCTAATTAAAAATATTAATATCGCCATGCAATTTTGAGAGAAAAATAAATAAATTTATACCTCTCTATACTAGTCTATACAATAAATTAATTAACGTGGAAATTTATTTAGTGTAGTCAATTTGCGAAATAATTAAAAACTGTTGGCGACATAATAAAATTATTGTGACGTTAATTTATAATACATTGTGTATAAAATATGAATATCACAAAATAAAGCAGAATAATATATAGAGGGAAAAATTATACATGGTGCAGTATTGATTTTGAATATTTAATACATAATACTTTTATATAGTAGCTTTTCAATGTAATTATGTAATCGCTTGAATACAAATTGTAACTACATAATCAATACATTTTCAGTTCTCCGTTTATACATTTTAAAATATTACTTATTTACACTGCTTTTGTTTTGCAATCCAATAGGATTGTTTGAAATACTTTTATGTGACTTTCTAAGTACAATGGCTGGTAGTATGATCACGGTTTTAACTAAAACGCTGTTTTAAGAAATGTCAAATTTCATTATTTAATAACAATAATAAATAATATCATATTTATTAAAATATTATTTTAAAGCAGAATATAGTTTGTATTTCAACTAATATTTTTTTTTTAAATCGTTCTTTTCACATACGGGTGAAATTAAATATTTAAATTTGAATTCGACATTTCTAAAAATAGTGTTTTATTTAAAACCGTGATTATACTACGAGCCAATGGGTGAGATTCAGTGGGTTGTATTGGCGATTCAAATTAACTTTTCCCGCCATTATATATCAGTGTTGTGACATCATAACACTGTACGAGCTGTCAGTCTGTCAATGATATAATGAATTTTACGCTTTTTGAAAAAGTTTAAAAACATGAAACTTATGTTAAAGGATGTTTTAAATACCCTGCAAGCACTAGAAAGTTTCTGTGAAGGAAAGGAAATAATATATTTTAGAAATTTTTTAGTTCAAACTTTGTCCACCAGGTAGAGTTTGCTTAACTTGAATCGCGAATTAGCGTGTTTTAAGCTAAAACAGTCCTTTGTCAAAAATATTTTGGCAACTTTGTAATACCTGTCAGAAAAAAGTGAGAGACCAAAGGATCAAATAAAGAAAAAAATATTATTAACAGAAGTAAGATAAAAAGGACCAATGTCAAAACTGATCAAAACGGGGGTTGAGATATTTTAAAATTCATTAACATTCAGGTATGAAATATTTGACACATAAATTTTGACATATTTCTAACCTAATTTTGCAATAATGAGTTTCCTTTTACACCTTCCATTTACAATAATACTTCCTCATTTGACTAAAGGATATCTGTATTACTTTTCCCTGTGATAAAATTTCTAAATCACTATTGAATCTCATTGATACATGTGGAAAATATTACAATGTTGCCATATACTTAATACAAGTTTTAATACAGACCTTAATACAACCAAGGCTATGAACAAAAACACGTATGTCATTTTGAAAGTATTTAATTAAATGTCAAGTTATTGTCAAAAATGCTATCTAAAAAATAAGAGCATTTCGTCTTGAATCCTTATTTTAAAAATATAAATAAATTAGTGGTGAATGGTGATATTCTGTACCCTTTTTACCTTTCGTCACCTTTAGGTAAGAAAGGTATTGTCTTTGGCCAAAAAATTCGTTGATGAGTTTTTAATGAATAAGCACGTTTGATGGACCCTAGAATATGAATTTACTATTTTTAAGATGATGTCTGTATGTGTGTGTGTATGTGTGTCTGTGTGTCACAAATATTTCTGCGAAGATAACTCCAATACTACAATTCTAAAAATTATAATTCTTTCGTATTCCTCTTCTTTACATACATATGAAGAACTGATTAAATTTTGATTATAATTGATCCGCCGGAAGTACCCTTACATGAAGTTTTCAACAGTTTAAAAAACGCAGTTAAATATTATTTTTTGACATTTTATGTTTTATAAATATTAAAGAAAATGCTCTTCTCTATACGGTTTGATTATACATTTTGCTTCATATTCAATAAATATAGAGTCAAAGAATTATTAAAAGATTAATTTTCAAAAATCAGTTAGCTTTGCTATTTATCATGGAAACATGCAAAAAATTCTAATTGACAGATGTCAGTGCCAAGTGCAAAATCAAATATGGCAAGTACAGGATGAGAATGTCGGGAGTACGAGGAATGCGAAAGAGAAGATGGAAGGACTGTACCGTAAAAGACTTGAGAGAGGAAGAACTGTGTGTAGAAGATGAGTTGAACAGGAATGAGTGAAAGAAAAGAGTAAAGAAACAGTGACCCCTAATGAAATTGGAGAAAGAAAGAATTGTCAAGTGCAATTTACATAGTGTATGTTCATATTATAATTTTATTAGATTTATAGAATCTTTTCAAAGGAACTTTTGGTATGGAATTTGTAAAAAATAGTATGTGTTCGTGTTATAATTTTATTGGTTATATAGAATCTTTTCCAAGGAACATTTTTATAGCATTTATCCATTTCTATTTCAATACTTTTATTTCTAAAAATTCATACAGTTGTTCAAATATTCTAAAAATACGTACACTTACGTAACATTCTCTTTACAATCAAATAATATTCCTACCAAGCTTATATCTGTACCCATTTTTGAATTATTGCCCCAAAAGTTAATATAGGTAGCCCACATTTATATAAAAACTTCATAATTTTCAAAAATCTAATTTTCATGTATCTAGATACTTTTCAGTGCGCTGATTTCAAATTTCGATACCGCAGGTCGATATCTCGTTTCGTTCTCAAGATATTTAGATTTAAAGTTTTGTCAAAACTACCCATTTCTGGGTATTAACCCAAAAATGGGCCGAGTTATGAATTTGGCGACATCACCATTCGATTCTATGGAGAAAAATACGTAAGTATAAAAATTTTCATAATTTTTGTCCAACCGGTTCATTTTTTATGGATAAAAGTTTGAAAATCCCTGAAAATGGCCAAAATCGGAAAAAATCGTTAGATTTTTGCGATTTTTGGCCATTTTCAGTTATTTTGCTTTACAGGTTGTATGCAGTGTTTAAAAATTCTGAAAATTGGTGTACTTATGTAATTTTGCCCGTAGAATCGAATGGTGTTGTCGCAAAATTCATATCTCGACCCATTTTTAGGTTATTACCCAAAAATGGGCAGTTTTGAGTAAAACTGTGAATCTAAATATCTCGAGAACGAAAAGAGATATCGACCTGCGGTTTCAAAATATGGAATCAGTGCATTGAGAAGTATCTAGATACTAGATTTTTGAAAATTTTGAAGTTTTTATCTAAATGTGGCGTATATTAACTTTGGGGCAATAATTAAAAAATGGGTAGAGATATAAACTATTAATATTATTAATATTATTTGATTGTCAAGAGAATGCTACGTATGAGTATACATACGGCGAAGTGCTGGTCAAAACAGATTTTTTTATTATAAAATTCTTACTACGGTCATCTTATGAGCACCTTTGTCTAATTAAAACTTTGCTAATTAACATTTTTTTTTTAAATAAACGAAATATGCCCGACTTTCGCCGATCACCCTGTAGATATGCTTTTTGGAATATACAATAAAAATACGCAATTAGGAAATAATATTTTTCCTACACAATAAAAATCAATACAGATTTTTATTAAAAATTTGAAAGTTCACAACCTACTTGACGATTATTTTACAACGATTATTATTAATTTATTCCGACCTTTGACCTTAATAAAATGTCACATATTCGTCGTAATAACGTATTAGGGTCCATGTGTAAATTAAATAAATTCATATTACATTTAGTCGAGCAGAATATTATTTTATGCGTAGAATAACATAATATTGTGTTGTTTAATTTTCGACAAACATTATTTTTGATTATGTTTAATATTTGCGTTTTAAAATGTATTGGGTGCATACAAGCATTTTATTTGTACAATAAATAATATTTTTAATCAATTTTGTATGTGTAAATATCCAGAATTATTTGAATCACTGATTAATAAATGATCATTAAATTTTATGATGCATAGAAAATAATATAATAATGCAAGATTTTCCGTTTGTGCTTAAAATCACATACCGAGATTTTGATAAATAATAGTTATTTATGTAACAAGTGTGTAAAGTTGTTTTTTTTTTTTGTCGAGTGCGATTTTTTGGCCGACGATAATGAAAATCACTTTTTTCAATGAGATAGGTTGTACTTCTGAAAAGGGTTAGTTTAAAATACTGGGGTTAAGTCAATTTCCAAATTTGATTTTACTTACCTTCATTAGAGTACTTCTTCTACCAAAAATTTATTTGTAATAATAGACGTTGTTTATGACTGGTAATATATTTATTTGCTCATCTTTTCTTCGTAATAAATAATAGGTAGGTGTCGATATTTGACATTTCAGCAATGTTCGCCTCGCGTATTTGACAGGTATATCGATCGGTGACTATGTCGGTAACGGCGGATTTTTACAATAATGACAGATGTCGCTGCCGGGATTTTGGTTTATATAAATTAATTTTAAATATAGGAAATGTTAAAGTAAAAAAATAACTTATGTAGGTAGTACTTTTTTACATGAACTTTGTTATAGTAAAGATGATTTCTTTTCTAAATGCCCATAAACGTCCAGTGTATTTTGATTATTTTACCGCATAGTTAGACAAGTTACAACACAGTAAGCGTAAACTGTAGGTTACACTTGCTGTGTATACAATTGTAAAGTTCTCATTACACTTTAGGAGGGCAAAAATACTATTTACACACGAGTTGCATATAATATTTTTCCTACAACCGAAATGTTAGTGCTATTTCTCTTAATACTGAGGCATCTTCAAATATTGTTAGTGTTAATTAACCGAATGTGCAAGTTGTCTAAAATCGTTTTCACGCCCTAGTGCTTGAAAAGTACTTTTTATGCCCTTGACTGAAAACGGACACTTTACACATAGTAAAGGTAAAGTATGCACTTTACACGTGGTTGTAGGAAATAGCTATTTGTGTATTAAGAACGCAAAATGGGATATTGTCGATTGACACACACAAGATTTTTTCTATAGTCACCTCAATGGACACTATAAGAAAAAATAATAATATGTACACTTTGTACTTACAGTACTACTCAATAAATAACGATTACATATTTTAATTTATTGTTATATTCCATTAATGCATTTGTTACTTTCTCTTATAATTGTTTATATCTATTGTATATGAAAGAAACTGTATAATTAAACCGTTTAGACAATAAGATATTTTTTCATATTGATAATCACAAAAATGTTAAAGATATTTAACTGCGTTTTTTCAAGAAAAACTGTTTAGTACTTCAAATAAGAGAACTTGCGGTTGATCAATTATAACAAAAATCTAATCGCTCTTCACATGGGTGTAAAGAAGAAGAATACGAATGAACTATAATTATTTCCTTGTACGAAATAAAGGAAGTATTGTAATCGCGAAAAATTTCGGTTTCCAGATTTCAACGGAAATATCCATTTTGACCATCCCTGAATCCATTTTGACTAATTTCGGCGTGACGTCTGTACGTACGTACGTACGTATCTCGCATAACTGAAAAACGGGAAACCGTAGAAAGTTAAAATTTTGTATTTAGGACTGCTATAACATCTAATTGTGCACCTCCCTTTTTGGTCATTATATAACTTTCGGGAGTGGTACTTTACTTGAAGCCTATAATAGATTTTAATGAAAAACTATATTGAAATATAGTCTAAAACTTTTCAAATTTGGTATATAAGACTTTTATATCAATGGGAAGAACGTAATAGATTTTGTTAAAATGGTTTACTTGGAAGTGGTTCTTTACTTGAAGCCTATAGTAGATTTTAATGAAAAACTACATAAAAATATAATCCAAAACTTTTCAAATTTGGTATATAATACTTTTAGATCATCAATGGTAATAACATAATGTATTTTGGTTAAAATAGTCTAACCGGAAGTGGGAAGTGATACTTTACCTAAAGATGTTATTAGTTTTTCTGGAAAAAAATGGTGTTATTTTGATTTTAATAATAAATGCTTCAAATAAAAGTTTTAGAGAATTGAATTCTAAAAACATCAAGTATGATTAAATTAGCTCTTTGTATAAGCGAGATATGTAAATTTAAAAATTATGTACTTTTTGGTTTCTGTAATTAAGTTTGCTATGAATTAGGACAAAAAATAACAAAAAAAAAAATAAATAATTTAATGTCAATGTCAAATTATATCAAATACGTGCAATTTTAAGATTGGGTCTATTATAATACATATTTTAATTATTAACAAAATATGTATAGTGTAACAGGCGTACAAGGAAGTCATATGGTGTCCACATCAGATATTTTTACCTCTCGCTAAGAGAGGTATTGGATTCATGCTAAAATTCGCATATTCAGATTTTATTGAATAAGTACGAGTTAAGGTCCCTACAATCCGATTATAACATTTTTAAAATGATGTCTGTGTGTGTGTGTGTTTGTGTGTGTGTGGATGTGTGTGTGTGTGTGTGTGTGTGTGTGTGTTGTGTGTGTATGTATGTATGTCTGGATGTTGTAGTCACGATTCCTCAAAAACTATTAGACTTAAAAAATATTTAACTGCAGTTTCTTCAATCTGAAATTCCTGGGAAGAGCTGAAAAGGTTTTGGTAACAATTGAACAACCGGAAGTAGTAGTTTCTTAGAAAAAGTCTTCTAAATATAATTTTTTGGGAGTTTTTTTTTTTATTAAATATTGAAGAACATACAATTCTCCATCTAATACACTTAAAATTTTATTATATCTTGTATAGATTTACAGATAAAGACACTATAATTTATAGTTTTAGAGACATTCTGATATCTTTTTCTGGGAAGTATATTTAACTTTTCTTATTGTTTTATTAATTAAATACTTGAAATTATAGGTAAAATTGTGGTAAAATGCATAAATCCATCAGAAATACCGCCAATCTGGTTAATGAATTGGAACAATCTTTGATATTCAGGAACTTCCTCATACAATGAAACATAGATATAATTAGAATTATATGTTTGCAGAAGACATGTTAAATATAATAAAAAACAATATTTGGGTAATGTTCTGTACGATTTTGTTATAAAACGACTTTTCGAAATCGAAGTGCAATACAATACTTATATAGCCTAATATGGAAATGGCGAGAGGATCTTGTGCTGGCCACAACAGATTTTTTAGAATTGTAGTCGGAGAAAACAGATATAGACAATACCTTCCTTACTTTACCTAAAGGTGACGGAAGATAAAAAGAAATCTAAGTTGGCCGAACTATTGTGAACCTTGTCTCGTAAAACAGTGACTTTATTTCAAGGATATTCCCTCGGATATTCCCATACAAATTTACAGTTAATAGGAAGAACATCCTTGTATATCGAATCCCATGTTTGTTTCACAATATCCGTTCTTCATGGGTCGCTATTTAAAACGCCATTAATAACATCTTTGCTCAAATTCCACGAAGTCATTAAATTTGGGCGCAGAAAAAGCGTGCAGTTCGGAGTGCATTTTACCGTTAAATTATTAACTGCTGCATGCATTCAGGTGTCCTTAGAGACAGAGAAAAACTTCTCCAATCTGCCGTGTTGCTTTACTCCTTTTGCAATGAGACAAAGAATAGTAGGTCCGATTAACGGTACATCCTGAAACATTCGGCGCAAGAATGGTCGCCGAAAAACAGCAAGAGCGACATGCAGATGCAACGAAAGATGTGGTTGGTGCATGGAGTGCAGTGGCGTGCGTTAGGGATGGTTTATGTTGAATTTAATTATAAAGGAAAGAGAAAATATTGCAATCTAGAAGTGTTTTTTCATTTGACGTTTCGATCATACAATGATCTTCATAGACAGAAGTGAATAAACAAAACAGATGCAGAAGAGAATATTATAAATTACATCCAAGATTCAAATATTACAAATAAAATATAAAGAATATACAATGTATTATATACAATAATTAACTGACAATGTAATCTAATGTATCGGTCCTAATAGCATGAAATGCTGAAGGACCCTAAACTTATAATAAAAAAAAAAACAATTTTTACCTCTCGCTAAGAGAGGTATTGGATTCATGCTAAAATTCGCATATCCAGATTTTATTGGATAAGCACTATTTAAGGTCCCTAGAATCAGATTATAACATTTTTAAAATTATGTCTCTCTCTCTCTGTGTGTGTGTGTGTGTGTGTGTGTGTGTGTGTGTGGATGTGTGTATGTGTGTATGTCTGGATGGTGTAGACACGATTCCTCAAAAACTATAAGACATAATAAATATTTAACTGCAGTTTCCTCAATCTGACATTCCTGGGAAGAGCTGAAAAGGTTTTGGTAACAATTGAACAACCGGAAGTAGTAGTTTCTTAGAAAAAATCTTCTAAATATAATTTTTTGGGAGTTTTTTTTTTATTAAATATTGAGGAACATAAAATTCTCCATCTAATACACTTAAAATTTTTATTATATCTTGTATAGATTTAGAGATAAAGACACTATAATTTATAGAGTGAACTAATCGCAGAGGCCAAGGCACCAATGAAACCAGTTGACAAATTCCAATGTTTATAACATGACACATGTCATTGTCAAATATCAACAGTTTTAGTGACATTCTGATAGCTTTTTCTGGGAAGTATATTTAACTTTTCTTATTTTTTTATTAATTAATTATTTGAAATTATAGGTAAAATTGTGGTAAAATGCATATATCCATCAGAAATACTGCCAATCTGGATAATGAATTGGAAGAATCTCTGACATTTAGAAACTTTCTCATACAATGAAAAATAGATATAATTAGAATTATATGTGTGCAGAAGACATGTTAAATACAATAAAAAACAATATTTGAGTAAAGTTCTGTAATTTTTTGTTATAAAACGACGGTTCGAAAGCGAAGTTCAATACAATACTTATACATCCTAATATGGAAATGGCAAGAGGTCGTGTGCTGGCCACAACAGATTTTTTTATTTTGCGTTCATAATGAAGTCATTATTATTATAAAACTAACACAAATGGTTAGCACAATACCTCTCGCCATTACGCCATTTCCATTTTATGTTATAGAAGCATTGTATTGCACTTCGCTATCAAACCCTCCTATAATCTAATCGCAGAGGCCAAGGCACTAAGGAACCCAGTTGACAAATTCAAATGTTTATAACATAGTTTGTAAATGATAGATGCCAGTGTCAAAAATCAACAGTTTTAGTGACATTCTGAAAGCTTTTCCTGGGAAGTACATTTCATCTTTCTTATTGTTTTATTAATTAAATATTTAAAATTGTAAGTAAAATGTATATATCCATAAGAAATACCGCCAATCTTGCTAATGAATTGGAAGAATCTCTGATATTTAGGAACTTCCTCATACAATGAAAAATAGATATAATTAGAATTGTATGTGTGCAGAACACATGTTAAATACAATAAAAACAATATGTGGATAAAGTTCTGCAATTTTTACCTCCCGCTATCCTTGGTAAGGGAGGTATAGGAAACGTGCTAAAAATCACGTGTCGGGATTTTAGTAAATGACCACGTTTTAAGGTCCCTGGAATCCAATTTTAACATTTTCACGATGATGTCTGTATGCGTGTATGTGTGTGTGTGTGTGTGTGTGTGTGTGTGTGTGTGTGTATGTATGTGTGTGTGTGTATGTGTGTGTATGTGTATGGATTTTGTCTTCGCTCTAACTCAAATACTATCATTCAGAAAATTCTGAAACCTTGTATTTATACCCTATTCTAATATGAAAAGAAGCCATTAGATTTTGGTGTAAATCGGATAACCGGATATGGCACTTTACCTGACGCACATAATGGTTTTTCTTCAAAAAAAAAAGAAAACCATTAAATGCCATATTTTCGCATTTTGTCGTTATGAAAATTAAAGATTATTGAATTTTCTACAGTAATACATTAATACTTTTTCTATATATTTCACAGATAAATTTAAAAATAATTTTTTTAGATTTTGCGTTCATAATGAAGTCATTACGATACGCAATTGCGTATCGTAATGGCCTTCATTTCGATACGCATTTTTTTGTTTTAGAAGGTTGGTACTTGATGACATTTACACTACAAATACTTAAATTTAACCTTCAAATATTCAAATAAATAATAATTGAATGTGGTCAGTTCAGTGATACCAACTACAACATTTCACTTGCAAATTTCCTTAAATTGACTCGGTTTAATATTAGCAGTTTTTTACAATATTTTAGTTTGTAGAAGGCGCAAAATCTAAAAAATAGTATAAAGCGAATTAGAAAACTCGCCAAGGCTCGTTTTCGAAACATTGACGCGTGCGAAAAAAACATGTCTTATAAAACTTGTTCTTTAATATACTATTTTTGTAAGTCCCGAAGCCTAAGATAAACACAATTCCATTGTTACACAGTTCATTTTTCAAATGAATGTAACTGACAATAAATGTCACTGTCAGAAAACTTATCACTTCAAATTAATAATAGTGATATTTTAAAAAGAAAATAGTAAATAAAGCAATGGAACAGTTTGCAGCGTTAGTAAATACGTAGGTATGTATTTAAATTAATAAAAATTAAATAGCGGGAGGTTTTGTGTTGGCCACATCAGATTTTTTGTTATAAAACGACGGTTCGATAGCGCAGTGCAATACAATACTTATACAGGGTGTCTCAGGACGAGCTTACGCTATCTATATTTTAAATACTATTTAATATAATTTAACGAAATTTGGTATCTAGGGGTTATCCAACATGCCCGTTTCAACTAAAATATTTTCAAAGCAGTAGCACTTCCGGTTTGACCGGAAATTGACCTCAACTTTCTTATTTTAAATGGAATACGCTATATTTTATTTTACCATTGAATGCAGCGGAAAATTTTACATATGGAGCAATAAAAACATTTTACTCATGATCAACTACTTCCGGCGTTATTCAACTTTTTTTGATTTTTTGTCTGAAATCCGGCACATTTTCAAAACTCTGTATATCGGGAACGAGATCGAATTTTTATAATCTGAAAAAAGCCTTTTATAAAGGAGACTTAAAGCTACATTATCCATAAAAGAATCCTCGATTATTTATAAAAATGTGACGGGTACGTTACACCAAAATTACAGTTGACAAACTTCAAAAAAAACTTTTTTTTTAAATTGAACCCCCCATTTTTTATTACATAAATGTGTTCTACGGCAAAAAATAAGGGTACTTTATGTAATATGTCCTATGTTGAAAGTTGATAGAATTTCAGTAAATTAGAAAAACATGTAATCTGGGTATAATTATTTTATTAATACGGATAAGTAAGCCATGGAAAAAACAAATAAATTCTAAATACAAAACTATGATTAATTTAATACATATTCAAACTGTCCTCCATTCATATGTAAGCACATCGTTACTTATCCGTATTAATAAAATAATTATACTCAGACTACATGTTTTTCTAATTTACTGAAATTCTATCAACTTTCAACATAGGACATGTTACATAAAGTACCCTTATTTTTTGTCGTAGTACACATTTATGTAAATAATAAAAACGGGGGGTTCCATTTAAAAAAATTGTCTTTTTTGAAGTTTGTCAACTGTAATTTTGGTGTAACGTACCAGTCACATTTTTATAAATAATCGAGGATTCTTTTATGGATAATGTAGCTTAAAGTCTCCTTTATAAAAGTCTTTTTTCAGATTATAAAAATTCGATCTCGTTCCCGATATACAGAGTTTTGAAAATGTGCCGGATTTCAGACAAAAAATCAAAAAAAGTTGAATAACGCCGGAAGTAGCTAATCATGAGTAAAATGTTTTTATTGCTTCATATGTAAAATTTTCCGCTGCATTCAATGGTAAAATAAAATATAGCGTATTCCATTTAAAATAAGAAAGTTGAGGTCAATTTCCGGTCAAACCGGAAGTGCTACTGCTTTGAAAATATTTTAGTTAAAACGGGCATGTTGGATAACCTCTAGATACCAAATTTCGTTAAATTATATTAAATAGTATTTAAAATATAGATAGCGTAAGCTCGTCCTGAGACACCCTGTATAATATAAAATGGAAATGGCGAGAGGTCTTGTGCTGGCCACAACAGATTTTTAGAATTGCAGTATTGGAGTTATTGTCGGAGGAAAATTTGGCACACACGGACAAGACACGCACACACACACACTGACACACAACACACATACAGACATCTAGTCAACTATTAAATTAGTATTCTGGGATCCTAAAACGTGCTTACTTATTATTTTTTTGACCAAAGACAATACCTTCCTTACCTAAAGCTGACGGAATGTAAAAAGAATGTATATGAATCTTTGTATTTTATTTCTCAAATCATAGAAACATTTCCTCTACGTACTACGCAAGCATTCCAAAAATCCTGCTACCAACTTTCACTCTTTTCATCCATCATTCATTAGTTTTACCTCCCCCCTTCCCTTCATATTTGCCTCCCCCTCCCTGTCCTGTATCCCTATCCCTACTCTACCCTATCCCTGCATAGAACCGCGAAGGGTTGCCTGCTATAGCTACAACGAGCGAGTACAAAGTATTGATTAAAAAAGTAATGCGTAGTGGAGTTTTAACTACCATGTAAATTGAAGCCTGGCTGCTGCCTGCTCCTGCTGCACTACGAAGACCTGGATACAGCAGGAGAAGCAGGGCGAAAGGGCAGGAGGGAGGGATTTAGAAGAGAGGAGGAAACGCACCAGAAATCTTTCCGTTTCATTGTAAATGAATATAAATATAATGTGGGTAAAAATAAATGTTTTGAATTGTGGTACATACAGCGAGTGGCAAAACTGGGTACCAGTTCAAAGGTATTACGGTCCAGTTAAATAGTCTGTTAATTTAACTGTCAGTTTAAAGAAAATAACAGGATCGAAATTATAGCATAAATTGTAAAAATTACATGTGTCAATTTTTCGATGCCAAATTGTTCTTATAACCGATAATAAAATTAACCGGCAGTTTAACCAGAGGTGAAAATTAGAGATGCACTCGATTTCGAGCTTTGGCCTGGCCCCGCGCGGCCCGAAGCCCGCTTCGATTTCGAGTCGATCATCGAGCCGGGCCGAAGATATTTTTTATCGGGCCGAATCAGGCTAATCATTTTCAAAAATCGAGGTGAGTCGGACTTTTGATTTTGGCCCGGCCCGAAAATTCAAGCTTTTCGAGCCGGCCCGAAAAATCTTATAGTTCAATCAAATGCACAGTTTCCTTAATATTTTAATGAAAATGGATGAAGTTAAAAAGGATCAAAATGATTTAATAACAACACACTTCACATATTAATAAATAAAAATATATTATTTTACTCCAAGAAT
Source organism: Ophonus ardosiacus (assembly GCA_943142095.1). Taxonomy (NCBI): domain Eukaryota; kingdom Metazoa; phylum Arthropoda; class Insecta; order Coleoptera; family Carabidae; genus Ophonus; species Ophonus ardosiacus. The sequence continues at coordinate 37,081,069 of OW964835.1, forward strand.
TCAAGGTTATTCATTAAAGCATAATAATTATATCGTGATGTTGCTATTATTATTGTTATTACTCGTATACTTAAATAAAAGTGATTTTTGTTCCTACCAAATGATTTCTTGTCCTATTTTTGAACAGAATCAAAGTTAGATAAAAAATCCTTATGTAAATTAAAATTATATTTTTTTGTTTAAGATTTGTGAAAAAGTTGTTTAAATTCTTTGGTAAACAAAGTGTTAAATACTCGTAGGTCTGTAATTTTTATAACAAACTTACACTAGAAGGGTCTCTTTTTTAACTACTTATGTTAACTAATGTTGAAAGTTATAAAAATGTGGAGGTTTTTTATAAGTTTGACACAAAAAAAGTTAAACATTTAGCCTTAACATAAAAATCAACATTAGGAATGCCGGATGCATTTCGAGCCGGGCTAGATAATTTTTTTGTCGAGTCGATCTTCGAGTCGGCGCCGGTAATTTTTATTTTCGGGCCGAGTCGATCCAAACCTCAAAACCCGGCCCGGCCCGGCTCGATTGCATCTCTAGTGAAAATCTGTTGTGGCCAGCACAAGACCTCTCGCCATTTCCATATTAGGCTATATAAGTATTGAATGGGGTATTCCACTCAATTTTTTTTATTATTTTAAATAAAACTTCATTCAGTTTTGAAGCAATTCACAGTATTAAAAAATCTTAATTGTTCTTAGTTTCAGAGTATTTTCATTGTTTTAACTATTATTTATTGAGCCATATTTTATGATAAATTGAAATTTTCTTAATTTTGTTGTTATGGTGGAATACCCCATTGCACTTTCCTTTCGAACCGTCGTTTTATAATAAAATATTACAGAACTTTACCCAAATATTGTTTTTTATTGTATTTAACATGTCTTCTGCACACATATAATTCTAATTATATATCTACTTTTCATTGTATGAGGAAGTTTCTAAATGTCAGAGATTCTTCCAATTCATTAACCAGATTGGCGGTATTTCTGATGGATATATGCATTTTACCTATAATTTCAAATATTTAATTAATAAAACAAAAAGAAAGATAAAATATACTTCCCAGAAAAAGGTATCAGAATGTCAATAAAACTGTTGATTTTTTACACTGACATCTATCATTTACAAACTATGATATTGTAGAATTATTTTATTTATTACTATGTTATAAACATTGGAATTTTTCAACTGGTTTCCTTAGTGCCTTAGCCTCTGCGATTAAATTACTCTATATATTATAGTGTCTTTATCTCTAAATCTATACAAGATATGATAAAAAATTTAAGTGTATTACTCGTAGATGGAGAATTTTATGTTCTTCAATATTTAATAACAGAAATTTCCAAAAAAATATAACTTCCGGTTGTTCAATTGTTACCAAAACCTTTTCAGATCTTGCCAAGAATGTCAGATTGAGGAATCCATAGTTAAACAATTCTTAATTCTTATGATTTTTGAGGAATCGGGTCTACAACATCCAATCATACATACATACATACATACATACATACATACATACATACATACATACATACATACACATATACACATCCACACACACAGAGATCATTTTAGAAATGTTATAATCGGATTCTAGGGACCTTAAATCGTGCTTATTCACTGAAATTTGGATATGTGAATTTTAGCATGCATCCAATACCTCTCTTAGCGAGAGGTAAAAATCTGTTGTGGCCAATACAATGCCTCTCGCCATTTTCATATTAGGCTATATAAGTATTGTATTTAACATTTCTGGTACACACAAAAAATCTAATTAGATTTATTCTTTAATTTTCAATTCATTCTATGAAAAAGTTTCTTCCTACCCTTCTAAATGTCCGAGATTCTTCCAATTCATTGATGAGATTGTTGGTATTTCTGAAGGGTATATGATGAATTATATGTATAGTAAGCGCGTGTTTAGTTGACACTGATACTGTACATACTTTGGTTTATAAATGAATCCCCTTTATTTTTATACCAATTTAGATATTGACGGAGTCTTTTTCTCGTTATACCAATAGTATATTATATTTCTATTACATTTCCACTTGTATACACGTACGAATTCTATATCTAACGATAATTTTAAATATTTAATTAATGATAAAATATGAAATATTAAATGTGCTTCCCAGAAAAAGCCTTCAGTAATGTCTGGATTTTTGACACTGACATTTATGTCAATTACAAACAATTTAATTTTTCAACTGGTTTCTATAGGCTAATTGATTCATTATAGAATGGATTATTTTATATAAATCTCTAAATCTACAGAAGACATAATGAAAATGTTCAATGTATTGGATAGAGAATTTTATATTCTTTAATATACGTAATAACATAAATTTTCAAAAAAATATTTTTTAAGAAACTACTAAGTACTTCTGGTTGTCCAATTGTTACCAAGACCTTTTCAGTTCTTGCCATTAATGTCAGATTAAGGAATACCTAGTTAAATTGGGCTTTAGTCTTATAGAATTTGAGAAACCGTCCCTCCAACATCCAGACATACACACACACACACACACACAAACACACACACACACAAACACACACACACACACAAACACACACACACACACACACACACACCATTGTAAAAATGTTAAAATCGGATTCTAGCGATCTTGAAACGTGCTTATTCATTAAAATCTGGATATGCGATATTTAGCATGAATCCAATACCTCTCTTAGCGAGAGGTAAAAATAAAATATTCCTTTCATTTTCACAAATTTTCGATTTCAAATAAAATTTACTATCAACACTGAAGTTGATAGGGTCCCGTGGCCGCGTGCCTGAGTGTCTGGTCGCGAACCCGGGGGTACCGGGTCCGATCCCGACAGACGCCAAATATTTCCAATTTTAAATGGCACAAAAGTAACCCCTGTGGTGCACTCTCCACACCAGTTATGGGTGCCCGTGAGGTGGCGACTGGTAAGCGCCCACACGGTAAAATATATCGACATCATTACCAATGTCTACATGTGTTGTAGATACTGGCACGCCCAGAAATGGGTAATATGCCGTGATGATATATTTATTTATTTTATTTATAACACTGAAGTTACATTTTACCACTCATTTTTCTCGGCCTTATGACCTCGGCAACTACATTCCATATTCGTGATAAAAAATAGAACTTCAGTTTCAGTACTTTGATACATAAATTGCAATTGTTTGTACTCTTTCAAAATATGTAAGATTTGAATTTGATATAACAATTGAATAATATTATTCCATCGAACTGTCAATATTATTCAATTAGCAACAGTAGCGAAGGTCATTATTTGATAAAAATCGATTGAATTATGTATATATTATGTGTCAGTTGTGGATAAAATAAAATAAAATTGAATTGAGTTGTCCAAAAAAATGTTACCACTTATGTTTCTACATAATTTTAAATTTTCTTTTGTTGCAGACTAAATATGGCCACCCGACTTAACTTGGAAGAGAGAAGGAAGGTAGAAGCTTGGATGGAAGTGGTTGGGTCACCATCAATAGTAAGAATAAAATTTCAGCAATGGTTTCATAAGGATCCTCCGAGCCGTTTAACTCTCCGTCGACTGCATGAGAAATTTGTGCGCACTTTTTTCTTTCTCTCTTTCAAATTAAATCGGGTGGCCATATCTAATCTGCAACAAAAAGAAATTTAAAATTTTGTAGTACCATATAAGTGGTAACATCTTTTTGAACAACCTGTATTATATTAGTTATCTACCTCATGCTCAGTCACCCGAATGCGTCTCATGACGAATTTTACTATTTTAAATGTAAATTTTAATAATTTAGTTCTCTTGCACTCAATATAAATTTGATATTAATAAATAAATATCACACATTATTTATTATACACATAACATTCGGAAATAAATACATGAAACGAATAAATTAAATTAATAATAATAAAATATGCATTTGCACACGAATTTAATTAAAACAGGATTAATATTCATAATAATGTGTTTATAAAATATATTAAAATATTGCATTAATAATTATTGACAGAGCTTAACTTGATAAAATGTATCGTTTTATATATTTAATGCCCTGAATCAATAAATACTAATTAAATAATATTAATTTTTCATAAATTTATGGAAATGTACCTATAAATATATTCGTTGGGGTGCAGTATATACATTTGGGAATATATGTATTTAAAAAATCAATATAATTATGAAATATGTCACATCACAAATTTTTTATAATTAACATATGTGTTACATAACCACATAAGTTTACTGAAAAAATTTGAATGGGCAATATTTTGGTTAAAGGAAAATATATTGAATTAACATAAGTTTTAATATTCATATTTAATATAGAGCTAGTGATCCGTTTTCTTGGAGATGCCTGCTTCCGAATTTGCACCATACACCATAATTTTATCTCAAAACTTTTTTTTCACTTTATATTCTAAATTGAAACTTTTTGGGCGTTACTTATAAGAAAGACGTACAACAATACCTAGGAGCCCAGAATTGAAGACAATGAGGAGAAGGATTTATCAAAAGGTACGGAATAGTATATTCTATAACTAGTATGGAATAGATAATTTCTGCGCAAGCGAAAAGTTTGTAGGCCGTAGGCGAGGTCTACGGTTTCGCCAGTAGGAAAAGTACTATTCTATACGAGTTACAGAATATACCTTCTCTAACACTATTTAAAAATAGTAGGAATAGATAATTTCCACTCGAGCGAAAAGTTTCGCTCGCTGGGAATACTGTTTCATACGTGTTTAGACTACATTTTCTCTAACAATATTTCAAAAAATATTTTTCTTATTACTTCACATTTTTGCTGAAAATAAAAAAATATTATTGGTGTGTTACAAAAGCAATATCACGTTCTTTAACCTGTAAAAAACTGCAAGAAGCTTAAAACAAGACATATAAGTTTTTGTGAAAATTTCTTTTACAAATTGACATTTCTGATGACAAAATCAAAGAAACAGTGGAAACAACTCGCCATGCAAAGCTAACTTGATTTTAAAAACAATTGCAGTTCCCCATGTATTTTAAATGGGTGAATTGAAAAACTAGCGGGCTTTGACTTCTTGTTACAGAATATTATTCTGTAACAGAATGTGCTCATTCTGTGACAGTTTTCAGTTACAGAATGTGTGATTTCCATGGTAGTGTTAGAGAAAATAAATTTTAAAACTCGCCAAAGATTCATGGGGCAAATCAGAACAAATTTTCGTCGTATAGAAAAAAACGGGCCACTAGCTCTATTAAAAATCACAATATCTCCCGCTATTTAATTTTTATTAATTTAAATACATACCTACGTATTTACTAGTGCTACAAACTATATTAAGTTCCTTTGCATATAACTATTGCTTTATTTACTATTTTCTGTTTAAAAAGTCATTATTAATTTAAAGTGATTAGTTTTTTGACAGTGATATTTATCTGTCAGTTACATACATTTGAAATATGAACAAAGGAATTGTGTTTATCTTAAAAATATAGACTGCGATTTGTAAAAAAACGATTATTTTTTTAATTTATCTGTAAAATATGTAGAAATAGTATTAATGTATGCCTGTAGAATATTCAATAATTTTTAATTTTTATAATAATAACAAATTGCGAAAAAATGACATTTAATGGTATTTTTTGAAGAAAAACCATTATGAGTCTCAAATAAAGTGCCATTTTCGGTTATCCGATTTACACCAAAATCTAATTTTTTCTTTCCATATTAGAATAGGGTCGAAGTACAAGATACCAGAATTTTTCTGAATGATAGTATTTGAGTTAGAGCGTAGACAAAATCCATACACATACACACACATACATACACACACACACATACATACACACACACACACACACACACACAAACCACATATACATACATACATTCATTGAATACTAGGGATATTAAAACATGGTCATTTACAATAATTACAATATGCGATTTTTAGCATGATCCCTATACCTCTCTCACCAAGGGAAGCGGGGGGTAAAAATGAGTGTTAAAGCTATGTTAATTGGTGTAGTAATAAGCAAATTCAATATACTTTCCAAAAACCACAGTATCATCCATTCAATTTTTTTCCGAAAATTTATGTAACACATATGTTATACGTATTCTGATTGGACGACTATCCAGTATTATTTGGTGATCTTTTTCGATAGTATCGGTGGTCGCATTTGTTGGCCACTCTGGACCCTCATCACTAACCAAATTAATACGACCAAGTTTAAATTCAGCTGCCCATCTTATCACGGTGGCAAATGATGGATCAAAGATCCTGTATTGCTTTTTAAATGCAATAATTTTATTTTTTTCATTTTTATATAAATTCGACTGACAAAATTGACTCTCAAACAATTACTAAGCGTCCAAAATGGCTGAAGTTTTTAGATGTATTTTTCAAAGCATAAATACTTGTTGTTATAAAGTGTTTATTACTAAAATATTCTCTCTAATGTCAAAATTAGTTGACGTATTTATTATTCTAACAATTGCAAATATTATGTGCTCCATTTATTAAAATAATATTTGCATTTCTGTGTTTATTATTGCAAGACAAATATAAGACATTATTTTCAAATTTAAAAATACTTTAGTATATAAATATCTGACCTGAAATAACTTTTAATTTGTGAGATGCAGCTCGCAAAAAACCTAATTTTAGTTCGGTGAATAGCTGCAATAAGACGATTTTTTTGTTAGAACTCCGCCAATCAGAAAGGCCGATTTTGAGGGCAATATTCTTGTTGCTAATCTAATGTTTGGATGAAGTTTATTTTTTATTATTTTCTGGAATTTTGCGTGAGTAATAAACACATGTTTATTTTGAATATTTGGGGTGACATAGTGTTTACTGCAATTCTAAGAATTTGACGAAATAGATTTTTTTAGATCTATTTAAAATATTTTGAAAATAAAATCAAAATCTTTCACAACTTAAAGGGCAAACTTCAGGCCTTCAAGGGCATATAGTTCTGACAAAAATGAGTAAAAAAGGTTAATCTGCATAAGTCTAATTTTCAACTGTTTCCAAGAAAGAGGTCATTTTGTATTAGAAATGAAAAAATTGACAAAGATAGTGATCGTACAAAATTTTAAATGAAACATTTTTTCTCAATTTCTAAGTTACGAAGTTATTTGAAAATTAAATATTGGTCAAGGTCGCCACTACATTTTACTTACTACAATTATTATTTGGTTTTCTTGAAAAATAAAAGCACATTTAAGGTGACCTCTAAAAGGTAAAGAAAAAATCCAATTTAATCGAATCGTAACTCTTATAGATTTGCTTTAGGTAAATTCTGTAAAAACTGATTTTTCACTGTCTTATATCTCGGAAACTATGAATTAAAGTTCGGAACCATGTTTAAACTTTTTACCTCTCGCTAAGAGACGTATTGGAATCATGCTAAAATTCGCATATCCAGATTATAGTGGATAAGCACGATTTAAGATCCATATAAACCGATTTTAACATTTTTACGATGATGTCTGTGTGTGTGTGTGTTTGTGTGGATGTGTGTATGTGTGTGTGTATGTATGTGTGTATGTGTGGATGTTGGAGGGACGATTACTCAAAAACTGTAAGATATAAGACCTGTTTAACTATAAATTCCTCAATCTGACATTCCTGGGAAGAGCTGAAAAGATTTTGGTAACAATTGAACAACCGGAAGTAGTAGTTTTTTTAAAAAAATTCTTCTAAATATTATATTTGAAAATTTTTGATATTACGCCTTTTGAAGAACAAAATTCTACATCTGATACATTTAAATTTTTTATTATATCTTCTATAAATTTGGAGATAAAGACACTATAATATATAGAATATCGGGATATAAGAAGTCGAGTAGACGAAACTACACTAAGGAAACCAGTTGACAAATTCAAATGTTTATAACATAATTTGTAAATGACAGATATCAGTGTCAAAAATCAAAAGTTTAGTTACATTCTGAAAGCTTTTTCTGGGAAGTAAATTTAATCTTTCTTATGGTTTTATTAATTAAATATTTAAAATTATAGGTAACCTGCATATATCCATTAGAAATACCGCCAATCTTGTTAATGAATTGAAAGAATCTCTGACATAGGAACTTCCTCATACAATGGAAAATAGATATAATTAGAATTGTATGTGTGCAGAAGACATGTTAAATACAATATTTGGGTAAAGTTCTGTAATTTTTTTGTTACAAAACGACGGTTCGATAGCGAAGTACAATACATTACTTATATAACATAAAATGGAAATGGCGAGAGGTCTTGTGCTGGCCACAACAGATTTTTTTATATAGGGTGATTCATCGGTCTCTTCTTTTTGTTATAACTCGTTTATTTTAAATATAATGGGGAAAAAATTTAAGAAGTTTTTTATTTGTAATTTCAAATAAAAAATTTAATTCATTTAGTACAACTTTGACGCTGTATATTAGGGTCTATCTCGTAAGAACGAAAAGTTTCTCGCTTAGTGTTTCTTGTGATGCAAAATCCAAAACAAACGTGTTCGAATGCTAGTTTTTATTATTTTTCTTATCATTTCAGAAATAAATATAATATTTTTATTACATAAGCACATTCTCAAAACAGAATTAAATAATAACCTGAAAAAATCAAAACGATATCTTCAATAACTAGTACGATATAAGCAGTTAAAGGTAAAAATTGTGAAGACATTTAATTGAGATGATATTTTCGAAAAATGTGAATTTTCATTTAATGTTCACAGTGAGATAGAATATTCCGAATAACACCATCAAATTTGTCGGAAAATTTCCTATAAGATCACGTAACTTTTAACTTTATAGTAGCTAGGAAGGTTTCAATCTCCAGCTAAAATTGTGCCGAAATCTTCCAACATGGCGGCGTTCAATTAGTCACAAAGGTTTAACATTGCGTCCGCTACAGTGGCGGCTCGTGCTATAGGGCACAAGGGCACAGCCCTACCAAATAAAAAGACAAGAAAAAAATAAATAAGCGAGTACATATACATTTTAAAAATACATTAATTATTATTTATTTACTTTCATTATTATGCAATTCTTACTACACCGCCGATAGCTAGATAGCCTATATACTGACGTGTGCACGTACCTATATGCTGCTAGAAGCTAGGGCACAAATGTTTCTGCCCCGGTCTCCCACTACTTTTACTCGAATTTTGACCAATAGTAGCGAAGCGCGCGAAGCTGCATATGACTGCATTAAGCCTGTTCCGGGCAGCGCCCAATTTAAACGAAGATTTCCGAGTATGTCCGACATTTTCCGAGGTAATCTGTTATTGTTGAATTGTAATCGTCTAGTACCCACTTAATTACGAAGATGGCTTCTGTATCTTAAAGATTAAAATTTAATATACTCTATTTACTTTTTTAAATTTTTGTGCCCTACCATACAAAGATATCACCAGCCGCCACTGGTCCGCTATCCAGTTATGTACAGAGATAGAGGTCGTGTGTGGTGGCTTTATCAGATTTTTTGAATTATAATTATCTGATAATATTAAATAAAATATATAATAATGAAATATCGGATTGAAGTAGAAGATATATTTAATTTATTAATTTTCTTTCAATTAGAAAGGTATAATGTAAAAAGCCTTCTGTATTTAATACAAATATAATATTTAAATCATTCACCAATGTATTTTTTAATACTATATGTTTGTTTTTATACTAGGATTGTATATTTTATGTACTTTTCAAATTTGAATAAATATATAGAATGTTCCATTTCTGTCGCTACTGAAATAGAGCAACATGACGTCTGGCGACGAAAATATGAACTAGTGCATGGTAGTAAGTCCCAGCCGAGTTAGCGGCTATCGCATCGTTTCTGTCACTTATTTAACAAATAAGTCATGAGTAGAATGAAATTTGTAGGCTCTACTTTATTTTACGTAAGAAAATAGTAGATGGCGTTTGAGATCCGACCGTTTTCACAGACATTAAATAAATAATTTTAATTCGTGAGACCAAGCTTCATCAATAATAATTATTTTTATCTGTAAAAATGTCAAAATCAAAAATTGCAATAAAATTTGGTTAAACTCACTTAATTTTGTGGATTTTAGTAGATAACTGACATGTGACATTTGTTTCATTTTCGTGAACTAGGTTTATATTCTGACCAATCAAAGGGTAGCATTTATATCCCTATCTAACCAACGTTATTCTTACGTGAAGTATAATAACAAAAAAACTTCAACACAATTTTGTTGCATTAACGGATGTACGTCATTAGCAGAAACCCAGAAATAATTAGTTTCCCGAAAACAGGAACCTAAATTCTATGGAAAAATTTATTAGGGCAATTTGACAATTTTAAATAGTTGATAGACTAAAGTTACGCATTTATTTTTTAAAAAAGGGGAAAGGAGCCGAGCAAAAATATGTGTGCTCCTTGCATTATATTTTGCCGGGTATAACTGCACGATAATAATTACTTTGTGCCTTTATTAATATACTTTGTAGACCTGCCTGCACAAAAATGACCATGAAATAGTAACACTTATCCATCCATTAATCTTCCAAAGACTGTAAGAATGCTAAACATCATTTTTATATGAAACGGAGGAGTTCACAAAATTCAAAATGTTATTCATACTAGAAACATTATTTTTATTTAATATTAACTATATTATTATTTCTTTGCACTTCAAAGGTGTACAAGAATAGACAGTTGCGGGAAACGAAGCATCTACCTTAGGGCTGCCATATTGTTACGTCACGCGCTAAGCTCCTCCTCTTCTTCACTTGCGATCATTTCGAGTTAGTAAAAAAAAGAACAGACCGATGAATCAGGGTGAATAACATTTAAATGTTATTGCGTTGCGATAGATTATCACACTTCGAACGTAAGGTGGGGCGACGCATCATGTTCACTTGTTTTCAAATATGAAACAGTACCGACTCTGACTTCTGACAGAAACAGAAATGCCGGACTAAGGAAAGGAATAAGAAGAATATGTGTTATAATATATCCAATTCATTAAATTAAAATAAAACATGTTATTGATTTTTAATTTATTATTTGAATGCTAAATGCAGTTACTTAACTGCTTGAATCAAATGTATATTTATATAAATAATAATTTCAAAATTATATTTGTGTTATTGTAAATGTGCATTTATATATTACATATTATATCATACAAGATTCATTGGTCATATATGTATATTTCCACATATCCTAATTACAATAAAGCATAAGATTGAACAATGCATATATGTACAGTTTACATAGATGACATTCTGTCAAATAATTCGATTTTTTTAGAATATTAAATAAATATTATTTTTAATTGTAGATATATATTTTACTTGTAATATAATCGTAATGTAACTATATATTCTTTGAGGTGTAATAATAAGTATCAACATTTGTAATATTTATTTACATAAACAATATACAATAATAATTTTTACATAATATTTACAATTGGCACAAATTTATATCATCAAATTCTCTACTCATATTTTAGACGATATATTTTGAGAAATACTTCAATAACTTTGAAGATATAATAATTGACAGAATGTACCTATGCTACAATATTTAGAAATGAATTTTTATCTATTTTACAATTTATAATACAAGACGAAATAACAAAATTGATTATATATGTACAATAATGTTTAATAAAAATATTTTAGCGTATTCTAAGCATAATATGTATTTAATAATGATTTACATATATTTGTTATATACAGTTATATATTTTTTTATATAACTGTATTTATAAATGTTATTTTTACAAGCACATAAAATTTAGAATCATTGCAATACTGTATACATTTTAAATAAATATACAGTGTGTCCCATTTAGAAATGCCACCATTGGGATCTTGAGAACTATAAGAGATACGATGTCGGTTAAATGGAACTTTTTGTGCGCGTTTGGGAGGCCATCTCAGATGTGCTTTTGTTTTTCCAAAAATTCTCATACGGCACTAGATAATGACGAAAAACTGAATATTGTTGGTTTTTTCTTTTTCAAATAACTTCTAAACTATTAGTAATTGAGAAAAACGTTTCAAATATAAAATATAGATATTTTTATTAAGTAACCAGTGGCGTACGAAATAAATTTTTATATCCGTAAATTTTCGAGATATAACACAAACTTATATTTTTTTAAATGGAACCATTATCTTATTTTAGTCTCAAAAAAATCATTATTTTTTTCTCTTTTCAATGATGTATGGGTTATTATGTTTTATATTTGTTTTGCTCCTAAAATTTTATTTTTTTCTTTATTTTTGTGAATTTTCTTATTATTTCTCAAAAAAAAATATTATTTTTATTAATTATATTGTATTTGATCGATATAATTTATTTTATGCCTTTATTACTTAATATTTTTATTCTAGACTCATAATTACAAATTACACTATAATGTGCCAAGGGCGACCTGATACAAAATATTATAAAAATTAATTTGATACGAGTTTTGAGCAAATTTTTCTAACGAAATAAATTATTTAAATACAAAGAGTATTTCTAAATAGAAATCTACCAATATTTTCAAAATAATTGTAAATTTAATACAAAATAAGGAAAAAAATAATAATTTTGAAGGCAAAACAAATATAAAATATAATAACTCTTACAACATTGAAAAGAGAAAAAAATAGTTAATTTTTTGAGACTAAAATCAGATATGGGTTCCATTTAAAAAAATATAAGTTTGTATTATATCTCGAAAATTTACGGATATAAAAATTTGTTTCGTACGTCACTGGTTAGTTAATAAAAATATCTATCTTTTATATTTGAAACGTTTTTCTCAATTACCAATAGTTTAGAAGTTATTTGAAAAAGAAAAAATCAACCATAATCAGTTTTTCGTCATTATCTAGTGCCCTACGAGAATTTTTGGAAAAACAAAAGCAAATCTGAGATGGCCTCCCAAACGCGCACAAAAAGTTCCATTTAACCGACATCGTTTCTCTTATAGTTTTCGAGATCCCAATGGTGGCACTTCTAAATGGGACACACTGTATTATACAAATGTGCAACGAAACGCGGAACATAGGTGTTTAACAGGATTTTAAAAATGTGCGGAAATTGGCTCTCCTGTATATTTTAGAGCAAGAATGAAAAGTTGTTTAAAATGATATTTTTACTTTAAAAAAGTTTCCATTTAATGCAATAGAATTTTTATAGCACTAGATATTTGGAACATAAAATGTGACATTTTCGTCAAAAATCAGATAGCCATGGAAGTAAAAAATGAATAAAACAAAATATTCTGACAGTTATATAATAAAATAGCATATTTTTGTTACTATTCGACGAATAAATTGTTGGTTAAATTATCTGGATATTTTTGCTCAGTTAAATATTAATTCAACAAATAGTTTGACATTTGTTATTTTTATTGTGCCTGTTTAATAATTTTATAATTGTTCAGTAAGGTGATCAAAGGAATAATTACAATAGCTACCAATCTAAAATGAATAATAGATAATTATAGAAAATGATATATTGTAAGGTTATCTTTATTTGTTATTAATATTATTATTAGAATGTCATTCTCATCATTGTTGACATATTCTAAGGAAGAAATGGTTATTCAGGCGAAAAAGAAATGATCCATATAATTTATAATCAATTTGACGAAGAATATTTTCGAATGCGATTCCGATTTTTAAAACAATGAGTCTATGAAATTCTAAATATGATTCGGCATCATTTGGAGCCAAAATGCAAGAATTTGCCAGTTGTTTTTTTTTTTTCGTTCACATCATATTTTTGTGCAAAAGTATTCCATTCTTTAATTTTTTCGTGGAACAACACATCGTCAGTTGTTATTTTTACCTTCCGTCAAAAGGAAGGTATTGTTTTTGGTCAAAAAATTCGGGGGTGAGTTTTTACTGAATAAGCACGTTTAAGGGTCCCTACAATACGAATGTACTATTTTTAAGATGATGTCTGTATGTGTGTGTGTGTGTGTGTGTCCGTGTGTGTGTCTGTGTGTGTGTCTGTGTGTGTGTCTGTGTGTGTGTGTGTGACAAATTTTTCTCCGACGATAACTCCAAAACTACAATTCTAAAAATTATGATTCTTTCATATTCCTCTTCTTCACAACCATATGAAGAGCTGATTAGATTTTGGTTATAATTGGTCAACCGGAAGTACCCTTATTTGAAGTTCTTAACAGTTTTTCTTGAAAAATCGCAGTTAAATATCATTTTCGACATTTTTTGTGATTATCAATAGAAAGAATATCTTATTCTCTATACGGTTCGATTATACATTTTCCTTCATATTCAATAGATATAGAGTTATAGAGAGATTAAGAGAGATTAACTTTCGAAAATCAGTCAGCATTGCAAAAATTATGAAAACAACAGATATGTATATTTAAAAAAATCTAATTGACAGATGTCAGTGGCAAGTGCAAAACCAAAGTGGAAAGTATATGATCTGAAAGTGATATAAGTGACAGAGTGTCCATCGCCAGTGACTTGCATTTGCGGCCTCGCCTCAAGATAGGAACTTATAATGCCAGAAGTACGAGAAAGGCAAAAGAGAAGATGGAAGGAATGTATAGCAGAAGATTTGAGAGAGGAAGAACTGTGTCACGAAGGTGCTTTGGACAGGAATGAGTAGAAGAGAGTAAGAAACAGCAACTTCTAATAAAATAGGGCAAAGTTGAAGCAGGAGGAAGTGTTAAGTGCAATACATAATGTACGTTCGTATTCGTATTAAAATTTTATTAGATTTTGGAATCTTTTCAAAGGAACTTTCAGTATGGATATGTAAAAAATAGTGTGTTCTTGTTACAATTATACAGGATATATAGAATCTTTTTCAAGGAACTTTTGGTATAAGGATATGTACAAAATACATCGAATTGACGGAAGGTTTTGTGCTGGCCACAACAGATTTTTTTATAATATATAACTATTCTTCCACTGCTAAAATACAATTGTATTAAACTTTTTTCTTCCTCTAGATAGTTTTTACTTCGTTTCTTCTTCTTATTTATATTTTCACTCATTTCCGATTGATCTCAATGACACAAATCAAAAAATTATTTTTGTTGTCAGCGAATTTGAAGGTTTTGTCAGCTGTATACTCACAGCAAAATAATGAAGAGAAAAATTATATTTTACGAATAACTATCTATTCAACAAATTTGGTTGATGAAATAAAACTTTGACTATTCGATGAAAAAAAATTATTCGTTAGATAACTATTTGTGAATTTATTCGGCAATAGTGAAACCGGGCATAAGTATTGATGTAATATGATTTTAATTGATATATTGTTTTATTTCCATATGGCCATCTAATTTCTTGACAAAAATGTCTTTGCGTCCTTTTGCTCTAAAATTTACAGGAAAGCCAATTTCCGTATATTTTTAAAATCCTATGTTCCGCATTTCATTGCACAGCCTGTATATTATATTCTGTACATAATGTTGTTTATGACAGCTCTGTTCATAGACAGATCTCTGTATATGATATATTTTATTTAGAATCTTTTATACTAAATAATTTAATTCACTATCGGTATCGCCGAGGGCTGTCATGCAGAAATGTTATAAATTTGACAGCTCGATCGGCTTTTGTGTTTTGTTTAAAGTTGTCAGAACCATGTCGTGTTTGGGCATTTTGGGTGGACAGGTTTCGTGGGCAGGTTGGGTGGGCAGGTTGCGTGAGCATTGTGGGTGGGCAGGTTGCGTGGGCATTTTGGGTGGGCAGGTTGCGTGGGCATTTTGAGTGGGCAGGTTGCGTGGGCATTTTGAGTGGGCAGGTTGCGTGGGCAGTTTGGGTGGGCAGATTGCGTGAGCAGTCTGAGTGGGCAGGTTGCGTGGGCTGTTTGGGTGGGCGAAAAAAAAATATATTGAAAGACTCTTAGCGTTAGCACTTTGCGTTTAAATTGTTCCTAGACGGATTGGACTTACGTAAAACTATTATAAAACACTATCGGCGGAGCCCTAGGGTATACTCGGCGTAGCCGAGTTTACGCTAGTATAATATTCTATATGTATAACATAAAATGTCAAAAAATATAAACATCATCGTAAAAATAGGAAAATTGTATTCTAGAGACTCTAAAACGTACTTATTCATTAAAAAGTCAATATCGAATTTTTTGACCAAAGACAATACCTTTCTTATCTATAGATGGCGGAAGGTAAAAAAGAGATCTATCTATTAACAAAGGAACAGAGCTACCATCCACAACATGTACAGGAAAAATAATAATATATTTATATACAATATTGTAATATTTCTTAGAGTGAAATGAGCAAATTCTTAACTAGTACATCACTCTTTTTAAAATACTATTATACCCAGGACGGTCCTTTAGCTACACCCAAAAAAAAGGTTAAATATTTTATGATCATGATAAAAACAAAAAAAAATATGAGTCGTGTGATTGGTCCACTCTTAAATGTACAAACGGCCCTTAAATTTCTAAACATCTATCTGTACTTTCATACCCATTTTTTGATCAAACTGTTTATAGCCCTTAAAATCTAGGTAGGTACACACATTTTTTACAAAAAAATCTTCAAAATTTTCAAAATTCCAATCCAAATCTCGAAGCGTGAATTCCAAATATTCAAACCGCAGGTTTCGTTCTCGAGATATTTACATTTAAAATTTTGTCATACACAAACCTGATGAATTTTTCAATCCATTCTAAGGGCAAAATTACATAAGTATGTATACCAATTTTTACAAAAAAATCCTATTACTTCCGATTTTTGGCTATTCCAGTTATTTTGCTCTAGAAAATGCATCCATTGTTTAAAAAGTTTGAAAATATACAGGGTATTAAAAAATAAGTGTCACAAATTATATGGGCATATAGTACTGGCCAAAATGAGTAAAAAAAGGTTAATCAACATGAGTCCGGTCTTCAATAGTTCGCGAGATATAAGGCAGTGAAAAATGAGTTTTTTCGGTGTTTATCTCTGCTATCTCGAAAACTATAAGAGTTACGACTTTCATTAAATGAGACTTTTTGTTTACCTTTCAGAGGTCATCGTAGATGTGTTTTTGTTTTACAAAAAAAAAAAAAATCGAATAATTGTACTAAGACAAATGTGGCGACCTTGGCCAATATTTGGTTTTCGAATAACTTTGTAACTATTAGAAAGTGAAAAAAAAATGTGTCATATAAAATGTTATTGTTTTTTTATAGTCTATTTAATGGAATAGACAAAATTTTGTTCGACCACTATCTTTGTCAGTTTTTGTTTGATTCTAATATAAAATGGCCTCTTTCTCAAAAACAGTTGGAGATCGGACCTATGTTTATTAAACTTTTTTTACTTATTTTGTTCAGTATTATATGCTCTCATAATTTGTGATACTTATTTTTTAACACCCTGAATATACTTATATAATTTTGTCCGCAGAATCAAATGTCCAACTGAAAATTTGGAATCAGCGCGTTGAAATGTATCTAAATAAATTTTGAAGATTTTACCCAAAGGCGGGTGTATATGAGTTAAAGACATAACTCAAAAATAGGTAAAGATACAGACTTATGGGTGTCAGTAATTTATTTCTTACTTTCAAAGAGTCTGAAAATACCATTTTTTTTAGTAAGATTAATCAGAATTTTAAGGGTCGTTTGTGTTATAAATGAATGACAACGATATACCCAGAAATGGGTATAAGTTAAATAATTTGAAATTTTATGTTTAAATCGTTGTCTATGTGGATTTGGGTTTTAAGCTCAAATTTATAAAGAATTGGACCTTAGATTAATATAAAAATATGAATTAATTATTTAAAGTAATGAATTATTTTTAACAATAGATTTTAGTCTTTTAATTTATATTTTAAATTGTTATACATTCTTTATTATTTATTTTTATTTATATGATTATTTTATACAAAATATTTTTCAATTTAAAATATTTAGGAATGCAAAATGTAATGTAGATCAACAAAATTTTGAGCAACTTTATTTTAACGAATGACTGCATAAACAAGCTATAGCTCAAATCTCAAAAGATCGAACGACACTTTTGCGACATATATACATATATACAAGGTGTTTCATGTAACAGTACAAGGCTTCAGAGTATTAATTCTAGATATCAAAATGAGAAAAAATAATGCTTTCTAAAAGAAATACCAATGATTTCATAAAAAAACAGAAAATAGTAGGTCAGTTTTTTAATGGATCATATATTATAAATAATTATAAAAGAATCTTAGAGCACAAATTTTCAAAATACAATGGCAAATAATTAAAATGTTACATATTTACCTCTCGCTATGCTAAAAATCGCATATTTAGATTTTAGTGAATAAGCACGTTTTAAGGTCACTAGAATCATATTTTAACATTTTTACAATGATACCTATGTGTGTTTGTGGGTGTGTTTGTGTGTGTGTCTGGATGTTGGAGGGGCGGTTTCTCGAATTCTATATAACTAAAAACCAATATAAGTACACATTCCTTAATCTTATATTAATAGGAAGATTTGATAAAGATTTGGTAACAATTGGACAACCGGAAGTAGTTGTTTCTTAAAAAATCTTCCAAATATTATTTTTTGGAAATTTATGTTATTACAAATATTAAAGAACATAAAATTCTCTGTCCGAAACATTAAACATTTTTATTATATCTTGTACAGATTTAGAGATAGAAAATTATAAAAAATAATCCGTTGTAATGAATCTCACTGCCCAAACAACTCAATGGACACCAGTTGAAAAATTAAAATGCTTGTAATTTGCAGAAAAATGCCTGTGTCAAAAATCCAGATACATTACTGAAGGCTTTTTCTATTTTATTATTAATAATTAACAGCCCGATTCACAAAAAAGTTTAAGCTAATACTCATTTTTGGATTAGTGAATTCTATTCTATTCCGGTATTTCAAATTTAATTTTCATGATATTATCAATAAAGGTAGATACTAGGAATAGATTAGACTATATTTTAAGATATAAACTGTTAAAATTATAGTAAAATTCGCTAATCCAAAAATGAGGATTAGCTTAAACTTTTTTGTGAATCGGGCTGTTAATTTTTTAATTATAGATACATATATTACATATACGCATCAAAAATACCGCCAATTTCGTCAATGAATTTGAAAAATCTCGAACATTTAGAAGAGCAGGAGGAAACTTATTTATACAATGAATATAAAAATATATAAATAATAGACGTAATTAGAATTTTTTTGTGTGTTCCAGAAATGTTAAATACAATGGGTGAGATTCAGTGGGTTGTATTAGCGTGTTTTAAGCTAAAACAGTCCTTTGTCAAAAATATTTTGGCAACTTTGTAATACCTGTCAGAAAAAAATGAGAGACCAAAGGATCAAATAAAGAAAAAATATTATTAACAGGAGTAGGAAAAAAAAGGACAAATGTCAAAACTGATCAAAAGGGGGGTTGATATATTTTAAAATTCATTAACATTCAGGTATGAAACATTTGACACATAAAATTTGACATATTTCTAACCTAATTTTGCAATAATGAGTTTCCTTTTACACCTTCCATTTACAATAATACTTCCTCATTTGACTAAAGGATATCTGTATTACTTTTCCCTGTGGTAAAATTTGTAAATCACAATTGAATCTCATTGATACTTGTGGAAAATATTACAATGTTGCCATATACTTAATACAAGTTTTAATACAGACCTTAATACAACCCACTGAATTCCATCCATTATGTATTTATATAGCCTAGTATGGAAATAACGAGAGGTCTTGTGCTGGCCACAACAAATTTTTATTAAATGCAAAGGTTTTGCAATATCATTTTTGAAATTAGAAATAATCTAATGCAGGTGTAATAATTAAATATCTGATTGAAATGGAGCGAATATATAATTAAGTCGCATTTGAGTCAAATGAAATAAACAAAGGGTATAATAAAGATTTAAGCGAATTCTTTACTTCTATGCTTCACTTAAAATAAATCTTCAGTATCTCTGTTTAGAAGCGTTATTAGCACCAATCTTTATTGAGATTTTGTTGGTACCTATCTAGAATTCATACTCCCAAACCTTGTACTGTTACATGAAACACCCTGTAGAATATAATGCAAAAAAAATGTTGATCCACTGAAAATATTACGTACTGTAAAAAATTCAGGAAAATTTCAGGTTTCATTATATGTAGTGCACTACTGAAACTACGTGAAAATTGTTAAAAATAGCAATATTTCTAACATAATATATACAAGTTTGATACAGCAATAGTCACTAAATATTTAAAATTTTAATGTATCCAATTCCAATAGAACGACATGTAGAAGCAGTTTGCATAGAAAAAATTAAGACTGATGGAAAATTAATAAAGTATAACTGAAATATTACACATCGGGAGATTCAGAAGGGACTGCACATTGGATCCTTCGCAGTAAATAATAATTTGCGTCAATATCTTGGTACCAAGAAGCTAACAAGAAGGTGGACACCACATCTGCAGACTCCGGAACAGAAATAGTCACTTGTGGATTATGTATCAGGGCATCGAACGCGAACCTGAACCGAACGAAAACCGGAACCAAACCGTAACATTTTAGCGAACCCAAACCCAGAACCGAACCTCTGATATATTTTTCAATAGAACCAGAGTCGGAACCGAACCGGGTATTAAAATTCGGGGTCAGGGTTTAACTCCGGTTCAGGTTCATTTTCAGTTCGAAACGCAAGCGTAATCGTAATACAGCCAATCTGCATTGCTACTTGTGTTGACTGTTCGTGAAACTACGCTACATTATTAATTCCGGCTCGAATTTTAAATTTTTTCTTTATAAAGATTGATATTCAAAAAACATTAATTCAATTTTCATTAGGTCGAACCGAACCTGAACCCGGAACGAAACAGCAAATTTTATTAATGCTTGAACCAGAACCGGTCACGAACCCATCTGCCAAAAAACAAATTAACCCGAACCTGAACTGAACCCAGTTTTTGTCGGGTTCGATGCCCTGTTATGTATATTTATGATAGAGATATAGAATATATCATTAAAGGAGAGGAATTTTGGGTGTACAAAGTGGAAAAATTTCGAGATCTTTATATGAACTTTCTTATTAAGCATGCTACAGAAAATTGATGTAGGTCTTCATGGAGCAACTTTTTGAGACAACTTTAATACACACCACTGGAATTTTCGATCGTTTTTTGTTTTTGAGCTACATCCTAAAACTTGATTTTGAAAATACCTCACCTCATATCTCGCTTATTATGAAAGGTGAAGAGAAAATGTTTAAATAATTTTTATACTGGTTTTTGTTTAGAATAACATGGTATAATATTTTTTAAATGAGAACATATGTTGAAAACAGCCTCACTTTTTCTTAATTTTATTATCTTTTCAATGATGTAAAACAAGTCTAAAATCTTTTGCTAAAAACTTAAATAAAACACGAATTATAAATTTTTGGGGGTGAAAAAATGAAATTATTAAGAAACAAATAAAAAAAAATGAATTGAAGATCATCATTTGTTTATTTTGCTTCTATATCTATTACTTAAATTATCAAAAAAAAATCTGTTGTGGCCAGCACAAGACCTCTCGCCATTTCCATATTAGGCTATATGTATAAGTATTGTATTGCACTTCACTTTCGAACCGTCGTTTTATAACAAAAAATTACAGAACTTTACTCAAATATTGTTTTCTTATAGTCTCATGTCTTCTGCACACATATAATTCTAATTATATCTATTTTTCATTGTATGAGGAAGTTTCTAAATGTCAGAGATTCTTCCAATTCATTAACCAAATTGGCGGTATTTCTGACGGATATATGCATTTTATCACAATTTTACCTATAATTTCAAATATTTAATTAATAAAACAATAAGAAAAGTTAAATATACTTCCCAGTAAAAGCTATCAGAATGTCACTAAAACTGTTGATATTTGACAATGACATGTGTCATGTTATAAACATTGGAATTTGTCAACTGGTTTCCTTAGTGCCTCTGCGATTAGTTTACTCTATAAATTATAGTGTCTTTATCTCTAAATCTATACAAGATATAATAAAAATTTCAAGTGTATTAGATGGAGAATTTTATGTACTTCAATATTTAATAAAAAACACTCCCAAAAAATTATATTTAGAAGAATTTTTTAAGAAACTACTACTTCCGGTTGTTCAATTGTTACCAAAACCTTTTCAGCTCTTCCCAGGAATGTCAGATTGAAGAAACTACAGTTAAATATTTTTTAAGTCTTATCGTTTTTGAGGAATCGTCCCTTCAACATTCATACTCACACACACACACACACACACACACATACACATCATTTTAAAAATGTTATAATCGGATTCTAGGGACCTGAAATCGTGCTTATTTAATAAAATCTGGGTATGCGAATTTTAGCATGAATCCAATACTTCTCTTAGCGAGAGGTAAAAATTAGTCAATTATTTTCAGATTAGATAATAATTTTTTTTTATCGGCGTTACAGTTGGCTTTGACACAATTAAAAAAATGTGGTTTAATAATATGCTTTTTGAAGTTTGTAAATCAAAAAAATGAGTAAAATAAATGAAATAACATAAAAAATAAAAAATGATAATCTGCAATTGATTTTTTCGTTTGTTTCTTAATAAATTTCATTTTTTTCACCCCCAAAAATTAATAATTCATGTTTTATTCATGTGTAAAACAAATGAATGTAAAGTTGTTATATATCATTGAAAATCTTATAAAATAAGGAATAAGGAGAATTACTGTTTGGGAAATATCTAATTACGCCATGTTATTCTACGTAAACAACTGTATAAAAATTATCTAAACATTTTTCTTTATCTTTTATAATAAACGAGATATTAGATATTTTCAAAATAGGCGAAAATTAAGTTTTAGCCTGTAGCTCAAAATCAAAAAACGATCGAAAATTCCGGTTGTGCCTATTAAAGTTATCTTAAAAAGTTGGCCCATAAAGACCTACATCAATTTTCTGTAGCGTGCATAATAAGAAAGTTTTTCCTATATAGAACTCTAATTTGTTCTACTCTGTACAACTATGACCTCGAAACCAAATAATAATCAAGTGTTTCGATCTTTGAAAATTAAAAGTTTTTGAATTTACAAGGCTGATGGAGGAGGTCTGTAAAATGGAATTTTTGTTATGTTTTGAAAAGTTGTTCCAACGAATGTAGAAGTGGCTAGGAATGAATACCTACTTTGAAAAACCATCTCCGTAGAAATGGTACAGATGAAAATAATGCTTGCCCATTCTACGAAGAGGATGAAGAAACATACAAAAATGAAATTTAATTTCTTTCATTGCATAACCTACAAAAAACCTTCGGTCATAATAAAATTTGATACAACACTTTTTCAAATTCCTAGTAACTATTGCTGCTTCAAACGTAATACAATGTTGTTGAGATTTCTGAAAGACTTGTGTACTATTGCTAAAAAATGTAACACTTTCTGTTTATATCCTACGCCGTAGACACCAAAGATTCAAGAATCGGCAAGCAGCTAACACATAGTAACTAAATATCACATTTGGAGAAAGTTCTGCTGCTTTCTTGTACCTATATCACATTAAACTAAGTAAAATACTCGTAGCAAGATCACAACTGACGTCTTTGAAGTTGCAAGATTGAGAAAATGCTTGAAATGACTCAGAAAACAAGATATTTTTCACCACGAAATAGATGTCAAAATCATTTACTTCGTTTCACGAACGAGAGGTTACCAAAAACTAACCGGATTTATTTTCTGGCAGTTGGTAGGGCGTTAGTTCCAACTTCTCCCACTAGGTGTCTTTATTAGACACCTTTTTGAATATGTTTGCCAAGCGTCAAGGTGGATTTATAACTGACAAATCATTACAAAAAAATATAGGTGGTATTCGCGACGCTGTATTAAGGCTCGATTATATAATTCAAGCTTAATTTTGAGTTGTGTTTAATTGTGACAGTTGTACAATTTAATTGGATTTTCTGGAACTCAACTACCGGTTATAAAATAGATCAAAGTTAAATCAATCTTTTTGTGAAAAGTTTCAATCTTTTCTTCTGCAATTTACTAACTATTTGTTCTTTTCTACGGATCTGCAGAAAATATATGAACAAAGATTATCAATTATTTGATGATTATAATTTAATGAACCAAACCAAGAAAAAAGAATACGTTAAGATTTTTGAGATTAGAGAAAAAATGTATATACAGGATGTCTCTCAAATAGGGGGACATGGCTTAACCACAGATTCCTGAGGCTAAAATAAGACGATTTAACTAAACTTGCTTCTACCGGAAAGTGTACCATTTAGCCAGGATTTTGCTTCAAAGTTCTTCGAAAAAAAAAAATTTTGTTTATAATAACAGAACGCTTTATACGATTTGCATGAAATTTGGTACGACAGTTCATATGGTTATGTCATCTTTTAAGATAATACTTGTTATTAATAGTGAACCATTAGTGTATAAAACTTAGGTGTACCAACATTAAATAGACGGTAACTTTTTAATGGCCACGCCGATAATGTAAAATTATTTTTTTCCAGAAAGATACATTCAATAATAAACTTTTCTCTCTCTCTGTTTAATTTGTGATGTCTGTTACGGTTCACACTGAAAAAGATAAAACCTTAGTGTCTGCACCGTGAAATTTTTAAAATAAATCTTATCTAGCACTCTGTCCAAATGGCAAATATCTAATTTTTAATGACATTTAGCCAGTATTCTGCTTCAAAGTTTTTTGAAATAAAATTAATTTTGCTTATAATAACAGGACGATTTATTCGATTTGGATGAAATTTGGTATGACAGTTTATATGGTTAAGTATGCCATCTTTTAAGATGATACTTATTATTAGTGAATCACTAGTGTATGGAACTTAGGTGTTCCAACGTTGATTAGACTGTAATTTTTTAATGGCCACGCCGATAACGTAAAATTATTTTCTTTTTCAAAAAGATACATTCAATAATAAACTTTTCTCTTTCTCTGTTTAATTTGTGATATCTGTTACGGTTCACACAGAAAAAGATAAAACCTTAGTGTCTGCACCGTGAAATTTTTAAAATAAATTTTATCTAGCAGCTTATCCAAATGTCAAACTATTAATTTTTAATGACAGTAACGAGTTGTCAATCTTCTCAACTTGTTTAGGAGCAAGGTAACATATTTATTCGTGTTATTTATAATAATGGTAGTAAAATACTATTAGGCCGAACAAACGGATGTTACTAGTTTCTGAATATTGCGAATTAAAATTTTTGACAACCCATAAACAATTGTTACTGTCATTAGAAATTAGTTTTTTGACATTTGTATAGATTGCTAGATTAAATTTATTTTTAAAAAATTCACAATGTAGTCACTCTGGTTTTATTTTTTTCTGTCTGAACCGTAACAGATATCACAAATTAAACAGAGAGAGAAAAGTTTACTATTGAATGTATCTTTCTGAAAAAAAAAAATTTACGTTATCGGCGTGGCCATTAAAAAGTTACGGTCTAATCAATGTTGGCACACCAAAGTTTCATACACTAGTGGTTCACTAATAATAACAAGTATCATCTTAAAAGATGACATAACCATATGAACTGTCATACCAAATTTCATCCAAATCGAATAAAGCGTTCTGTTATTATAAGCAAAGTTAATTTTCTTTTCGAAGAACTTTGAAGCAGAATTCTGGCTAAATGGTACACTTTCCAGCAGAAGCAAGCCATGTCCCTCTATTTGAGAGACACTCTGTATATTGTCAACTATATTTCTTTTTGATCACTCTGTACTACGAAAACAAGAATTATTGCTGCAATGGTAGTCTGTTACACAACAAGTAATAAGGGGAAATATTTTGACATTTCTGTTGAATTAGTCACTAAACAAAGTAGCTGGAAGTGGTATCCTAGTAAATTGTCATAATGGGTTACGTCTTATGCACTAATCATTATGGATTAAGCATTAAAACATTCGATGGAAATAAGGTTTAACACTGATATTGAATGATTGAAATGGGCGCTATTTTTCGTAAAAGTTCAAACATTTTCTCAATCATTGTTCCTCATTGTCTCATCTCCTTTCTCTTCTTCTTCTCTTCTTTACTTCTCCTTTCTTTCTTCCACAGTCGCATTTCCCAGTCTGATCTGCTCTTCCTGTATTTCGTCTTCTTTCTGTTGTTCCATTTGTTTTCGTAGTTGTTTATCGCTACATAGTCCAGCATCCGGGTCCAAGCTTGCCATGGAGATGAGTCTACCGTTTTGTTTATAAACAGCTGCTGTGACTTTTGGTCGATTGTTTGGCGGTCGGGGTAGGGGGTCGTCGAGAGAGTACCCGGTGTCGATTGGGTAACCGTGGGGGCCTTCTCCGTAGCCGAGTTGAAGGGAGTATGTGTAGGGGTATGGTGGGGAGAGAACTGATTGAGAAAGGCCTAAAAGAAGAGAACACAGTTTTTAAATTAGATTTGCTTAGAATGGGGTCATTTAAAAAAAAATAATTGTCGATTTTTTTTATAAAATCATGAAAACCATCTCATTTAATAAATATAGTAATAGAAAATAATTTGAAATATGCGACTTTTCATTCATAAATTTGCTAATAAACTTTCGCGCTTTTAAACACGGACTAAATTTGTGACGACACAAATTCATACTCACACAAAGACAATTCTCTCTCTCACACACAAGTTTCACAACATGGAACAGTAACCTAACCTAAAAGTGTGACAGCTGACAGCAAAATATACAAAAGAGAAGATTATTATTACTTTCTATTTCTTTAAAAGTACTAGTGCAGTATAAGGTATGTAAATAAACCATTTATTTAGATAAATACCAAACCAAATAATCATAGTTCTAAATTAAACCGGTAGAGCTGGACTGTCGTATCCGTGAATATGTGTCGTCAGCCGTTGAAATATTTGAAATTAAACGCAACTTTTAAAAAATCATATCTTTGATTCTAAAGACTTGTAAGATGTAAAACATACACGTACATGTTTAATTTGACCTATTTTTTCAAGAAAAAAAATAAAGCAGAAAATGTGAAATGACCCCATTGACTTATAAATTTTAAAGTAGTGGAAAGAAATTTGTAGAAATTTCTCACCATTTACGTACATTTTATAATTTGTTGAATCTAAAATACAGATGTCTCTCAAATAGCGGGACATGGCTTAACCACAGATTCCTGAGGCTAAAATAAGATTTAACCAAACTTGCTTCTACTGGAAAGTGTACCATTTAGCCGGAATTCTGCTTCAAAGTTCTTCGAAAAAAAATTAATTTTGCTTATAATAAGAGAACGCTTTATTTGATTTGGATGAAATTTGGTATGTCAGTTCATATGATATGCCATCTTTTAAGATGATACTTGTTATTATTAGTGAACCACTAGTGTATGAAACTTAGGTCTCCCAACATTGATTAGACTGTAACTTTTTAATGGCCACGCCGATAACGTAAAATTATTTTTTTTCAGAAAAATACATTTAATAGTAAACTTTTTTCTCTCTGTTCAATTTGTGATATCTGTTACGGTTCAGACAGAAAAAAATAAAACCTGAGTTACTGCACCATGAATTTTTTAAAAATAAATTTAATCTAGCAGTCTATCCAAATGCCAAACAATTAATTTTTAATGACAGTAACAATTGTTTATGGGTTGTCAAAAAAATTTAATTCGCAATATTCAGAAATTAAGTAACATCCGTTTGTTCGGCCTAATAGTATTTTACTACCATTATTATCAATAAGACGAATAAATATGTTAGCTTACTCCTAAACAAGTTGAGAAGATTGACAACTCGTTACTGTCATTAAAAATTAAATGTTTGGTATTTGGACAGACTGCTAGATAAAATTTATTTTAAAAATTTCACGGTGCAGACACTAAGGTTTTATCTTTTTTTGTGTGAACCGTAACAGATATCACAAATTAACAAAGAGAAAAAAGTTTACTATTGAATGTATCTTATAGAAAAAATAAAATTTTACGTTATCGGCGTGACCATTAAAAAATTACGGTCTAATCAATGTTGGGACACCTAAGTTTCATACACTAGTGGTTCACTAATAATAACAAATATCATCTTAAAAGATGACATAACCATATGAACTGTCATACCAAATTTCATCCAAATCGTATAAAGCGTTCAGTTATTATACGCAAAATTAATTTTTTTTCGAAGAACTTTGAAGCAGAATTCTGGCTAAATGGTACACTTTCCGGTAGAAGCAAGTTTGGTTAAATCGTCTTATTTTAGCCTCAGGAATCTGTGGTTAAGCCATGTCCCCCTATTTGAGAGACACCCTGTATAGGTACCTGTGTTTGTTTGGCTGGTTTTCAAAGTCTTCGAACTTGATTTCGGTGATGTTGTTTCTGCATAATATTCTTCATCCACTTCTTCTAATTTGTCCTCATCGTTAAACCTGGAAACATGAAAATATATTAAAGTTCAGGACAAAGTTTCTAGATTTCAGCATATATGACAGCTTTGGCAGTTTTTAAGTATCCCAGAAATTATTTGGACTGCATTCCAAAAGAAGATTTGGTGGAAGATTTTCAAGAAGTGAAAGGAAATAATGGTGCTGAAGTGTATTATTGTTGAAGGAACATATTTAAAAATATATATAAAAAAAAATCTGTTGTGGCCAGCACAAGACCTCTTGCCATTTCCATATTAGGCTATATAAGTATTGTATTGCACTTCACTATCGAACCGTCGTTTTATACAAAAAAATTACAGAATTTTATCCAAATATTGTTTTTTATTGTATTTAACATGTCTTTTGCACAATTATTTCTATGTTTTATTGTATGAGGAAGTTCCTAATGTCAGAGATTCTTCCAATTCATTAACCAGATTGGCGGTATTTCTGATAGATATATGCATTTTACCTATAATTTCAAATATTTAATTAATAAAACAATAAGAAATATTAAATGTACTACCCAGAAAAAGCTATCATAATGTCACTAAAATTTTAGATTTTTGACACTGACATCTGTCATTTACAAACTATGTTATAAACATTTGAATTTCTCAAGTGGTTTCCTTAGTGCCTCAGCCTCTGCGATTAGATTGTTCTATATATTATAGTGTCTTTATCTCTAAATCTGTACAAGATATAATAAAAATTATAAGTGTATTAGATGGAGAATTTTATATTCTTCAATATTTGTAATAACAAAAATTATATTTAGAAGAACTTCCGGTTGTCCAATTGTTACCAAAATCTTTTCAGCTCTTCCCAGGAATGTCAGATTGAGGAATTCATAGTTAAACAGGTCTTAAGTCTTATAGTTTTTGAGGAATCGTTCCTCCAACATCTAGGTATACATACACACACGCACGCACGCTCGCACGCGCGCGCGCGCACACACACACACACACAGGAACAACATTGTAAAAATGTTATAATCGGATTATAGGGACTTTAAAACGTTCTTATCCACTAAAATCTGGATCTGGATCTGAGGTAAAAATATGATCTGCATGTCTTATTCTTAATTATTTATAATCGTATGAAAGAAAAGCATTCAAATAAATTTATAATTATAATCTAGAGTTAACAAAATGTTATTTATAGTATTTCACATATTGATACTTTGTTTTGTTTACTACAAATGTTTAGATAATTTTAATAACTTTTATGTACATACATACATATTATTAATATACATCTCAAAATAACTAATGCGTCTTAATTCGTTAGACAAACAACTGTCTCTAAGATCACCAGGTTATTCGGTATCTAAAAGTCACCTTCTAACCGGTGATAAATATGTCTTTCTCAAAATACATTAGAAAGAAATAGATATTGTGAAATTATTACTCATATATTTACAGTTTAGTTTTTAAAGAAATCCGAACAAGGTCATCTACGAATAGTATGAATAATTAAGATTTAGCTCATCTCATTCAGTCACATTTTTACCTTCCGTCACCTTTAGGTAAGGAAGGTGTCTTTGGTCAAAAAGTTCGTTGGTGAGTTTTTAATGAATAAGCACGTTTTAGGATCCCTAGAATACGAATTTACTATATTTAAGATGTCTGTATGTATGTATGTATGTATGTATGTATGTATGTATGTGTGTGTGTGTGTGTATGTGTGTGTATGTGTGTGTGTATGTGTGTGCGTATGTGTGTCCGTGTGTGACAAATTTTTCTCCGACGATAACTCCAATACTACAATTCTAAAAATTATAATTCTTTCGTATTCCTCTTCTTTACATCCATATGAAAAGCTGATTAAATTTTGGTTATAACTGATCCACCGCAAGTACCCTTATTTGAAGTTTTTAACAGTTTTTTATGTATTATAAATATTAAAGAAAATGCTCTTCTCTTTACGGTTTGATTATACATTTTCCTTCATATTCAATAGCTATAGAGTCAAAGCATTATAAAAAGATTAATTTTAAAAAATCAGTTAGCTTTGCTATTTATCATGGAAACATCTGATATATGCAAAAAATTCTAATTGACAGAGAACTGTGTAAAGAAGATGCGTTGGACAGGAATGAGTGAAAGAGAAGAGTAAGAGACAGTGACCCCTAATAAAATTGGAGAAAGCTGAAGAAGAAAGAAGGAATTGTCAAGTGCAATTTACATAGTGTATGTTCATGTTATAATTTTATTGGATTTATAGAATCTTTTCAAAGGAACTTTTGATATGGAATTTGTAAAACTAGTATGTATCCATTTTTATTTCAATACTTTTATTTCTAAAAATTGTTTATTTCTAAAAAAAAGTTGTTCAAATATTCTAAAAATGCGTACACTTACGTAACATTCTCTTTACAATCAAATAATATTACTATCAAGTTTATATCTCTACCAATTTTTGAATTATTGCCCCAAAAGTCATTATACCTCACATTTAGATAAAAATTTTCAAAAATCTAATTTTTTATATCTAGATACTTCTCAATGCGCTGATTCCAAATTTTGAAACCGGTACCTTGTTTTGTTCTCGAGATATTTAGATTCAAAATTTTGCTCAAAACTACCCATTTTTGGGTATAAAAATGGGTCGAGATATGTATTTGGCGACATCACCATTCGATTCTACGGACGAAAATACATAAGAATAGCAATTTTCATAATCTTTGTCCAACCGGTTCACTTTTTATGAATAAAAGCTTGAAAACCCCTGAAAAGGGCCAGTCTGAAAAAATCGTAAGGGGTACACCTTAGATTTTTGCGATTTTTGGCCATTTTCACTTATATTGCTTTAGAGGTTGTATGCGGTGTTCAAAAATTCTGAAAATTGGTGTACTTATGTAATTTTGCCTGTAGAATCGAATGGCGTTGTCGCCAAATTCATATCTCGACCCATTTTTGGATTATTACCCAAAAATGGGCAGTTTTGATCAAAACTTTGACTCTAAATATCTCGAGAACGAAAAGAGATATCGACCTGCGGATTCAAAATTTGAAATCAGCGCATTGAGAAGTATCTAGACACATAAAAATTAGATTTTTGAATTTTTTGATGTTTTTATCTAAATGTGGGGTACCTATATTGCCTTTTGGGGCAATAATTCAAAAATGGGTAGAGATATAAACTTGGTAGTAATATTATTTGATTGTAAAGAGAATGTTACGTAAGTGTACGCATTTTTAGAGTATTTATTTATGAGTATACATAATGTATATTCATGCATGTGATAATTTTATTTGATTTATAGAATATTTTCCAAGGAACTTTCTGTATAGAATTTGTAAAAAATTGTATTATGTTCGTGGTACAATTTTACTGGATATATAGAATCTTTTCCAATGAACTTTTGGTAAGGGATTTGTACAAAAAAAGGGAAGGAATATGCAACGTTGCCATATTTATTTTCACAGAAAAATTTTACGTGTTAATATGAAATACAATTATAAAATTAAAATAAATGATGTACAGTGTACATTTTTATTTAATTCTTGTACAATTTTAAACAGAGTTCTTTAAGTTTTCAATTTGATTTACCTGTTAAATGAAAATAGGTTATATGTACCATTCAATAATTTTGAATTCTTATACGACTTTAGAAAAATTTTAATACTTATCTCGTCAATGTAGGTCCTTTTCATGACTCATTAAGGGGCAAACAATCTCCATATTCGTCATGAAAAGACGAACTACCCTACTTTGATAAGTAACTAACTATTTTTATTATACTTTTACATTTCTAATGTAAATGTATTCTAGTTTCATTCGTTACAAAGAGCTATAATTAATTTACTATTCTGTAATCACAATATCATAATGTTTGCAACCCTTGCCCTACTTAGAAATAAAAGAAAATGTCCCTATAAAAGTCATACACGATAAAATGATATAGGTACCGTTCGCACTTGCTCTACATTTCTTCAAGTAATTTTGCATGTTCAGATTTTTATCAAGAATATAATTACTCCAATGCTACCTACGATAAATACTTAATTTTTGATTTGCGTGCGTGTGCTAATATTAATACAATCGCAGTGAGGATATACATTGTAGGTGGCCGCATTTTAAAATAATTTGCATATTAGTTACACGAATTTAAACAGGGGTTCAGTACTTGTACTTATTTTATAAAATCAACGGGCTTTTTACCTTCCGTCACCTTTAAGTAAGGAAGGTATTGTATTTAATGATGAGTTTTTAATGAGTATGCACGTTAGGGCCCTATAATATGATTATACTGGTTTTTACGATGATGTATTCTCTATACGGTTTGATTATACATTTTTCTTCATATTCAATAGATATAGAGTTATTGAGAGATTAACTTTCAAGAATTAGTCAGCTTTGCTAAAATTATGGAAACAGCAGATATATTCAAAAAATCTGTTGTGGCCAGCACAAGACCTCTCTCCATTTCCATATTAGGCTATATAAGTATTGTATTGCACTACGCTTTCAAACCGTCGTTTTATAACAAAATATTACAGAACTTTACCCAAATATTGTTTTTTATTGTATTTAACATGTCTTCTGCACACATATAATTCTAATTATATCTTTTTTTTATATGCATTTTACCACAATTTTACCTATAATATCAAATATTTAATTAATAAAACAATAAGAAAGATTAAATGTACTTCCCAGAAAAAGCTATCAGAATGTCACTAAAACTGTTGATTTTTGACACTGATATGTGTCATTTGCAAACTATGTTATAAACATTGGAATTTGTCAACTGGTTTCCTTAGTACCTTAGCCTCTGCGATTAGGTTACTCTATAAACATATTTTTACCTCCCGCTACCCTTGGTAAGGGAGGTATAGGGATCGTGCTAAAAATCACATATCGAGATTTTAGTAAATGCCCACGTTTTAAGGTCCCTAGAATCCAATTTTAACATTTTCACGATGATGTCTGTATGTGTGTATGTGTGTGTGTGTGTGTGTGTGTGTGTGTGTGTGTGTGTATGTATGTGTGTATGTGTACAAATTTTGTTTGCACTCTAACTCAAATACTATTATTCAGAAAATTCTGAAACCTTGTATTTCTACCCTATTCTAATATGAATAGAAGCCATTAGATTTTGGTGTAAATCGGATAAACGGAAATGGTACTTTACTTGAAGCTCATAATGGTTTTTCTTCAAAAAATATCATTAAATGCCATTTTTTCGCATTTAACGTCATTGGAAAATTATAGATTATTGAATTTTGTACAGGGATACATTAATACTTTTTCTATATATTTTACAGATAAATTTAAAAATCATTTTTCTTTTTTTAATCCCGAAGCCTAAGATAAACACAATTCCTTTGTTACACAGTTTATTTTTCAAATGAATGTAACTGACAGGTAAACGTCATAGACAAAAAACTAACCGCTTCAAATTAATAATAGTGACATATTAAATAATAAAGAAAATCGTAAATTAAGCAATAGTTATATGCAATGGAACGTAATATAGTTTGAAGCATTACTAAATACGTAAGTATGTATTTAAATTAATAAAAATTAAATAGCGGGAGGTTTTGTGTTGGCCACATCAGATTTTTTACTTTCATATCAACGCTTGTAATCTGTCATGGCATCATAAATTTAAACTAGTATTATTTGGTTTATTTCTGTTGTTTTATTGTTCTTATTTTCTGCATTTATATACTTGCAAATGGATTCCGTATTTCAAAAAGGCGATAGCAGAAGCCAGAAGGTTTGAAAGTAGTAAGAACTTGGAATAGAATAAATGTGTGACGTCGATATAGAGATGAGGAAATGGTAATAAAAACTCGATTATTTTAGAAACTAATAACTATTTTTAAACTTTGATAGTCCTTAATATACAGTTTTAAGGTCTAGTTTTAATATAACTGCCCTTATTCTAATTTGTTACTACGGTGGAGGACCCTATTGTTACTTAATTTCTTTTTGTATTTTTTGTACCTTTCTGGAGGATTGTGAACCAAAGCTCTTTGGTCAGCATCTTCAGAAGATGCAGCGTATCCTGGTGCACCTTCTCGGCGTACTCCTTGTTGTACCTCCACAACGAAGACGCCATCTTGAGCAGAGGGAGAGTATTTCATTGTTGTTTCTCTGCTATCTTCCACTATATCCTGGAAACAGGAAAATAATTATTTCATTTTAATCATCTACACTTGTACAGAATACATAATGGGGGATTACACCATTTTTTTATATAATTTCATCTGAAAATATTAGGAAAACTAAGACTATTGATGAAAATCCGGTGAAAAAAATCCTATTAATAAGCGAGTTATGGTCTCCCGAATTTTGAAAAGATTGACGTGACGTCACATTTATGTGTTTTTATATCAAACTGTTTTCATCATGGACCTAAATGTTCTTGAAATATATGCTATTTTAAGTTATATTTACATAAAAATAAATGAATATTATAACACTGTATAAGTATACATACTTTATAATTACAGGTGTATTTAAATTATTAAGTTTAATGCAAGAAATTTATGTTAAAATAAAAACTGTTTGGAAACTGTAGTACAGGAATGTTAGCCCCTCCTTTCGAATTTGAATTTCTTAACTTCCATTGGTAGTAATCCCACCTCCTAACACGCTATTTGTAATGCATGTATAGGCGGTTTCTCGGTCGCCAATCAAAATATTTTCATATTAGTGTCGAAGCGTTATAACAAAAAGCCCTTATTTCCGAAATATCTCAATTATACCATTTAATTTTTTTTATTAATATTCGTTATTCAGCATATACATTCGTATTTTTTTACTATTTTCCCTTAATTCGATTGAGCCGTAATCCCCCATTCTTATTAATCAAAAGTATGGTACAGTATCGGATGTAAATAGAGTGACTCTGTAGGAACTAAGAAAAAAATACTCCCCCGTATTTTAAGTATTGAATATATTTTTCAAATGGATGAAAGAATTAAGCAGGAATGCAATCAAAATATAAAATTTATTCAATCAAAAGTCGACGTTTCGCTTCCTGTTGAAGCTTCTTCAAGACAAACTATGGGAAACATTGCGTTATAAAAGTAATTTTACATTATTACACGTTTACTTGCAGATTTTTATTTTATAATAATTTGTTACAGTATGTAAAATCAACCATGTAGATCTCGTCAAGCAATAAATTAATAAATAAATAAGTAAAGCACAACATAGATAAAATAATAAATTAGAATTAAATAAAATAAAATAGTGTAACAACACTCTTATCACAATAGCGACTAGTGAAAAAAAATTCCTTACAAAAAAATACTAGAATGTACAGGATGGAACAAACTCGAGTTCCTTATATGAAAAACTGTCTTATTAAGCACCCTATAGAAAATTTATGGAAATCTTTATGGGCCAACTTTTTGAGACAACTTTAATAGACACCACTGGAATTTTCTATCGTCTTTTGTTTTTGAGCTACAGGTTAAAACTTGTTTTTCGCTTATTTTGAAAATACCTCATATCTCACTTATCATGAGATACAGAAAAAATATATAGATAATTTTCATGCATTGACATCTGTCATCATTTTGTTATTTTTTAATATTTCTGTCACATTCACATTGTCTTGACTAAAAATGAGTGTTACTGAAAAAGAATAGGGCTGTTGCAAGAATTTTTATATGCCTTCTAAGTATTAAATTTTAAAAGATATTGTTCTTTAAAGAGCCTCAAATTTGAAAATATCACGAAATATCCTTTAGATATTTTACAATTAATTTTTAAAATTTGGATAAAATTTTGAATAAGTCACGTGATCTGAAACAGAATGTGACGTCAGAGTACATACATCTTCAGCGGTTCTAAGGTGTCAAGTGTATTGTCAAAGTTGTCAAACAAGTGTCATATAAGAATCACGACCAGAACTTTAAAATGAAATATATTATCAATTTATATAATAAATTCAGTTTTTATATTTTATTTTACCTCAACTCTTTAACACCCCTTATTTCGGTAGCAGTAAAACAATCGTTCTGATATAAATTCAGCCATCATCCAGCTATCGACCTTCGGTTAATTGTCCGATTTAGCTTGAGTATAATTTGAATTAGCCATTATTACTTTATTATTCATTTACAATGAGCAATGTCAGCGTAAAATGTCAAATTAAAAGATTTTGTTATTAACATGTGACAAACCTTAGCCTACGTTTATTTATATAAATATATGAATAAACGTAGGTGATGGAAAAACTATTTTTCTATTGGATATTAATGATGTAATGTATGTGCTTCTATGTCACAGGAGTGGGGGGTAGTTTTTCAGGACGCCAGTCTTTTTATTTATTTCCACAAATAACAACAAATTATTAAAATAAAAATTATTACTAAGAAAATCATTTCTTAAACTTTCATTTAAAATAAATAAATAAATATATCATCACGGCATATTACACATTTCTGGGTGTGCCAGTATCTACAACACATGAAGACATCGGTAATGATGACGATATATTTTACCGTGTGGGCGCTTACCAGGCGTCACCTCACGGGCACTCATAGCTGGTGTGGAGAGTGCACCACAGTGGTCACTTTTGTGCCATTTAAAATTGGAAATATTTGGCGTCTGTCGGGATCGAACCCGGTTCCCCCAGGTTCGCGACCAGACACTCAGGCACGCGGCCACGGGACCCCATTTAAAATAGTTTTTGAAAAATGTGAAACAGGCTCATTCCAACTAATACAGTTAATTGAACAATGTAGATATATTTATGATGAAAAAGATGTGTCGATTTTATAAAAAGTGATATTAGCGGCCTGCTTTTATTGGTTTGCCCTAAGAAGTACATGAACCGGACAGCATAATGTAAAGTTTAATGCAAAGTCATAATGCTAATGCTAAGGTAAATGCATAAGTTTACAGCTTACATAAACCAGCCTTAATGCTCCTCTATGATTAGTCAGTTTAAAATTTAGCGACTCCTAAATATATAACGACAAAATAATTCGTGTTTCGAACTCCAAACTTCTTTCTCCATCAACATTTACCCTGTTTTTTATTTCTTGCTCTAGAGTGTACTTAGCTTCGTATGTGCACAGTGCGTGCAGTTTTCTCATGCCTTAGTGGTAGTGCATCTCAGTGCATTTGGGCAGAGAATATTTGGTAGTGCAGTGGCCCTGTCCTAGCAGGTCATTGACTGCAACTGCAAACTGCAACTGCAACTGCAACTCGTAGGCTTTTGCTGGGAGTGAAGGCACCGAAGCAAGGCTGGTTTTTGTGTATGACCATCCGGTCATTGCGCGAAATTATGAATTTTGATCACTGCTCAAGGGTAATTGCGGGGCTGTCATTAGAAGAGTAGGAATGAGGAATTTTGATGGTGAAGTTTCTTGAAGAATCAGAAAGGAGTAGGCATGGAGGGGATTTGTATGATGAAATAGGGCTGTTGCAAGAATTTTTATATGACTTCTAAGTATTAAATTTTAAAAGATATTGTTCTTTAAAGAGCCTCAAATTTGAAAATATCACGAAATATCCTTTAGATATTTTACAATTAATTTTTGAAATTTGGATAAAATTTTGAATAAGTCACGTGATCTGAAACAGAATGTGACGTCAGAGTACATACATCTTCAGCGGTTCTAAGGTGTCAAGTGTATTGTCAAAGTTGTCAAACAAGTGTCAAATTTTTAGATTGGTTCAAGTTGTATAATATGTAGGTAATAAAAAGTTCAAAATAAAATGAGTAATTTACGATATTGTATTGTGCCTTCTTACAAAAATACTGTTAGGAACAAACCTACTATAGAGTTTATAAATTTGTCAAAAGATGCGATGAAAAGAAAATTGTGTTTTCATGTTTGTGAAGATCATTTCAACTTTCATCCACCTTGAAGATAACAGTATATTTTTGTTGCTTTACTTTATGTTCAGGGTAAACTTTACATCTACTATAAAGTTATTTTTTCTCGACATAGATCTACATATCCTATAGCAGATTCAATGTAAGAATCATGACCAGAACCTTAAGTAAAGTATATTTTCAATTTATATAGTGCATTCAGTTTTTATATTTTATTTTGTCTCAAATCTTTAACACCCCTTATTTCGGTAGCAATAAAACAATCGTTCTTTGATATAAACCATCCAGCTATCGACCTTCGGTAAATTGTCCGACTTATTTTGAGTGTAATTATTATTCATTTTCAATGATCAATGTCAGCATCAAATGTCAAATTAAAAGATTTTTTATTAACATGTGGCAAACTATAAGCCTACGTTTATTTATATAAATAATATGAATAAACGTAGAACGTAGGTGATGGAAATGTATGTACTTCTACGTCACAGGAGTGGGGGGTAGTTTTTCAGGACGCCAACCTTTTTATTTAATTATTTCCGCAAATAACAAGAAATTATTAAAATAAAAATTATTACTAAGAAAATCATTGCATAGACTTTCATTATACTTTTTGAAAAATGTGAAACAGGCTCATTAAGGCAGATCCGTTCGTAGACAGATGAATAATACCATACCATATCCAAAACATATTCACATATGTAATATATGTATACAGAGTGTATCTCAAGTGAAGTAAGTATTGTATTGCACTTCGCTATCGAACCGTCGTTTTGTAACAAAAAAAATTACAGAACTTTACCCAAATATTGTTTTTTATTGTATTTAACAGGTCTTCTGCACACATGCAATGCTAATTCTATCTATTTTTCATTGTATGAGGAAGTTCCTAAATGTCAAAGATTCTTCCAATTTATTAACCAAATTGGCGGTATTTCTGATGGATATATGCATTTTACCTATAATTTCAAATATTTAATTAATAAAACAAGAAGAAAGATTAAATATACTTCCCAGAAAAAGCTATCAGAATGTCACTAAAACTGTAGATTTTTGACACTGACATTGATATCTGTCATTTACAAACTATGTTATAAACATTTGAATTTGTCAAGTGATTTTCTTAGTGCCTATTCTCTGCGATTAGATTATTCTCTATATTATAGTGTCTTTAGCTCTAAATCTATACAAGATATAATAAAAATTTTAAGTGTATTAGATGGAGAATTTTATGTTCTTCAATAATAGTAATAACAAAAATGTCCAAAAAATTATACTTAGAAGAATTTTTCTAAGAAACTACTACTTCTTGTTGTCCAATTGTTACCAAAACCTTTTTAGCTCTTCCCAAGAATATCAGATTGAGGAATTCATAGTTAAACTGGTCTTATGTCTTATAGTTTTTAAGTAATCGTCCCTCCAACATCCACATATACATACATACACACACACACACACACATACACACACACATACACACACACAAACACACACACACACACATACGAACATTATCGTGAAAATATTAAAATTGGATTCTAAGAATTTTAAAAAGTGGTCATTTACTAAAATCTCGATATGCTATTTTTAGCACGATCCTCCCTTACGAAGGGTAGCGGGAGGTAAAAAAATGTAAATCACATGGAGAGAGAGAGTAGCACTATATCAAAAGAAATTATTCATTTTCACACAAATTCATTAGTTTCATTATCTTGTTTTAAATCTGCTGATATAGAATATAAAAATAAAATATGATTTTAACACGTAAAACATAGGTTATGTCACTAAAAATGATATGTACATTCTCTGGAGTGTGCAGCCACCTGGTGGCAAAATTATGAAGTTGTCTATGTAAGAATGAAATATCTGGTATTCAAGTAAATAATTATAAAATATACGTACTATTAAATAATACTTTTGTATCTGTTAATTTTCTTTTAGAATTATACTGTAAATATTTGTGTGCTACAATTAAATATAATTCAACATTTTCGCTTTGTCGTGGTATTCTAACAAGCTTGTATGAGTCATACATACTTGGTCGAACTATATAATTATTAAAAGTCTACGTCACAGGAATTCCACCGCGAACTTTATTTATGGAAATTATGAATGAAAAGTTTTATATTTTCTAATAATTTTTACATTAATATGTTTAGAATTAGTTTATATTTTATAATTAATAGGAAAAAATAACATTTATTTTTTTCGCAACTACCCTATTAGTTAACCGGAAGTACCCTTATTTGAAGTTTTTAACAGTTTTTCTCAAAAAAACGAAGTTAAATATTATTTTTTGACTTTTTGTTATTATAAATATTAAAGAAAATGCTCTTCTCTATACGGTTTGATTATACATTTTCTTTCAAATTCTATAGATATAAAGTTAAAGAAGTATAAAGAGATTAACTTTAAAAATCAGTCAGGTTTGCTATTTATCAAGGAATCAGGTGATATATTCTAATTGACAGATGTCAGTGCCAAGTGCAAAACCAAAGATGGAAAGTATAGGATCAGAAAGTCATAATATTCCTGGCAAGTGACATGCAGTTGCAACCTCGCCTCATGATTGGAACTTTCAGTGCCGGGAGTACGAGGAAGGCCAAAGAGAAGATGGAAGGATTGTATCGCAGAAGACTCGAGAGAGGAAGAAATGTGTGACGAAGATGCGTTGGAGAGGAAAGAGTGGAAGGGAAGAGTAAGAAACAGCGACCCCTAATAAAAGCTGAAGAAGAAAGACGTGTCAAGTGCAATTTACCTAGTGTGCATTCATGTTAAAATTTTTTGGATTTATAGAATCTTTTCCAAGGAACATTTGGTATGGGATTTGTACAAAATTCATCGAATAGGGTCCTATACCATAGTCACATTTTAACTATCTTAAATAAGAAGACGAAAATATACATAAATTAATGAGTATTAGTGAAAAAATTTTCTTTAAATATTTACTAGGTCACAAACTACAAGCGATTGAACCTGATTACTAATTGGGTATGACGTATTAGGTACTAAGAATTTGATTGGTCGCCTGATTTTAAAAAGAAGATTCGCGCGTCTGTAACGGTCACCTTTGAAAGAATACGAAATGTCATGATGTTCTATAACCTAACAAAACATTTAACAATTTGTGTTTGATGAATTTGTTTAATTATAACATCTAGTAATATTAACAATAATCATGTATTTATAAATAAATCAATTTGTAATATGAATTAAATTAATAATAATATTAATTAAATTAATATTGAAACTTCAAAACAGGCAAACATTAGCGCCATCCGTCGTCATACTTTGTGTAATAATATTGTCAAACAGTTTCAATGTTCTGTAATTTATTAGGAAGAAATCCTTGTTAAATGCTTATTATTTATGTTATTTATACTTAATAATAATTTCTTCGTAAATATAACGTATAAGTTTTTATATAAAAACATTTCAGCTATGCAAACATGAAAAAAATTGTTTCCAGTATAACTAACAGTTTGTCCCATTGTTTGTCGATCACTCGTTAGTACCCGCTACGTCACGCACAAATTCTTAAACTTTAAAATATCATATCTCGCTTATTACGTAAAATTTTTAAGTCGCGTTTGCACTGAAGTTCTTATTTTATCCTGTTCTTACAGGAAAAAAAATAAAAGATAAATGGTATAGGACCCCATTGACGGAAGGTCTTGTGATGGCCACAACAGATTTTTTAATAAAAGCTTCAATTTAGAGAGTTTTAATTTCTTTACGTACATTTCTTTCTTCAGTTTCAACAATGAGATGGTTGTTCTTTAGCGTCATGGTTATGATAGATCCATTCGCGCTAGCGTGGTTTGTCCTGCTACTGGACCCGCTGTAAAGGACCGGAGACCCGGAAGATTCTATTTCATCTGCTGTAATACTGAACTGAGATTCACAGGACTTCACCTGAAAAAAAAAACCAATAATTTATAAATAGCGCTTCAAAAGTTTAAAGAAAAAGTTTACGCTCGAAATATTATTAATAAATAAGGTCAAATCTCGTCACTGCACATAATAAATAGATAATAGTTGTTTTGTAATATGCCATGATAAAATTGCCACAAAAGGCATTTGCGAAAATTCTACCGGTGAACTGTTACCGGTATATTAGGTGTATTCTCTATTAAAAGCGTTAAATTTTAGAGGCAGTTATTTTTTTAACGCCAGTTAAACTTTACTTCGTATTCTGTACCTAAGTTTTTGCTAAAATTTTAGCGGTTAGAGTTAAAATAATCCGCTAATTTATAAAAATTTAGAGGACAGTAGAACAGTGCCGTTATTTTGTGAAATGTCAAAATGGCATTACAAAACTTAATCGGTTTCGTTTTAATTGAAGAATATTACCAAATACAACAAAGGTAGGTGTAAATTATTATATTTAGCAACTTATATTAATTTATTTATAGCTATTATTGCTTTATTTTAACTAATTTTGCTTCCCATCCTTTTTGACATTTAAAAATTTATTAATATAAAGCAAAATATGAATAAAATGTGTAATTAATGTAACTTTTATACTTTCAACATATAAATTCTAATTCATATATGATAATATCTAATTTTACTTTCCGATTCTACAGGCATATTCATTAATAAAAGCTAAAAATTTACTTCTTTCCATTGTTGAACCGTTTTTGTAGGACCGAGTTCGTTATTATTTAACAGATTAGTTAAATATTTCCATTTTTTTGCTACACTTTCGTAATTAGTTGGGTTTAGTTTCGTATTATTTACTAATTCTCTATTTTCCTCTAAATAATTGATTAAAACTTATTTTTGCTTCTTTGTCATTCGTTTTGAACAAGACATGTTTGTCAACAAATGTCAAAATTTTATACAATCTTAGGTTATGTATATAAAGTACCACTGAGAATTCATCAAAGACCCACGTTTTGTTCCTATATGTACATAACTTCACAACATATTTTAGCGGAACCGTTAAAATTGTTAAAACTAACCGACTGGTAAAATAGTATGATGCAGAATATCAAAATGTGGTAAAAATTTTGACGGGCCGCTAGTTGAACATAATTTTAGAGGCTGTTAAAATTAAGCAGGTTTTTAGAGAATAGACTTATAAACCGGTAAACAGCTGTTTATCAGGTTACAGCTACCGGGATAGATACTTTAAGAACGCAAGTGATAAACAGGGTAGATTTATAACCTATGAAAAGCAGTTGAAAGATGAAACAGATATGAAATTTGACGTAGTTAACCGTTATCTCGTCTTGTCTTCTGTATTAACATAATTAACTTCTGAAATCTACTTCTGATTCCAACTTCGCTTGGCATCTCTATCTTTTTACTTTCCGT
The DNA here is from genome assembly GCA_943142095.1 of Ophonus ardosiacus. NCBI lineage: Eukaryota > Metazoa > Arthropoda > Insecta > Coleoptera > Carabidae > Ophonus > Ophonus ardosiacus. The sequence continues at coordinate 37,124,557 of OW964835.1, forward strand.
CACCTTTAGGTAAGGAAGGTATTGTCTTTGGTCAAAAAATTCGGTGGTCAGTTTTTAATGAATAAGCATGTTTGAGGGTCCCTACTATACAAATTTACTATTTTTAAGATGATGTCTGTATGTGTGTACGTGTGTGTGTGTGTGTGTGTGTGTGTGTGTGTGTGTGTGTCCGTGTGTCTGTGTGTGACAAATTTTTCTCCGACGATAACTCCAATACTACAATTCTAAAAATTATAATTCTTTCGTATTCCTCTTCTTTACATCCAGATGAAGAGGTGATTAGATTTTGGTTACAACTGTTCCGCCGGAAGTACCTTTATTTGAAGTTCTTAACAGTTTTTCTTAAAAAAACGCAGTTAAATACTATTTTTTCACATTTTATTTTTTTTACATATTAAAGGAAATGCTCTTCTCTAAACGGTTTGCTAGATATTAAATTTCAAAAATTAGTCAGCTTTGCTTTTTATCATGGGAACAGTGATATATTCAAAAAATTCTAATTGACAGATGTCAGTGTCAAATGCAAAACCAAAGATTGAAAGTGTGGGATCAGAATGTGGTATGTCATAGTGTTCCTCGCAAGTGACATGCAGTTGCAGCCTTGTTTTATGATTGGAACTTCCAATACGGGGAGCACGAGGAAGGTCAAAGAGATGGAAGGATTGTATCGTAGAAAACTTGAGAGATGAAGAACTGTGTGAAGAAGATGCGTTGGACAGGAATAAGTGGAACAGAAGAGAAAGAAACAACGACCCCTAATAAAATAAGGAAAGTTGAACAAGAAAGAGGAAGTGTCAAGTGCGTTTACATAGTGTATATTCATTCATTATAATTTTATTGGATTTATAGAATCTTTTCAAATAAACTTTCGTAAGGAATTTGCAAAAAATAGTATGTGCTCGTGTTACAATTTTACGTGATATTATATAGAATCTTTTCCAAGGAAATTTTGGTATGGGATTTGTACAAAATATATTTAATTGACGGAAGGTCTTGTGCTGGCCACAACAGATTTTTTTGAGGTTAGATTCTTCATTTACCGCATTTACCGTCTGAATTACTCGATCCACAAATCATGGATCCGATAGATGGATCTGGTAGATATGGTACAATTTTCGGTAATTATTAACCACTTGTGTTTTCGAACGCAGTCGGTAGGTGCGGTATCTACCGACCGGTAGAATGTTTGTAAATGCCTAAAAAGTTTTGAGAGATGTTATACAAATTTGAAATTGGTATACGCTGACGAATTTATCTGCGACATGTGCCTCCTGACTGTAATGCTTTGTGCTGTGGATCCATTTTGAAATAGATATTTAGAAAACTTAAAATTTATATATAGAAGACTGTTTTTGTTAACTAAGTTCATAAATTTGTAATTAAATTAATTTGAATAACTGTTTACGTACTAACGTGGTATTTCATATTTGTTCTAGCTAGGTCTAGGGTAGGGAATCATTTTGTACATACCATATGGATTATTTTACACACGTGTACAAAATGATTTTTTACTAGGCCTGTAAATAAATGTAAATTAAAAGAATAGTTAATCAGGTAGCTAAATTTAATTGCAGCTAATCTGAGAGCAGATGATCTATCTTACGAAAACTAGATTAGTTTTATCGAAATAAATGAAGGTGTACTTTGTACAGGGTGTTCCGCGACTCGACCGTCAAACTTTTACTATATATTCCGGGGGTCATTACGATCAAAAATGTTATATGACCTATAGGTGAATTCCTCTTAGTTTCGGAGATATCGAAAGAATTGAAAAAAAAAAATTATAATTGAGTTAGCCTTGGCGAATTAAAGTATGTTTGACAAATGAATGATTTTTGTGCTGTCTTATTAATTTAAGCTATTATTCCGCATTTTATTAATGCAGAATATGCGGAAAAGGTTTTCGTGTATGATTTTTGCAATGGAGGTGGACGTGCTGTAGCTGCGGAGTACCACAGGCAGCTTGTTAAATAATAGTCTTATTGGGCCTCACTTTTTGAAAAAAGAATTGCCGAATTACATGGAGTATATTCATTTGGAAGCTCGTCGTGGCATGTGGTTCCAGCAAGATAGGGCACCACCACATTTTGGGAGACTAGTGACGGTGTTTCTTAATGAAAATTTTCCGGGAAGGTGGATAGGATGAGATGGTCCTATACATTGGCTAGCTCGGTCACCTGACTTGTCGCCTATACATTTTTTTTTCTGTGGGGTTGCCCCCTATCTCGTGTGTATAGTAATGGTAAACCAGATACACGCGAAGAGTTGACTGACCGTATAGTTGAAGATACTAATTCTCTAAAGAATGAATTAGCAGTAATTAACTGGCAACATTCTATGACTCGAAGGATACCTGAATGTTTAGAAAATGGAGGTTCTCATTTTGAACGGTTGCTGTAATTTTGTGTTAATTAGCTATCCATTGATGAATAAATTTTCTTTTATCATTTTTTTAAAATTCCTTCGATATCTTCGAAACAAAAAGGAATTCACCTATAGGTCATATAACATTTTTTGATCGTAATGACCCCCGGAATATATGGTATAAGTTTGTCGGTCGAGTCGCGGAACACCTGTATATCAATTCCCTTAACGCTCGCTCCATAGAAATGCTTTTATTATAAAAGTGCGCTTGTAATATGGGCTATTATCTTTGTCTTTGCCATATGTAAATGAATTTAGATATATGTAAATGCATAATATTACAACAACGAGTAGTACTTACAAAGTGCTTAAGTATTTGTGATGTATTACAAAGCAGCAGTTACTAATTACATGATGGTTTAATTAGAATAAGTATTACATTTTAACTACGTATTAAGATAATGTTAAACATGTTTTACTTTTGCATATATTTGCAAGTATTTCTGCACAATATTATGATAAGAAAATAATGGTTTTTATTAGTTCTATCAAATCTTTTTGATCACATTATTGAGAAGATATGGTTCATGATTTCAGAATTTTATTTAAAATATGTTCAAAGTTCCCTTCAACTTTAAAAATTTAATTAATTAAGGGCTGATTTATGATTAGAGACGCAATCGATTTCGAGCTTTGGCCCGGCCCGGCCCGGAGCCCGCCTCGATTTCGAATCGATCATCGAGCCGGGCCGAAGATATTTTTTATCGGGCCGAATCAGGCTAATCATTTTTAAAAATCGAGGCGAGTCGGACTTTTGATTTTGGCCCTGCCCGAAAATTTGAGCTTTTCGGGCCGGCCCGAAAAATCTCATAGTTCAATCAAATGCACAGTTTGCTTAATATTTTAATGAAAATGGATGAAGTTAAAAAGGATCAAAATGATTTAATAACAACAAACTTCACATATTAATAAATAAAAATGTATTATTTTACTTCAAAAATTCAAGGTTATTCATTAAAGCATAATAATTATATTGTGATGTTGCTATTATTATTATTACTCGTATACTTAAATAAAAGTGATTTTTGTTCCTACCATAATGATTTCTTGTCCTATTTTTGAGCAGAAACAAAGTTAGATAAAAAATCCTTATGTAAATTATATTTTTTTATATAAGATTTGTGAAAAAGTTGTTTAAATTTTCGAACGGCTTTGGTAAACAAAGTGTTAAATACACGTAGGTCTGTAATTTTTATAACAAACTTTTTTTAACTACTTATGTTAACTAATGTTGAAAGTTATAAGAATGTAGAGGTTTTGACAGGAAAAAAGTTAAACATTTCGCTTTAACATAAAAATCAACATTAGGAATGCCGGATGTACCCAATTTCGAGCTTTGGCCCGGCTCGACCCGAAGCCCGGCCCGATTTTGAGTCAATTTTCGAGCCGGGCTAGCTAATTTTTTTGTCGAGTCGATCTTCGAGTCGGGCCGCTAATTTTTATTTTCGGGCCGAGTCGATCCAAACCTCAAAGCCCGGCTCGGCCCGGCCCGGCCCGAATGCATCTCTATTTATGATGAATTTAATTTACAAATTTATAATTTAGATTTTGAAATATGTACTCACTTAAAATGCAAACGATCGTTTATGAACGATTTACAAATTTAGATGTGGAATATAACTATATTTTATATTGCCAAATATAAATTTCAAATTCATCCAATCACAAGAGAGAATTATTGAACATGGCGGTAAGGTATAACTTTGCTATATCCGTTAGCTGTTTTTCTGTTTGTGAGTTGTTGAAAGAATATCTTATTCTCTACACGGTTTGATTATCATTTTCCTTCATATTCAATAGATATAGAGATACACTTATAAAGAGATTGACTTTCAAAAACCAGTCAGCTTTGCTAAAATTATGGAAACAGCTGATATATTCAAAAAATTCTAATTGACAAATGTCAGTGTCAAGTGCAAAACCAAAGTTGGAAAATATAGGCTCAGAAAGTTGTATAACTGACAGAGTGTCCCTCGCAAGTGACTTGCAGTTGCAGCCTCGCCTCAAGATAGGAACTTATAATGCCGGGAGTACGAGAAAGACCAAAGAGAAGATGGAAGAACTGTGTAGCAGAAGATTTGAGAGAGGAAGAACTGTGTGTCAAAGATGCGTTGGATAGAAATGAGTAGAAGAGAAGAGTAAGAAACACCGACCCCTAATAAAAAACCTGAAATCAATGCAATTTACATTAGTCATAGTTCATGTTAGAATTTTATTGGATTTATAGAATCTTTTCAAAGGAACTTTTAGTATGGGATTTGTACAAAATGCATCGATTTGACGGAAGATCTTGTGCTGGCCACAACAGATTTTTAAGTTTGTGTTTGTTTTATTTCTTATTATACAAATCAACAATAATAAAAAAAATATTCCCGATATTATTAAAAAATCATCTTGTTCATTAGTGTCTATCAAATTCATGAGTATGAAAATAAAATTGTAACCTAAAATCTGAACTGATAACTGGTGAAACGTCGAAAGACAAGCAGTGACAAGTCACGTGATAGATACTGATTGGTCAGATCTAGAATTTCAAAATCGAATATAAACCAGAGAGAAAATTGTAAATTTTAAATCAAAATTTCTAAAAAATGTAAATTTATAAATAAGTTGTAATTAACTTAAAGTTTGCTTAATTTCAAATGACAGATAAATAACTATTTAAAATGCTTCTAGTGTGACCCTCATACAAAATAAATATTATTATATTATTATTAATTTGTGATATTTTTGCCTAATCAGACATTATGTTCTATTTATTTAATCTACTTAATGTAAACAAATTATATCTAAAATAATTCTTGTCTATTTATCGCAAAAATGTTTATTATTTTATCGTTGAGTTTGCTAAAAATAACAAATTTCTTCAAAGTTCAAAAATTTCCATAATTCCATAAGTTGAATATCCTTAAATTATGGTCTGAGATCTGGTATTACTTGAACAATAAAATATATTTTATACCGGGTAACCGGGTAATAGCGATTAGGAGTGAACATAGGAATTTAACATGGGATTTTAATTTTATGCAATTTACTGCTCTCTTAAAATTAAAAGTTACATACAAAACTGTTTTTGCATTTTTTATTATCATAATCATTGATTACAATAATAACTCGGCATTTCCGTTTTGTGATATAAATATCGAATTTAACATTTCTTATACACACAAATAATTTTAATTATATCTTTCTTTCCTTCTATAAGGAATCTTGTCCTACTATGCTAAAATGTTCAAGATGGTTCCAATTTATTGACGGGATTGGCGGTATTTCTTAAGGATATTATGTACTATTACTATAAATATATACCTACCTACAATTTTAAATATTTAATTAGTAATTCATTAAAAAATATTAAATGTACTTCCCAGAAAATACTTTCAGTCAGTAACGTCAGTAAAACTGTTATCTCTAAATCTATAGAAGATACAATATATTTTTTAAATGTATTAGACGGAGAATTTTATGTTTTTCAATATTTATAACAAAAACTATTACTTGCGGTTCCATTTGTTATTAAAATCTTTTCATTTCTTGCCATTAATGTCAGATTGAGGAATTCATAGTTAAACAGAACTTTTTTATAGTGTTATAGTCTTTGAGGAATCGTCCTTTCAACATCCACACACATACGCACACATACACACACAAACACACATACACACACATACACACACACACTCACACACACACACACAGCCATCATCATAAAAATGTTAAAATCGGATTGTAAGAGCCTTAAATCGTGCTTATTCAATAAAATCTGAATATGTGATTTTTAGCATGAATTCATTACTTACCTCTCTAAAATTTCGACCCTGTTCTAATATACACAGAAACCATTAGATTTTGGTGTAATCGGATAACCGGAAATGACATTTTAATTGAAGCTCATGATGGTTTTTTTTTTGTAAAAAATACCATTAAATGTCATTTTTTCGCATTTTATGTCAAATGAAAATTATTGAATTTTCTACAGGTAAACATCAATACGTTTTCTAAATATTTTATAGACAAATTTAAAAAATAATCTTTCTTATAAATCCTGAAACCTTTTTTTACAGATAAACACAATTCCTTTGTTACACAGCTCATATTTCAAATGTATGTAACTGCAGAAAACTAATCATTTCAAATTGGTTATGGTGACATTTTAAAAAGAAAATAGAAAATAAAGCAATAGTTATATGCTTATATGCAAAGGAACTTAATATAGTTTGCAGCATTAGTAAATATGTAAGTACCTATGTATTTAAATTAATAAAAATTAAATAGCAGGAGGTATTGTGGTGGCCACATTAGATTTTTTTCTATTTTCTTTTGGCGATTCGGCGATCGATTTCTACATAAGGTTATATTTATAGTTAAACCGTTGATTACAATAATTAAAATATTGATTACAACAATGATTTTTTCTACCAACAAAATGTCGAACTCATCTTTCTCTCTCGCATTTTAACCTTCTCGTCTTCTAGTTTTTTCTACTTTCTTTTGGCGATTCAGCGGTCGATTTCTATATACACAAGTGTATATTTATAGTTAAACCATTAATTACAACAATTGAAATATTGATTACAACAATGAAATTTTTTCTACCAACAAAATGTCGAACTCATCTTTTTCTCTTGCATTTAACCTTTTCGTCTTCTAGTTCTTTTTTCTACTTTCTTTTGGCGATTCGGCGATGCACTCTGATGTGCAGTGTCCTAAATTTATTGGGTTTGTTCCTGGTTGGTGTGACCCTTCGAGTAACGGTTTACGCCCGACTCATCGCCGGAGATTTGAGATTTCTCTTCCAATTCATCGATTATGCGAATCTTAACGCCGCGGTCACGTAAGCTCGTAAGAAGAAAAATAAAGGATGAAAAAAAAAAATGTGTTGCGGCCAGCGCCAATTTCATATTTGGCTATTTAACATTTCTGGTACACACAAAATATTGTAATGCGCCTTTTATAAGTGCACGCATGTAAAATAATAAGATCTAGATTTAATAGTATTCAAGCATGGTGAAAAAACTTACATTTATTAAATATATAAGCATATTCGCATAATACAACATGTAACTCGTATATTAAAGAATTAATGAATACGGCATCAATGAGTGCCCATGAGATACAAAAATGTAATCATCTTTACCGATATCTGTGATAAAACAGATTAGCACACCCAGAAATGGGTAATATGCCGTGATGATACATTATTGTTATTATTAATTAATTGACTTAGACAACGAAGGGCCGGTTTTTCAATCTCTGGTTAAAATTTTAATTTTTAGGCCCCGATAGTTAACTTAATCGGCAGAGATGAAAATATCGGGCCTTAGTTATGTAAACAATATTGCATCGTTTTGTTGACAGCAATGATAAATCTGTCATTTGTCATTTGACAGTTCATTTTTACATCTATTCTTTATTTTTCAATTCATTCTATGAACAAGTTTCGTCCTACTTCCAATGCATTGACGAGATTGGCGGTATTTCTGAAAGATATATGATGAAATATATGTATAGCAAGCGCATGTTTAGTTGACCTGTTACTGTACGTACTTTGGCTTACAAATGAATTCCGTTCCTGTTAATACCAACTTTAGATGTTGACAGAGTCTTTTCCTTGTTATAAAAATAGCATATTAATTACTATTACATCTTGACTTGTCCAAGTACGAATTTTAGGTTTTCCGCATTCAATTTAACGTGCGGCAGCTATATCTATAATTTTAAATATTTAATTAATGATAAAATAAAAAATATTAAATGTACTTCCCAGAAAAACATTTAGTAATATATCTGGGTTTTTGACATTGACATTTATGTCATTTATAAACATTTTAATTTTTCAACTGGTTTCCATGGGCTATTTGATGGATACAATGAATTATTTTATATATTTATGTCTCTATCTCTAAATCTATAGAAGATATTATGAAAATGTTCAATATTCTAGATAGAAAATTTTATATTCATTAATATTTGTAGCAACATAAATTTCCAAAAAATAATATTTAGAAGATTTTTTTAAGAGACTACTATTTCCGGTTGTCCAATTGTTACCAAAACCTTTTCAGCTCTTCCCATGAATGTCAGGCTGAGGAATTCATAGTTACTCACATACATACATACATATCATCGTAAAAATGTTAAAATCGGTTTATAGGGACCTTAAATCGTGCTTATTCACTAAAATCTGGATATGTGATTTTTGGCATGAATCCAATACCTCTCTTAGCGAGAGGTAAAAAGGGAGAGGGAATTAGGTAATTTGAAAAAGATAAAAACTTGTAGCATTATTCTTAGATAAATCATTTATGCCCGGTTTCACCACTGACGAATAAACATTTTATTCATCAGTTGAACTATTCGTCGAATAATATAGCAAATTTTTGTTTCATCAACGTCACTTAGCAACTATTCGACGAATAAATCGTTGGTTAAATTAACTGGAGATTTTTGTCCGCAGTTAAATATTTATTCAACGAATAGTTTGACATTTGACAATTTTATTATGTGTGTTTAATAATTTTATAACTGTTCAGTAAGGTAATCAAAGGAATAATTACAATAGGTATCAATCTAAAATGAATAATAGATAAATATAAAAAATGGAATATTATAAGGTCATCTTTATTTGTTATTAATATTTCTTCCAATATTAGAATGTCATTCTTATCATAATAATTAATAATAATAATAATAGTAATAACAACAATAATAATAATAATTAATAATAATAATAGTAATAGTGTTTTATTCTGTTGACAAGTGTACATAACATAAAGCCTAAGTGTTCTTTAGTACTGATCCGAAAACGAGAGGAAATTACTTTGGCATAAATTCATTTAATGTATAAAAAGATTTTTGCAGCAAAAATCTTTTTAATAATTTTTTAAATGTACTTTTACTATTTTCTGATCTAATATTTTCAGGAAGTTTATTAAAAATGGTTAGACCTTGCACTGAAATTTTATCTAAAGTTGTATGTTTATTTTTTGGTATATAAAACATTTGTTTTTGTCTAGTATTGCATGAATGCAAATCTGAAATTTTTTGAAAATTACTTTTGTTGTTGAAAATAAACGTACATATCATTGTTGGCATCTTCAAAAGAAGAAATTGTTATTCAAGCGAAAAAGAAATGATCGATGTAATCTATTTATAATCAATTTGATGAAGTATATTTTCGAATGCAATTCCGATTATTAAAACAATGCGTTTATAGTATATGATATAGTATGGCTAATGGCTCAAAATTTTTGCACGCAACTGTAGTTCATTGTTTATGGGTAATCTAACGTTTTAAGAAGACATAACAAACAAGGCTATCTTCTGACCTTGAAGTGACTCATTGAGTCAATGAAATACTCTATTACACACTGTCTAACAATGTGTAGGAACTCTGCGTCGTCCTCGTCCTTGGGTATACTCGTAAAGCGACGAACTTACAGAGCTTTTTGAGCTTAGATCAAAGCCGAAGGCTCAAAAGAGGAACAATATACTTTTAATTGGAAACAAGATTGGAGCTATGGAGCTTGATAGAGAAATGTCAATACGGTCCATCATGGAAGCATTTATGTTGAAATGATATTTAAATATGTTATTTTTCATGAGTTTTTACACAACAATACCACCTGTGATATTAAATATTTGATGATAAAATAAAACAAAACTATATTGGCATTAGAGAAATGGTTTTCGGGGGAATCTTTTTTTCTTTGTAATTAATATAATAAATGACTAAAAAACTACTTAACAACAGTTCACATGACTGTTTATATATGAAACTAAAAATCTGTTGTGGCCAGCATAAACATTTCTAATTATTTTTTAATTCATTCTAGAAATAAGTTTTCTCCCACTCTTCTAAATGTTCGAGATTCTTCAAATTTATTGACGATATTGGCGATATTTCTGATGGGTATATGCAATATATGTGTCTATAATTTTAAATAGGTATTTAATTAATAATAAAATAAGAAATATTAAATGTACTTCCCAGAAAAAGCCTTCAGTAATGTATCTGGATTTTTGACACTGACATTTTTCTGTCAATTACAAACATTTTCATTTGACAACTTGTTTTCAAAGAGTTGTTTGGGCTGTCAATTATTTTATATATTTATAATTCTCTATCTCTAAATCTATAGATGATATAATAAAAATGGTCAATGTACCGGATAGAGAATTTTATATTTTTTAATATTTGTAATAACATACATTTCTAAAAAATAATATATAAAAGATTTTTTTAAGAAGCTACTTCCGGTTGGCCAATTGTTACCAAAACCTTTTCAGCTCCTCCCATTAATGTCAGATTAACGAATACGTAGTTAAATTGGTCTTTGTCTTATAGAATGTGAGAAACCGTCCTTCCAACATCCATACACACACACACACGCACGCACACACACACACACACACACACACACAGAGAGAGAGAGAGAGAGAGAGAGAGATCATCGTAAAAATGTTAAAATCGGATTCTAGTGACCTTAAAACGTGCTTATTGACTAAAATCTGGATATACGATTTTTTAGCTTGAATCCTATACTCGTATATTTCTTAGCGAGAGGAAAAAAGCGACCATATACTTTAGTAATTCTCTTCCAAAGGTGGAGTGATTTTCGATGAAATTTTCACATTTATTAAAACAGTTATATATTTTTCTTGAATATACCCACTTAATGCTTTTTCTAGTAACCCTAAACTATTAAAAATTTAAAATACCTCTTTTTATAAATCTTTTATTTGGCAAAACAAGTATTTTATATTCCTGTTCTTCTGTTGTGACATGGAGTTCGGACATGAATCAAATTTTCAAACACAAAAACTTCGAAAATTGTCGAAAATACTGCTGAAATCATAGATCGAGGGCTATTTATCCTCCTTATATCATTTCTTTATTTAAATGTGTGCGTGGGTGTGAATGCACTGTTAAAAAAGTCATATGCGATGTGCGTATGCGAGATGTGTCTGAATGTGCTCTATTACGGTCGAGGTCATTTTTCGCAATGCTAGTTTATTTTTATCAGAGAGCATTAAACTTTTATCTTCTAATGTTTTTCTACGAATTCATCTCAGTAAACAAACGTTTTGTTTTAATAATTCTTTTATTTTTTATCTTTATTATATTTTGCAAAGATTATTTGTACATATACAGGGTGTTCTTCATTTTGTCTATTGCAGTAAATAAACTATAAAAATCTGTTGTGGCTAGCACAAGACCTCTCCCCATTTCCATATTAGGCTATATAAGTATTGTATTGCACTTCGCTTTCGAACCGTCGTTTTATAACAAAATATTACAGAACTTTACCCAAATATTGTTTTTTATTGTATTTAACATGTCTTCTGTACACATATAATTCGAATCATATCTATTTTTCATTGTATGAGGAAGTTTCTAAATATCACAGATTCTTCCAATTCGTTAACCAGATTGGCGGTATTTCTGATGGATATATGCATTTTACCACAATTTTACCTATAATTTCAAATATTTAATTAATAACACAATAAGAAAGATTAAATATACTTCCCAGAAAAAGCTATCAGAATGTCACTAAAACTGTTGATTTTTGACACTGACATGTCATTTACAAACTATGTTATAAACATTGCAATTTGTCAACTGGTTTCCTTAGTGCCTTAGCCTCTGCGATTAGATTATTCTATATATTATAATGTCTTTATCTCTAAATCTGTACAAGATATAATAAAAATTTTAAGTGTATTAGATGGAGAATTTTATGTTCTTCAATATTAAATAAAAAAAAACTCCCAAAAATTATATTTAGTAGAATTTTTCTAAGAAACTACTACTTCCGGTTGTTCAGTTGTTACCAAAACCTTTTCAGCTCTTCCCAGGAATGTCAGATTGAGGAATCCATAGTTAAACAGTTCTTAAGTCTTATAGTTTTTGTGGAATCGTGTCTACAACATCCAGACATACACACATACACACATCCACACACACACACACAGACATCATTTTAAAAATGTTATAATCGGATTCTAGGGACCTTAAATCATGCTTATTCACTAAAATCTGGGTATGCGAATTTTAGCATATGGCTCCAAAAATACAATCAAATTTTATATGAGACATTTTTTTCAATATCAAGTTAAGAAGTTATTTGAAAATTAAATATTGGTCAAGGTCCTCTCAAACAAAACAAAAATTCTCAATTAATCGAAGTCGTAACTCTTACAATTTTCGAGATACTCGAGGCAAACCCCGTAAAAACTCATTTTTACCTCCCGCTAGGGAGGTATAGGGATCGTGCTAAAAATCGGATATAGAGATTTTAGTGAATAAGCACGTTTTGATGTCCCCAGAATCCGATTTTAACATTTTTACAATGATGTGGTATGTAGGTGTGTGTGTCAGTGTGTGTGTGTGTGTCTTCAATGGGGTATTCCACCATAACAAAAAAAAAAATAAAAAATTCAATTTAACATAAAGTATGGCTCAATAAATAATAGTTAAAGTAATGAAAACATTTTTTAAACTTTACGAGATATTTCACATTTACTAAAAGGGAAAATTGACGTCATACAATTGTTATCTTTCTCTCGCAGCGTACTCAGAGCAGTGTGTGTGAGAGAGACAAGAATAGAGGAAATGTGACGTTATACTGATTTCTCGAAAATAAAATACTGTTAAACTAGGAACAATTCAAATTTTTTAATACTATGAATTGCTTCAAAACTGTATAAAGTTTTATTTAAAATAATAAAAAAAATTGAGTGGAATACACCATTCTACAATAATAGCATTTAGTAAATAACTCTAAATAACTTTAAATATGAATATATAATATAATTTTTTTTTTATGGGATCCCGTGGCCGCGTGCCTGAGTGTCTGGTCGCGAACCTGGGGGAACCGGGTTCGATCCCGACAGACGCCAAATATTTCCAATTTTAAATGGCACAAAAGTGACCCCTGTGGTGCACTCTCCACACCAGCTATGAGTGCCCGTGAGGTGACGCCTGGTAAGCGCCCACACGGTAAAATATATCGTCATCATTACCGATGTCTACATATGTTGTAGATACTGGCACACCCAGAAATGGGTAATATGCCGTGATGATATATTTATATTTATTTTATTTATTTACAATAATTTCAATTTCTAATAGTTGCAACATTGACAGTTAAACATAACTTATAAAAATGAAGTGTCTTGATACATAAATAACTTTTTCTTCAAAATGAACATAAAATTAACTTCAAGTGATACCAAAATACCAAAATTCTTCTTCAACCATTACAAAATAGCAATCATTTATTTTCAAAATATGTATTATTAGTGTGCATGGATAGGAATGTGTTGCGAAGGATGATTGTTGCGTAACTATTATTGTGGTCCGGATGCGGTTATTCGCTACCGAAAATCGGTCACAATAATATAGAAATAGAAATAGAATAATGTTTTTAAAGAGTTAAGTAATTCAGTGGAGCTCTTACTTTCATCCCTTTTCTTATTATTTTCGGGTTTTTGCTAACCCACTACGTGGGAAACGCGTGATTTTATGTATGTATGTATGTATGTATTAATAAAATTCCATACAATATAACACACCAAGCTATGAAAACAAATTTATTACCTTAAAATAAATGAAAATTATTTATCTACTTTTAGTCTTGTTTTGTTATTTAATGTGATAGTGACAATCAATTATTTGTTATAATAATTATATCAACGACATTCTGTTAGAGCACTCCAACTTTATGGCGAGAGGTAGCCTTATTTTTCTTTTGTTTTAAGGAAAAAAAAAGTTTCCATTGCTTGCTGTTTTATTTTTTATAGAATTTAATTAAATCATTTTGAAAATAAATAGTCGTCATTTTGCAATGGCTGAAATAAAACTATGGTATTTTGGTATCGTTGTGATTTAAAGTTGCACCCATTTCCGCTAAAACCGGAAGTAATACAAAATTCTTACTTCGATCATCTTATGAGCCACTTTGTCTAGTTTAACTTGGCTCATTAAAATTTTTTAATGATTCAATTTTGTTGCATATTGGAAAACGATTAGGAAATTTAAACACAATTAAATACAACAATTTAATTATGTCGCTTTAATTTGCTGAAAATTCTGACATTAGACTTGCAAACAAATTAAATTATTTACATTAAATTTTACTAATTTGAATAAATTAATAATAATGTGTAAATTGGTGAACTATAAAATTAAATACCTAATAAATTTTCCAATATAATAAGTAATTTTAATTTATAAACAACTACATTTATATTTCAAGTTTTAACACTTCGTACGCGTGGCGCTCAATTTAACAGACGCGACCGATTTTATAGCGTACTGTGAATTTTCTTGAAGGATGTATTTTGAGAGTTAAATTCTTATTTACTTAATTTTTCTGTAAACTGTTGGTTTTACTATAAAAACCTTTTACTTTTTATGTTAATACCTTGAAAAGTTTAAACTTTTTATGCATATACTATGAAAACTTTTTACTTTTTATGTTAATACCTTGAAAAGTTTAAACTTTTTATGCATATACCATAAAATCCTTTCACTTTTTATGTTAATACCTTGAAAAGTTTAAACTTTTTATGCATATACCATGAAATCCTTTCACTTTTTATGTTAATACCTTGAAAAGTTTAAACTTTTTATGCATATACTATGAAAACTTTTTACTTTTTATGTTAATACCTTGAAAAGTTTAAACTTTTTATGCATATACCATGAAATCCTTTCACTTTTTATGTTTATACCTTGAAAAGTTTAAACTTTTTATGCATATACCATGAAATCCTTTCACTTTTTATGTTAATACCTTGAAAAGTTTAAACTTTTTATGCATATACTATGAAAACTTTTTACTTTTTATGTTAATACCTTGAAAAGTTTAAACTTTTTATGCATATACTATGAAAACTTTTTACATTTTATGTTAATACCTTGAAAAGTTTAAACTTTTTATGTATATACCATGAAATCCTTTCACTTTTTTGTTAATACCTTGAAAAGTTTAAACTTTTTATGCATATACTATGAAAACTTGTTACTTTTTATGTTAATACCTTGAAATGTTTAAACTTTTTATGTATATACCATGAAATCCTTTCACTTTTTATGTTAATACCTTGAAAAGTTTAAACTTTTTATTCATATACTATGAAATTTTTATGTTAATACCTTGAAAAGTTTAAAGTTTTTATGCATAAACCATGAAATCCTTTCACTTTTTATGTTAATACTTTGAAAAGTTTAAACTTTTTATGCATTTCCTATGAAAACTTGTTACTTTTTATGTTAATAACTTGAAAAGTTTAAACTTTTTATGCATATACCATGAAATCCTTTCACTTTTTATGTTAATACCTTGAAAAGTTTAAACTTTTTATGCATATACCATGAAATCCTTTCACTTTTTATGTTAATACCTTGAAAAGTTTAAACTTTTTATGCATATACTATGAAAACTTTTTACTTTTTATGTTAATACCTTGAAAAGTTTAATCTTTTTATGCCTATACCATGAAATCCTTTCACTTTTTATGTTAATACCTTGAAAAGTTTAAACTTTTTATGCATATACCATGAATTCCTTTCACTTTTTATATTAATACCTTGAAAAGTTTAAACTTTTTATGCATATACTATGAAAACTTTTTTCTTTTTATGTTAATACCTTGAAAAGTTTGAACTTTTTATGTATATACCATGAAAATCTTTTACTTTTTATGTTAATACCTTGAAAAGTTTAAACTTTTTATGCATATACTATGAAGTCCTTTCACTTTTTATGTTAATACCTTGAAAAGTTTAAACTTTTTATGCATATACCATTAAATCCTTTCACTTTTTATGTTAATACCTTGAAAAGTTTAAACTTTTTATGCATATACCATGAAATCCTTTCACTTTTTATGTTAATACCTTGAAAAGTTTAAACTTTTTATGTACGAGGCGTGTTCAAAAAATATCGCGAATTTTGTTTTTTCAGAAATTATTTATTTATTCATGAATATCTATTTTGTCCCCTTCAAAGTAATCCCCATGAGATATTATACACTTGTGCCAACGGTTTTTCCAATCTTCAAAGCACTTCAAAAAATCATTTTTTTTATCTTGTTCATCTCCTCCTTCGATGCCGTCTTTATCTCGTCAAGCGTAGCGTAACGTCGTCCTCTCATGGGCCTCTTCAGTTTAGGGAACAAGAAAAAGTCACAGGGGGCCAGATCTGGGGAATACGGTGGCTGCGGCATCATTAGTGTGTTGTTTTTGGCTAAAAAGTCGCGCACAAGCAACGATGTGTGAGCAGGGGCGTTATCGTGGTGCAAAAGCCAATTTTTGTTCTTCCACAAATCCGGGCGTTTCTGGCGGATTGCTTCTCGCAAATTGCGCATAACTTGCAGGTAATATTCCTTATTGACCGTTCTACCCTGTGGCAAGAACTCATGATGCACCACGCCCCTGTAATCGAAGAAAACTGTCAGCAAAACTTTCACATTCGACCGAACTTGGCGCGCTTTTTTCGGTCTTGGTTCGTGCGGCAGCTTCCATTGAGATGATTGAACTTTGGTTTCCACGTCATAACCATAAACCCACGATTCGTCACCAGTTATGACCCTCTGGAGCAAATTTGGTTCGTCGCGGACAGAGTCCAACATCTCATTAGCAATGTTCATGCGATGCTGTTTTTGGTCGCAATTGAGCAATTTTGGTACAAATTTCGCGGCGACCCGTCTCATGCCCAAATCAATGATAAAAATCGAATGGCACGAGCCAATCGATATGTTTAGGTCCTCAGCAATTTGTCTAACGGTGATTCGACGATTGGCCAATATCATTTTCTCCACTTCATTAATTTTTTCGTCTGTTGTTGAAGTGCTCGGGCGTCCGGCACGCTTTTCGTCGTTCACATCTTCTCGGCCTTCTGAGAACATTTTGTACCACCGATAAACGTTGCTTTGGTCCAAGGTAGCTTCTCCGTATGCCACAGTCAACATTCGGAATGCATCCGCGCACTTAATTTCGTTTTTCACACAAAATTTGATACAGGTTCTTTGTTCCATTTTTTTGAATAGGTAAAAATCGAAGACGATCCAAAACACGTGCAAGCAAAGCAGCTGTCAACAATTAAGTGAACATTCAAAATGGCCGAGCTTGTCGACATAAGTGAGAGACATGAGTACCAACATAAAGCCACAAAAAGATCGAAATTCGAATATACGTAACCCGCGAAAATTCAAAATTCGCGATAGTTTTTGAACACACCTCGTATATACCATGAAAATCTTTTACTTTTTATGTTAATACCTTGAAAAGTTTAAACTTTTTATGCATATACCATGAAATCCTTTCACTTTTTATGTTAATACCTTGAAAAGTTTAAACTTTTTATGCACATACCATGAAATCCTTTCACTTTTTATGTTAATACCTTGAAAAGTTTAAACTTTTTATGCATTTACTATAAAAACTTTTTACTTTTTATGTTAATACCTTGAAAAGTTTAAACTTTTTATGTATATACCATGAAAATCTTTTACCTTTTATATTAATACCTTGAAAAGTTTAAACTTTTTATGCATATACCATAAAATCCTTTCACTTTTTATGTTAATACCTTGAAAAGTTTAAACTTTTTATGCATATACCATGAAATCCTTTCACTTTTTATGTTAATACCTTGAAAAGTTTAAACTTTTTATGCATATACTATGAAAACTTTTTACTTTTTATGTTAATACCTTGAAAAGTTTAAACTTTTTATGCATATACCATGAAATCCTTTCACTTTTTATGTTAATACCTTGAAAAGTTTAAACTTTTTATGCATATACTATGAAAACTTTTTACTTTTTATGTTAATACCTTGAAAAGTTTAAACTTTTTATGCATATACCATGAAATCCTTTCACTTTTTATGTTAATACCTTGAAAAGTTTAAACTTTTCATGCATATACTATGAAAACTTTTTACTTTTTATGTTAATACCTTGAAAAGTTTGAACTTTTTATGTATATACCATGAAAATCTGTTACTTTTTATGTTAATACCTTGAAAAGTTTAAACTTTTTATGCATATACCATGAAATCCTTTCACTTTTTTTGTTAATACCTTGTAAAGTTTAAACTTTTTATGCATATACCATGATATCCTTTCACTTTTTATGTTAATACCTTGAAAAGTTTAAACTTTTTATGCATATACTATGAAAACTTTTTACTTTTTATGTTAATACCTTGAAAAGTTTAAACTTTTTATGGATATACCATAAAAATCTTTTACTTTTTATGTTAATACATTGAAAAGTTTAAACTTTTTATGCATATACCATGAAATCCTTTCACTTTTTATGTTAATACCTTGAAAAGTTTAAACTTTTTATGCATATACTATTAAAACTTTTTACTTTTTATGTTAATACCTTGAAAAGTTTAAACTTTTTATGTATATACCATGAAAACCTTTTACTTTTTATGTTAATACCTTGAAAAGTTTAAACTTTTTACGTATATTCCATGAAAACCTTTTACTTTTTATGTTAATACCTTGAAAAGTTTAAACTTTTTATGCATATACCATGAAATCCTTTCACTTTTTTTGTTAATACCTTGAAAAGTTTAAACTTTTTATGCATATACCATGATATCCTTTCACTTTTTATGTTAATACCTTGAAAAGTTTAAACTTTTTATGCATATACTATGAAAACTTTTTACTTTTTATGTTAATACCTTGAAAAGTTTAAACTTTTTATGTATATACCATGAAAATCGTTTACTTTTTATGTTAATACCTTGAAAAGTTTAAACTTTTTATGCATATACCATGAAATCCTTTCAATTTTATGTTAATACCTTGAAAAGTTTAAACTTTTTATGCATATACCATGAAATCCTTTCACTTTTTATGTTAATACTTTAAAAAGTTTAAACTTTTTATGCATATACTATGAAAACTTTTTACTTTTTATGTTAATACCTTGAAAAGTTTAAACTTTTTATGCATATACCTTGAAATCCTTTGACTTTTTATGTTAATACCTTAAAAAGTTTAAACTTTTTATGCATATACTATGAAAACTTTTTACTTTTTATGTTAATACCTTGAAAAGTTTAAACTTTTTATGCATATACCATGAAATCCTTTCACTTTTTATGTTAATACCTTGAAAAGTTTAAACTTTCTATGCATATACCATGAAATCCTTTCACTTTTTATGTTAATACCTTGAAAAGTTTAAACTTTTTATGCATATACTATGAAAACTTTTTACTTTTTATGTTAATACCTTGAAAAGTTTAAACTTTTTATGCATATACCATGAAATCCTTTCACTTTTTATGTTAATACCTTGAAAAGTTTAAACTTTTTATGCATATACTATGAAAACTTTTTACTTTTTATGTTAATACCTTGAAAAGTTTAAACTTTTTATGCATATACCATGAAATCCTTTCACTTTTTATGTTAATACCTTGAAAAGTTTAAACTTTTTATGCATATACTATGAAAACTTTTTAATTTTATGTTAATACCTTGAAAAGTTTGAACTTTTTATGCATATACTATGAAAACTTTTTACTTTTTATGTTAATACCTTGAAAAGTTTAAACTTTTTATGTATATACCATGAAAATCTTTTACTTTTTATGTTAATACCTTGAAAAGTTTAAACTTTTTATGCATATACCATGAAATCCTTTCACTTTTTATGTTAATACCTCGAAAAGTTTAAACTTTTTATGCATATACCATGAAATCCTTTCACATTTTATGTTAATACCTTGAAAAGTTTAAACTTTTTATGCATATACTATGAAAACTTTTTACTTTTTATGTTAATACCTTGAAAAGTTTAAACTTTTTATGTATATACCATGAAAATCTTTTACTTTTTATGTTAATACCTTGAAAAGTTTAAACTTTTTATGCATATACCATGAAATCCTTTCACTTTTTATATTAATACCTTGAAAAGTTTAAACTTTTCATGCATATACTATGAAAACTTTTTACTTTTTATTTTAATACCTTGAAAAGTTTGAACTTTTTATGCATATACTATAAAAACTTCTTACTTTTTATGTTAACACCTTGAAAAGTTTAAACTTTTTATGTATGTACCATGAAAATCTTTTACTTTTTATGTTAATACCTTGAAAAGTTTAAACTTTTTATGCATATACCATGAAATCCTTTCACTTCTTATGTTAATACCTTGAAAAGTTTAAACTTTTTATGCATATACTATGAAAACTTTTTAATTTTATGTTAATACCTTGAAAATTTTGAACTTTTTATGTATATACCATGAAAATCTGTTACTTTTTATGTTAATACCTTGAAAAGTTTAAACTTTTTATGCATATACCATGAAATCCTTTCACTTTTTTTGTTAATACCTTGTAAAGTCTAAACTTTTTATGCATATACCATGATATCCTTTCACTTTTTATGTTAATACCTTGAAAAGTTTAAACTTTTTATGCATATACTATGAAAACTTTTTACTTTTTATGTTAATACCTTGAAAAGTTTAAACTTTTTATGGATATACCATAAAAATCTTTTACTTTTTATGTTAATACATTGAAAAGTTTAAACTTTTTATGCATATACCATGAAATCCTTTCACTTTTTATGTTAATACCTTGAAAAGTTTAAACTTTTTATGCATATACTATGAAAACTTTTTACTTTTTATGTTAATACCTTGAAAAGTTTAAACTTTTTATGTATATACCATGAAAATCTTTTACTTTTTATGTTAATACCTTGAAAAGTTTAAACTTTTTATGCATATACCATGAAATCCTTTCAATTTTATGTTAATACCTTGAAAAGTTTAAACTTTTTATGCATATACCATGAAATCCTTTCACTTTTTATGTTAATACCTTAAAAAGTTTAAACTTTTTATGCATATACTATGAAAACTTTTTACTTTTTATGTTAATACCTTGAAAAGTTTAAACTTTTTATGCATATACCATGAAATCCTTTCACTTTTTATGTTAATACCTTGAAAAGTTTAAACTTTTCATGCATATACTATGAAAACTTTTTACTTTTTATTTTAATACCTTGAAAAGTTTGAACTTTTTATGCATATACTATAAAAACTTCTTACTTTTTATGTTAACACCTTGAAAAGTTTAAACTTTTTATGTATGTACCATGAAAATCTTTTACTTTTTATGTTAATACCTTGAAAAGTTTAAACTTTTTATGCATATACCATGAAATCCTTTCACTTCTTATGTTAATACCTTGAAAAGTTTAAACTTTTTATGCATATACTATGAAAACTTTTTAATTTTATGTTAATACCTTGAAAATTTTGAACTTTTTATGTATATACCATGAAAATCTGTTACTTTTTATGTTAATACCTTGAAAAGTTTAAACTTTTTATGCATATACCATGAAATCCTTTCACTTTTTTTGTTAATACCTTGTAAAGTCTAAACTTTTTATGCATATACCATGATATCCTTTCACTTTTTATGTTAATACCTTGAAAAGTTTAAACTTTTTATGCATATACTATGAAAACTTTTTACTTTTTATGTTAATACCTTGAAAAGTTTAAACTTTTTATGGATATACCATAAAAATCTTTTACTTTTTATGTTAATACATTGAAAAGTTTAAACTTTTTATGCATATACCATGAAATCCTTTCACTTTTTATGTTAATACCTTGAAAAGTTTAAACTTTTTATGCATATACTATGAAAACTTTTTACTTTTTATGTTAATACCTTGAAAAGTTTAAACTTTTTATGTATATACCATGAAAATCTTTTACTTTTTATGTTAATACCTTGAAAAGTTTAAACTTTTTATGCATATACCATGAAATCCTTTCAATTTTATGTTAATACCTTGAAAAGTTTAAACTTTTTATGCATATACCATGAAATCCTTTCACTTTTTATGTTAATACCTTAAAAAGTTTAAACTTTTTATGCATATACTATGAAAACTTTTTACTTTTTATGTTAATACCTTGAAAAGTTTAAACTTTTTATGCATATACCATAAAATCCTTTCACTTTTTATGTTAATACCTTAAAAACTTTAAACTTTTTATGCATATACTATGAAAACTTTTTACTTTTTATGTTAATACCTTGAAAAGTTTAAACTTTTTATGCATATACCATGAAATCCTTTCACTTTTTATGTTAATACCTTGAAAAGTTTAAACTTTTTATGCATATACCATGAAATCCTTTCACTTTTTATGTTAATACCTTGAAAAGTTTAAACTTTTTATGCATATACTATGAAAACTTTTTACTTTTTATGTTAATACCTTGAAAAGTTTAAACTTTTTATGCATATACCATGAAATCCTTTCACTTTTTATGTTAATACCTTGAAAAGTTTAAACTTTTTATGCATATACTATGAAAACTTTTTACTTTTTATGTTAATACCTTGAAAAGTTTAAACTTTTTATGCATATACCATGAAATCCTTTCACTTTTTATGTTAATACCTTGAAAAGTTTAAACTTTTTATGCATATACTATGAAAACTTTTTAATTTTATGTTAATACCTTGAAAAGTTTGAACTTTTTATGCATATACTATGAAAACTTTTTACTTTTTATGTTAATACCTTGAAAAGTTTAAACTTTTTATGTATATACCATGAAAATCTTTTACTTTTTATGTTAATACCTTGAAAAGTTTAAACTTTTTATGCATATACCATGAAATCCTTTCACTTTTTATGTTAATACCTCGAAAAGTTTAAACTTTTTATGCATATACCATGAAATCCTTTCACATTTTATGTTAATACCTTGAAAAGTTTAAACTTTTTATGCATATACTATGAAAACTTTTTACTTTTTATGTTAATACCTTGAAAAGTTTAAACTTTTTATGTATATACCGTGAAAATCTTTTACTTTTTATGTTAATACCTTGAAAAGTTTAAACTTTTTATGCATATACCATGAAATCCTTTCACTTTTTATGTTAATACCTTGAAAAGTTTAAACTTTTCATGCATAAACTATGAAAACTTTTTACTTTTTATTTTAATACCTTGAAAAGTTTGAACTTTTTATGCATATACTATGAAAACTTCTTACTTTTTATGTTAACACCTTGAAAAGTTTAAACTTTTTATGTATGTACCATGAAAATCTTTTACTTTTTATGTTAATACCTTGAAAAGTTTAAACTTTTTATGCATATACCATGAAATCCTTTCACTTTTTTGTTAATACCTTGAAAAGTTTAAACTTTTTATGCATATACCATGATATCCTTTCACTTTTTATGTTAATACCTTGAAAAGTTTAAACTTTTTATGCATATACTATGAAAACTTTTTACTTTTTATGTTAATACCTTGAAAAGTTTAAACTTTTTATGTATATACCATGAAAATCTTTTACTTTTTATGTTAATACCTTGAAAAGTTTAAACTTTTTATGCATATACCATGATATCCTTTCACTTTTTATGTTAATACCTTGAAAAGTTTAAACTTTTTATGCATATACTATGAAAACTTTTTACTTTTTATGTTAATACCTTGAAAAGTTTAAACTTTTTATGCATATACTATGAAAACTTTTTACTTTTTATGTTAATACCTTGAAAAGTTTAAACTTTTTATGCATATACTATGAAAACTTTTTACTTTTTATGTTAATACCTTGAAAAGTTTAAACTTTTTATGCATATACCATAAAATCCTTTCACTTTTTATGTTAATACCTTGAAAAGTTTAAACTTTTCATGCATATACTATGAAAACTTTTTACTTTTTATGTTAATACCTTGAAAAGTTTGAACTTTTTATGCATATACTATGAAAACTTCTTACTTTTTATGTTAACACCTTGAAAAGTTTAAACTTTTTATGTATGTACCATGAAAATCTTTTACTTTTTATGTTAATACCTTGAAAAGTTTAAACTTTTTATGCATATACCATGAAATCCTTTCACTTCTTATGTTAATACCTTGAAAAGTTTAAACTTTTTATGCATATACCATGATATCCTTTCACTTTTTATGTTAATACCTTGAAAAGTTTAAACTTTTTATGCATATACTATGAAAACTTTTTACTTTTTATGTTAATACCTTGAAAAGTTTAAACTTTTTATGCATATACTATGAAAACTTTTTACTTTTTATGTTAATACCTTGAAAAGTTTAAACTTTTTATGCATATACCATGAAATCCTTTCACTTTTTATGTTAATAACTTGAAAAGTTTAAACTTTTTATGCATATACTATGAAAACTTTTTACTTTTTATGTTAATACCTTGAAAAGTTTAAACTTTTTATGCATATACCATGAAATCCTTTCACTTTTTATGTTAATACCTTGAAAAGTTTAAACTTTTTATGCATATACCATGAATTCCTTTCACTTTTTATATTAATACCTTGAAAAGTTTAAACTTTTTATGCATATACTATGAAAACTTTTTACTTTTTATGTTAATACCTTGAAAAGTTTGAACTTTTTATGTATAAACCATGAAAATCTTTTACTTTTTATGTTAATACCTTGAAAAGTTTAAACTTTTTATGCATATACTATGAAATCCTTTCACTTTTTATGTTAATACCTTGAAAAGTTTAAACTTTTTATGCATATACCATTAAATCCTTTCACTTTTTATGTTAATACCTTGAAAAGTTTAAACTTTTTATGCATATACTATGAAAACTTTTTACTTTTTATGTTAATACCTTGAAAAGTTTAAACTTTTTATGCATATACCATAAAATCCTTTCACTTTTTATGTTAATACCTTGAAAAGTTTAAACTTTTCATGCATATACTATGAAAACTTTTTACTTTTTATGTTAATACCTTGAAAAGTTTGAACTTTTTATGCATATACTATGAAAACTTCTTACTTTTTATGTTAACACCTTGAAAAGTTTAAACTTTTTATGTATGTACCATGAAAATCTTTTACTTTTTATGTTAATACCTTGAAAAGTTTAAACTTTTTATGCATATACCATGAAATCCTTTCACTTCTTATGTTAATACCTTGAAAAGTTTAAACTTTTTATGCATATACCATGATATCCTTTCACTTTTTATGTTAATACCTTGAAAAGTTTAAACTTTTTATGCATATACTATGAAAACTTTTTACTTTTTATGTTAATACCTTGAAAAGTTTAAACTTTTTATGCATATACTATGAAAACTTTTTACTTTTTATGTTAATACCTTGAAAAGTTTAAACTTTTTATGCATATACCATGAAATCCTTTCACTTTTTATGTTAATAACTTGAAAAGTTTAAACTTTTTATGCATATACTATGAAAACTTTTTACTTTTTATGTTAATACCTTGAAAAGTTTAAACTTTTTATGCATATACCATGAAATCCTTTCACTTTATATTAATACCTTGAAAAGTTTAAACTTTTTATGCATATACCATGAAATCCTTTCACTTTTTATGTTAATACCTTGAAAAGTTTAAACTTTTTATGCATATACTATGAAAACTTTTTACTTTTTATGTTAATACCTTGAAAAGTTTAAACTTTTTATGCATATACCATGAAATCCTTTCACTTTTTATGTTAATACCTTGAAAAGTTTAAACTTTTTATGCATATACCATGAAATCCTTTCACTTTTTATGTTAATACCTTAAAAAGTTTAAACTTTTTATGCATATACTATGAAAACTTTTTACTTTTTATGTTAATACCTTGAAAAGTTTAAACTTTTTATGCATATACCATGAAATCCTTTCACTTTTTATGTTAATACCTTGAAAAGTTTAAACTTTTTATGCATATACTATGAAAACTTTTTAATTTTATGTTAATACCTTGAAAAGTTCGAACTTTTTATGCATATACTATGAAAACTTTTTACTTTTTATGTTAATAACTTGAAACGTTTAAACTTTTTATGTATATACCATGAAAATCTTTTACTTTTTATGTTAATACCTTGAAAAGTTTAAACTTTTTATGCATATACCATGAAATCCTTTCACTTTTTATGTTAATACCTCGAAAAGTTTAAACTTTTTATGCATATACCATGAAATCCTTTCAATTTTTCTGTTAATACTTTGAAAAGTTTAAACTTTTTATGCATATACCATGAAATCCTTTCACTTTTTATGTTAATACCTTGAAAAGTTTAAACTTTTTATGCATATACTATGAAAACTTTTTACTTTTTATGTCAATACCTTGAAAAGTTTAAACTTTTTATGCATATACCATGAAATCCTTTCTCTTTTTATGTTAATACCTTGAAAAGTTTAAACTTTCTATGCATATACTATGAAAACTTTTTACTTTTTATGGTAATACCTTGAAAAGTTTAAACTTTTTATGCATATACCATGAAATCTTTTTACTTTTTATGTTAATACCTTGAAAAGTTTAAACTTTTTATGCATATACCATGAAATCCTTTCACTTTTTATGTTAATACCTTGAAAAGTTTAAACTTTTTATGCATATACTATGAAAACTTTTTACTTTTTATGTTAATACCTTGAAAAGTTTAAACTTTTTATGCATATACCATGAAATACTTTCACTTTTTATGTTAATACCTTAAAAAGTTTAAACTTTTTATGCATATACTATGAAAACTTATTACTTTTTATGTTAATACCTTGAAAAGTTTAAACTTTTTATGCATATACCATGAAATCCTTTCACTTTTTATGTTAATACCTTAAAAAGTTTAAACTTTTTATGCATATACTATGAAAACTTTTTACTTTTTATGTTAATACCTTGAAAAGTTTAAACTTTTTATGCATATACCATGAAATCCTTTCACTTTTTATGTTAATACCTTGAAAAGTTTAAACTTTTTATGTATATACCATGAAAACTTTTTACTTTTTATGTTAATACCTTGAAAAGTTTAAACTTTTTCTGCATATACCATGAAATCCTTTCACTTTCTATGTTAATACCTTGAAAAGGTTAAACTTTTTATGCATATACCATGATATCCTTTCACTTTTTATGTTAATACCTTGAAAAGTTTAAACTTTTTATGCATATACTATGAAAACTTTTTACTTTTTATGTTAATACCTTGAAAAGGTTAAACTTTTTATGCATATACCATGAAATCCTTTCACTTTTTATGTTAATACCTTGAAAAGTTTAAACTTTTTATGCATATACCATGAAATCCTTTCACTTTTTATGTTAATACCTTGAAAAGTTTAAACTTTTTATGCATATACTATGAAAACTTTTTACTTTTTATGTTAATACCTTGAAAAGTTTAAACTTTTTATGCATATACCATGAAATCCTTTCACTTTTTATGTTAATACCTTGAAAAGTTTAAACTTTTTATGCATATACCATGAAATCCTTTCACTTTTTATGTTAATACCTTGAAAAGTTTAAACTTTTTATGCATATACTATGAAAACTTTTTACTTTTTATGTTAATACCTTGAAAAGTTTAAACTTTTTATGCATATACCATGAAATCCTTTCACTTTTTATGTTAATACCTTGAAAAGTTTAAACTTTTTATGCATATACCATGAAATCCTTTCACTTTTTATGTTAATACCTTAAAAAGTTTAAACTTTTTATGCATATACTATGAAAACTTTTTACTTTTTATGTTAATACCTTGAAAAGTTTAAACTTTTTATGCATATACCATGAAATCCTTTCACTTTTTATGTTAATACCTTGAAAAGTTTAAACTTTTCATGCATATACTATGAAAACTTTTTACTTTTTATGTTAATACCTTGAAAAGTTTGAACTTTTTATGCATATACTATGAAAACTTCTTACTTTTTATGTTAACACCTTGAAAAGTTTAAACTTTTTATGTATGTACCATGAAAATCTTTTACTTTTTATGTTAATACCTTGAAAAGTTTAAACTTTTTATGCATATACCATGAAATCCTTTCACTTCTTATGTTAATACCTTGAAAAGTTTAAACTTTTTATGCATATACCATGATATCCTTTCACTTTTTATGTTAATACCTTGAAAAGTTTAAACTTTTCATGCATATACTATGAAAACTTTTTACTTTTTATGTTAATACCTTGAAAAGTTTGAACTTTTTATGCATATACTATGAAAACTTCTTACTTTTTATGTTAACACCTTGAAAAGTTTAAACTTTTTATGTATGTACCATGAAAATCTTTTACTTTTTATGTTAATACCTTGAAAAGTTTAAACTTTTTATGCATATACCATGAAATCCTTTCACTTCTTATGTTAATACCTTGAAAAGTTTAAACTTTTTATGCATATACCATGATATCCTTTCACTTTTTATGTTAATACCTTGAAAAGTTTAAACTTTTTATGCATATACTATGAAAACTTTTTACTTTTTATGTTAATACCTTGAAAAGTTTAAACTTTTTATGCATATACTATGAAAACTTTTTACTTTTTATGTTAATACCTTGAAAAGTTTAAACTTTTTATGCATATACCATGAAATCCTTTCACTTTTTATGTTAATAACTTGAAAAGTTTAAACTTTTTATGCATATACTATGAAAACTTTTTACTTTTTATGTTAATACCTTGAAAAGTTTAAACTTTTTATGCATATACCATGAAATCCTTTCACTTTATATTAATACCTTGAAAAGTTTAAACTTTTTATGCATATACCATGAAATCCTTTCACTTTTTATGTTAATACCTTGAAAAGTTTAAACTTTTTATGCATATACTATGAAAACTTTTTACTTTTTATGTTAATACCTTGAAAAGTTTAAACTTTTTATGCATATACCATGAAATCCTTTCACTTTTTATGTTAATACCTTGAAAAGTTTAAACTTTTTATGCATATACCATGAAATCCTTTCACTTTTTATGTTAATACCTTAAAAAGTTTAAACTTTTTATGCATATACTATGAAAACTTTTTACTTTTTATGTTAATACCTTGAAAAGTTTAAACTTTTTATGCATATACCATGAAATCCTTTCACTTTTTATGTTAATACCTTGAAAAGTTTAAACTTTTTATGCATATACTATGAAAACTTTTTAATTTTATGTTAATACCTTGAAAAGTTCGAACTTTTTATGCATATACTATGAAAACTTTTTACTTTTTATGTTAATAACTTGAAACGTTTAAACTTTTTATGTATATACCATGAAAATCTTTTACTTTTTATGTTAATACCTTGAAAAGTTTAAACTTTTTATGCATATACCATGAAATCCTTTCACTTTTTATGTTAATACCTCGAAAAGTTTAAACTTTTTATGCATATACCATGAAATCCTTTCAATTTTTCTGTTAATACTTTGAAAAGTTTAAACTTTTTATGCATATACCATGAAATCCTTTCACTTTTTATGTTAATACCTTGAAAAGTTTAAACTTTTTATGCATATACTATGAAAACTTTTTACTTTTTATGTCAATACCTTGAAAAGTTTAAACTTTTTATGCATATACCATGAAATCCTTTCTCTTTTTATGTTAATACCTTGAAAAGTTTAAACTTTCTATGCATATACTATGAAAACTTTTTACTTTTTATGGTAATACCTTGAAAAGTTTAAACTTTTTATGCATATACCATGAAATCTTTTTACTTTTTATGTTAATACCTTGAAAAGTTTAAACTTTTTATGCATATACCATGAAATCCTTTCACTTTTTATGTTAATACCTTGAAAAGTTTAAACTTTTTATGCATATACTATGAAAACTTTTTACTTTTTATGTTAATACCTTGAAAAGTTTAAACTTTTTATGCATATACCATGAAATACTTTCACTTTTTATGTTAATACCTTAAAAAGTTTAAACTTTTTATGCATATACTATGAAAACTTATTACTTTTTATGTTAATACCTTGAAAAGTTTAAACTTTTTATGCATATACCATGAAATCCTTTCACTTTTTATGTTAATACCTTAAAAAGTTTAAACTTTTTATGCATATACTATGAAAACTTTTTACTTTTTATGTTAATACCTTGAAAAGTTTAAACTTTTTATGCATATACCATGAAATCCTTTCACTTTTTATGTTAATACCTTGAAAAGTTTAAACTTTTTATGTATATACCATGAAAACTTTTTACTTTTTATGTTAATACCTTGAAAAGTTTAAACTTTTTCTGCATATACCATGAAATCCTTTCACTTTCTATGTTAATACCTTGAAAAGGTTAAACTTTTTATGCATATACCATGATATCCTTTCACTTTTTATGTTAATACCTTGAAAAGTTTAAACTTTTTATGCATATACTATGAAAACTTTTTACTTTTTATGTTAATACCTTGAAAAGGTTAAACTTTTTATGCATATACCATGAAATCCTTTCACTTTTTATGTTAATACCTTGAAAAGTTTAAACTTTTTATGCATATACCATGAAATCCTTTCACTTTTTATGTTAATACCTTGAAAAGTTTAAACTTTTTATGCATATACTATGAAAACTTTTTACTTTTTATGTTAATACCTTGAAAAGTTTAAACTTTTTATGCATATACCATGAAATCCTTTCACTTTTTATGTTAATACCTTGAAAAGTTTAAACTTTTTATGCATATACCATGAAATCCTTTCACTTTTTATGTTAATACCTTGAAAAGTTTAAACTTTTTATGCATATACTATGAAAACTTTTTACTTTTTATGTTAATACCTTGAAAAGTTTAAACTTTTTATGCATATACCATGAAATCCTTTCACTTTTTATGTTAATACCTTGAAAAGTTTAAACTTTTTATGCATATACCATGAAATCCTTTCACTTTTTATGTTAATACCTTAAAAAGTTTAAACTTTTTATGCATATACTATGAAAACTTTTTACTTTTTATGTTAATACCTTGAAAAGTTTAAACTTTTTATGCATATACCATGAAATCCTTTCACTTTTTATGTTAATACCTTGAAAAGTTTAAACTTTTTATGCATATACTATGAAAACTTTTTAATTTTATGTTAATACCTTGAAAAGTTCGAACTTTTTATGCATATACTATGAAAACTTTTTACTTTTTATGTTAATAACTTGAAAAGTTTAAACTTTTTATGTATATACCATGAAAATCTTTTACTTTTTATGTTAATACCTTGAAAAGTTTAATCTTTTTATGCATATACCATGAAATCCTTTCAATTTTTCTGTTAATACTTTGAAAAGTTTAAACTTTTTATGCATATACCATGAAATCCTTTCACTTTTTATGTTAATACCTTGAAAAGTTTAAACTTTTTATGCATATACTATGAAAACTTTTTACTTTTTATGTCAATACCTTGAAAAGTTTAAACTTTTTATGCATATACCATGAAATCCTTTCACTTTTTATGTTAATACCTTGAAAAGTTTAAACTTTCTATGCATATACTATGAAAACTTTTTACTTTTTATGTTAATACCTTGAAAAGTTTAAACTTTTTATGCATATACCATGAAATCTTTTCACTTTTTATGTTTATACCTTGAAAAGTTTAAACTTTTTATGCATATACCATGAAATCCTTTCACTTTTTATGTTAATACCTTGAAAAGTTTAAACTTTTTATGCATATACTATGAAAACTTTTTACTTTTTATGTTAATACCTTGAAAAGTTTAAACTTTTTATGCATATACCATGAAATCCTTTCACTTTTTATGTTAATGCCTTGAAAAGTTTAAACTTTTTATGCATATACTATGAAAACTTATTACTTTTTATGTTAATACCTTGAAAAGTTTAAACTTTTTATGCATATACCGTGAAATCTTTTCACTTTTTATGTTAATACCTTAAAAAGTTTAAACTTTTTATGCATATACTATGAAAACTTTTTACTTTTTATGTTAATACCTTGAAAAGTTTAAACTTTTTATGCATATACCATGAAATCCTTTCACTTTTTATGTTAATACCTTGAAAAGTTTAAACTTTCTATGCATATACTATGAAAACTTTTTACTTTTTATGTTAATACCTTGAAAAGTTTAAACTTTTTATGCATATACTATGAAAACTTTTTACTTTTTATGTTAATACCTTGAAAAGGTTAAACTTTTTATGCATATACCATGAAATCCTTTCACTTTTTATGTTAATACCTTGAAAAGTTTAAACTTTTTATGCATATACCATGAATTCCTTTCACTTTTTATATTAATACCTTGAAAAGTTTAAACTTTTTATGCATATACTATGAAAACTTTTTACTTTTTATGTTACTACCTTGAAAAGTTTAAACTTTTTATGCATATACCATGAAATCCTTTCACTTTTTATGTTAATAACTTGAAAAGTTTAAACTTTTTATGCATATACTATGAAAACTTTTTACTTTTTATGTTAATACCTTGAAAAGTTTAAACTTTTTATGCATATACCATGAAATCCTTTCACTTTTTATGTTAATACCTTGAAAAGTTTAAACTTTTTATGCATATACCATGAAATCCTTTCACTTTTTATGTTAATACCTTGAAAAGTTTAAACTTTTTATGCATATACTATGAAAACTTTTTACTTTTTATGTTAATACCTTGAAAAGTTTAAACTTTTTATGCATATACCATGAAATCCTTTCACTTTTTATGTTAATACCTTGAAAAGTTTAAACTTTTTATGCATATACCATGAAATCCTTTCACTTTTTATGTTAATACCTTAAAAAGTTTAAACTTTTTATGCATATACTATGAAAACTTTTTACTTTTTATGTTAATACCTTGAAAAGTTTAAACTTTTTATGCATATACCATGAAATCCTTTCACTTTTTATGTTAATACCTTGAAAAGTTTAAACTTTTTATGCATATACTATGAAAACTTTTTAATTTTATGTTAATACCTTGAAAAGTTCGAACTTTTTATGCATATACTATGAAAACTTTTTACTTTTTATGTTAATAACTTGAAAAGTTTAAACTTTTTATGTATATACCATGAAAATCTTTTACTTTTTATGTTAATACCTTGAAAAGTTTAAACTTTTTATGCATATACCATGAAATTCTTTCACTTTTTATGTTAATACCTCGAAAAGTTTAAACTTTTTATGCATATACCATGAAATCCTTTCAATTTTTCTGTTAATACTTTGAAAAGTTTAAACTTTCTATGCATATACTATGAAAACTTTTTACTTTTTATGTTAATACCTTGAAAAGTTTAAACTTTTAATGCATATACCATGAAATCCTTTCACTTTTTATGTTAATACCTTGAAAAGTTTAAACTTTTTATGCATATACCATGAAATCCTTTCACTTTTTATGTTAATACCTTGAAAAGTTTAAACTTTTTATGCATATACTATGAAAACTTTTTAATTTTATGTTAATACCTTGAAAAGTTCGAACTTTTTATGCATATACTATGAAAACTTTTTACTTTTTATGTTAATAACTTGAAAAGTTTAAACTTTTTATGTATATACCATGAAAATCTTTTACTTTTTATGTTAATACCTTGAAAAGTTTAAACTTTTTATGCATATACCATGAAATCCTTTCACTTTTTATGTTAATACCTCGAAAAGTTTAAACTTTTTATGCATATACCATGAAATCCTTTCACTTTTTATGTTAATACCTTGAAAAGTTTAAACTTTTTATGCATATACTATGAAAACTTTTTACTTTTTATGTTAATACCTTGAAAAGTTTAAACTTTTTATGCATATACCATGAAATCCTTTCACTTTTTATGTTAATACCTCGAAAAGTTTAAACTTTTTATGCATATACCATGAAATCCTTTCACTTTTTATGTTAATACTTTAAAAAGTTTAAACTTTCTATGCATATACTATGAAAACTTTTTACTTTTTATGTTAATACCTTGAAAAGTTTAAACTTTTTATGCATATACCATGAAATCTTTTTACTTTTTATGTTAATACCTTGAAAAGTTTAAACTTTTTATGCATATACTATGAAAACTTATTACTTTTTATGTTAATACCTTGAAAAGTTTAAACTTTTTATGCATATACCATGAAATCCTTTCACTTTTTATGTTAATACCTTAAAAAGTTTAAACTTTTTATGCATATACTATGAAAACTTTTTACTTTTTATGTTAATACCTTGAAAAGTTTAAACTTTTTATGCATATACCATGAAATCCTTTCACTTTCTATGTTAATACCTTGAAAAGGTTAAACTTTTTATGCATATACCATGATATCCTTTTACTTTTTATGTTAATACCTTGAAAAGTTTAAACTTTTTATGCATATACTATGAAAACTTTTTACTTTTTATGTTAATACCTTGAAAAGGTTAAACTTTTTATGCATATACCATGAAATCCTTTCACTTTTTATGTTAATACCTTGAAAAGTTTAAACTTTTTATGCATATACCATGAAATCCTTTCACTTTTTATGTTAATACCTTGAAAAGTTTAAACTTTTTATGCATATACCATGAAATCCTTTCACTTTTTATATTAATACCTTGAAAAGTTTAAACTTTTTATGTATATACCATGAAAATCTTTTACTTTTTATGTTAATACCTTGAAAAGTTTAAACTTTTTATGCATATACCATGAAATCCTTTCACTTTTTATGTTAATACCTTGAAAAGTTTAAACTTTTTATGTATATAACATGAAAATCTTTTACTTTTTATATTAATACCTTGAAAAGTTTAAACTTTTTATGCATATACCATGAAATCCTTTCACTTTTTATGTTAATACCTTGAAAAGTTTAAACTTTTTATGCATATAGCATGAAATCCTTTCACTTTTTATGTTAATACCTTGAAAAGTTTAAACTTTTTATGCATATACTATGAAAACTTTTTACTTTTTATGTTAAAACCTTGAAAAGGTTAAACTTTTTATGCATATACCATGAAATCCTTTCACTTTTTATGTTAATACCTTGAAAAGTTTAAACTTTTTATGCATATACCATGAAATCCTTTCACTTTTTATGTTAATACCTTGAAAAGTTTAAACTTTTTATGCATATACTATGAAAACTTTTTAATTTTATGTTAATACCTTGAAAAGTTCGAACTTTTTATGCATATACTATGAAAACTTTATACTTTTTATGTTAATACCTTGAAAAGTTTAAACTTTTTATGTATATACCATGAAAATCTTTTACTTTTTATGTTAATACCTTGAAAAGTTTAAACTTTTTATGCAAATACCATGAAATCCTTTCACTTTTTATGTTAATACCTCGAAAAGTTTAAACTTTTTATGCATATACCATGAAATTCTTTCAATTTTTCTGTTAATACTTTGAAAAGTTTAAACTTTTTATGCATAAAGCATGAAATCCTTTCACTTTTTATGTTAATACCTTGAAAAGTTTAAACTTTTTATGCATATACTATGAAAACTTTTTACTTTTAATGTTAATACCTTGAAAAGTTTAAACTTTTTATGCATACACCATGAAATCCTTTCACTTTTTATGTTAATACCTTGAAAAGTTTAAACTTTCTATGCATATACTATGAAAACTTTTTACTTTTTATGTTAATACCTTGAAAAGTTTAAACTTTTTATGCATATACCATGAAATCTTTTCACTTTTTATGTTTATACCTTGAAAAGTTTAAACTTTTTATGCATATACCATGAAATCCTTTCACTGTTTATGTTAATACCTTGAAAAGTTTAAACTTTTTATGCATATACTATGAAAACTTTTTACTTTTTATGTTAATACCTTGAAAAGTTTAAACTTTTTATGCATATACCATGAAATCCTTTCACTTTTTATGTTAATGCCTTGAAAAGTTTAAACTTTTTATGCATATACTATGAAAACTTATTACTTTTTATGTTAATACCTTGAAAAGTTTAAACTTTTTATGCATATACCGTGAAATCTTTTCACTTTTTATGTTAATACCTTAAAAAGTTTAAACTTTTTATGCATATACTATGAAAACTTTTTACTTTTTATGTTAATACCTTGAAAAGTTTAAACTTTTTATGCATATACCATGAAATCCTTTCACTTTTTATGTTAATAACTTGAAAAGTTTAAACTTTCTATGCATATACTATGAAAACTTTTTACTTTTTATGTTAATACCTTGAAAAGTTTAAACTTTTTATGCATATACTATGAAAACTTTTTACTTTTTATGTTAATACCTTGAAAAGGTTAAACTTTTTATGCATATACCATGAAATCCTTTCACTTTTTATGTTAATACCTTGAAAAGTTTAAACTTTTTATGCATATACCATGAATTCCTTTCACTTTTTATATTATTACCTTGAAAAGTTTAAACTTTTTATGCATATACTATGAAAACTTTTTACTTTTTATGTTAATACCTTGAAAAGTTTGAACTTTTTATGTATATACCATGAAAATCTTTTACTTTTTATGTTAATACCTTGAAAAGTTTAAACTTTTTATGCATATACCATGAAATCCTTTCACTTTTTATGTTAATACCTTGAAAAGTTTAAACTTTTTATGCATATACTATGAAAACTTTTTTCTTTTTATGTTACTACCTTGAAAAGTTTAAACTTTTTATGCATATACCATGAAATCCTTTCACTTTTTATGTTAATAACTTGAAAAGTTTAAACTTTTTATGCATATACTATGAAAACTTTTTACTTTTTATGTTAATACCTTGAAAAGTTTAAACTTTTTATGCATATACCATGAAATCCTTTCACTTTTTATGTTAATACCTTGAAAAGTTTAAACTTTTTATGCATATACCATGAAATCCTTTCACTTTTTATGTTAATACCTTGAAAAGTTTAAACTTTTTATGCATATACTATGAAAACTTTTTACTTTTTATGTTAATACCTTGAAAAGTTTAAACTTTTTATGCATATACCATGAAATCCTTTCACTTTTTATGTTAATACCTTGAAAAGTTTAAACTTTTTATGCATATACCATGAAATCCTTTCACTTTTTATGTTAATACCTTAAAAAGTTTAAACTTTTTATGCATATACTATGAAAACTTTTTACTTTTTATGTTAATACCTTGAAAAGTTTAAACTTTTTATGCATATACCATGAAATCCTTTCACTTTTTATGTTAATACCTTGAAAAGTTTAAACTTTTTATGCATATACTATGAAAACTTTTTAATTTTATGTTAATACCTTGAAAAGTTCGAACTTTTTATGCATATACTATGAAAACTTTTTACTTTTTATGTTAATAACTTGAAAAGTTTAAACTTTTTATGTATATACCATGAAAATCTTTTACTTTTTATGTTAATACCTTGAAAAGTTTAAACTTTTTATGCATATACCATGAAATTCTTTCACTTTTTATGTTAATACCTCGAAAAGTTTAAACTTTTTATGCATATACCATGAAATCCTTTCAATTTTTCTGTTAATACTTTGAAAAGTTTAAACTTTCTATGCATATATTATGAAAACTTTTTACTTTTTATGTTAATACCTTGAAAAGTTTAAACTTTTAATGCATATACCATGAAATCCTTTCACTTTTTATGTTAATACCTTGAAAAGTTTAAACTTTTTATGCATATACCATGAAATCCTTTCACTTTTTATGTTAATACCTTGAAAAGTTTAAACTTTTTATGCATATACTATGAAAACTTTTTAATTTTATGTTAATACCTTGAAAAGTTCGAACTTTTTATGCATATACTATGAAAACTTTTTACTTTTTATGTTAATAACTTGAAAAGTTTAAACTTTTTATGTATATACCATGAAAATCTTTTACTTTTTATGTTAATACCTTGAAAAGTTTAAACTTTTTATGCATATACCATGAAATCCTTTCACTTTTTATGTTAATACCTCGAAAAGTTTAAACTTTTTATGCATATACCATGAAATCCTTTCACTTTTTATGTTAATACCTTGAAAAGTTTAAACTTTTTATGCATATACTATGAAAACTTTTTACTTTTTATGTTAATACCTTGAAAAGTTTAAACTTTTTATGCATATACCATGAAATCCTTTCACTTTTTATGTTAATACCTGGAAAAGTTTAAACTTTTTATGCATATACCATGAAATCCTTTCACTTTTTATGTTAATACCTTAAAAAGTTTAAACTTTCTATGCATATACTATGAAAACTTTTTACTTTTTATGTTAATACCTTGAAAAGTTTAAACTTTTTATGCATATACCATGAAATCTTTTTACTTTTTATGTTAATACCTTGAAAAGTTTAAACTTTTTATGCATATACCATGAAATCCTTTCACTTTTTATGTTAATACCTTGAAAAGTTTAAACTTTTTATGCATATACTATGAAAACTTTTTATTTTTTATGTTAATACCTTGAAAAGTTTAAACTTTTTATGCATATACCATGAAATACTTTCACTTTTTATGTTAATACCTTAAAAAGTTTAAACTTTTTATGCATATACTATGAAAACTTATTACTTTTTATGTTAATACCTTGAAAAGTTTAAACTTTTTATGCATATACCATGAAATCCTTTCACTTTTTATGTTAATACCTTAAAAAGTTTAAACTTTTTATGCATATACTATGAAAACTTTTTACTTTTTATGTTAATACCTTGAAAAGTTTAAACTTTTTATGCATATACCATGAAATCCTTTCACTTTTAATGTTAATACCTTGAAAAGTTTAAACTTTTTATGCATATACCATGAAATCCTTTCACTTTCTATGTTAATACCTTGAAAAGGTTAAACTTTTTATGCATATACCATGATATCCTTTTACTTTTTATGTTAATACCTTGAAAAGTTTAAACTTTTTATGCATATACTATGAAAACTTTTTACTTTTTATGTTAATACCTTGAAAAGGTTAAACTTTTTATGCATATACCATGAAATCCTTTCACTTTTTATGTTAATACCTTGAAAAGTTTAAACTTTTTATGCATATACCATGAAATCCTTTCACTTTTTATGTTAATACCTTGAAAAGTTTAAACTTTTTATGCATATACCATGAAATCCTTTCACTTTTTATATTAATACCTTGAAAAGTTTAAACTTTTTATGTATATACCATGAAAATCTTTTACTTTTTATGTTAATACCTTGAAAAGTTTAAACTTTTTATGCATATACCATGAAATCCTTTCACTTTTTATGTTAATACCTTGAAAAGTTTAAACTTTTTATGTATATAACATGAAAATCTTTTACTTTTTATATTAATACCTTGAAAAGTTTAAACTTTTTATGCATATACCATGAAATCCTTTCACTTTTTATGTTAATACCTTGAAAAGTTTAAACTTTTTATGCATATAGCATGAAATCCTTTCACTTTTTATGTTAATACCTTGAAAAGTTTAAACTTTTTATGCATATACTATGAAAACTTTTTACTTTTTATGTTAAAACCTTGAAAAGGTTAAACTTTTTATGCATATACCATGAAATCCTTTCACTTTTTATGTTAATACCTTGAAAAGTTTAAACTTTTTATGCATATACCATGAAATCCTTTCACTTTTTATGTTAATACCTTGAAAAGTTTAAACTTTTTATGCATATACTATGAAAACTTTTTAATTTTATGTTAATACCTTGAAAAGTTCGAACTTTTTATGCATATACTATGAAAACTTTATACTTTTTATGTTAATACCTTGAAAAGTTTAAACTTTTTATGTATATACCATGAAAATCTTTTACTTTTTATGTTAATACCTTGAAAAGTTTAAACTTTTTATGCAAATACCATGAAATCCTTTCACTTTTTATGTTAATACCTCGAAAAGTTTAAACTTTTTATGCATATACCATGAAATCCTTTCAATTTTTCTGTTAATACTTTGAAAAGTTTAAACTTTTTATGCATATAGCATGAAATCCTTTCACTTTTTATGTTAATACCTTGAAAAGTTTAAACTTTTTATGCATATACTATGAAAACTTTTTACTTTTAATGTTAATACCTTGAAAAGTTTAAACTTTTTATGCATACACCATGAAATCCTTTCACTTTTTATGTTAATACCTTGAAAAGTTTAAACTTTCTATGCATATACTATGAAAACTTTTTACTTTTTATGTTAATACCTTGAAAAGTTTAAACTTTTTATGCATATACCATGAAATCTTTTCACTTTTTATGTTTATACCTTGAAAAGTTTAAACTTTTTATGCATATACCATGAAATCCTTTCACTTTTTATGTTAATACCTTGAAAAGTTTAAACTTTTTATGCATATACTATGAAAACTTTTTACTTTTTATGTTAATACCTTGAAAAGTTTAAACTTTTTATGCATATACCATGAAATACTTTCACTTTTTATGTTAATACCTTAAAAAGTTTAAACTTTTTATGCATATACTATGAAAACTTATTACTTTTTATGTTAATACCTTGAAAAGTTTAAACTTTTTATGCATATACCATGAAATCCTTTCACTTTTTATGTTAATAACTTAAAAAGTTTAAACTTTTTATGCATATACTATGAAAACTTTTTACTTTTTATGTTAATACCTTGAAAAGTTTAAACTTTTTATGCATATACCATGAAATCCTTTCACTTTTTATGTTAATACCTTGAAAAGTTTAAACTTTTTATGTATATACCATGAAAACTTTTTACTTTTTATGTTAATACCTTGAAAAGTTTAAACTTTTTATGCATATACCATGAAATCCTTTCACTTTCTATGTTAATACCTTGAAAAGGTTAAACTTTTTATGCATATACCATGATATCCTTTTACTTTTTATGTTAATACCTTGAAAAGTTTAAACTTTTTATGCATATACTATGAAAACTTTTTACTTTTTATGTTAATACCTTGAAAAGGTTAAACTTTTTATGCATATACCATGAAATCCTTTCACTTTTTATGTTAATACCTTGAAAAGTTTAAACTTTTTATGCGTATACCATGAAATCCTTTCACTTTTTATGTTAATACCTTGAAAAGTTTAAACTTTTTATGCATATACCATGAAATCCTTTCACTTTTTATATTAATACCTTGAAAAGTTTAAACTTTTTATGTATATACCATGAAAATCTTTTACTTTTTATGTTAATACCTTGAAAAGTTTAAACTTTTTATGCATATACCATGAAATCCTTTCACTTTTTATGTTAATACCTTGAAAAGTTTAAACTTTTTATGTATATAACATGAAAATATTTTACTTTTTATATTAATACCTTGAAAAGTTTAAACTTTTTATGCATATACCATGAAAACCTTTCACTTTTTATGTTAATACCTTGAAAAGTTTAAACTTTTTATGCATATAGCATGAAATCCTTTCACTTTTTATGTTAATACCTTGAAAAGTTTAAACTTTTTATGCATATACTATGAAAACTTTTTACTTTTTATGTTAAAACCTTGAAAAGGTTAAACTTTTTATGCATATACCATGAAATCCTTTCACTTTTTATGTTAATACCTTGAAAAGTTTAAACTTTTTATGCATATACCATGAAATCCTTTCACTTTTTATGTTAATACCTTGAAAAGTTTAAACTTTTTATGCATATACTATGAAAACTTTTTAATTTTATGTTAATACCTTGAAAAGTTCGAACTTTTTATGCATATACTATGAAAACTTTATACTTTTTATGTTAATACCTTGAAAAGTTTAAACTTTTTATGTATATACCATGAAAATCTTTTACTTTTTATGTTAATACCTTGAAAAGTTTAAACTTTTTATGCAAATACCATGAAATCCTTTCACTTTTTATGTTAATACCTCGAAAAGTTTAAACTTTTTATGCATATACCATGAAATCCTTTCAATTTTTCTGTTAATACTTTGAAAAGTTTAAACTTTTTATGCATAAAGCATGAAATCCTTTCACTTTTTATGTTAATACCTTGAAAAGTTTAAACTTTTTATGCATATACTATGAAAACTTTTTACTTTTAATGTTAATACCTTGAAAAGTTTAAACTTTTTATGCATACACCATGAAATCCTTTCACTTTTTATGTTAATACCTTGAAAAGTTTAAACTTTCTATGCATATACTATGAAAACTTTTTACTTTTTATGTTAATTCCTTGAAAAGTTTAAACTTTTTATGCATATACCATGAAATCTTTTCACTTTTTATGTTTATACCTTGAAAAGTTTAAACTTTTTATGCATATACCATGAAATCCTTTCACTGTTTATGTTAATACCTTGAAAAGTTTAAACTTTTTATGCATATACTATGAAAACTTTTTACTTTTTATGTTAATACCTTGAAAAGTTTAAACTTTTTATGCATATACCATGAAATCCTTTCACTTTTTATGTTAATGCCTTGAAAAGTTTAAACTTTTTATGCATATACTATGAAAACTTATTACTTTTTATGTTAATACCTTGAAAAGTTTAAACTTTTTATGCATATACCGTGAAATCTTTTCACTTTTTATGTTAATACCTTAAAAAGTTTAAACTTTTAATGCATATACTATGAAAACTTTTTACTTTTTATGTTAATACCTTGAAAAGTTTAAACTTTTTATGCATATACCATGAAATCCTTTCACTTTTTATGTTAATACCTTGAAAAGTTTAAACTTTCTATGCATATACTATAAAAACTTTTTACTTTTTATGTTAATACCTTGAAAAGTTTAAACTTTTTATGCATATACTATGAAAACTTTTTACTTTTTATGTTAATACCTTGAAAAGTTTAAACTTTTTATGCATATACCATGAATTCCTTTCACTTTTTATATTAATACCTTGAAAAGTTTAAACTTTTTATGCATATACTATGAAAACTTTTTACTTTTTATGTTAATACCTTGAAAAGTTTGAACTTTTTATGTATATACCATGAAAATCTTTTACTTTTTATGTTAATACCTTGAAAAGTTTAAACTTTTTATGCATATACCATGAAATCCTTTCACTTTTTATGTTAATACCTTGAAAAGTTTAAACTTTTTATGCATATACTATGAAAACTTTTTTCTTTTTATGTTAATACCTTGAAAAGTTTAAACTTTTTATGCATATACCATGAAATCCTTTCACTTTTTATGTTAATAACTTGAAAAGTTTAAACTTTTTATGCATATACCATGAATTCCTTTCACTTTTTATATTAATACCTTGAAAAGTTTAAACTTTTTATGCATATACTATGAAAACTTTTTACTTTTTATGTTAATACCTTGAAAAGTTTGAACTTTTTATGCATATACCATGAAATCCTTTCACTTTTTATGTTAATACCTTGAAAAGTTTAAACTTTTTATGCATATACCATGAAATCCTTTCACTTTTTATGTTAATACCTTGAAAAGTTTAAACTTTTTATGCATATACTATGAAAACTTTTTACTTTTTATGTTAATACCTTGAAAAGTTTAAACTGTTTATGCATATACCATGAAATCCTTTCACTTTTTATGTTAATACCTTGAAAAGTTTAAACTTTTTATGCATATACCATGAAATCCTTTCACTTTTTATGTTAATACCTTAAAAAGTTTAAACTTTTTATGCATATACTATGAAAACTTTTTACTTTTTATGTTAATACCTTGAAAAGTTTAAACTTTTTATGCATATACCATGAAATCCTTTCACTTTTTATGTTAATACCTTGAAAAGTTTAAACTTTTTATGCATATACTATGAAAACTTTTTAATTTTATGTTAATACCTTGAAAAGTTCGAACTTTTTATGCATATACTATGAAAACTTTTTACTTTTTATGTTAATAACTTGAAAAGTTTAAACTTTTTATGTATATACCATGAAAATCTTTTACTTTTTATGTTAATACCTTGAAAAGTTTAAACTTTTTATGCATATACCATGAAATCCTTTCACTTTTTATGTTAATACCTCGAAAAGTTTAAACTTTTTATGCATATACCATGAAATCCTTTCAATTTTTCTGTTAATACTTTGAAAAGTTTAAACTTTTTATGCTTATACCATGAAATCCTTTCACTTTTTATGTTAATACCTTGAAAAGTTTAAACTTTTTATGCATATACTATGAAAACTTTTTACTTTTTATGTCAATACCTTGAAAAGTTTAAACTTTTTATGCATATACCATGAAATCCTTTCACTTTTTATGTTAATACCTTGAAAAGTTTAAACTTTCTATGCATATACTATGAAAACTTTTTACTTTTTATGTTAATACCTTGAAAAGTTTAAACTTTTTATGCATATACCATGAAATCTTTTTACTTTTTATGTTAATACCTTGAAAAGTTTAAACTTTTTATGCATATACCATGAAATCCTTTCACTTTTTATGTTAATA
This sequence comes from Ophonus ardosiacus, assembly GCA_943142095.1. Classification (NCBI taxonomy): domain Eukaryota; kingdom Metazoa; phylum Arthropoda; class Insecta; order Coleoptera; family Carabidae; genus Ophonus; species Ophonus ardosiacus. The sequence goes on from OW964835.1 coordinate 37,169,219, forward strand.
CCTTGAAAAGTTTAAACTTTTTATGCATATACTATGAAAACTTTTTACTTTTTATGTTAATACCTTGAAAAGTTTAAACTTTTTATGCATATACCATGAAATCCTTTCACTTTTTATGTTAATACCTTAAAAAGTTTAAACTTTTTATGCATATACTATGAAAACTTATTACTTTTTATGTTAATACCTTGAAAAGTTTAAACTTTTTATGCATATACCATGAAATCCTTTCACTTTTTATGTTAATACCTTGAAAAGTTTAAACTTTTTATGTATATACCATGAAAACTTTTTACTTTTTATGTTAATACCTTGAAAAGTTTAAACTTTTTATGCATATACCATGAAATCCTTTCACTTTCTATGTTAATACCTTGAAAAGGTTAAACTTTTTATGCATATACCATGATATCCTTTTACTTTTTATGTTAATACCTTGAAAAGTTTAAACTTTTTATGCATATACTATGAAAACTTTTTACTTTTTATGTTAATACCTTGAAAAGGTTAAACTTTTTATGCAAATACCATGAAATCCTTTCACTTTTTATGTTAATACCTTGAAAAGTTTAAACTTTTTATGCATATACCATGAAATCCTTTCACTTTTTATGTTAATACCTTGAAAAGTTTAAACTTTTTATGCATATACCATGAAATCCTTTCACTTTTTATATTAATACCTTGAAAAGTTTAAACTTTTTATGTATATACCATGAAAATCTTTTACTTTTTATGTTAATACCTTGAAAAGTTTAAACTTTTTATGCATATACCATGAAATCCTTTCACTTTTTATGTTAATACCTTGAAAAGTTTAAACTTTTTATGTATATAACATGAAAATCTTTTACTTTTTATATTAATACCTTGAAAAGTTTAAACTTTTTATGCATATACCATGAAATCCTTTCACTTTTTATGTTAATACCTTGAAAAGTTTAAACTTTTTATGCATATAGCATGAAATCCTTTCACTTTTTATGTTAATACCTTGAAAAGTTTAAACTTTTTATGCATATACTATGAAAACTTTTTATGTTAAAACCTTGAAAAGGTTAAACTTTTTATGCATATACCATGAAATCCTTTCACTTTTTATGTTAATACCTTGAAAAGTTTAAACTTTTTATGCATATACCATGAAATCCTTTCACTTTTTATGTTAATACCTTGAAAAGTTTAAACTTTTTATGCATATACTATGAAAACTTTTTAATTTTATGTTAATACCTTGAAAAGTTCGAACTTTTTATGCATATACTATGAAAACTTTATACTTTTTATGTTAATACCTTAAAAGTTTAAACTTTTTATGCATATACCATGAAATCCTTCCACTTTTTATGTTAATACCTTGAAAAGTTTTAACTTTTTATGCATATACCATGAAATCCTTTCACTTTTTATGTTAATACCTTGAAAAGTTTAAACTTTTTATGCATATACTATGAAAACTTTTTACTTTTTATGTTAATACCTTGAAAAGTTTAAACTTTTTATGCATATACCATGAAATCCTTTCACTCTTTATGTTAATACCTTGAAAAGTTTAAACTTTCTATGCATATACTATGAAAACTTTTTACTTTTTATGTTAATACCTTGAAAAGTTTAAACTTTTTATGCATATACCATGAAATCTTTTCACTTTTTATGTTTATACCTTGAAAAGTTTAAACTTTTTATGCATATACCATGAAATCCTTTCACTTTTTATGTTAATACCTTGAAAAGTTTAAACTTTTTATGCATATACTATGAAAACTTTTTACTTTTTATGTTAATACCTTGAAAAGTTTAAACTTTTTATGCATATACCATGAAATCCTTTCACTTTTTATGTTAATGCCTTGAAAAGTTTAAACTTTATATGCATATACTATGAAAACTTATTACTTTTTATGTTAATACCTTGAAAAGTTTAAACTTTTTATGCATATACCGTGAAATCTTTTCACTTTTTATGTTAATACCTTAAAAAGTTAAAACTTTTTATGCATATACTATGAAAACTTTTTACTTTTTATGTTAATACCTTGAAAAGTTTAAACTTTTTATGCATATACCATGAAATCCTTTCACTTTTTATGTTAATACCTTGAAAAGTTTAAACTTTCTATGCATATACTATGAAAACTTTTTACTTTTTATGTTAATACCTTGAAAAGTTTAAACTTTTTATGCATATACTATGAAAACTTTTTACTTTTTATGTTAATACCTTGAAAAGGTTAAACTTTTTATGCATATACCATGAAATCCTTTCACTTTTTATGTTAATACCTTGAAAAGTTTAAACTTTTTATGCATATACCATGAATTCCTTTCACTTTTTATATTAATACCTTGAAAAGTTTAAACTTTTTATGCATATACTATGAAAACTTTTTACTTTTTATGTTAATACTTAGAAAAGTTTGAACTTTTTATGTATATACCATGAAAATCTTTTACTTTTTATGTTAATACCTTGAAAAGTTTAAACTTTTTATGCATATACCATGAAATCCTCTCACTTTTTATGTTAATACCTTGAAAAGTTTAAACTTTTTATGCATATACTATGAAAACTTTTTACTTTTTATGTTAATACCTTGAAAAGTTTAAACTTTTTATGCATATACCATGAAATCCTTTCACTTTTTATGTTAATACCTTGAAAAGTTTAAACTTTTTATGCATATACCATGAAATCCTTTCACTTTTTATGTTAATAACTTGAAAAGTTTAAACTTTTTATGCATATACTATGAAAACTTTTTACTTTTTATGTTAATACCTTGAAAAGTTTAAACTTTTTATGCATATACCATGAAATCCTTTCACTTTTTATGTTAATACCTTGAAAAGTTTAAAATTTTTATGCATATACCATGAAATCCTTTCACTTTTTATGTTAATACCTTGAAAAGTTTAAACTTTTTATGCATATACTATGAAAACTTTTTACTTTTTATGTTAATACCTTGAAAAGTTTAAACTTTTTATGCATATACCATGAAATCCTTTCACTTTTTATGTTAATACCTTGAAAAGTTTAAACTTTTTATGCATATACCATGAAATCCTTTCACTTTTTATATTAATACCTTAAAAAGTTTAAACTTTTTATGCATATACTATGAAAACTTTTTACTTTTTATGTTAATACCTTGAAAAGTTTAAACTTTTTATGCATATACCATGAAATCCTTTCACTTTTTATGTTAATACCTTGAAAAGTTTAAACTTTTTATGCATATACTATGAAAACTTTTTAATTTTATGTTAATACCTTGAAAAGTTCGAACTTTTTATGCATATACTATGAAAACTTTTTACTTTTTATGTTAATAACTTGAAAAGTTTAAACTTTTTATGTATATACCATGAAAATCTTTTAGTTTTTATGTTAATACCTTGAAAAGTTTAAACTTTTTATGCATATACCATGAAATCCTTTCACTTTTTATGTTAATACCCTCGAAAAGTTTAAACTTTTTATGCATATACCATGAAATCCTTTCAATTTTTCTGTTAATACTTTGAAAAGTTTAAACTTTTTATGCATATACCATGAAATCCTTTCACTTTTTATGTTAATACCTTGAAAAGTTTAAACTTTTTATGCATATACTATGAAAACTTTTTACTTTTTATGTCAATACCTTGAAAAGTTTAAACTTTTTATGCATATACCATGAAATCCTTTCACTTTTTATGTTAATACCTTGAAAAGTTTAAACTTTCTATGCATATACTATGAAAACTTTTTACTTTTTATGTTAATACCTTGAAAAGTTTAAACTTTTTATGCATATACCATGAAATCTTTTTACTTTTTATGTTAATACCTTGAAAAGTTTAAACTTTTTATGTATATACCATGAAATCCTTTCACTTTTTATGTTAATACCTTGAAAAGTTTAAACTTTTTATGCATATACTATGAAAACTTTTTACTTTTTATGTTAATACCTTGAAAAGTTTAAACTTTTTATGCATATACCATGAAATACTTTCACTTTTTATGTTAATACCTTAAAAAGTTTAAACTTTTTATGCATATACTATGAAAACTTATTACTTTTTATGTTAATACCTTGAAAAGTTTAAACTTTTTATGCATATACCATGATATCCTTTCACTTTTTATGTTAATACCTTGAAAAGTTTAAACTTTTTATGCATATACTATGAAAACTTTTTACTTTTTATGTTAATACCTTGAAAAGGTTAAACTTTTTATGCATATACCATGAAATCCTTTCACTTTTTATGTTAATACCTTGAAAAGTTTAAACTTTTTATGCATATACCATGAAATCCTTTCACTTTTTATGTTAATACCTTGAAAAGTTTAAACTTTTTATGCATATACCATGAAATCCTTTCACTTTTTATATTAATACCTTGAAAAGTTTAAACTTTTTATGTATATACCATGAAAATCTTTTACTTTTTATGTTAATACCTTGAAAAGTTTAAACTTTTTATGCATATACCATGATATCCTTTCACTTTTTATGTTAATACCTTGAAAAGTTTAAACTTTTTATGTATATAACATGAAAATCTTTTACTTTTTATATTAATACCTTGAAAAGTTTAAACTTTTTATGCATATACCATGAAATCCTTTCACTTTTTATGTTAATACCTTGAAAAGTTTAAACTTTTTATGCATATACCATGAAATCCTTTCACTTTTTATGTTAATGCCTTGAAAAGTTTAAACTTTTTATGCATATACTATGAAAACTTATTACTTTTTATGTTAATACCTTGAAAAGTTTAAACTTTTTATGCATATACCGTGAAATCTTTTCACTTTTTATGTTAATACCTTAAAAAGTTTAAACTTTTTATGCATATACCATGAAATACTTTCACTTTTTATGTTAATACCTTAAAAAGTTTAAACTTTTTATGCATATACTATGAAAACTTATTACTTTTTATGTTAATACCTTGAAAAGTTTAAACTTTTTATGCATATACCATGAAATCCTTTCACTTTTTATGTTAATACCTTAAAAAGTTTAAACTTTTTATGCATATACTATGAAAACTTTTTACTTTTTATGTTAATCCCTTGAAAAGTTTAAACTTTTTATGCATATACCATGAAATCCTTTCACTTTTTATGTTAATACCTTGAAAAGTTTAAACTTTTTATGCATATACTATGAAAACTTTTTACTTTTTATGTTAATACCTTGAAAAGTTTAAACTTTTTATGCATATACCATGAAATCCTTTCACTTTTTATGTTAATACCTTGAAAAGTTTAAACTTTTTATGCATATACCATGAAATCCTTTCACTTTTTATGTTAATACCTTAAAAAGTTTAAACTTTTTATGCATATACTATGAAAACTTTTTACTTTTTATGTTAATACCTTGAAAAGTTTAAACTTTTTATGCATATACCATGAAATCCTTTCACTTTTTATGTTAATACCTTGAAAAGTTTAAACTTTTTATGCATATACCATGAAATCCTTTCACTTTTTATGTTAATACCTTGAAAAGTTTAAACTTTTTATGCATATACCATGAAATCCTTTCACTTTTTATATTAATACCTTGAAAAGTTTAAACTTTTTATGTATATACCATGAAAATCTTTTACTTTTTATGTTAATACCTTGAAAAGTTTAAACTTTTTATGCATATACCATGAAATCCTTTCACTTTTTATGTTAATACCTTGAAAAGTTTAAACTTTTTATGTATATACCATGAAAATCTTTTACTTTTTATATTAATACCTTGAAAAGTTTAAACTTTTTATGCATATACCATGAAATCCTTTCACTTTTTATGTTAATACCTTGAAAAGTTTAAACTTTTTATGCATATACCATGAAATCCTTTCACTTTTTATGTTAATACCTTGAAAAGTTTAAACTTTTTATGCATATACTATGAAAACTTTTTACTTTTTATGTTAATACCTTGAAAAGTTTAAACTTTTTATGCATATACCATGAAATCCTTTCACTTTTTATGTTAATACCTTGAAAAGTTTAAACTTTTTATGCATATACTATGAAAACTTTTTACTTTTTATGTTAATACCTTGAAAAGTTTAAACTTTTTATGCATATACCTTGAAATCCTTTCACTTTTTATGTTAATACCTTGAAAAGTTTAAACTTTTTATGCATATACTATGAAATCCTTTCACTTTTTATGTTAATACCTTGAAAAGTTTAAACTTCTTATGCATATACTATGAAAACTTTTTACTTTTTATGTTAATACCTTAAAAGTTTAAACTTTTTATGCATATACCATGAAATCCTTTCACTTTTTATGTTAATACCTTGAAAAGTTTAAACTTTTTATGCATATACTATGAAAACTTTTTACTTTTTATGTTAATACCTTGAAAAGTTTAAACTTTTTATGCATATACCTTGAAATCCTTTCACTTTTTATGTTAATACCTTGAAAAGTTTAAACTTTTTATGCATATACTATGAAATCCTTTCACTTTTTATGTTAATACCTTGAAAAGTTTAAACTTCTTATGCATATACTATGAAAACTTTTTACTTTTTATGTTAATACCTTAAAAGTTTAAACTTTTTATGCATATACCATGAAATCCTTTCACTTTTTATGTTAATACCTTGAAAAGTTTAAACTTTTTATGCATATACTATGAAAACTTTTTACTTTTTATGTTAATACCTTAAAAGTTTAAACTTTTTATGCATATACCATGAAATCCTTTCACTTTTTATGCATATACCATGAAATCCTTTCACTTTTTATGTTAATACCTTGAAAAGTTTAAACTTTTTATGCATATACTATGAAAACTTTTTACTTTTTATGTTAATACCTTGAAAAGATTAAACTTTTTATGCATATACCATGAAATCCTTTCACTTTTTATGTTAATACCTTGAAAAGTTTAAACTTTTTATGTATATACCATGAAAATCTTTTACTTTTTATGTTCATACCTTGAAAAGTTTAAACTTTTTATGCAAATACCATGAAATCCTTTTACTTTTTATGTTAATACCTCGAAAAGTTTAAACTTTTTATGCATATACTATGAAAACTTTTTACTTTTTATGTTAATACCTTGAAAAGTTTAAACTTTTTATGCATATACCATGAAATCCTTTCACTTTTTATGTTAATACCTTGAAAAGTTTAAACTTTTTATGCATATACTATGAAAACTTTTTACTTTTTATGTTAATACCTTGAAAAGTTTAAACTTTTTATGCATATACCATGAAATCCTTTTACTTTTTATGTTAATACCTTGAAAAGTTTAAACTTTTTATGCATATACCATGAAATCCTTTCACTTTTTATGTTAATACCTTGAAAAGTTTAAACTTTTTATGCATATACTATGAAAACTTATTACTTTTTATGTTAATACCTTGAAAAGTTTAAACTTTTTATGCATATACCATGAAATCCTTTCACTTTTTATGTTAATACCTTAAAAAGTTTAAACTTTTTATGTATATACTATGAAAACTTTTTACTTTTTATGTTAATACCTTGAAAAGTTTAAACTTTTTATGCATATACCATGAAATCCTTTCACTTTTTATGTTATTACCTTGAAAAGTTTAAACTTTCTATGCATATACTATGAAAACTTTTTACTTTTTATGTTAATACCTTGAAAAGTTTAAACTTTTTATGCATATACCATGAAATCTTTTCACTTTTTATGTTAATACCTTGAAAAGTTTAAACTTTTTATGCATATACCATGAAATCCTTTCACTTTTTATGTTAATACCTTGAAAAGTTTAAACTTTTTATGCATATACTATGAAAACTTTTTACTTTTTATGTTAATACCTTGAAAAGTTTAAACTTTTTATGCATATACCATGAAATCCATTCACTTTTTATGTTAATACCTTGAAAAGTTTAAACTTTTTATGCATATACTATGAAAACTTTTTACTTTTTATGTTAATACCTTGAAAAGGTTAAACTTTTTATGCATATACCATGAAAACCTTTCACTTTTTATGTTAATACCTTGAAAAGTTTAAACTTTTTATGCATATACTATGAAAACTTTTTACTTTTTATGTTAATACCTTGAAAAGGTTAAATTTTTATGCATATACCATGAAATCCTTTCACTTTTTATGTTAATACCTTGAAAAGTTTAAACTTTTTATGCATATACCATGAAATCCTTTCACTTTTTATGTTAATACCTTGAAAAGTTTAAACTTTTTATGCATATACCATGAAATCCTTTCACTTTTTATATTAATACCTTGAAAAGTTTAAACTTTTTATGTATATATCATGAAAATCTTTTACTTTTTATGTTAATACCTTGAAAAGTTTAAACTTTTTATGCATATACCATGAAATCCTTTCACTTTTTATGTTAATACCTTGAAAAGTTTAAACTTTTTATGCATATACCATGAAATCCTTTCACTTTTTATGTTAATACCTTGAAAAGTTTAAACTTTTTATGCATATACTATGAAAACTTTTTAATTTTATGTTAATACCTTGAAAAGTTCGAACTTTTTATGCATATACTATGAAAACTTTTTACTTTTTATGTTAATACCTTGAAAAGGTTAAACTTTTTATGCATATACCATGAAATCCTTTCACTTTTTATGTTAATACCTTGAAAAGTTTAAACTTTTTATGCATATACTATGAAAACTTTTTACTTTTTATGTTAATACCTTGAAAAGTTTAAACTTTTTATGCATATACTATGAAAACTTTTTACTTTTTATGTTAATACCTTGAAAAGTTTAAACTTTTTATGCATATACCATGAAATCCTTTCACTTTTTATGTTAATACCTTGAAAAGTTTAAACTTTTTATGCATATACCATGAAATCCTTTCACTTTTTATGTTATTACCTTAAAAAGTTTAAACTTTTTATGCATATACTATGAAAACTTTTTACTTTTTATGTTAATACCTTGAAAAGTTTAAACTTTTTATGCATATACCATGAAATCCTTTCACTTTTTATGTTAATACCTTGAAAAGTTTAAACTTTTTATGCATATACTATGAAAACTTTTTACTTTTTATGTTAATACCTTGAAAAGTTTAAACTTTTTATGCATATACCATGAAATCCATTCACTTTTTATGTTAATACCTTGAAAAGTTTAAACTTTTTATGCATATACCATGAAATCCTTTCACTTTTTATGTTAATACCTTGAAAAGTTTAAACTTTTTATGCATATACTATGAAAACTTTTTACTTTTTATGTTAATACCTTGAAAAGTTTAAACTTTTTATGCATATACCATGAAATCCATTCACTTTTTATGTTAATACCTTGAAAAGTTTAAACTTTTTATGCATATACTATGAAAACTTTTTACTTTTTATGTTAATACCTTGAAAAGGTTAAACTTTTTATGCATATACCATGAAAACCTTTCACTTTTTATGTTAATACCTTGAAAAGTTTAAACTTTTTATGCATATACTATGAAAACTTTTTACTTTTTATGTTAATACCTTGAAAAGGTTAAATTTTTATGCATATACCATGAAATCCTTTCACTTTTTATGTTAATACCTTGAAAAGTTTAAACTTTTTATGCATATACCATGAAATCCTTTCACTTTTTATGTTAATACCTTGAAAAGTTTAAACTTTTTATGCATATACCATGAAATCCTTTCACTTTTTATATTAATACCTTGAAAAGTTTAAACTTTTTATGTATATATCATGAAAATCTTTTACTTTTTATGTTAATACCTTGAAAAGTTTAAACTTTTTATGCATATACCATGAAATCCTTTCACTTTTTATGTTAATACCTTGAAAAGTTTAAACTTTTATGCATATACCATGAAATCCTTTCACTTTTTATGTTAATACCTTGAAAAGTTTAAACTTTTTATGCATATACTATGAAAACTTTTTAATTTTATGTTAATACCTTGAAAAGTTCGAACTTTTTATGCATATACTATGAAAACTTTTTACTTTTTATGTTAATACCTTGAAAAGGTTAAACTTTTTATGCATATACCATGAAATCCTTTCACTTTTTATGTTAATACCTTGAAAAGTTTAAACTTTTTATGCATATACTATGAAAACTTTTTACTTTTTATGTTAATACCTTGAAAAGTTTAAACTTTTTATGCATATACTATGAAAACTTTTTACTTTTTATGTTAATACCTTGAAAAGTTTAAACTTTTTATGCATATACCATGAAATCCTTTCACTTTTTATGTTAATACCTTGAAAAGTTTAAACTTTTTATGCATATACCATGAAATCCTTTCACTTTTTATGTTATTACCTTAAAAAGTTTAAACTTTTTATGCATATACTATGAAAACTTTTTACTTTTTATGTTAATACCTTGAAAAGTTTAAACTTTTTATGCATATACCATGAAATCCTTTCACTTTTTATGTTAATACCTTGAAAAGTTTAAACTTTCTATGCATATACTATGAAAACTTTTTACTTTTTATGTTAATACCTTGAAAAGTTTAAACTTTTTATGCATATACTATGAAAACTTTTTAATTTTATGTTAATACCTTGAAAAGTTCGAACTTTTTATGCATATACTATGAAAACTTTTTACTTTTTATGTTAATACCTTGAAAAGTTTAAACTTTTTATGTATATACCATGAAAATCTTTTACTTTTTATGTTAATACCTTGAAAAGTTTAAACTTTTTATGCATATACCATGAAATCCTTTCACTTTTTATGTTAATACCTCGAAAAGTTTAAACTTTTTATGCATATACCATGAAATCCTTTCAATTTTTCTGTTAATACTTTGAAAAGTTTAAACTTTTTATGCATATACCATGAAATCCTTTCACTTTTTATGTTAATACCTTAAAAAGTTTAAACTTTTTATGCATATACTATGAAAACTTTTTACTTTTTATGTTAATACCTTGAAAAGTTTAAATTTTTTATGCATATACCATGAAATCCTTTCACTTTTTATGTTAATACCTTGAAAAGTTTAAACTTTCTATGCATATGCTATGAAAACTTTTTACTTTTTATGTTAATACCTTGAAAAGTTTAAACTTTTTATGCATATACCATGAAATCCTTTCATTTCTTATGTTAATACCTGGAAAAGTTTAAACTTTTTATGCATATACCATGAAATCCTTTCACTTTTTTTGTTAATACCTTGTAAAGTTTAAACTTTTTATGCATATACCATGAAATCCTTTCACTTTTTATGTTAATACCTTAAAAACTTTAAACTTTTTATGCATATACTATGAAAACTTTTTACTTTTTATGTTAATACCTTGAAAAGTTTAAACTTTTTATGCATATACCATGAAATCCTTTCACTTTTTATGTTAATACCTTGAAAAGTTTAAACTTTTTATGCATATACCATGAAATCCTTTCACTTTTTATGTTAATACCTTGAAAAGTTTAAACTTTTTATGCATATACTATGAAAACTTTTTACTTTTTATGTTAATACCTTGAAAAGTTTAAACTTTTTATGCATATACCATGAAATCCTTTCACTTTTTATGTTAATACCTTAAAAAGTTTAAACTTTTTATGCATATACTATGAAAACTTTTTACTTTTTATGTTAATACCTTGAAAAGTTTAAACTTTTTATGCATATACTATGAAATCCTTTCACTTTTTATGTTAATACCTTGAAAAGTTTAAACTTTTTATGTATATACCATGAAAACTTTTTACTTTTTATGTTAATACCTTGAAAAGTTTAAACTTTTTATGCATATACCATGAAATCCTTTCACTTTCTATGTTAATACCTTGAAAAGGTTAAACTTTTTATGCATATACCATGAAATCCTTTCACTTTTTATCTTAATACCTTGAAAAGTTTAAACTTTTTATGCATATACTATGAAAACTTTTTACTTTTTATGTTAATACCTTGAAAAGTTTGAACTTTTTATGCATATACTATGAAAACTTTTTACTTTTTATGTTAATACCTTGAAAAGTTTAAACTTTTTATGTATATACCATGAAAATCATTTACTTTTTATGTTAATACCTTGAAAAGTTTAAACTTTTTATGCATATACCATGAAATCCTTTCACTTTTTATGTTAATACCTTGAAAAGTTTAAACTTTTTATGCATATACTATGAAAACTTTTTACTTTTTATGTTAATCCCTTGAAAAGTTTAAACTTTTTATGCATATACCATGAAATCCTTTCACTTTTTATGTTAATACCTTAAAAATTTAAACTTTTTATGCATATACCATGAAATCCTTTCACTTTTTATATTAATACCTTGAAAAGTTTAAACTTTTTATGCATATACTATGAAAACTTTTTACTTTTTATGTTAATACCTTGAAAAGTTTGAACTTTTTATGCATATACTATGAAAACTTTTTACTTTTTATGTTAATACCTTGAAAAGTTTAAACTTTTTATGTATATACCATGAAAATCATTTACTTTTTATGTTAATACCTTGAAAAGTTTAAACTTTTTATGCATATACCATGAAATCCTTTCACTTTTTATGTTAATACCTTGAAAAGTTTAAACTTTTTATGCATATACCATGAAATCCTTTCACTTTTTATGTTAATACCTTGAAAAGTTTAAACTTTTTATGCATATATTATGAAAACTTTTTATTTTTTATGTTAATACCTTGAAAAGTTTAAACTTTTTATGTATATACCATGAAAATCTTTTACTTTTTATGTTAATACCTTGAAAAGTTTAAACTTTTTATGCATATACCATGAAATCCTTTCACTTTTTATGTTAATACCTTGAAAAGTTTAAACTTTTTATGCATATACCATGAAATCCTTTCACTTTTTATGTTAATACCTTGAAAAGTTTAAACTTTTTATGCATATACTATGAAAACTTTTTACTTTTTATGTTAATCCCTTGAAAAGTTTAAACTTTTTATGCATATACCATGAAATCCTTTCACTTTTTATGTTAATACCTTGAAAAGTTTAAACTTTTTATGCATATACTATGAAAACTTTTTACCTTGAAAAGTTTAAACTTTTTATGCATATACTATGAAAACTTTTTACTTTTTATGTTAATACCTTAAAAAGATTAAACTTTTTATGCATATACCATGAAATCCTTTTACTTTTTATGTTAATACCTTGAAAAGTTTAAACTTTTTATGCATATACTATGAAAACTTTTTACTTTTTATGTAAACACCTTGAAAAGTTTAAACTTTTTATGCATATACTATCAAAACTTTTTACTTTTTATGTTAATACCTTGAAAAGTTTAAACTTTTTATGTATATACTATGAAAACCTTTTACTTTTTATGTTAATACCTTGAAAAGTTTAAACTTTTTATGCATATACTATCAAAACTTTTTACTTTTTATGTTAATACCTTGAAAAGTTTAAACTTTTTATGTATATACTATGAAAACTTTTTACTTTTTGTGTTAATCCCTTGAAAATTTTATACTTTTTACGTATATACCATGAAAACCTTTTACTTTTTATGTTAATACCTTGAAAAGTTTAAACTTTTCATGCATATACTATGAAAACTTTTTAGTTTTTACGTTAATACCTTAAAAAGTTTAAACTTTTTATGCATATACTATGAAAACCTTTTACTTTTTATGTTAATACCTTGAAAAGTTTAAACTTTTTATGTATATACCATGAAAACTTTTTACTTTTTATGTTAATACCTTGAAAAGTTTAATCTTTTTATGCATATACTATGAAAACCTTTTACTTTTTATGTTAATACCTTGAAAAGTTTAAACTTTTTATGCATGTACTATGAAAACTTTTTACTCTTTATGTTAATACCTTGAAAAGTTTAAACTTTTTATGCATATACTATGAAAACTTTTTACTTTTTTTGTTAACACCTTGAAAAGTTTAAACTTTTTATGCATATACTATGAAAACTTTTTACTTTTTATGTTAATACCTTGAAAAGTTTAAACTTTTTATGCATATACTATGAAAATTTTTTACTTTTTATGATAAAACCTTGAAAAGTTTTAATTTTTTATGCATATATTATGAAAACTTTTTACTTTTTATGTTAATACCTTGAAAAGTTTAAACTTTTTATGCATATACTATGAAAACTTTTTACTTTTTATGTTAATACCTTGAAAAGTTTAAACTTTTTATGCATATACCATGAAATCCTTTCACTTTTTATGTTAATACCTTGAAAAGTTTAAACTTTTTATGTATATACCATGAAAACTTTTTACTTTTTATGTTAATACCTTGAAAAGTTTAAACTTTTTATGCATATACCATGAAATCCTTTCACTTTCTATGTTAATACCTTGAAAAGGTTAAACTTTTTATGCATATACCATGATATCCTTTTACTTTTTATGTTAATACCTTGAAAAGTTTAAACTTTTTATGCATATACTATGAAAACTTTTTACTTTTTATGTTAATACCTTGAAAAGGTTAAACTTTTTATGCATATACCATGAAATCCTTTCACTTTTTATGTTAATACCTTGAAAAGTTTAAACTTTTTATGCATATACCATGAAATCCTTTCACTTTTTATGTTAATACCTTGAAAAGTTTAAACTTTTTATGCATATACCATGAAATCCTTTCACTTTTTATATTAATACCTTGAAAAGTTTAAACTTTTTATGTATATACCATGAAAATCTTTTACTTTTTATGTTAATACCTTGAAAAGTTTAAACTTTTTATGCATATACCATGAAATCCTTTCACTTTTTATGTTAATACCTTGAAAAGTTTAAACTTTTTATGTATATAACATGAAAATCTTTTACTTTTTATATTAATACCTTGAAAAGTTTAAACTTTTTATGCATATACCATGAAATCCTTTCACTTTTTATGTTAATACCTTGAAAAGTTTAAACTTTTTATGCATATAGCATGAAATCCTTTCACTTTTTATGTTAATACCTTGAAAAGTTTAAACTTTTTATGCATATACTATGAAAACTTTTTATGTTAAAACCTTGAAAAGGTTAAACTTTTTATGCATATACCATGAAATCCTTTCACTTTTTATGTTAATACCTTGAAAAGTTTAAACTTTTTATGCATATACCATGAAATCCTTTCACTTTTTATGTTAATACCTTGAAAAGTTTAAACTTTTTATGCATATACTATGAAAACTTTTTAATTTTATGTTAATACCTTGAAAAGTTCGAACTTTTTATGCATATACTATGAAAACTTTATACTTTTTATGTTAATACCTTAAAAGTTTAAACTTTTTATGCATATACCATGAAATCCTTCCACTTTTTATGTTAATACCTTGAAAAGTTTAAACTTTTTATGCATATACCATGAAATCCTTTCACTTTTTATGTTAATAACTTGAAAAGTTTAAACTTTTTATGCATATACTATGAAAACTTTTTACTTTTTATGTTAATACCTTGAAAAGTTTAAACTTTTTATGCATATACCATGAAATCCTTTCACTTTTTATGTTAATACCTTGAAAAGTTTAAAATTTTTATGCATATACCATGAAATCCTTTCACTTTTTATGTTAATACCTTGAAAAGTTTAAACTTTTTATGCATATACTATGAAAACTTTTTACTTTTTATGTTAATACCTTGAAAAGTTTAAACTTTTTATGCATATACCATGAAATCCTTTCACTTTTTATGTTAATACCTTGAAAAGTTTAAACTTTTTATGCATATACCATGAAATCCTTTCACTTTTTATATTAATACCTTAAAAAGTTTAAACTTTTTATGCATATACTATGAAAACTTTTTACTTTTTATGTTAATACCTTGAAAAGTTTAAACTTTTTATGCATATACCATGAAATCCTTTCACTTTTTATGTTAATACCTTGAAAAGTTTAAACTTTTTATGCATATACTATGAAAACTTTTTAATTTTATGTTAATACCTTGAAAAGTTCGAACTTTTTATGCATATACTATGAAAACTTTTTACTTTTTATGTTAATAACTTGAAAAGTTTAAACTTTTTATGTATATACCATGAAAATCTTTTACTTTTTATGTTAATACCTTGAAAAGTTTAAACTTTTTATGCATATACCATGAAATCCTTTCACTTTTTATGTTAATACCCTCGAAAAGTTTAAACTTTTTATGCATATACCATGAAATCCTTTCAATTTTTCTGTTAATACTTTGAAAAGTTTAAACTTTTTATGCATATACCATGAAATCCTTTCACTTTTTATGTTAATACCTTGAAAAGTTTAAACTTTTTATGCATATACTATGAAAACTTTTTACTTTTTATGTCAATACCTTGAAAAGTTTAAACTTTTTATGCATATACCATGAAATCCTTTCACTTTTTATGTTAATACCTTGAAAAGTTTAAACTTTCTATGCATATACTATGAAAACTTTTTACTTTTTATGTTAATACCTTGAAAAGTTTAAACTTTTTATGCATATACCATGAAATCTTTTTACTTTTTATGTTAATACCTTGAAAAGTTTAAACTTTTTATGTATATACCATGAAATCCTTTCACTTTTTATGTTAATACCTTGAAAAGTTTAAACTTTTTATGCATATACTATGAAAACTTTTTACTTTTTATGTTAATACCTTGAAAAGTTTAAACTTTTTATGCATATACCATGAAATACTTTCACTTTTTATGTTAATACCTTAAAAAGTTTAAACTTTTTATGCATATACTATGAAAACTTATTACTTTTTATGTTAATACCTTGAAAAGTTTAAACTTTTTATGCATATACCATGATATCCTTTCACTTTTTATGTTAATACCTTGAAAAGTTTAAACTTTTTATGCATATACTATGAAAACTTTTTACTTTTTATGTTAATACCTTGAAAAGGTTAAACTTTTTATGCATATACCATGAAATCCTTTCACTTTTTATGTTAATACCTTGAAAAGTTTAAACTTTTTATGCATATACCATGAAATCCTTTCACTTTTTATGTTAATACCTTGAAAAGTTTAAACTTTTTATGCATATACCATGAAATCCTTTCACTTTTTATATTAATACCTTGAAAAGTTTAAACTTTTTATGTATATACCATGAAAATCTTTTACTTTTTATGTTAATACCTTGAAAAGTTTAAACTTTTTATGCATATACCATGAAATCCTTTCACTTTTTATGTTAATACCTTGAAAAGTTTAAACTTTTTATGTATATAACATGAAAATCTTTTACTTTTTATATTAATACCTTGAAAAGTTTAAACTTTTTATGCATATACCATGAAATCCTTTCACTTTTTATGTTAATACCTTGAAAAGTTTAAACTTTTTATGCATATACCATGAAATCCTTTCACTTTTTATGTTAATGCCTTGAAAAGTTTAAACTTTTTATGCATATACTATGAAAACTTATTACTTTTTATGTTAATACCTTGAAAAGTTTAAACTTTTTATGCATATACCGTGAAATCTTTTCACTTTTTATGTTAATACCTTAAAAAGTTTAAACTTTTTATGCATATACCATGAAATACTTTCACTTTTTATGTTAATACCTTAAAAAGTTTAAACTTTTTATGCATATACTATGAAAACTTATTACTTTTTATGTTAATACCTTGAAAAGTTTAAACTTTTTATGCATATACCATGAAATCCTTTCACTTTTTATGTTAATACCTTAAAAAGTTTAAACTTTTTATGCATATACTATGAAAACTTTTTACTTTTTATGTTAATCCCTTGAAAAGTTTAAACTTTTTATGCATATACCATGAAATCCTTTCACTTTTTATGTTAATACCTTGAAAAGTTTAAACTTTTTATGTATATACCATGAAAACTTTTTACTTTTTATGTTAATACCTTGAAAAGTTTAAACTTTTTATGCATATACCATGAAATCCTTTCACTTTCTATGTTAATACCTTGAAAAGGTTAAACTTTTTATGCATATACCATGATATCCTTTCACTTTTTATGTTAATACCTTGAAAAGTTTAAACTTTTTATGCATATACTATGAAAACTTTTTACTTTTTATGTTAATACCTTGAAAAGGTTAAACTTTTTATGCATATACCATGAAATTCTTTCACTTTTTATGTTAATACCTTGAAAAGTTTAAACTTTTTATGCATATACCATGAAATCCTTTCACTTTTTATGTTAATACCTTGAAAAGTTTAAACTTTTTATGCATATACCATGAAATCCTTTCACTTTTTATGTTAATGCCTTGAAAAGTTTAAACTTTTTATGCATATACTATGAAAACTTATTACTTTTTATGTTAATACCTTGAAAAGTTTAAACTTTTTATGCATATACCGTGAAATCTTTTCACTTTTTATGTTAATACCTTAAAAAGTTTAAACTTTTTATGCATATACTATGAAAACTTTTTACTTTTTATGTTAATACCTTGAAAAGTTTAAACTTTTTATGTATATACCATGAAAATCTTTTACTTTTTATGTTAATACCTTGAAAAGTTTAAACTTTTTATGTATATACCATGCAAATCTTTTACTTTTTATATTAATACCTTGAAAAGTTTAAACTTTTTATGCATATACCATGAAATCCTTTCACTTTTTATGTTAATACCTTGAAAAGTTTAAACTTTTTATGCATATACCACGAAATCCTTTCACTTTTTATGTTAATACCTTGAAAAGTTTAAACCTTTTATGTATATTACATGAAAATCTTTTACTTTTTATATTAATACCTTGAAAAGTTAAAACTTTTTATGCATATACCATGAAATCCTTTCACTTTTTATGTTAATACCTTGAAAAGTTTAAACTTTTTATGCATATACCATGAAATCCTTTCACTTTTTATGTTAATACCTTGAAAAGTTTAAACTTTTTATGCATATACTATGAAAACTTTTTACTTTTTATGTTAATACCTTGAAAAGTTTAAACTTTTTATGCATATACCATGAAATCCTTTCACTTTTTATGTTAATACCTTGAAAAGTTTAAACTTTTTATGCATATACTATGAAAACTTTTTACTTTTTATGTTAATACCTTGAAAAGTTTAAACTTTTTATGCATATACTATGAAATCCTTTCACTTTTTATGTTAATACTTTGAAAAGTTTAAACTTTTTATGCATATACTATGAAAACTTTTTACTTTTTATGTTAATACCTTAAAAGTTTAAACTTTTTATGCATATACCATGAAATCCTTTCACTTTTTATGTTAATACCTTGAAAAGTTTAAACTTTTTATGCATATACCATGAAATCCTTTCACTTTTTATGTTAATACCTTGAAAAGTTTAAACTTTTTATGCATATACTATGAAAACTTTTTACTTTTTATGTTAATACCTTGAAAAGTTTAAACTTTTTATGCATATACCATGAAATCCTTTCACTTTTTATGTTAATACCTTGAAAAGTTTAAACTTTTTATGCATATACCATGAAATCCTTTCACTTTTTATGTTAATACCTTAAAAAGTTTAAACTTTTTATGCATATACTATGAAAACTTTTTACTTTTTATGTTAATACCTTGAAAAGTTTAAACTTTTTATGCATATACCATGAAATCCTTTCACTTTTTATGTTAATACCTTGAAAAGTTTAAACTTTTTATGCATATACCATGAAATCCTTTCACTTTTTATATTAATACCTTGAAAAGTTTAAACTTTTTATGTATATACCATGAAAATCTTTTACTTTTTATGTTAATACCTTGAAAAGTTTAAACTTTTTATGCATATACCATGAAATCCTTTCACTTTTTATGTTAATACCTTGAAAAGTTTAAACTTTTTATGTATATACCATGAAAATCTTTTACTTTTTATATTAATACCTTGAAAAGTTTAAACTTTTTATGCATATACCATGAAATCCTTTCACTTTTTATGTTAATACCTTGAAAAGTTTAAACTTTTTATGCATATACCATGAAATCCTTTCACTTTTTATGTTAATACCTTGAAAAGTTTAAACTTTTTATGCATATACTATGAAAACTTTTTACTTTTTATGTTAATACCTTGAAAAGTTTAAACTTTTTATGCATATACCATGAAATCCTTTCACTTTTATGTTAATACCTTGAAAAGTTTAAACTTTTTATGCATATACTATGAAAACTTTTTACTTTTTATGTTAATACCTTGAAAAGTTTAAACTTTTTATGCATATACCTTGAAATCCTTTCACTTTTTATGTTAATACCTTGAAAAGTTTAAACTTTTTATGCATATACTATGAAATCCTTTCACTTTTTATGTTAATACCTTGAAAAGTTTAAACTTCTTATGCATATACTATGAAAACTTTTTACTTTTTATGTTAATACCTTAAAAGTTTAAACTTTTTATGCATATACCATGAAATCCTTTCACTTTTTATGTTAATACCTTGAAAAGTTTAAACTTTTTATGCATATACTATGAAAACTTTTTACTTTTTATGTTAATACCTTAAAAGTTTAAACTTTTTATGCATATACCATGAAATCCTTTCACTTTTTATGTTAATACCTTGAAAAGTTTAAACTTTTTATGCATATACTATGAAAACTTTTTACTTTTTATGTTAATACCTTGAAAAGTTTAAACTTTTTATGCATATACCTTGAAATCCTTTCACTTTTTATGTTAATACCTTGAAAAGTTTAAACTTTTTATGCATATACTATGAAATCCTTTCACTTTTTATGTTAATACCTTGAAAAGTTTAAACTTCTTATGCATATACTATGAAAACTTTTTACTTTTTATGTTAATACCTTAAAAGTTTAAACTTTTTATGCATATACCATGAAATCCTTTCACTTTTTATGTTAATACCTTGAAAAGTTTAAACTTTTTATGCATATACTATGAAAACTTTTTACTTTTTATGTTAATACCTTAAAAGTTTAAACTTTTTATGCATATACCATGAAATCCTTTCACTTTTTATGCATATACCATGAAATCCTTTCACTTTTTATGTTAATACCTTGAAAAGTTTAAACTTTTTATGCATATACTATGAAAACTTTTTACTTTTTATGTTAATACCTTGAAAAGATTAAACTTTTTATGCATATACCATGAAATCCTTTCACTTTTTATGTTAATACCTTGAAAAGTTTAAACTTTTTATGTATATACCATGAAAATCTTTTACTTTTTATGTTCATACCTTGAAAAGTTTAAACTTTTTATGCAAATACCATGAAATCCTTTTACTTTTTATGTTAATACCTCGAAAAGTTTAAACTTTTTATGCATATACTATGAAAACTTTTTACTTTTTATGTTAATACCTTGAAAAGTTTAAACTTTTTATGCATATACCATGAAATCCTTTCACTTTTTATGTTAATACCTTGAAAAGTTTAAACTTTTTATGCATATACTATGAAAACTTTTTACTTTTTATGTTAATACCTTGAAAAGTTTAAACTTTTTATGCATATACCATGAAATCCTTTTACTTTTTATGTTAATACCTTGAAAAGTTTAAACTTTTTATGCATATACCATGAAATCCTTTCACTTTTTATGTTAATACCTTGAAAAGTTTAAACTTTTTATGCATATACTATGAAAACTTATTACTTTTTATGTTAATACCTTGAAAAGTTTAAACTTTTTATGCATATACCATGAAATCCTTTCACTTTTTATGTTAATACCTTAAAAAGTTTAAACTTTTTATGTATATACTATGAAAACTTTTTACTTTTTATGTTAATACCTTGAAAAGTTTAAACTTTTTATGCATATACCATGAAATCCTTTCACTTTTTATGTTATTACCTTGAAAAGTTTAAACTTTCTATGCATATACTATGAAAACTTTTTACTTTTTATGTTAATACCTTGAAAAGTTTAAACTTTTTATGCATATACCATGAAATCTTTTCACTTTTTATGTTAATACCTTGAAAAGTTTAAACTTTTTATGCATATACCATGAAATCCTTTCACTTTTTATGTTAATACCTTGAAAAGTTTAAACTTTTTATGCATATACTATGAAAACTTTTTACTTTTTATGTTAATACCTTGAAAAGTTTAAACTTTTTATGCATATACCATGAAATCCATTCACTTTTTATGTTAATACCTTGAAAAGTTTAAACTTTTTATGCATATACTATGAAAACTTTTTACTTTTTATGTTAATACCTTGAAAAGGTTAAACTTTTTATGCATATACCATGAAAACCTTTCACTTTTTATGTTAATACCTTGAAAAGTTTAAACTTTTTATGCATATACTATGAAAACTTTTTACTTTTTATGTTAATACCTTGAAAAGGTTAAATTTTTATGCATATACCATGAAATCCTTTCACTTTTTATGTTAATACCTTGAAAAGTTTAAACTTTTTATGCATATACCATGAAATCCTTTCACTTTTTATGTTAATACCTTGAAAAGTTTAAACTTTTTATGCATATACCATGAAATCCTTTCACTTTTTATATTAATACCTTGAAAAGTTTAAACTTTTTATGTATATATCATGAAAATCTTTTACTTTTTATGTTAATACCTTGAAAAGTTTAAACTTTTTATGCATATACCATGAAATCCTTTCACTTTTTATGTTAATACCTTGAAAAGTTTAAACTTTTTATGCATATACCATGAAATCCTTTCACTTTTTATGTTAATACCTTGAAAAGTTTAAACTTTTTATGCATATACTATGAAAACTTTTTAATTTTATGTTAATACCTTGAAAAGTTCGAACTTTTTATGCATATACTATGAAAACTTTTTACTTTTTATGTTAATACCTTGAAAAGGTTAAACTTTTTATGCATATACCATGAAATCCTTTCACTTTTTATGTTAATACCTTGAAAAGTTTAAACTTTTTATGCATATACTATGAAAACTTTTTACTTTTTATGTTAATACCTTGAAAAGTTTAAACTTTTTATGCATATACTATGAAAACTTTTTACTTTTTATGTTAATACCTTGAAAAGTTTAAACTTTTTATGCATATACCATGAAATCCTTTCACTTTTTATGTTAATACCTTGAAAAGTTTAAACTTTTTATGCATATACCATGAAATCCTTTCACTTTTTATGTTATTACCTTAAAAAGTTTAAACTTTTTATGCATATACTATGAAAACTTTTTACTTTTTATGTTAATACCTTGAAAAGTTTAAACTTTTTATGCATATACCATGAAATCCTTTCACTTTTTATGTTAATACCTTGAAAAGTTTAAACTTTTTATGCATATACTATGAAAACTTTTTACTTTTTATGTTAATACCTTGAAAAGTTTAAACTTTTTATGCATATACCATGAAATCCATTCACTTTTTATGTTAATACCTTGAAAAGTTTAAACTTTTTGTGCATATACCATGAAATCCTTTCACTTTTTATGTTAATACCTTGAAAAGTTTAAACTTTTTATGCATATACTATGAAAACTTTTTACTTTTTATGTTAATACCTTGAAAAGTTTAAACTTTTTATGCATATACCATGAAATCCATTCACTTTTTATGTTAATACCTTGAAAAGTTTAAACTTTTTATGCATATACTATGAAAACTTTTTACTTTTTATGTTAATACCTTGAAAAGGTTAAACTTTTCATGCATATACCATGAAAACCTTTCACTTTTTATGTTAATACCTTGAAAAGTTTAAACTTTTTATGCATATACTATGAAAACTTTTTACTTTTTATGTTAATACCTTGAAAAGGTTAAATTTTTATGCATATACCATGAAATCCTTTCACTTTTTATGTTAATACCTTGAAAAGTTTAAACTTTTTATGCATATACCATGAAATCCTTTCACTTTTTATGTTAATACCTTGAAAAGTTTAAACTTTTTATGCATATACCATGAAATCCTTTCACTTTTTATATTAATACCTTGAAAAGTTTAAACTTTTTATGTATATATCATGAAAATCTTTTACTTTTTATGTTAATACCTTGAAAAGTTTAAACTTTTTATGCATATACCATGAAATCCTTTCACTTTTTATGTTAATACCTTGAAAAGTTTAAACTTTTATGCATATACCATGAAATCCTTTCACTTTTTATGTTAATACCTTGAAAAGTTTAAACTTTTTATGCATATACTATGAAAACTTTTTAATTTTATGTTAATACCTTGAAAAGTTCGAACTTTTTATGCATATACTATGAAAACTTTTTACTTTTTATGTTAATACCTTGAAAAGGTTAAACTTTTTATGCATATACCATGAAATCCTTTCACTTTTTATGTTAATACCTTGAAAAGTTTAAACTTTTTATGCATATACTATGAAAACTTTTTACTTTTTATGTTAATACCTTGAAAAGTTTAAACTTTTTATGCATATACTATGAAAACTTTTTACTTTTTATGTTAATACCTTGAAAAGTTTAAACTTTTTATGCATATACCATGAAATCCTTTCACTTTTTATGTTAATACCTTGAAAAGTTTAAACTTTTTATGCATATACCATGAAATCCTTTCACTTTTTATGTTATTACCTTAAAAAGTTTAAACTTTTTATGCATATACTATGAAAACTTTTTACTTTTTATGTTAATACCTTGAAAAGTTTAAACTTTTTATGCATATACCATGAAATCCTTTCACTTTTTATGTTAATACCTTGAAAAGTTTAAACTTTCTATGCATATACTATGAAAACTTTTTACTTTTTATGTTAATACCTTGAAAAGTTTAAACTTTTTATGCATATACTATGAAAACTTTTTAATTTTATGTTAATACCTTGAAAAGTTCGAACTTTTTATGCATATACTATGAAAACTTTTTACTTTTTATGTTAATACCTTGAAAAGTTTAAACTTTTTATGTATATACCATGAAAATCTTTTACTTTTTATGTTAATACCTTGAAAAGTTTAAACTTTTTATGCATATACCATGAAATAATTTCACTTTTTATGTTAATACCTCGAAAAGTTTAAACTTTTTATGCATATACCATGAAATCCTTTTAATTTTTCTGTTAATACTTTGAAAAGTTTAAACTTTTTATGCATATACCATGAAATCCTTTCACTTTTTATGTTAATACCTTAAAAAGTTTAAACTTTTTATGCATATACTATGAAAACTTTTTACTTTTTATGTTAATACCTTGAAAATTTTAAACTTTTTATGCATATACCATGAAATCCTTTCACTTTTTATGTTAATACCTTGAAAAGTTTAAACTTTCTATGCATATGCTATGAAAACTTTTTACTTTTTATGTTAATACCTTGAAAAGTTTAAACTTTTTATGCATATACCATGAAATCCTTTCATTTCTTATGTTAATACCTGGAAAAGTTTAAACTTTTTATGCATATACCATGAAATCCTTTCACTTTTTTTGTTAATACCTTGTAAAGTTTAAACTTTTTATGCATATACCATGAAATCCTTTCACTTTTTATGTTAATACCTTAAAAACTTTAAACTTTTTATGCATATACTATGAAAACTTTTTACTTTTTATGTTAATACCTTGAAAAGTTTAAACTTTTTATGCATATACCATGAAATCCTTTCACTTTTTATGTTAATACCTTGAAAAGTTTAAACTTTTTATGCATATACCATGAAATCCTTTCACTTTTTATGTTAATACCTTGAAAAGTTTAAACTTTTTATGCATATACTATGAAAACTTTTTACTTTTTATGTTAATACCTTGAAAAGTTTAAACTTTTTATGCATATACCATGAAATCCTTTCACTTTTTATGTTAATACCTTAAAAAGTTTAAACTTTTTATGCATATACTATGAAAACTTTTTACTTTTTATGTTAATACCTTGAAAAGTTTAAACTTTTTATGCATATACTATGAAATCCTTTCACTTTTTATGTTAATACCTTGAAAAGTTTAAACTTTTTATGTATATACCATGAAAACTTTTTACTTTTTATGTTAATACCTTGAAAAGTTTAAACTTTTTATGCATATACCATGAAATCCTTTCACTTTCTATGTTAATACCTTGAAAAGGTTAAACTTTTTATGCATATACCATGAAATCCTTTCACTTTTTATCTTAATACCTTGAAAAGTTTAAACTTTTTATGCATATACTATGAAAACTTTTTACTTTTTATGTTAATACCTTGAAAAGTTTGAACTTTTTATGCATATACTATGAAAACTTTTTACTTTTTATGTTAATACCTTGAAAAGTTTAAACTTTTTATGTATATACCATGAAAACCTTTTACTTTTTATGTTAATACCTTGAAAAGTTTAAACTTTTTATGCATATACCATGAAATCCTTTCACTTTTTATGTTAATACCTTGAAAAGTTTAAACTTTTTATGCATATACTATGAAAACTTTTTACTTTTTATGTTAATCCCTTGAAAAGTTTAAACTTTTTATGCATATACCATGAAATCCTTTCACTTTTTATGTTAATACCTTAAAAATTTAAACTTTTTATGCATATACCATGAAATCCTTTCACTTTTTATATTAATACCTTGAAAAGTTTAAACTT
The DNA here is from genome assembly GCA_943142095.1 of Ophonus ardosiacus. NCBI lineage: Eukaryota > Metazoa > Arthropoda > Insecta > Coleoptera > Carabidae > Ophonus > Ophonus ardosiacus. Next base: position 37,195,718 of record OW964835.1, read on the forward strand.
TTTATGCATATACTATGAAAACTTTTTACTTTTTATGTTAATACCTTGAAAAGTTTGAACTTTTTATGCATATACTATGAAAACTTTTTACTTTTTATGTTAATACCTTGAAAAGTTTAAACTTTTTATGTATATACCATGAAAATCATTTACTTTTTATGTTAATACCTTGAAAAGTTTAAACTTTTTATGCATATACCATGAAATCCTTTCACTTTTTATGTTAATACCTTGAAAAGTTTAAACTTTTTATGCATATACCATGAAATCCTTTCACTTTTTATGTTAATACCTTGAAAAGTTTAAACTTTTTATGCATATATTATGAAAACTTTTTATTTTTTATGTTAATACCTTGAAAAGTTTAAACTTTTTATGTATAATACCATGAAAATCTTTTACTTTTTATGTTAATACCTTGAAAAGTTTAAACTTTTTATGCATATACCATGAAATCCTTTCACTTTTTATGTTAATACCTTGAAAAGTTTAAACTTTTTATGCATATACCATGAAATCCTTTCACTTTTTATGTTAATACCTTGAAAAGTTTAAACTTTTTATGCATATACTATGAAAACTTTTTACTTTTTATGTTAATCCCTTGAAAAGTTTAAACTTTTTATGCATATACCATGAAATCCTTTCACTTTTTATGTTAATACCTTGAAAAGTTTAAACTTTTTATGCATATACTATGAAAACTTTTTACCTTGAAAAGTTTAAACTTTTTATGCATATACTATGAAAACTTTTTACTTTTTATGTTAATACCTTAAAAAGATTAAACTTTTTATGCATATACCATGAAATCCTTTTACTTTTTATGTTAATACCTTGAAAAGTTTAAACTTTTTATGCATATACTATGAAAACTTTTTACTTTTTATGTAAACACCTTGAAAAGTTTAAACTTTTTATGCATATACTATCAAAACTTTTTACTTTTTATGTTAATACCTTGAAAAGTTTAAACTTTTTATGTATATACTATGAAAACCTTTTACTTTTTATGTTAATACCTTGAAAAGTTTAAACTTTTTATGCATATACTATCAAAACTTTTTACTTTTTATGTTAATACCTTGAAAAGTTTAAACTTTTTATGTATATACTATGAAAACTTTTTACTTTTTGTGTTAATCCCTTGAAAATTTTATACTTTTTACGTATATACCATGAAAACCTTTTACTTTTTATGTTAATACCTTGAAAAGTTTAAACTTTTTATGCATATACTATGAAAACTTTTTAGTTTTTACGTTTAATACCTTAAAAAGTTTAAACTTTTTATGCATATACTATGAAAACCTTTTACTTTTTATGTTAATACCTTGAAAAGTTTAAACTTTTTATGTATATACCATGAAAACTTTTTACTTTTTTATGTTAATACCTTGAAAAGTTTAATCTTTTTATGCATATACTATGAAAACCTTTTACTTTTTATGTTAATACCTTGAAAAGTTTAAACTTTTTATGCATGTACTATGAAAACTTTTTACTCTTTATGTTAATACCTTGAAAAGTTTAAACTTTTTATGCATATACTATGAAAACTTTTTACTTTTTTTGTTAACACCTTGAAAAGTTTAAACTTTTTATGCATATACTATGAAAACTTTTTACTTTTTATGTTAATACCTTGAAAAGTTTAAACTTTTTATGCATATACTATGAAAATTTTTTACTTTTTATGATAAAACCTTGAAAAGTTTTAATTTTTTATGCATATATTATGAAAACTTTTACTTTTTATGTTAATACCTTGAAAAGTTTAAACTTTTTATGCATATACTATGAAAACTTTTTACTTTTTATGTTAATACCTTGAAAAGTTTAAACTTTTTATGCATATACCATGAAACCTTTCACTTTTTATGTTAATAGCTTGAAAAGTTTTAACTTTTTATGTATATACTATGAAAACCTTTTACTTTTTATGTAAATACCTTGAAAAGTTTTAACTTTTTATGCATATACTATAAAAACTTTTTACTTTTTATGTTAATACCTTGAAAAGTTTATACTTTTCATGTATATACCATGAAAAGCTTTTACTTTTTATGTTAATACTTCGAAAAGTTTAAACTTTTTATGTATATACCATGAAAACTTTTACTTTTTATGTTAATACTTTGAAAAGTTTAAACATTTTATGCATATACCATGAAAACCTTTTACTTTTTATGTTAATACCTTGAAAAGTTTTAACTTTTTATGTATATACTATGAAAACCTTTTACTTTTATGTAAATACCTTGAAAAGTTTTAACTTTTTATGCATATACTATGAAAACCTTTTACTTTTTATGTAAGTACCTTGAAAAGTTTTAACTTTTTATGTATATACCATGAAAACCTTTTACTTTTTATGTTAATACCTTGAAAAGTTTAAACTTTTTATGTATATACCATGAAAACTTTTTACTTTTTATGTTAATACCTTGAAAAGTTTAAACTTTTTATGCATATACTATGAAAACTTTTTACTTTTTATGTAAATACCTTGAAAAGTTTTAACTTTTTATGTATATACCATGAAAACCTTTTACTTTTTATGTAAATACCTTGAAAAGTTTAAACTTTTTATGCATGTACTATGAAAACTTTTTACTTTTTATGTTAATACCTTGAAAAGTTTAAACTTTTTATGCATGTACTATGAAAACTTTTTACTTTTTATGTAAATACCTTGAAAAGTTTTAACTTTTTATGTATATACCATGAAAACTTTTTACTTTTTTTGTTAACACCTTGAAAAGTTTAAACTTTTTATGCATATACTATGAAAACTTTTTACTTTTTATGTTAATACCTTGAAAAGTTTAAACTTTTTATGCATATACTATGAAAATTTTTTACTTTTTATGATAAAACCTTGAAAAGTTTTAATTTTTTATGCATATATTATGAAAACTTTTTACTTTTTATGTTAATACCTTGAAAAGTTTAAACTTTTTATGCATATACTATGAAAACTTTTTACTTTTTATGTTAATACCTTGAAAAGTTTAAACTTTTTATGCATGTACTATGAAAACTTTTTACTTTTTATGTTAATACCTTGAAAAGTTTAAACTTTTTATGTATATACAATGAAAACCTTTTACTTTTTATGTTAATACCTTGAAAAGTTTAAATTTTTTATGCATATACTATGAAAACTTTTTACTTTTTATGTTAATACCTTGAAAAGTTTTAACTTTTTATGTATATACCATGAAAACCTTTTACTTTTTATGTAAATACCTTGAAAAGTTTAAACTTTTTATGCATATACTATGAAAACTTTTTACTTTTTATGTAAATACCTTGAAAAGTTTAAACTTTTTATGCATATACCATGAAATCCTTTCACTTTTTATGTTAATACCTTGAAAAGTTTAAACTTTTTATGCATATACTATGAAAACTTTTTACTTTTTATGTTAATACCTTGAAAAGTTTAAACTTTTTATGCATATACCATGAAATCCTTTCACTATTTATGTTAATACCTTGAAAAGTTTAAACTTTTTATGCATATACCATGAAATCCTTTCACTTTTTATGTTAATACCTTGAAAAGTTTAAACTTTTTATGCATATACTATGAAAACTTTTTACTTTTTATGTTAATACCTTGAAAAGGTTAAACTTTTTATGCATATACCATGAAATCCTTTCACTTTTTATGTTAATACCTTGAAAAGTTTAAACTTTTTATGCATATACCATGAAATCCTTTCACTTTTTATGTTAATACCTTGAAAAGTTTAAACTTTTTATGCATATACTATGAAAACTTTTTAATTTTATGTTAATACCTTGAAAAGTTCGAACTTTTTATGCATATACTATGAAAACTTTATACTTTTTATGTTAATACCTTGAAAAGTTTAAACTTTTTATGTATATACCATGAAAATCTTTTACTTTTTATGTTAATACCTTGAAAAGTTTAAACTTTTTATGCAAATACCATGAAATCCTTTCACTTTTTATGTTAATACCTCGAAAAGTTTAAACTTTTTATGCATATAGCATGAAATCCTTTCACTTTTTATGTTAATACCTTGAAAAGTTTAAACTTTTTATGCATATACTATGAAAACTTTTTACTTTTAATGTTAATACCTTGAAAAGTTTAAACTTTTTATGCATACACCATGAAATCCTTTCACTGTTTATGTTAATACCTTGAAAAGTTTAAACTTTCTATGCATATACTATGAAAACTTTTTACTTTTTATGTTAATACCTTGAAAAGTTTAAACTTTTTATGCATATACCATGAAATCCTTTCACTTTTTATGTTAATACCTTGAAAAGGTTAAACTTTTTATGCATATACCATGAAATCCTTTCACTTTTTATGTTAATACCTTGAAAAGTTTAAACTTTTTATGCATATACTATGAAAACTTTTTACTTTTTATGTTAATACCTTGAAAAGGTTAAACTTTTTATGCATATACCATGAAATCCTTTCACTTTTTATGTTAATACCTTGAAAAGTTTAAACTTTTTATGCATATACCACGAAATCCTTTCACTTTTTATGTTAATACCTTGAAAAGTTTAAACCTTTTATGTATATTACATAAAAATCTTTTACTTTTTATATTAATACCTTGAAAAGTTTAAACTTTTTATGCATATACCATGAAATCCTTTCACTTTTTATGTTAATACCTTGAAAAGTTTAAACTTTTTATGCATATACCATGAAATCCTTTCACTTTTTATGTTAATACCTTGAAAAGTTTAAACTTTTTATGCATATACTATGAAAACTTTTTACTTTTTATGTTAATACCTTGAAAAGTTTAAACTTTTTATGCATATACTATGAAAACTTTTTACTTTTTATGTTAATACCTTGAAAAGTTTAAACTTTTTATGCATATACCATGAAATCCTTTCACTTTTTATGTTAATACCTTGAAAAGTTTAAACTTTTTATGCATATACCATGAAATCCTTTCACTTTTTTTGTTAATACCTTAAAAAGTTTAAACTTTTTATGCATATACTATGAAAACTTTTTACTTTTTATGTTAATACCTTGAAAAGTTTAAACTTTTTATGCATATACCATGAAATCCTTTCACTTTTTATGTTAATACCTTGAAAAGTTTAAACTTTCTATGCATATACTATGAAAACTTTTTACTTTTTATGTTAATACCTTGAAAAGTTTAAACTTTTTATGCATATACTATGAAAACTTTTTAATTTTATGTTAATACCTTGAAAAGTTCGAACTTTTTATGCATATACTATGAAAACTTTTTACTTTTTATGTTAATACCTTGAAAAGTTTAAACTTTTTATGTATATACCATGAAAATCTTTTACTTTTTATGTTAATACTTCGAAAAGTTTAAACTTTTTATGCATATACCATGAAATCCTTTCAATTTTTCTGTTAATACTTTGAAAAGTTTAAACTTTTTATGCATATACCATGAAATCCTTTCACTTTTTATGTTAATACCTTAAAAAGTTTAAACTTTTTATGCATATACTATGAAAACTTTTTACTTTTTATGTTAATACCTTGAAAAGTTTAAACTTTTTATGCATATACCATGAAATCCTTTCACTTTTTATGTTAATACCTTGAAAAGTTTAAACTTTCTATGCATATGCTATGAAAACTTTTTACTTTTTATGTTAATACCTTGAAAAGTTTAAACTTTTTATGCATATACCATGAAATCCTTTCATTTCTTATGTTAATACCTGGAAAAGTTTAAACTTTTTATGCATATACCATGAAATCCTTTCACTTTTTTTGTTAATACCTTGTAAAGTTTAAACTTTTTATGCATATACCATGATATCCTTTCACTTTTTATGTTAATACCTTGAAAAGTTTAAACTTTTTATGCATATACCATGAAATCCTTTCACTTTTTATGTTAATACCTTGAAAAGTTTAAACTTTTTATGCATATACTATGAAAACTTTTTACTTTTTATATTAATACCTTGAAAAGTTTGAACTTTTTATGCATATACTATGAAAACTTTTTACTTTTTATGTTAATACCTTGAAAAGTTTAAACTTTTTATGCATATATCATGAAATCCTTTCACTTTTTATGTTAATAGCTTGAAAAGTTTAAACTTTTTATGCATATACTATGAAAACTTTTTACTTTTTATGTTAATACCTTGAAAAGTTTAAACTTTTTATGCATATACTATGAAATCCTTTCACTTTTTATGTTAATACCTTGAAAAGTTTAAACTTTCTATGCATATACTATGAAAACTTTTTACTTTTTATGTTAATACCTTGAAAAGTTTAAACTTTTTATGCATATACTATGAAAACTTTTTAATTTTATGTTAATACCTTGAAAAGTTCGAACTTTTTATGCATATACTATGAAAACTTTTTACTTTTTATGTTAATACCTTGAAAAGTTTAAACTTTTTATGTATATACCATGAAAATCTTTTACTTTTTATGTTAATACCTTGAAAAGTTTAAACTTTTTATGCATATACCATGAAATAATTTCACTTTTTATGTTAATACCTCGAAAAGTTTAAACTTTTTATGCATATACCATGAAATCCTTTTAATTTTTCTGTTAATACTTTGAAAAGTTTAAACTTTTTATGCATATACCATGAAATCCTTTCACTTTTTATGTTAATACCTTAAAAAGTTTAAACTTTTTATGCATATACTATGAAAACTTTTTACTTTTTATGTTAATACCTTGAAAATTTTAAACTTTTTATGCATATACCATGAAATCCTTTCACTTTTTATGTTAATACCTTGAAAAGTTTAAACTTTCTATGCATATGCTATGAAAACTTTTTACTTTTTATGTTAATACCTTGAAAAGTTTAAACTTTTTATGCATATACCATGAAATCCTTTCATTTCTTATGTTAATACCTGGAAAAGTTTAAACTTTTTATGCATATACCATGAAATCCTTTCACTTTTTTTGTTAATACCTTGTAAAGTTTAAACTTTTTATGCATATACCATGAAATCCTTTCACTTTTTATGTTAATACCTTAAAAACTTTAAACTTTTTATGCATATACTATGAAAACTTTTTACTTTTTATGTTAATACCTTGAAAAGTTTAAACTTTTTATGCATATACCATGAAATCCTTTCACTTTTTATGTTAATACCTTGAAAAGTTTAAACTTTTTATGCATATACCATGAAATCCTTTCACTTTTTATGTTAATACCTTGAAAAGTTTAAACTTTTTATGCATATACTATGAAAACTTTTTACTTTTTATGTTAATACCTTGAAAAGTTTAAACTTTTTATGCATATACCATGAAATCCTTTCACTTTTTATGTTAATACCTTAAAAAGTTTAAACTTTTTATGCATATACTATGAAAACTTTTTACTTTTTATGTTAATACCTTGAAAAGTTTAAACTTTTTATGCATATACTATGAAATCCTTTCACTTTTTATGTTAATACCTTGAAAAGTTTAAACTTTTTATGTATATACCATGAAAACTTTTTACTTTTTATGTTAATACCTTGAAAAGTTTAAACTTTTTATGCATATACCATGAAATCCTTTCACTTTCTATGTTAATACCTTGAAAAGGTTAAACTTTTTATGCATATACCATGAAATCCTTTCACTTTTTATCTTAATACCTTGAAAAGTTTAAACTTTTTATGCATATACTATGAAAACTTTTTACTTTTTATGTTAATACCTTGAAAAGTTTGAACTTTTTATGCATATACTATGAAAACTTTTTACTTTTTATGTTAATACCTTGAAAAGTTTAAACTTTTTATGTATATACCATGAAAACCTTTTACTTTTTATGTTAATACCTTGAAAAGTTTAAACTTTTTATGCATATACCATGAAATCCTTTCACTTTTTATGTTAATACCTTGAAAAGTTTAAACTTTTTATGCATATACTATGAAAACTTTTTACTTTTTATGTTAATCCCTTGAAAAGTTTAAACTTTTTATGCATATACCATGAAATCCTTTCACTTTTTATGTTAATACCTTAAAAATTTAAACTTTTTATGCATATACCATGAAATCCTTTCACTTTTTATATTAATACCTTGAAAAGTTTAAACTTTTTATGCATATACTATGAAAACTTTTTACTTTTTATGTTAATACCTTGAAAAGTTTGAACTTTTTATGCATATACTATGAAAACTTTTTACTTTTTATGTTAATACCTTGAAAAGTTTAAACTTTTTATGTATATACCATGAAAATCATTTACTTTTTATGTTAATACCTTGAAAAGTTTAAACTTTTTATGCATATACCATGAAATCCTTTCACTTTTTATGTTAATACCTTGAAAAGTTTAAACTTTTTATGCATATACCATGAAATCCTTTCACTTTTTATGTTAATACCTTGAAAAGTTTAAACTTTTTATGCATATATTATGAAAACTTTTTATTTTTTATGTTAATACCTTGAAAAGTTTAAACTTTTTATGTATATACCATGAAAATCTTTTACTTTTTATGTTAATACCTTGAAAAGTTTAAACTTTTTATGCATATACCATGAAATCCTTTCACTTTTTATGTTAATACCTTGAAAAGTTTAAACTTTTTATGCATATACCATGAAATCCTTTCACTTTTTATGTTAATACCTTGAAAAGTTTAAACTTTTTATGCATATACTATGAAAACTTTTTACTTTTTATGTTAATCCCTTGAAAAGTTTAAACTTTTTATGCATATACCATGAAATCCTTTCACTTTTTATGTTAATACCTTGAAAAGTTTAAACTTTTTATGCATATACTATGAAAACTTTTTACCTTGAAAAGTTTAAACTTTTTATGCATATACTATGAAAACTTTTTACTTTTTATGTTAATACCTTAAAAAGATTAAACTTTTTATGCATATACCATGAAATCCTTTTACTTTTTATGTTAATACCTTGAAAAGTTTAAACTTTTTATGCATATACTATGAAAACTTTTTACTTTTTATGTAAACACCTTGAAAAGTTTAAACTTTTTATGCATATACTATCAAAACTTTTTACTTTTTATGTTAATACCTTGAAAAGTTTAAACTTTTTATGTATATACTATGAAAACCTTTTACTTTTTATGTTAATACCTTGAAAAGTTTAAACTTTTTATGCATATACTATCAAAACTTTTTACTTTTTATGTTAATACCTTGAAAAGTTTAAACTTTTTATGTATATACTATGAAAACTTTTTACTTTTTGTGTTAATCCCTTGAAAATTTTATACTTTTTACGTATATACCATGAAAACCTTTTACTTTTTATGTTAATACCTTGAAAAGTTTAAACTTTTTATGCATATACTATGAAAACTTTTTAGTTTTTACGTTAATACCTTAAAAAGTTTAAACTTTTTATGCATATACTATGAAAACCTTTTACTTTTTATGTTAATACCTTGAAAAGTTTAAACTTTTTATGTATATACCATGAAAACTTTTTACTTTTTATGTTAATACCTTGAAAAGTTTAATCTTTTTATGCATATACTATGAAAACCTTTTACTTTTTATGTTAATACCTTGAAAAGTTTAAACTTTTTATGCATGTACTATGAAAACTTTTTACTCTTTATGTTAATACCTTGAAAAGTTTAAACTTTTTATGCATATACTATGAAAACTTTTTACTTTTTTTGTTAACACCTTGAAAAGTTTAAACTTTTTATGCATATACTATGAAAACTTTTTACTTTTTATGTTAATACCTTGAAAAGTTTAAACTTTTTATGCATATACTATGAAAATTTTTTACTTTTTATGATAAAACCTTGAAAAGTTTTAATTTTTTATGCATATATTATGAAAACTTTTTACTTTTTATGTTAATACCTTGAAAAGTTTAAACTTTTTATGCATATACTATGAAAACTTTTTACTTTTTATGTTAATACCTTGAAAAGTTTAAACTTTTTATGCATATACCATGAAACCTTTCACTTTTTATGTTAATAGCTTGAAAAGTTTTAACTTTTTATGTATATACTATGAAAACCTTTTACTTTTTATGTAAATACCTTGAAAAGTTTTAACTTTTTATGCATATACTATAAAAACTTTTTACTTTTTATGTTAATACCTTGAAAAGTTTATACTTTTCATGTATATACCATGAAAAGCTTTTACTTTTTATGTTAATACTTCGAAAAGTTTAAACTTTTTATGTATATACCATGAAAACTTTTACTTTTTATGTTAATACTTTGAAAAGTTTAAACATTTTATGCATATACCATGAAAACCTTTTACTTTTTATGTTAATACCTTGAAAAGTTTTAACTTTTTATGTATATACTATGAAAACCTTTTACTTTTTATGTAAATACCTTGAAAAGTTTTAACTTTTTATGCATATACTATGAAAACCTTTTACTTTTTATGTAAGTACCTTGAAAAGTTTTAACTTTTTATGTATATACCATGAAAACCTTTTACTTTTTATGTTAATACCTTGAAAAGTTTAAACTTTTTATGTATATACCATGAAAACTTTTTACTTTTTATGTTAATACCTTGAAAAGTTTAAACTTTTTATGCATATACTATGAAAACTTTTTACTTTTTATGTAAATACCTTGAAAAGTTTTAACTTTTTATGTATATACCATGAAAACCTTTTACTTTTTATGTAAATACCTTGAAAAGTTTAAACTTTTTATGCATGTACTATGAAAACTTTTTACTTTTTATGTTAATACCTTGAAAAGTTTAAACTTTTTATGCATGTACTATGAAAACTTTTTACTTTTTATGTAAATACCTTGAAAAGTTTTAACTTTTTATGTATATACCATGAAAACTTTTTACTTTTTTTGTTAACACCTTGAAAAGTTTAAACTTTTTATGCATATACTATGAAAACTTTTTACTTTTTATGTTAATACCTTGAAAAGTTTAAACTTTTTATGCATATACTATGAAAATTTTTTACTTTTTATGATAAAACCTTGAAAAGTTTTAATTTTTTATGCATATATTATGAAAACTTTTTACTTTTTATGTTAATACCTTGAAAAGTTTAAACTTTTTATGCATATACTATGAAAACTTTTTACTTTTTATGTTAATACCTTGAAAAGTTTAAACTTTTTATGCATGTACTATGAAAACTTTTTACTTTTTATGTTAATACCTTGAAAAGTTTAAACTTTTTATGTATATACAATGAAAACCTTTTACTTTTTATGTTAATACCTTGAAAAGTTTAAATTTTTTATGCATATACTATGAAAACTTTTTACTTTTTATGTTAATACCTTGAAAAGTTTTAACTTTTTATGTATATACCATGAAAACCTTTTACTTTTTATGTAAATACCTTGAAAAGTTTAAACTTTTTATGCATATACTATGAAAACTTTATACTTTTTATGTAAATACCTTGAAAAGTTTAAACTTTTTATGCATATACCATGAAATCCTTTCACTTTTTATGTTAATACCTTGAAAAGTTTAAACTTTTTATGCATATACTATGAAAACTTTTTACTTTTTATGTTAATACCTTGAAAAGTTTAAACTTTTTATGCATATACCATGAAATCCTTTCACTATTTATGTTAATACCTTGAAAAGTTTAAACTTTTTATGCATATACCATGAAATCCTTTCACTTTTTATGTTAATACCTTGAAAAGTTTAAACTTTTTATGCATATACTATGAAAACTTTTTACTTTTTATGTTAATACCTTGAAAAGGTTAAACTTTTTATGCATATACCATGAAATCCTTTCACTTTTTATGTTAATACCTTGAAAAGTTTAAACTTTTTATGCATATACCATGAAATCCTTTCACTTTTTATGTTAATACCTTGAAAAGTTTAAACTTTTTATGCATATACTATGAAAACTTTTTAATTTTATGTTAATACCTTGAAAAGTTCGAACTTTTTATGCATATACTATGAAAACTTTATACTTTTTATGTTAATACCTTGAAAAGTTTAAACTTTTTATGTATATACCATGAAAATCTTTTACTTTTTATGTTAATACCTTGAAAAGTTTAAACTTTTTATGCAAATACCATGAAATCCTTTCACTTTTTATGTTAATACCTCGAAAAGTTTAAACTTTTTATGCATATAGCATGAAATCCTTTCACTTTTTATGTTAATACCTTGAAAAGTTTAAACTTTTTATGCATATACTATGAAAACTTTTTACTTTTAATGTTAATACCTTGAAAAGTTTAAACTTTTTATGCATACACCATGAAATCCTTTCACTGTTTATGTTAATACCTTGAAAAGTTTAAACTTTCTATGCATATACTATGAAAACTTTTTACTTTTTATGTTAATACCTTGAAAAGTTTAAACTTTTTATGCATATACCATGAAATCCTTTCACTTTTTATGTTAATACCTTGAAAAGGTTAAACTTTTTATGCATATACCATGAAATCCTTTCACTTTTTATGTTAATACCTTGAAAAGTTTAAACTTTTTATGCATATACTATGAAAACTTTTTACTTTTTATGTTAATACCTTGAAAAGGTTAAACTTTTTATGCATATACCATGAAATCCTTTCACTTTTTATGTTAATACCTTGAAAAGTTTAAACTTTTTATGCATATACCACGAAATCCTTTCACTTTTTATGTTAATACCTTGAAAAGTTTAAACCTTTTATGTATATTACATAAAAATCTTTTACTTTTTATATTAATACCTTGAAAAGTTTAAACTTTTTATGCATATACCATGAAATCCTTTCACTTTTTATGTTAATACCTTGAAAAGTTTAAACTTTTTATGCATATACCATGAAATCCTTTCACTTTTTATGTTAATACCTTGAAAAGTTTAAACTTTTTATGCATATACTATGAAAACTTTTTACTTTTTATGTTAATACCTTGAAAAGTTTAAACTTTTTATGCATATACTATGAAAACTTTTTACTTTTTATGTTAATACCTTGAAAAGTTTAAACTTTTTATGCATATACCATGAAATCCTTTCACTTTTTATGTTAATACCTTGAAAAGTTTAAACTTTTTATGCATATACCATGAAATCCTTTCACTTTTTTTGTTAATACCTTAAAAAGTTTAAACTTTTTATGCATATACTATGAAAACTTTTTACTTTTTATGTTAATACCTTGAAAAGTTTAAACTTTTTATGCATATACCATGAAATCCTTTCACTTTTTATGTTAATACCTTGAAAAGTTTAAACTTTCTATGCATATACTATGAAAACTTTTTACTTTTTATGTTAATACCTTGAAAAGTTTAAACTTTTTATGCATATACTATGAAAACTTTTTAATTTTATGTTAATACCTTGAAAAGTTCGAACTTTTTATGCATATACTATGAAAACTTTTTACTTTTTATGTTAATACCTTGAAAAGTTTAAACTTTTTATGTATATACCATGAAAATCTTTTACTTTTTATGTTAATACTTCGAAAAGTTTAAACTTTTTATGCATATACCATGAAATCCTTTCAATTTTTCTGTTAATACTTTGAAAAGTTTAAACTTTTTATGCATATACCATGAAATCCTTTCACTTTTTATGTTAATACCTTAAAAAGTTTAAACTTTTTATGCATATACTATGAAAACTTTTTACTTTTTATGTTAATACCTTGAAAAGTTTAAACTTTTTATGCATATACCATGAAATCCTTTCACTTTTTATGTTAATACCTTGAAAAGTTTAAACTTTCTATGCATATGCTATGAAAACTTTTTACTTTTTATGTTAATACCTTGAAAAGTTTAAACTTTTTATGCATATACCATGAAATCCTTTCATTTCTTATGTTAATACCTGGAAAAGTTTAAACTTTTTATGCATATACCATGAAATCCTTTCACTTTTTTTGTTAATACCTTGTAAAGTTTAAACTTTTTATGCATATACCATGATATCCTTTCACTTTTTATGTTAATACCTTGAAAAGTTTAAACTTTTTATGCATATACCATGAAATCCTTTCACTTTTTATGTTAATACCTTGAAAAGTTTAAACTTTTTATGCATATACTATGAAAACTTTTTACTTTTTATATTAATACCTTGAAAAGTTTGAACTTTTTATGCATATACTATGAAAACTTTTTACTTTTTATGTTAATACCTTGAAAAGTTTAAACTTTTTATGCATATATCATGAAATCCTTTCACTTTTTATGTTAATAGCTTGAAAAGTTTAAACTTTTTATGCATATACTATGAAAACTTTTTACTTTTTATGTTAATACCTTGAAAAGTTTAAACTTTTTATGCATATACCATGAAATCCTTTCACTTTTTATGTAAATACCTTAAAAAGTTTAAACTTTTTATGCATATACTATGAAAACTTTTTACTTTTTATGTTAATACCTTGAAAAGTTTAAACTTTTTATGCATATATCATGAAATCCTTTCACTTTTTATGTTAATACCTTGAAAAGTTTAAACTTTTTATGCATATACTATGAAAACTTATTACTTTTTATGTTAATACCTTGAAAAGTTTAAACTTTTTATGCATATACCATGAAATCCTTTCACATTTTATGTTAATACCTTAAAAAGTTTAAACTTTTTATGCATATACTATGAAAACTTTTTACTTTTTATGTTAATACCTTGAAAAGTTTAAACTTTTTATGCATATACTATGAAATCCTTTCACTTTTTATGTTAATACCTTGAAAAGTTTAAACTTTTTATGTATATACCATGAAAACTTTTTACTTTTTATGTTAATACCTTGAAAAGTTTAAACTTTTTATGCATATACCATGAAATCCTTTCACTTTCTATGTTAATACCTTGAAAAGGTTAAACTTTTTATGCATATACCATGAAATCCTTTCACTTTTTATGTTAATACCTTGAAAAGTTTAAACTTTTTATGCATATACTATGAAAACTTTTTACTTTTTATGTTAATACCTTGAAAAGTTTGAACTTTTTATGCATATACCATGAAATCCTTTCACTTTTTATGTTAATACCTTGAAAAATTTAAACTTTTTATGCATATACCATGAAATCCTTTCACTTTTTATATTAATACCTTGAAAAGTTTAAACTTTTTATGCATATACTATGAAAACTTTTTACTTTTTATGTTAATACCTTGAAAAGTTTGAACTTTTTATGCATATACTATGAAAACTTTTTACTTTTTATGTTAATACCTTGAAAAGTTTAAACTTTTTATGTATATACCATGAAAATCATTTACTTTTTATGTTAATACCTTGAAAAGTTTAAACTTTTTATGCATATACCATGAAATCCTTTCACTTTTTATGTTAATACCTTGAAAAGTTTAAACTTTTTATGCATATACCATGAAATCCTTTCACTTTTTATGTTAATACCTTGAAAAGTTTAAACTTTTTATGCATATACTATGAAAACTTTTTATTTTTTATGTTAATACCTTGAAAAGTTTAAACTTTTTATGTATATACCATGAAAATCTTTTACTTTTTATGTTAATACCTTGAAAAGTTTAAACTTTTTATGCATATACCATGAAATCCTTTCACTTTTTATGTTAATACCTTGAAAAGTTTAAACTTTTTATGCATATACCATGAAATCCTTTCACTTTTTATGTTAATACCTTGAAAAGTTTAAACTTTTTATGCATATACTATGAAAACTTTTTACTTTTTATGTTAATCCCTTTAAAAGTTTAAACTTTTTATGCATATACCATGAAATCCTTTCACTTTTTATGTTAATACCTTGAAAAGTTTAAACTTTTTATGCATATACTATGAAAACTTTTTACCTTGAAAAGTTTAAACTTTTTATGCATATACTATGAAAACTTTTTACTTTTTATGTTAATACCTTAAAAAGATTAAACTTTTTATGCATATACCATGAAATCCTTTTACTTTTTATGTTAATACCTTGAAAAGTTTAAACTTTTTATGCATATACTATGAAAACTTTTTACTTTTTATGTAAACACCTTGAAAAGTTTAAACTTTTTATGCATATACTATCAAAACTTTTTACTTTTTATGTTAATACCTTGAAAAGTTTAAACTTTTTATGTATATACTATGAAAACCTTTTACTTTTTATGTTAATACCTTGAAAAGTTTAAACTTTTTATGCATATACTATCAAAACTTTTTACTTTTTATGTTAATACCTTGAAAAGTTTAAACTTTTTATGTATATACTATGAAAACTTTTTACTTTTTGTGTTAATCCCTTGAAAATTTTATACTTTTTACGTATATACCATGAAAACCTTTTACTTTTTATGTTAATACCTTGAAAAGTTTAAACTTTTTATGCATATACTATGAAAACTTTTTAGTTTTTACGTTAATACCTTAAAAAGTTTAAACTTTTTATGCATATACTATGAAAACCTTTTACTTTTTATGTTAATACCTTGAAAAGTTTAAACTTTTTATGTATATACCATGAAAACTTTTTACTTTTTATGTTAATACCTTGAAAAGTTTAATCTTTTTATGCATATACTATGAAAACCTTTTACTTTTTATGTTAATACCTTGAAAAGTTTAAACTTTTTATGCATGTACAATGAAAACTTTTTACTCTTTATGTTAATACCTTGAAAAGTTTAAACTTTTTATGCATATACTATGAAAACTTTTTACTTTTTTTGTTAACACCTTGAAAAGTTTAAACTTTTTATGCATATACTATGAAAACTTTTTACTTTTTATGTTAATACCTTGAAAAGTTTAAACTTTTTATGCATATACTATGAAAATTTTTTACTTTTTATGATAAAACCTTGAAAAGTTTTAATTTTTTATGCATATATTATGAAAACTTTTTACTTTTTATGTTAATACCTTGAAAAGTTTAAACTTTTTATGCATATACTATGAAAACTTTTTACTTTTTATGTTAATACCTTGAAAAGTTTAAACTTTTTATGCATATACCATGAAACCTTTCACTTTTTATGTTAATAGCTTGAAAAGTTTTAACTTTTTATGTATATACTATGAAAACCTTTTACTTTTTATGTAAATACCTTGAAAAGTTTTAACTTTTTATGCATATACTATGAAAACCTTTTACTTTTTATGTAAGTACCTTGAAAAGTTTTAACTTTTTATGTATATACCATGAAAACCTTTTACTTTTTATGTTAATACCTTGATAAGTTTAACCTTTTTATGCATATACTATGAAAACTTTTTACTTTTTATGTTAATACCTTGAAAAGTTTAAACTTTTTATGCATATACTATGAAAACTTTTTACTTTTTATGTTAATACCTTGAAAAGTTTAATCTTTTTATGTATATACTATGAAAACTTTTTACTTTTTATGTTAATACCTTGAAAAGTTTAAACTTTTTATGTATATACCATGAAAACCTTTTACTTTTTATGTTAATACCTTGAAAAGTTTAAACTTTTTATGTATATACCATGAAAACCTTTTACTTTTTATGTTAATACCTTGAAAAGTTTAAACTTTTTATGCATATACTATGAGAACTTTTTACTTTTTATGTTAATACATTGAAAAGTTTATACTTTTTATGCATATACTATGAAAACTTTTTACTTTTTATGTTAATACCTTGAAAAGTTTAAACTTTTTATGTATATACCATGAAAACCTTTTACTTTTTATGTTACTACCTTGAAAAGTTTAAACTTTTTATGTATATACCATGAAAACCTTTTACTTTTTATGTTAATACCTTGAAAAGTTTAAACTTTTTATGTATATACCATGAAAACTTTTTACTTTTTATGTTAATACCTTGAAAAGTTTAAACTTTTTATGCATATTCTACGAAAACTTTTTACTTTTTATGTTAATACCTTGAAAAGTTTAAACTTTTTATGTATATACCATAAAACCTTTCACTTTTTATGTTAATATCTTGAAAAGTTTTAACTTTTTATGTATATACTATGAAAACCTTTTACTTTTTATGTAAATACCTTGAAAAGTTTTAAGTTTTTATGCATATACTATGAAAACCTTTTACTTTTTATGTAAGTACCTTGAAAAGTTTTAACTTTTTATGTATATACCATGAAAACCTTTTACTTTTAATGTAAATACCTTGAAAAGTTTAAACTTTTTATGCATATACTATAAAAACTTTTTACTTTTTATGTTAATACCTTGAAAATTTATACTTTTCATGTATATACCATGAAAAGCTTTTACTTTTTATGTTAATACTTCGAAAAGTTTAAACTTTTTATGTATATACCATGAAAACTTTTTACTTTTTATGTTAATACTTTGAAAAGTTTAAACATTTTATGCTTATACCATGAAAACCTTTTACTTTTTATGTTAATACCTTGAAAAGTATAACTTTTTATGTATATACTATGAAAACCTTTTACTTTTTATGTAAATACCTTGAAAAGTTTTAACTTTTTATGCATATACTAAGAAAACCTTTTACTTTTTATGTAAGTACCTTGAAAAGTTTTAACTTTTTATGTATATACCATGAAAACCTTTTACTTTTTATGTTAATACCTTGAAAAGTTTAAACTTTTTATGTATATACCATGAAAACTTTTTACTTTTTATGTTAATACCTTGAAAAGTTTAAACTTTTTATGCATATACTATGAAAACTTTTTACTTTTTATGTAAATACCTTGAAAA
Source organism: Ophonus ardosiacus (assembly GCA_943142095.1). Taxonomy (NCBI): domain Eukaryota; kingdom Metazoa; phylum Arthropoda; class Insecta; order Coleoptera; family Carabidae; genus Ophonus; species Ophonus ardosiacus. The sequence continues at coordinate 37,214,374 of OW964835.1, forward strand.
GTTTTAACTTTTTATGTATATACCATGAAAACCTTTTACTTTTTATGTAAATACCTTGAAAAGTTTAAACTTTCTATGCATATACTATGAAAACTTTTTACTTTTTATGTTAATACCTTGAAAAGTTTAAACTTTTTATGCATATACCATGAAATCCTTTCACTTTTTATGTTAATACCTTGAAAAGTTTAAACTTTTTATGCATATACTATGAAAACTTTTTACTTTTTATGTTAATACCTTGAAAAGTTTAAACTTTTTATGCATATACCATGAAATCCTTTCACTTTTTATGTTAATACCTTGAAAAGTTTAAACTTTTTATGCATATACCATGAAATCCTTTCACTTTTTATGTTAATACCTTAAAAAGTTTAAACTTTTTATGCATATACTATGAAAACTTTTTACTTTTTATGTTAATACCTTGAAAAGTTTAAACTTTTTATGCATATACCATGAAATCCTTTCACTTTTTATGTTAATACCTTGAAAAGTTTAAACTTTCTATGCATATACTATGAAAACTTTTTACTTTTTATGTTAATACCTTGAAAAGTTTAAACTTTTTATGCATATACTATGAGAACTTTTTACTTTTTATGTTAATACATTGAAAAGTTTATACTTTTTATGCATATACTATGAAAACTTTTTACTTTTTATGTTAATACCTTGAAAAGTTTAAACTTTTTATGTATATACCATGAAAACCTTTTACTTTTTATGTTACTACCTTGAAAAGTTTAAACTTTTTATGTATATACCATGAAAACCTTTTACTTTTTATGTTAATACCTTGAAAAGTTTAAACTTTTTATGTATATACCATGAAAACTTTTTACATTTTACGTTAATACCTTGAAATGTTTAAACTTTTTATGCATATACTATGAAAACCTTTTACTTTTTATGTTAATACCTTGAAAAGTTTAAACTTTTTATGTATATACCATGAAAACTTTTTACTTTTTATGTTAATACCTTGAAAAGTTTAAACTTTTTATGCATATTCTACGAAAACTTTTTACTTTTTATGTTAATACCTTGAAAAGTTTAAACTTTTTATGTATATACCATAAAACCTTTCACTTTTTATGTTAATAGCTTGAAAAGTTTTAACTTTTTATGTATATACTATGAAAACCTTTTACTTTTTATGTAAATACCTTGAAAAGTTTTAACTTTTTATGCATATACTATGAAAACCTTTTACTTTTTATGTAAGTACCTTGAAAAGTTTTAACTTATTATGTATATACCATGAAAACCTTTTCCTTTTTATGTAAATACCTTGAAAAGTTTAAACTTTTTATGCATATACTATAAAAACTTTTTACTTTTTATGTTAATACCTTGAAAAGTTTATACTTTTCATGTATATACCATGAAAAGCTTTTACTTTTTATGTTAATACTTCGAAAAGTTTAAACTTTTTATGTATATACCATGAAAACTTTTTACTTTTTATGTTAATACTTTGAAAAGTTTAAACATTTTATGCTTATACCATGAAAACCTTTTACTTTTTATGTTAATACCTTGAAAAGTATAACTTTTTATGTATATACTATGAAAACCTTTTACTTTTTATGTAAATACCTTGAAAAGTTTTAACTTTTTATGCATATACTAAGAAAACCTTTTACTTTTTATGTAAGTACCTTGAAAAGTTTTAACTTTTTATGTATATACCATGAAAACCTTTTACTTTTTATGTTAATACCTTGAAAAGTTTAAACTTTTTATGTATATACCATGAAAACTTTTTACTTTTTATGTTAATACCTTGAAAAGTTTAAACTTTTTATGCATATACTATGAAAACTTTTTACTTTTTATGTAAATACCTTGAAAAGTTTTAACTTTTTATGTATATACCATGAAAACCTTTTACTTTTTATGTAAATACCTTGAAAAGTTTAAACTTTCTATGCATATACTATGAAAACTTTTTACTTTTTATGTTAATACCTTGAAAAGTTTAAACTTTTTATGCATATACCATGAAATCCTTTCACTTTTTATGTTAATACCTTGAAAAGTTTAAACTTTTTATGCATATACTATGAAAACTTTTTACTTTTTATGTTAATACCTTGAAAAGTTTAAACTTTTTATGCATATACCATGAAATCCTTTCACTTTTTATGTTAATACCTTGAAAAGTTTAAACTTTTTATGCATATACCATGAAATCCTTTCACTTTTTATGTTAATACCTTAAAAAGTTTAAACTTTTTATGCATATACTATGAAAACTTTTTACTTTTTATGTTAATACCTTGAAAAGTTTAAACTTTTTATGCATATACCATGAAATCCTTTCACTTTTTATGTTAATACCTTGAAAAGTTTAAACTTTCTATGCATATACTATGAAAACTTTTTACTTTTTATGTTAATACCTTGAAAAGTTTAAACTTTTTATGCATATACTATGAAAACTTTTTAATTTTATGTTAATACCTTGAAAAGTTCGAACTTTTTATGCATATACTATGAAAACTTTTTACTTTTTATGTTAATACCTTGAAAAGTTTAAACTTTTTATGTATATACCATGAAAATCTTTTACTTTTTATGTTAATACCTTGAAAAGTTTAAACTTTTTATGCATATACCATGAAATCCTTTCACTTTTTATGTTAATACCTCGAAAAGTTTAAACTTTTTATGCATATACCATGAAATCCTTTCAATTTTTCTGTTAATACTTTGAAAAGTTTAAACTTTTTATGCATATACCATGAAATCCTTTCACTTTTTATGTTAATACCTTAAAAAGTTTAAACTTTTTATGCATATACTATGAAAACTTTATACTTTTTATGTTAATACCTTGAAAAGTTTAAACTTTTTATGCATATACCATGAAATCCTTTCACTTTTTATGTTAATACCTTGAAAAGTTTAAACTTTCTATGCATATGCTATGAAAACTTTTTACTTTTTATGTTAATACCTTGAAAAGTTTAAACTTTTTATGCATATACCATGAAATCCTTTCATTTCTTATGTTAATACCTGGAAAAGTTTAAACTTTTTATGCATATACCATGAAATCCTTTCACTTTTTTTGTTAATACCTTGTAAAGTTTAAACTTTTTATGCATATACCATGAAATCCTTTCACTTTTTATGTTAATACCTTAAAAACTTTAAACTTTTTATGCATATACTATGAAAACTTTTTACTTTTTATGTTAATACCTTGAAAAGTTTAAACTTTTTATGCATAAACCATGAAATCCTTTCACTTTTTATGTTAATACCTTGAAAAGTTTAAACTTTTTATGCATATACCATGAAATCCTTTCACTTTTTATGTTAATACCTTGAAAAGTTTAAACTTTTTATGCATATACTATGAAAACTTTTTACTTTTTATGTTAATACCTTGAAAAGTTTAAACTTTTTATGCATATACCATGAAATCCTTTCACTTTTTATGTTAATACCTTAAAAAGTTTAAACTTTTTATGCATATACTATGAAAACTTTTTACTTTTTATGTTAATACCTTGAAAAGTTTAAACTTTTTATGCATATACTATGAAATCCTTTCACTTTTTATGTTAATACCTTGAAAAGTTTAAACTTTTTATGTATATACCATGAAAACTTTTTACTTTTTATGTTAATACCTTGAAAAGTTTAAACTTTTTATGCATATACCATGATATCCTTTCACTTTCTATGTTAATACCTTGAAAAGGTTAAACTTTTTATGCATATACCATGAAATCCTTTCACTTTTTATCTTAATACCTTGAAAAGTTTAAACTTTTTATGCATATACTATGAAAACTTTTTACTTTTTATGTTAATACCTTGAAAAGTTTGAACTTTTTATGCATATACTATGAAAACTTTTTACTTTTTATGTTAATACCTTGAAAAGTTTAAACTTTTTATGTATATACCATGAAAATCATTTACTTTTTATGTTAATACCTTGAAAAGTTTAAACTTTTTATGCATATACCATGAAATCCTTTCACTTTTTATGTTAATACCTTGAAAAGTTTAAACTTTTTATGCATATACTATGAAAACTTTTTACTTTTTATGTTAATCCCTTGAAAAGTTTAAACTTTTTATGCATATACCATGAAATCCTTTCACTTTTTATGTTAATACCTTGAAAAATTTAAACTTTTTATGCATATACCATGAAATCCTTTCACTTTTTATATTAATACCTTGAAAAGTTTAAACTTTTTATGCATATACTATGAAAACTTTTTACTTTTTATGTTAATACCTTGAAAAGTTTGAACTTTTTATGCATATACTATGAAAACTTTTTACTTTTTATGTTAATACCTTGAAAAGTTTAAACTTTTTATGTATATACCATGAAAATCATTTACTTTTTATGTTAATACCTTGAAAAGTTTAAACTTTTTATGCATATACCATGAAATCCTTTCACTTTTTATGTTAATACCTTGAAAAGTTTAAACTTTTTATGCATATACCATGAAATCCTTTCACTTTTTATGTTAATACCTTGAAAAGTTTAAACTTTTTATGCATATACTATGAAAACTTTTTATTTTTTATGTTAATACCTTGAAAAGTTTAAACTTTTTATGTATATACCATGAAAATCTTTTACTTTTTATGTTAATACCTTGAAAAGTTTAAACTTTTTATGCATATACCATGAAATCCTTTCACTTTTTATGTTAATACCTTGAAAAGTTTAAACTTTTTATGCATATACCATGAAATCCTTTCACTTTTTATGTTAATACCTTGAAAAGTTTAAACTTTTTATGCATATACTATGAAAACTTTTTACTTTTTATGTTAATCCCTTGAAAAGTTTAAACTTTTTATGCATATACCATGAAATCCTTTCACTTTTTATGTTAATACCTTGAAAAGTTTAAACTTTTTATGCATATACTATGAAAACTTTTTACCTTGAAAAGTTTAAACTTTTTATGCATATACTATGAAAACTTTTTACTTTTTATGTTAATACCTTAAAAAGATTAAACTTTTTATGCATATACCATGAAATCCTTTTACTTTTTATGTTAATACCTTGAAAAGTTTAAACTTTTTATGCATATACTATGAAAACTTTTTACTTTTTATGTAAACACCTTGAAAAGTTTAAACTTTTTATGCATATACTATCAAAACTTTTTACTTTTTATGTTAATACCTTGAAAAGTTTAAACTTTTTATGTATATACTATGAAAACCTTTTACTTTTTATGTTAATACCTTGAAAAGTTTAAACTTTTTATGCATATACTATCAAAACTTTTTACTTTTTATGTTAATACCTTGAAAAGTTTAAACTTTTTATGTATATACTATGAAAACTTTTTACTTTTTGTGTTAATCCCTTGAAAATTTTATACTTTTTACGTATATACCATGAAAACCTTTTACTTTTTATGTTAATAACTTGAAAAGTTTAAACTTTTTATGCATATACTATGAAAACTTTTTAGTTTTTACGTTAATACCTTAAAAAGTTTAAACTTTTTATGCATATACTATGAAAACCTTTTACTTTTTATGTTAATACCTTGAAAAGTTTAAACTTTTTATGTATATACCATGAAAACTTTTTACTTTTTATGTTAATACCTTGAAAAGTTTAATCTTTTTATGCATATACTATGAAAACCTTTTACTTTTTATGTTAATACCTTGAAAAGTTTAAACTTTTTATGCATGTACTATGAAAACTTTTTACTCTTTATGTTAATATCTTGAAAAGTTTAAACTTTTTATGCATATACTATGAAAACTTTTTACTTTTTTTGTTAACACCTTGAAAAGTTTAAACTTTTTATGCATATACTATGAAAACTTTTTACTTTTTATGTTAATACCTTGAAAAGTTTAAACTTTTTATGCATATACTATGAAAATTTTTTACTTTTTATGATAAAACCTTGAAAAGTTTTAATTTTTTATGCATATATTATGAAAACTTTTTACTTTTTATGTTAATACCTTGAAAAGTTTAAACTTTTTATGCATATACTATCAAAACTTTTTACTTTTTATGTTAATACCTTGAAAAGTTTAAACTTTTTATGCATATACCATGAAACCTTTCACTTTTTATGTTAATAGCTTGAAAAGTTTTAACTTTTTATGTATATACCATGAAAAGCTTTTACTTTTTATGTTAATACTTCGAAAAGTTTAAACTTTTTATGTATATACCATGAAAACTTTTTACTTTTTATGTTAATACTTTGAAAAGTTTAAACATTTTATGCATATACCCTGAAAACCTTTTACTTTTTATGTTAATACCTTGAAAAGTTTTAACTTTTTATGTATATACTATGAAAACCTTTTACTTTTTATGTAAATACCTTGAAAAGTTTTAACTTTTTATGCATATACTATGAAAACCTTTTACTTTTTATGTAAGTACCTTGAAAAGTTTTAACTTTTTATGTATATACCATGAAAACCTTTTACTTTTTATGTTAATACCTTGAAAAGTTTAAACTTTTTATGTATATACCATGAAAACTTTTTACTTTTTATGTTAATACCTTGAAAAGTTTAAACTTTTTATGCATATACTATGAAAACTTTTTACTTTTTATGTAAATACCTTGAAAAGTTTTAACTTTTTATGTATATACCATGAAAACCTTTTACTTTTTATGTAAATACCTTGAAAAGTTTAAACTTTTTATGCATGTACTATGAAAACTTTTTACTTTTTATGTTAATACCTTGAAAAGTTTAAACTTTTTATGCATATACTATGAAAACTTTTTACTTTTTATGTTAATACCTTGAAAAGTTTTAACTTTTTATGTATATACCATGAAAACCTTTTACTTTTTATGTAAATACCTTGAAAAGTTTAAACTTTTTATGCATATACTATGAAAACTTTTTACTTTTTATGTAAATACCTTGAAAAGTTTAAACTTTTTATGCATATACCATGAAATCCTTTCACTTTTTATGTTAATACCTTGAAAAGTTTAAACTTTTTATGCATATACTATGAAAACTTTTTACTTTTTATGTTAATACCTTGAAAAGTTTAAACTTTTTATGCATATACCATGAAATCCTTTCACTTTTTATGTTAATACCTTGAAAAGTTTAAACTTTTTATGCATATACCATGAAATCCTTTCACTTTTTATGTTAATACCTTGAAAAGTTTAAACTTTTTATGCATATACTATGAAAACTTTTTACTTTTTATGTTAATACCTTGAAAAGGTTAAACTTTTTATGCATATACCATGAAATCCTTTCACTTTTTATGTTAATACCTTGAAAAGTTTAAACTTTTTATGCATATACCATGAAATCCTTTCACTTTTTATGTTAATACCTTGAAAAGTTTAAACTTTTTATGCATATACTATGAAAACTTTTTAATTTTATGTTAATACCTTGAAAAGTTCGAACTTTTTATGCATATACTATGAAAACTTTATACTTTTTATGTTAATACCTTGAAAAGTTTAAACTTTTTATGTATATACCATGAAAATCTTTTACTTTTTATGTTAATACCTTGAAAAGTTTAAACTTTTTATGCAAATACCATGAAATCCTTTCACTTTTTATGTTAATACCTCGAAAAGTTTAAACTTTTTATGCATATAGCATGAAATCCTTTCACTTTTTATGTTAATACCTTGAAAAGTTTAAACTTTTTATGCATATACTATGAAAACTTTTTACTTTTAATGTTAATACCTTGAAAAGTTTAAAATTTTTATGCATACACCATGAAATCCTTTCACTTTTTATGTTAATACCTTGAAAAGTTTAAACTTTCTATGCATATACTATGAAAACTTTTTACTTTTTATGTTAATACCTTGAAAAGTTTTAACTTTTTATGTATATACTATGAAAACCTTTTACTTTTTATGTAAATACCTTGAAAAGTTTTAACTTTTTATGCATATACTATGAAAACCTTTTACTTTTTATGTAAGTACCTTGAAAAGTTTTAACTTTTTATGTATATACCATGAAAACCTTTTACTTTTTATGTTAATACCTTGAAAAGTTTAAACTTTTTATGTATATACCATGAAAACTTTTTACTTTTTATGTTAATACCTTGAAAAGTTTAAACTTTTTATGCATATACTATGAAAACTTTTTACTTTTTATGTAAATACCTTGAAAAGTTTTAACTTTTTATGTATATACCATGAAAACCTTTTACTTTTTATGTAAATACCTTGAAAAGTTTAAACTTTTTATGCATGTACTATGAAAACTTTTTACTTTTTATGTTAATACCTTGAAAAGTTTAAACTTTTTATGCATGTACTATGAAAACTTTTTACTTTTTATGTAAATACCTTGAAAAGTTTTAACTTTTTATGTATATACCATGAAAACTTTTTACTTTTTTTGTTAACACCTTGAAAAGTTTAAACTTTTTATGCATATACTATGAAAACTTTTTACTTTTTATGTTAATACCTTGAAAAGTTTAAACTTTTTATGCATATACTATGAAAATTTTTTACTTTTTATGATAAAACCTTGAAAAGTTTAAACTTTTTATGCATATACCATGAAATCCTTTCACTTTTTATGTTAATGCCTTGAAAAGTTTAAACTTTCTATGCATATACTATGAAAACTTTTTACTTTTTATGTTAATACCTTGAAAAGTTTAAACTTTTTATGCATATACCATGAAATCTTTTCACTTTTTATGTTTATACCTTGAAAAGTTTAAACTTTTTATGCATATACCATGAAATCCTTTTACTTTTTATGTTAATACCTTGAAAAGTTTAAACTTTTTATGCATATACTATGAAAACTTTTTACTTTTTATGTTAATACCTTGAAAAGTTTAAACTTTTTATGCATATACCATGAAATCCTTTCACTTTTTATGTTAATGCCTTGAAAAGTTTAAACTTTTTATGCATATACTATGAAAACTTATTACTTTTTATGTTAATACCTTGAAAAGTTTAAACTTTTTATGCATATACCATGAAATCCTTTCACTTTTTATGTTAATACCTTGAAAAGTTTAAACTTTTTATGCATATACCACGAAATCCTTTCACTTTTTATGTTAATACCTTGAAAAGTTTAAACCTTTTATGTATATTACATGAAAATCTTTTACTTTTTATATTAATACCTTGAAAAGTTTAAACTTTTTATGCATATACCATGAAATCCTTTCACTTTTTATGTTAATACCTTGAAAAGTTTAAACTTTTTATGCATATACCATGAAATCCTTTCACTTTTTATGTTAATACCTTGAAAAGTTTAAACTTTTTATGCATATACTATGAAAACTTTTTACTTTTTATGTTAATACCTTGAAAAGTTTAAACTTTTTATGCATATACTATGAAAACTTTTTACTTTTTATGTTAATACCTTGAAAAGTTTAAACTTTTTATGCATATACCATGAAATCCTTTCACTTTTTATGTTAATACCTTGAAAAGTTTAAACTTTTTATGCATATACCATGAAATCCTTTCACTTTTTATGTTAATACCTTAAAAAGTTTAAACTTTTTATGCATATACTATGAAAACTTTTTACTTTTTATGTTAATACCTTGAAAAGTTTAAACTTTTTATGCATATACCATGAAATCCTTTCACTTTTTATGTTAATACCTTGAAAAGTTTAAACTTTCTATGCATATACTATGAAAACTTTTTACTTTTTATGTTAATACCTTGAAAAGTTTAAACTTTTTATGAATATACTATGAAAACTTTTTAATTTTATGTTAATACCTTGAAAAGTTCGAACTTTTTATGCATATACTATGAAAACTTTTTACTTTTTATGTTAATACCTTGAAAAGTTTAAACTTTTTATGTATATACCATGAAAATCTTTTACTTTTTATGTTAATACCTTGAAAAGTTTAAACTTTTTATGCATATACCATGAAATCCTTTCACTTTTTATGTTAATACCTCGAAAAGTTTAAACTTTTTATGCATATACCATGAAATCCTTTCAATTTTTCTGTTAATACTTTGAAAAGTTTAAACTTTTTATGCATATACCATGAAATCCTTTCACTTTTTATGTTAATACCTTAAAAAGTTTAAACTTTTTATGCATATACTATGAAAACTTTTTACTTTTTATGTTAATACCTTGAAAAGTTTAAACTTTTTATGCATATACCATGAAATCCTTTCACTTTTTATGTTAATACCTTGAAAAGTTTAAACTTTCTATGCATATGCTATGAAAACTTTTTACTTTTTATGTTAATACCTTGAAAAGTTTAAACTTTTTATGCATATACCATGAAATCCTTTCATTTCTTATGTTAATACCTGGAAAAGTTTAAACTTTTTATGCATATACCATGAAATCCTTTCACTTTTTTTGTTAATACCTTGTAAAGTTTAAACTTTTTATGCATGTACCATGATATCCTTTCACTTTTTATGTTAATACCTTGAAAAGTTTAAACTTTTTATGCATATACCATGAAATCCTTTCACTTTTTATGTTAATACCTTGAAAAGTTTAAACTTTTTATGCATATACTATGAAAACTTTTTACTTTTTATGTTAATACCTTGAAAAGTTTGAACTTTTTATGCATATACTATGAAAACTTTTTACTTTTTATGTTAATACCTTGAAAAGTTTAAACTTTTTATGCATATATCATGAAATCCTTTCACTTTTTATGTTAATACCTTGAAAAGTTTAAACTTTTTATGCATATACTATGAAAACTTTTTACTTTTTATGTTAATACCTTGAAAAGTTTAAACTTTTTATGCATATACCATGAAATCCTTTTACTTTTTATGTTAATACCTTAAAAAGTTTAAACTTTTTATGCATATACTATGAAAACTTTTTACTTTTTATGTTAATACCTTGAAAAGTTTAAACTTTTTATGCATATATCATGAAATCCTTTCACTTTTTATGTTAATACCTTGAAAAGTTTAAACTTTTTATGCATATACTATGAAAACTTATTACTTTTTATGTTAATACCTTGAAAAGTTTAAACTTTTTATGCATATACCATGAAATCCTTTCACTTTTTATGTTAATACCTTAAAAAGTTTAAACTTTTTATGCATATACTATGAAAACTTTTTACTTTTTATGTTAATACCTTGAAAAGTTTAAACTTTTTATGCATATACTATGAAATCCTTTCACTTTTTATGTTAATACCTTGAAAAGTTTAAACTTTTTACGTATATACCATGAAAACTTTTTACTTTTTATGTTAATACCTTGAAAAGTTTAAACTTTTTATGCATATACCATGAAATCCTTTCACTTTCTATGTTAATACCTTGAAAAGGTTAAACTTTTTATGCATATACCATGAAATCCTTTCACTTTTTATGTTAATACCTTGAAAAGTTTAAACTTTTTATGCATATACTATGAAAACTTTTTACTTTTTATGTTAATACCTTGAAAAGTTTGAACTTTTTATGCATATACCATGAAATCCTTTCACTTTTTATGTTAATACCTTGAAAAATTTAAACTTTTTATGCATATACCATGAAATCCTTTCACTTTTTATATTAATACCTTGAAAAGTTTAAACTTTTTATGCATATACTATGAAAACTTTTTACTTTTTATGTTAATACCTTGAAAAGTTTGAACTTTTTATGCATATACTATGAAAACTTTTTACTTTTTATGTTAATACCTTGAAAAGTTTAAACTTTTTATGTATATACCATGAAAATCATTTACTTTTTATGTTAATACCTTGAAAAGTTTAAACTTTTTATGCATATACCATGAAATCCTTTCACTTTTTATGTTAATACCTTGAAAAGTTTAAACTTTTTATGCATATACCATGAAATCCTTTCACTTTTTATGTTAATACCTTGAAAAGTTTAAACTTTTTATGCATATACTATGAAAACTTTTTATTTTTTATGTTAATACCTTGAAAAGTTTAAACTTTTTATGTATATACCATGAAAATCTTTTACTTTTTATGTTAATACCTTGAAAAGTTTAAACTTTTTATGCATATACCATGAAATCCTTTCACTTTTTATGTTAATACCTTGAAAAGTTTAAACTTTTTATGCATATACCATGAAATCCTTTCACTTTTTATGTTAATACCTTGAAAAGTTTAAACTTTTTATGCATATACTATGAAAACTTTTTACTTTTTATGTTAATATCTTGAAAAGTTTAAACTTTTTATGCATGTACTATGAAAACTTTTTACTTTTTATGTTAATACCTTGAAAAGTTTAAACTTTTTATGTATATACAATGAAAACCTTTTACTTTTTATGTTAATACCTTGAAAAGTTTAAACTTTTTATGCATATACTATGAAAACTTTTTACTTTTTATGTTAATACCTTGAAAAGTTTTAACTTTTTATGTATATACCATGAAAACCTTTTACTTTTTATGTAAATACCTTGAAAAGTTTAAACTTTTTATGCATATACTATGAAAACTTTTTACTTTTTATGTAAATACCTTGAAAAGTTTAAACTTTTTATGCATATACCATGAAATCCTTTCACTTTTTATGTTAATACCTTGAAAAGTTTAAACTTTTTATGCATATACTATGAAAACTTTTTACTTTTTATGTTAATACCTTGAAAAGTTTAAACTTTTTATGCATATACCATGAAATCCTTTCACTTTTTATGTTAATACCTTGAAAAGTTTAAACTTTTTATGCATATACCATGAAATCCTTTCACTTTTTATGTTAATACCTTGAAAAGTTTAAACTTTTTATGCATATACTATGAAAACTTTTTACTTTTTATGTTAATACCTTGAAAAGGTTAAACTTTTTATGCATATACCATGAAATCCTTTCACTTTTTATGTTAATACCTTGAAAAGTTTAAACTTTTTATGCATATACCATGAAATCCTTTCACTTTTTATGTTAATACCTTGAAAAGTTTAAACTTTTTATGCATATACTATGAAAACTTTTTAATTTTATGTTAATACCTTGAAAAGTTCGAACTTTTTATGCATATACTATGAAAACTTTATACTTTTTATGTTAATACCTTGAAAAGTTTAAACTTTTTATGTATATACCATGAAAATCTTTTACTTTTTATGTTAATACCTTGAAAAGTTTAAACTTTTTATGCAAATACCATGAAATCCTTTCACTTTTTATGTTAATACCTCGAAAAGTTTAAACTTTTTATGCATATAGCATGAAATCCTTTCACTTTTTATGTTAATACCTTGAAAAGTTTAAACTTTTTATGCATATACTATGAAAACTTTTTACTTTTAATGTTAATACCTTGAAAAGTTTAAACTTTTTATGCATACACCATGAAATCCTTTCACTTTTTATGTTAATACCTTGAAAAGTTTAAACTTTCTATGCATATACTATGAAAACTTTTTACTTTTTATGTTAATACCTTGAAAAGTTTTAACTTTTTATGTATATACTATGAAAACCTTTTACTTTTTATGTAAATACCTTGAAAAGTTTTAACTTTTTATGCATATACTATGAAAACCTTTTACTTTTTATGTAAGTACCTTGAAAAGTTTTAACTTTTTATGTATATACCATGAAAACCTTTTACTTTTTATGTTAATACCTTGAAAAGTTTAAACTTTTTATGTATATACCATGAAAACTTTTTACTTTTTATGTTAATACCTTGAAAAGTTTAAACTTTTTATGCATATACTATGAAAACTTTTTACTTTTTATGTAAATACCTTGAAAAGTTTTAACTTTTTATGTATATACCATGAAAACCTTTTACTTTTTATGTAAATACCTTGAAAAGTTTAAACTTTTTATGCATGTACTATGAAAACTTTTTACTTTTTATGTTAATACCTTGAAAAGTTTAAACTTTTTATGCATGTACTATGAAAACTTTTTACTTTTTATGTAAATACCTTGAAAAGTTTTAACTTTTTATGTATATACCATGAAAACTTTTTACTTTTTTTGTTAACACCTTGAAAAGTTTAAACTTTTTATGCATATACTATGAAAACTTTTTACTTTTTATGTTAATACCTTGAAAAGTTTAAACTTTTTATGCATATACTATGAAAATTTTTTACTTTTTATGATAAAACCTTGAAAAGTTTAAACTTTTTATGCATATACCATGAAATCCTTTCACTTTTTATGTTAATGCCTTGAAAAGTTTAAACTTTCTATGCATATACTATGAAAACTTTTTACTTTTTATGTTAATACCTTGAAAAGTTTAAACTTTTTATGCATATACCATGAAATCTTTTCACTTTTTATGTTTATACCTTGAAAAGTTTAAACTTTTTATGCATATACCATGAAATCCTTTTACTTTTTATGTTAATACCTTGAAAAGTTTAAACTTTTTATGCATATACTATGAAAACTTTTTACTTTTTATGTTAATACCTTGAAAAGTTTAAACTTTTTATGCATATACCATGAAATCCTTTCACTTTTTATGTTAATGCCTTGAAAAGTTTAAACTTTTTATGCATATACTATGAAAACTTATTACTTTTTATGTTAATACCTTGAAAAGTTTAAACTTTTTATGCATATACCATGAAATCCTTTCACTTTTTATGTTAATACCTTGAAAAGTTTAAACTTTTTATGCATATACCACGAAATCCTTTCACTTTTTATGTTAATACCTTGAAAAGTTTAAACCTTTTATGTATATTACATGAAAATCTTTTACTTTTTATATTAATACCTTGAAAAGTTTAAACTTTTTATGCATATACCATGAAATCCTTTCACTTTTTATGTTAATACCTTGAAAAGTTTAAACTTTTTATGCATATACCATGAAATCCTTTCACTTTTTATGTTAATACCTTGAAAAGTTTAAACTTTTTATGCATATACTATGAAAACTTTTTACTTTTTATGTTAATACCTTGAAAAGTTTAAACTTTTTATGCATATACTATGAAAACTTTTTACTTTTTATGTTAATACCTTGAAAAGTTTAAACTTTTTATGCATATACCATGAAATCCTTTCACTTTTTATGTTAATACCTTGAAAAGTTTAAACTTTTTATGCATATACCATGAAATCCTTTCACTTTTTATGTTAATACCTTAAAAAGTTTAAACTTTTTATGCATATACTATGAAAACTTTTTACTTTTTATGTTAATACCTTGAAAAGTTTAAACTTTTTATGCATATACCATGAAATCCTTTCACTTTTTATGTTAATACCTTGAAAAGTTTAAACTTTCTATGCATATACTATGAAAACTTTTTACTTTTTATGTTAATACCTTGAAAAGTTTAAACTTTTTATGAATATACTATGAAAACTTTTTAATTTTATGTTAATACCTTGAAAAGTTCGAACTTTTTATGCATATACTATGAAAACTTTTTACTTTTTATGTTAATACCTTGAAAAGTTTAAACTTTTTATGTATATACCATGAAAATCTTTTACTTTTTATGTTAATACCTTGAAAAGTTTAAACTTTTTATGCATATACCATGAAATCCTTTCACTTTTTATGTTAATACCTCGAAAAGTTTAAACTTTTTATGCATATACCATGAAATCCTTTCAATTTTTCTGTTAATACTTTGAAAAGTTTAAACTTTTTATGCATATACCATGAAATCCTTTCACTTTTTATGTTAATACCTTAAAAAGTTTAAACTTTTTATGCATATACTATGAAAACTTTTTACTTTTTATGTTAATACCTTGAAAAGTTTAAACTTTTTATGCATATACCATGAAATCCTTTCACTTTTTATGTTAATACCTTGAAAAGTTTAAACTTTCTATGCATATGCTATGAAAACTTTTTACTTTTTATGTTAATACCTTGAAAAGTTTAAACTTTTTATGCATATACCATGAAATCCTTTCATTTCTTATGTTAATACCTGGAAAAGTTTAAACTTTTTATGCATATACCATGAAATCCTTTCACTTTTTTTGTTAATACCTTGTAAAGTTTAAACTTTTTATGCATGTACCATGATATCCTTTCACTTTTTATGTTAATACCTTGAAAAGTTTAAACTTTTTATGCATATACCATGAAATCCTTTCACTTTTTATGTTAATACCTTGAAAAGTTTAAACTTTTTATGCATATACTATGAAAACTTTTTACTTTTTATGTTAATACCTTGAAAAGTTTGAACTTTTTATGCATATACTATGAAAACTTTTTACTTTTTATGTTAATACCTTGAAAAGTTTAAACTTTTTATGCATATATCATGAAATCCTTTCACTTTTTATGTTAATACCTTGAAAAGTTTAAACTTTTTATGCATATACTATGAAAACTTTTTACTTTTTATGTTAATACCTTGAAAAGTTTAAACTTTTTATGCATATACCATGAAATCCTTTTACTTTTTATGTTAATACCTTAAAAAGTTTAAACTTTTTATGCATATACTATGAAAACTTTTTACTTTTTATGTTAATACCTTGAAAAGTTTAAACTTTTTATGCATATATCATGAAATCCTTTCACTTTTTATGTTAATACCTTGAAAAGTTTAAACTTTTTATGCATATACTATGAAAACTTATTACTTTTTATGTTAATACCTTGAAAAGTTTAAACTTTTTATGCATATACCATGAAATCCTTTCACTTTTTATGTTAATACCTTAAAAAGTTTAAACTTTTTATGCATATACTATGAAAACTTTTTACTTTTTATGTTAATACCTTGAAAAGTTTAAACTTTTTATGCATATACTATGAAATCCTTTCACTTTTTATGTTAATACCTTGAAAAGTTTAAACTTTTTACGTATATACCATGAAAACTTTTTACTTTTTATGTTAATACCTTGAAAAGTTTAAACTTTTTATGCATATACCATGAAATCCTTTCACTTTCTATGTTAATACCTTGAAAAGGTTAAACTTTTTATGCATATACCATGAAATCCTTTCACTTTTTATGTTAATACCTTGAAAAGTTTAAACTTTTTATGCATATACTATGAAAACTTTTTACTTTTTATGTTAATACCTTGAAAAGTTTGAACTTTTTATGCATATACCATGAAATCCTTTCACTTTTTATGTTAATACCTTGAAAAATTTAAACTTTTTATGCATATACCATGAAATCCTTTCACTTTTTATATTAATACCTTGAAAAGTTTAAACTTTTTATGCATATACTATGAAAACTTTTTACTTTTTATGTTAATACCTTGAAAAGTTTGAACTTTTTATGCATATACTATGAAAACTTTTTACTTTTTATGTTAATACCTTGAAAAGTTTAAACTTTTTATGTATATACCATGAAAATCATTTACTTTTTATGTTAATACCTTGAAAAGTTTAAACTTTTTATGCATATACCATGAAATCCTTTCACTTTTTATGTTAATACCTTGAAAAGTTTAAACTTTTTATGCATATACCATGAAATCCTTTCACTTTTTATGTTAATACCTTGAAAAGTTTAAACTTTTTATGCATATACTATGAAAACTTTTTATTTTTTATGTTAATACCTTGAAAAGTTTAAACTTTTTATGTATATACCATGAAAATCTTTTACTTTTTATGTTAATACCTTGAAAAGTTTAAACTTTTTATGCATATACCATGAAATCCTTTCACTTTTTATGTTAATACCTTGAAAAGTTTAAACTTTTTATGCATATACCATGAAATCCTTTCACTTTTTATGTTAATACCTTGAAAAGTTTAAACTTTTTATGCATATACTATGAAAACTTTTTACTTTTTATGTTAATCCCTTGAAAAGTTTAAACTTTTTATGCATATACCATGAAATCCTTTCACTTTTTATGTTAATACCTTGAAAAGTTTAAACTTTTTATGCATATACTATGAAAACTTTTTACCTTGAAAAGTTTTAACTTTTTATGCATATACTATGAAAACCTTTTACTTTTTATGTAAGTACCTTGAAAAGTTTTAACTTTTTATGTATATACCATGAAAACCTTTTCCTTTTTATGTAAATACCTTGAAAAGTTTAAACTTTTTATGCATATACTATGAAAACTTTTTACTTTTTATGTAAACACCTTGAAAAGTTTAAACTTTTTATGCATATACTATCAAAACTTTTTACTTTTTATGTTAATACCTTGAAAAGTTTAAACTTTTTATGTATATACTATGAAAACCTTTTACTTTTTATGTTAATACCTTGAAAAGTTTAAACTTTTTATGCATATACTATCAAAACTTTTTACTTTTTATGTTAATACCTTGAAAAGTTTAAACTTTTTATGTATATACTATGAAATCTTTTTACTTTTTGTGTTAATCCCTTGAAAATTTTATACTTTTTACGTATATACCATGAAAACCTTTTACTTTTTATGTTAATACCTTGAAAAGTTTAAACTTTTTATGCATATACTATGAAAACTTTTTAGTTTTTACGTTAATACCTTAAAAAGTTTAAACTTTTTATGCATATACTATGAAAACCTTTTACTTTTTATGTTAATACCTTGAAAAGTTTAAACTTTTTATGTATATACCATGAAAACTTTTTACTTTTTATGTTAATACCTTGAAAAGTTTAATCTTTTTATGCATATACTATGAAAACCTTTTACTTTTTATGTTAATACCTTGAAAAGTTTAAACTTTTTATGCATGTACTATGAAAACTTTTTACTCTTTATGTTAATACCTTGAAAAGTTTAAACTTTTTATGCATATACTATGAAAACCTTTTACTTTTTATGTTAATACCTTGAAAAGTTTAAACTTTTTATGTATATACCATGAAAACTTTTTACTTTTTATGTTAATACCTTGAAAAGTTTAATCTTTTTATGCATATACTATGAAAACCTTTTACTTTTTATGTTAATACCTTGAAAAGTTTAAACTTTTTATGCATGTACTATGAAAACTTTTTACTCTTTATGTTAATACCTTGAAAAGTTTAAACTTTTTATGCATATACTATGAAAACTTTTTACTTTTTTTGTTAACACCTTGAAAAGTTTAAACTTTTTATGCATATACTATGAAAACTTTTTACTTTTTATGTTAATACCTTGAAAAGTTTAAACTTTTTATGCATATACTATGAAAATTTTTTACTTTTTATGATAAAACCTTGAAAAGTTTTAATTTTTTATGCATATATTATGAAAACTTTTTACTTTTTATGTTAATACCTTGAAAAGTTTAAACTTTTTATGCATATACTATGAAAACTTTTTACTTTTTATGTTAATACCTTGAAAAGTTTAAACTTTTTATGCATATACTATGAAAACTTTTTACTTTTTATGTTAATACCTTGAAAAGTTTAAACTTTTTATGTATATACTATGAAAACTTTTTACTTTTTATGTTAATACCTTGAAAAGTTTAAACTTTTTATGTATATACCATGAAAACCTTTTACTTTTTATGTTAATACCTTGAAAAGTTTAAACTTTTTATGTATATACCATGAAAACCTTTTACTTTTTATGTTAATACCTTGAAAAGTTTAAACTTTTTATGCATATACTATGAGAACTTTTTACTTTTTATGTTAATACATTGAAAAGTTTATACTTTTTATGCATATACTATGAAAACTTTTTACTTTTTATGTTAATACCTTGAAAAGTTTAAACTTTTTATGTATATACCATGAAAACCTTTTACTTTTTATGTTAATACCTTGAAAAGTTTAAACTTTTTATGCATATACTATGAAAACTTTTTACTTTTTATGTTAATACCTTGAAAAGTTTTAACTTTTTATGTATATACCATGAAAACCTTTTACTTTTTATGTTACTACCTTGAAAAGTTTAAACTTTTTATGTATATACCATGAAAACCTTTTACTTTTTATGTTAATACCTTGAAAAGTTTAAACTTTTTATGTATATACCATGAAAACTTTTTACATTTTACGTTAATACCTTGAAATGTTTAAACTTTTTATGCATATACTATGAAAACCTTTTACTTTTTATGTTAATACCTTGAAAAGTTTAAACTTTTTATGTATATACCATGAAAACTTTTTACTTTTCATGTTAATACCTTGAAAAGTTTATACTTTTCATGTATATACCATGAAAAGCTTTTACTTTTTATGTTAATACTTCGTAAAGTTTAAACTTTTTATGTATATACCATGAAAACTTTTTACTTTTTATGTTAATACTTTGAAAAGTTTAAACATTTTATGCATATACCATGAAAACCTTTTACTTTTTATGTTAATACCTTGAAAAGTTTTAACTTTTTATGTATATACTATGAAAACCTTTTACTTTTTATGTAAATACCTTGAAAAGTTTTAACTTTTTATGCATATACTAAGAAAACCTTTTACTTTTTATGTAAGTACCTTGAAAAGTTTTAACTTTTTATGTATATACCATGAAAACCTTTTACTTTTTATGTTAATACCTTGAAAAGTTTAAACTTTTTATGTATATACCATGAAAACTTTTTACTTTTTATGTTAATACCTTGAAAAGTTTAAACTTTTTATGCATATACTATGAAAACTTTTTACTTTTTATGTAAATACCTTGAAAAGTTTTAACTTTTTATGTATATACCATGAAAACCTTTTACTTTTTATGTAAATACCTTGAAAAGTTTAAACTTTTTATGCATGTACTATGAAAACTTTTTACTTTTTATGTTAATACCTTGAAAAGTTTAAACTTTTTATGTATATACAATGAAAACCTTTTACTTTTTATGTTAATACCTTGAAAAGTTTAAACTTTTTATGCATATACTATGAAAACTTTTTACTTTTTATGTTAATACCTTGAAAAGTTTTAACTTTTTATGTATATACCATGAAAACCTTTTACTTTTTATGTAAATACCTTGAAAAGTTTAAACTTTTTATGCATATACTATGAAAACTTTTTACTTTTTATGTTAATACCTTGAAAAGTTTAAACTTTTTATATATATACCATGAAAACCTTTAACTTTTTATGTTAATACCTTGAAAGGTTTTAACTTTTTATGTATATACCATGAAAACCTTTTACTTTTTATGTAAATACCTTGAAAAGTTTAAACTTTTTATGTATATACTATGAAAACCTTTTACGTTTTATGTAAATACCTTGAAAAGTTTTAACTTTTTATGTATATACCATGAAAACCTTTTACTTTTTATGTAAATACCATGAAAAGTTTAAACTTTTTATGCATATACTATGAAAACCTTTTACTTTTTATGTATATACCATGAAAATTTTTTACTTTTTATGTTAATACTTTGAAAAGTTTAAACTTTTTATGTATATACCATGTAAACCTTTTACTTTTTATGTTAATACCTTGAAATTTTTTAACTTTTTATGTATATACCATGAAAAGTTTTTACTTTTTGTGTATACAGTATGAAAAGTTTTTACTTTTTATGTTTATACCATGAAAAGATTTTACTTTTTGTGTATACACTATGAAAAGTTTTTACTTATTGTGTATATACCATGAAAAGGTTTTGCTTTTTATGTTTATTCAATGAAAAGGTTTTACTTTTTGTGTATATACTATGAAAAGATTTTACTTTTTGTGTACATACTATGAAAAGTTTATACTTTTTATGTTTGTACCATAAAAATATTTTACTTTTTATGTTTATACCAAGAGAAGATTTTACTTTTTATGTTTATGTAAATAGCTTTAAATAACTTAAAACATGAATTTATAAAGTAATTTATTTTTATACGTCCACTAGCCCATGCGTCAAACAAAACAATACTTTAATAACAATTTTGACATTTAAACAAATATTACTGTCAGGAAGCAATTACATTAAAATTAGTAATGAAACCGTCTTAAGGAGAATATAATAATAAAATATTTAATTTTAATAAAATTAAGGTTTGTAAAAATAATATATTTTCCATCATACATAAATATTAGATGTACATGATAATCTGATTTAATTTTTCTATGATTGTTGTGTAGCGCTATAAATCAATATTAATTTACAATTACACACTTACGAAATGGATCACGTACGACGAAGAACTTACACAGATTGCGTTTTAGAGCACCTGGAGATTGATGCTGATTTTTATAATAATATCTGAGTAACGATTTTTCTTAAAATCTATTAAAGTAGGATCCAAAACTTCTCAAATTTAGTATTTAAAACTCACATATATATATTTGAAACAACATATTAGATTTTAACCATATATAATAAATCGGATGTAGTACTTAATTTGGAGCTCTAACAGGTTTTTGAGGAAAAACAATAAAACATAATCCAAAATTTCGTATTACAGACTTTTCTATTTATTGGACAACAAATTAGATTTTATTTACAAACGATCAACCGGAAGTGATACTTTACTTAAAGCTCACTGCTATTTTAAACATGGAATTGGCGGGACGTAAGGCGCTGGCCACATCAGATTTTTTAATAAATATATTCCGGTAGTACTTTTTACATGGGTATCTCGGGTCTCTCAGACCTTGCGCCACCTCTCGTGTTATAAAAAAGCAATAAATAAAAACTTTCTGCACTTGTTATATAAATGATTATAGTTAAAGTGTTTGACCGATGTCCGAACCATTCCAAACATAACATTAATTTTCTTCTTTTTTGACATTTTTATTCCAACTTTCTACATTTCGCGTGTGTGATAATGGCTTTGCGGAAACCACAAGTTGTTTGCACACCCTCGGGCTATTATTTTTCAATATTTTGAAATGTCAAGATAAAAACGTACAACATAACTTTCGCGGCAGAAAGTTTTGATTTTTGGATTCTCAGCATTTTGGGTGGAATGTTTATGAATTATTCATCTATACTTAAAGTAATTTGAAACTAACCACGTGGTTAACTTGGTCTTCGTCGTAGGCAAATTTCTCGTGGTTGAAGGGTATGAAGATGTATTATTAAGACAACGCGTATTTAAATTTAATGTGATATTAATTTCACCAAATACAGTTTTGGGAAGATTTTCAAAAGATGTACCAACATCTGAATTTTATACATTAGTTCTACGGGCTCGATTCTCATTGGTCAGCCTCTTGTTTGGCAGAATATGGCGCATATTATGCCAATTGTGAACGTTGTTTACATATTTATTATTTGTATGTTTATTTTTGTATGATTAGAGATGAATTATACAAAAAATATTATATAATACGTTTATTTGTAATTCAGTAATGTTTTTATCTTCCGTCACCTTTAGGTAAGGAAGGTATTGTCTTTGGTCAAAAAATTCGGTGGTGAGTTTTTAATGAATAAGCACGTTTTAGGGTCCCTACAGTACGAATTTACTATTTTTAAGATGATGTCTGTATGTGTGTGTGTGTGTCCGTGTGTCCGTGTGTGACAAATTTTTCTCCGACGATAACTCCAATACTACATTTCTAAAAATTAAAATAATTCTTTCGCATACCCCTTCTTTACATCCATATGAAGAGCTGATTAGATTTTGGTTATAATTGATCCACCGGAAGTACTCTTATTTGAAGTTTTTAACAGTTTTTCTTAAAAAATCGCAGTTAAATATTACTTTTTGACATTTTGTTATTATTTATATTAAAGAAAATACTATTCTCTATACGGTTTGATTATACATTTTAAAGAAATTAATTTGCAAAAATTAGTCAGCTTTGCTATTTATCATGGAAACAGCTGAAAATATTCAAAAAATTCTAATTGATAGATGTCAGTTGCAAGTGCAAAACCAAATATGGAAAGTATAGGATCTAAAATTGGTATGGCATAGTGTTACTCGCAAGTGACATGCAGAGAAAGGCCAAAGAGAAGATGGAAGGATTGTATATCACAGAAGACTTGAAAAAGGAAGGACTGTGTGAAGAAGATGCGTTGGACAGGAATGAGTGGAAGAGAATAGGAAACAGCGACCCCTAATAAAATAGGAGAAAGCTGAAGAAGAAAGTGTCAAGTGGATTTTACTTAATATATGTTTATGTTATAATTATATTGGATTTATAGAACCTTTTCAAATTAACTTTTGGTATAGAATTTGTAAAAAATAATATGTTTTCGTGTTCGATTTTACATGATATTATGTACCTTTTGGCATGGGATTTGTACAAAATACATCGAATTGACGGAAGGTCTTGTGCTGGCCACAACAGATTTTTTTTAAAGAAATAAATATTACGTTAGCAATTTATATGCAGGTGTTTCATTAATTATTTATCGAATTTTGTTTAGTTTTCACATATGAATTCAAATTTCGCGCGGCATCATTCTGTCATTACCAAAATCTTAGAATAAAAGCAGGTTGGAACAGGAACACCCAGATATAGGTAATAGCCCTAAGATAGTACAAAATTTTCCTAAGCTATAAATACCAATATGTCAAAATAGATAAATGCGTTTTCTAAATTCATCATAATATTTATCAAACTAATGGAATATAACTATGTTTTCAAAACATATGTGTTTATTTATTAAATTAATGGTTCTATCATCAAACTATGATTAGTACAAATAAAAATAAATGTTTATTATTAGACCAGTGGGTATATTTAGTACACAAGCATATAAAATAGGTAATTAATGCAGGTAAAAAATATTTTCGAACAAAAACACACTCACACACACACACAAATATGTACCTGGGTATATTATAGTTGTTGGATATGGGAATAGAACTGTATTTCACTATTATGTGAGCCAGTATTCAAGATTGCAACAATGTAGTTAAAATTGGGATATGTAAATAAGAATGCGAACCTGGTGGCAAAATTTGGAACTAAAACAAGGGAGAAATTTTATTTTATTCGTATGCTTTTACATAGGCGTGGAGTGGCGTTCCCAGGATTTTGGTCTAGGGGGGGCGAGTAAATAATTTCATGTACTTACTTCTTTTTACCTCTCGCTAAGAGAGGTATTGGATTCATGCTAAAATCCGCATATCCAGATTTTATTGAATAAGCACGATTTAAGGTCCCTAGAATCCGATTATAACATTTTTAAAATGATGTCTGTGTGTGTGTGTCTGGATGTGTGTGTGTGTGTGTGTGTGTGCATGTATGGATGTTGTAGACACGATTCCTCAAAAACTATAAGACTTAAAAAATATTTAACTGTAGTTTCCTCAATCTGATATTCCTGGGAAGAGCTGAAAAGGTTTTGGTAACAATTGAACAACCGGAAGTAGTAGTTTCTTAGAAAAATTCTTCTAAATATAATTTTTTGGGAGTTTTTTTTTTATTAAATATTGAAGAACATAAAATTCTCCATCTAATACACTTAAAATTTTTATTATATCTTGTATAGATTTAGAGATAAAGACACTATAATTTATAGAGTAAACTAATCGCAGAGGCCAAGGCACTAAGGAAACCAGTTGACAAATTTCAATGTTTATAACATGACACATGTCATTGTCAAATATCAACAGTTTTAGTGACATTCTGATAGCTTTTTCAGGGAAGTATATTTAACTTTTCTTATTGTTTTATTAATTAAATATTTGAAATTATAGGTAAATTGTGGCAAAATGCATATATCCATCAGAAATACCGCCAATCTGGTTAATGAATTGGAACAATCTTTGACATTTAGAAACTTCCTCATACAATGAAAAATAGATATAATTAGAATTATATGTGTGCAGAAGACATGTTAAATATAATAAAAAACAATATTTGGGTAATGTTCTGTAAGATTTTGTTATAAAACGACGGTTCGAAAGCGAAGTGCAATACAATACTTATATAGCCTAATATGGAAATGGCGAGAGGTCTTGTGCTGGCCACAACAGATTTTTTATTTCTAGATCAAGAATTTCCAAGACAAATATGAAAGACAGAGAGTACATACTTTTTTGGCTTTCCCCTAATTGTGTGTGTACATAAAAAAAATATGTATGTAGATCTAGGGGGGGTGATCACCCCCATCGCCCCCCCCCCCCCTCTGGGTACGCCACTGTAGGCGTGTACAGTTATGTAGTTAGTAGTTGAAAATGATTAATTGAAATAATATTTACAATTAATCAAACTAATATTTAATATTTATTGTAAAACTAGCCCTAAGAAAAAACTAAATTGTGAAGATAACCTAAAAACTAAGAACTAAACAACTAAAGTATTTAAAATGAAAAATAGTAAGTAATCCTACCTAAAATAATAATAAACACTTGAAAAAAGTCAAAATACAAGAAGAATCAAAGAATAGTATATTGTGTTATTAGGAATAAAAGTGATTCTTTGTGTGGCAAGCATGTAAGTTTAAACGGTGAGCGGTAGCGAGTCGGACAATTACATGCGAGGCACACAATGACACTTTTACTCCGAATGACACATTATATTTTTTCTTCAAATATACGTATTTAAATAAAATAATTACAACTTGACGTTACAATAATTATAAATATTTTTCGTGAAGGACGTTTGCTGATTTCAATTGCTCTGTTGTGTGGATACTTTCGTATTTGTTCACTTTTTGTTATAAACATTCAAGTGAAAATTTTCACGTTTTGACGTTTAAATAAAAACTACGCAATTTTATTTTCTCCTTATGTGCAATTATATCAGAATTTGAAGTATTGCCATATACGGCCCCTTGACAATCACAAAAAATGTCGAAAAAATATATTTAACTGCGTTTTTTCAAGAAAAACTGTTAAAAACTTCAAATAAGGGTACTTCTGGTTGACCAATTATAACCAAAATCTAAACAGCTCTTCATATCGTTGTAAGGAAGAGGAATACGAAAGAATCATAATTTTTAGAAAAATTTGTCTTACACAGACACACAAGCTCATATACAGACATACACACACACATGCATACTTACACACACACATACACACACACATACAGACATCATTGTGAAACCAGTAAAATCATTTTGTAGGGACCCTAAAACGTGCTTATTCATTTAAAACTCACTATCGAATTTTTTGACCAAAGACAATACCTTCCTTACCTAAAGGTGACGGAAGGTAAAAACAATTATACGAATGCAAAGGAAAATAATATAGTTTCCAACATCAATAAATATTTAGGTGCGTATTTAAATTAATAAAAGTTAAAAAAAATTACACTCGGAGAAGTAGCTATGTATATTTTTACTTTATTGTACATTTTCGCCAGTTGCAGCATCATCAGAAGTACTGTCGGGAGGTATAGTGCTGGCCACAACAGATTTTTTAAATATCATATTGGAACAGTTCCACCAAGTGCTGCAATTGTATTGTATTTTGTTCTACATTTAATCACGCCTATTCTGTAACTCAGTTGTTAATTTTTAACAACTGGTTAAAAAATTTACCCAATAGATATTTATTTAACAACCAAAAATCTATTTTTTTGTTATTTATATATTTAACTTTTGAAGCAGTTGTTAAAAATTAACCACTGAGTAACAGAATAGGCCCGATTATCATATATTTCGTGTTGAATATTTTGATTTGATTATCAAAAATATCTGTTGTTGCTGACAGGCAATTAAGCAATTATTGCTAATATAATATGGAGCATAATAGCAATGATTATGTAAAACACTTGGGCTAAGAGGTAACCTTTCGCCGTTGATGCATAGTTAGTATGCAGTCTTTTCCACCGGACCAATCCTGCATACAAACTAGGGTTTCAAATATTTTTAGAGTGTGAGTGAGCTATAAATATATTAGAAACCTGAAACACTCTACACATTTTTATTTTGCAAGAGGAATAAAAGTTTTATTTGAAAATAACTCCCACTCAGACAAATAAAGATCTTAAGGATTTTTTGTGCTCTTCTTGCAAGAATGGCGAACTTAGTGACTGGATTTATAGTTGTGGAAGTTCTTTCCACAGACAGATCTCTTTGGAATCTGCAGACAATATTTTTGTGAAGAATAATATTAGATTTTCAATGCATACATATGGGTGCAAAAACAAAAATTGTTATTTGTCATTTTGAATTATTAAGATGGATATTAAACAGAACACTATTTATACCGTGAGTAAAATGAAACATAGGGAACGAATCTGATAGAAGTATTATATTTAAATGTTGTAAGAAATTTAGCGGAGTCAGAAAACCAGTCGAGAGCACTAAAAATATTTCGGGCATAAGGTGCACACAGTATTTTTTCTACATCTAAATTTAATTTTTAGAAAGGTATAATTATTTAAATAAAATTAACCTCTAATGACATCTTGTCAATATGGACAGATAACCGTTGAATATTCCTATAAGTTATGATTTGACATTTGATTGACAGCAATGTATTTGTCTGTCTCATTTAAAATGATACATGGGGAATGAATTTGACAGAAGTATTATATTTAAATATTGTAAGAAATTTAGCCGAGTCAGAAAACCACTTGGGCACAAGGTGCACACTATATTTTTTCTACAACTAATTTTAATTTAGAATGCAGGTATAATTATTTAAACAAAATTAACCTCTATTGACGTCTTATCAAATGTCAAATTCGTTCCCTATGTTTCTTTTTAAATGGAACGGGCAAATACATTGCTGTCAGTCAAATGTCAAATCGTAACCATGGATATGACAAACCCAATGTTTCATGTTAAAAATACTCACGGTATAAGTTATTAACAAATATTTGTTTTAATTTATCATCAATTGTTTTTCATACATAGCCTACTGAGAAGAACTACAAAACTAAACTGCTATTGTTACGTCAAAATATCATTATTTATAATAATTTATAATGGAAACAATTTTGAAAATTATTTGTGAAGTTAAATACAAGTTAATTGTTTTGTTATTGATCATGACCTACTGTTTCGTGTTATGTTAAATAAAATTTATTTAATTTTCAAATGAATTTTTCTCAATACTTTTGTTTTGTAAGCACATAAAATATTTATATGGTTGAATTCAGAAAAAAAAATCTGTTGTGACCAGCACAAGACCTCTCGCCATTTCCATATTATGCTATATAAGTATAGTATTGCACTTCGCTTTCGAACCGTCGTTTTTTAACAAAATATTACAGAACTTTACCCAAATATTGTTTTTTATTGTATGTAACATGTCTTCTGCACACATATAATTCTAATTATATCTATTTTTCATTGTATGAGGAAGTTTCTAAATGTCAGAGATTGTTCCAATTCATTAACCAGATTGGCGGTATTTCTGATGGATATATGCATTTTACCACAATTTTACCTATCATTTCAAATATTTAATTAATAAAACAATAAGAAAAATTAAATATACTTCCCAGAAAAAGGTATCAGAATGTCACTAAAACTGTTGATATTTGACAATGACATGTGTCATTTACAAACTATGTTATAAACATTGGAATTTGTCAACTGGTTTCCTTAGTGCCTTAGCCTCTACGATTAGTTTACTCTATAAATTATAGTGTCTTTATATCTAAATCTACACAAGATATAATAAAAATTTTAAGTGTATTAGATGGAGAATTTTATGCTCTTCAATATTTAATCCGGTTATTCAATTGTTACCAAAACCTTTTCAGCTCTTCCCAGGAATGTCAGAATGAGGAAACTGCAGTTAAATATTTTTTAAGTCTTATAGTTTTTGAGGAATCGTGTCTACAACATCTAGACATACATACATACATACACACACACACACATACTCACCATCCACACACACACAGACATCATTTTAAAAATGTTATAATCGGATTCTACGGACCTTACATCGTGCTTATTGAATAAAATCTGGGTATGCGAATTTTAGCATGAATCCAATACATCTCTTAGCGAGAGGTAAAAAGCTCAGTCGAATGAGCTTAAAAAATGTATAACATCCCATTTAAAAAAATCTGTTGTGGCCAGCACAAGACCTCTCGCCATTTCCATATTAGGCTATATATGTATTGTATTGCACTTCGCATTCGAACCGTCGTTTTATAACAAAATATTACAGAACTTTACCCAATTATTGTTTTTTATTGTATTTAACATGTCTTCTGCACACATATAATTCTAATTATATCTATTTTATATCATTTTCATGTCAGAGATTGTTCCAATTCATTAACCAGATTGGCGGTATTTCTGATGGATATATGCATTTTACCACAATTTTACCTATAATTTCAAATATTTAATTAATAAAACAATAAGAAAAATTAAATATACTTCCCAGAAAAAGATATCAGAATGTCACTAAAAATGTTGATATTTGACAATGACATGTGTCATGTTATAAACATTGGAATTTGTCAACTGGTTTCCTTAGTGCCTTGGCCTCTGCGATTAGTGTACTCTATAAATTATAGTGTCTTTATCTCTAAATCTATACAAGATATAATAAAAATTTTAAGTGTATTAGATGGAGAATTTTATGTTCTTCAATATTTAATAAAAAAAACTCCCAAAAAATTATATTTAGAATATTTTTTTAAGAAAGTACTACTTCCGGTTGTTCAATTGTTACCAAAACCTTTTCAGCTCTTCCCAGGAATGTCAGATTGAAGAAACTGCAGTTAAATATTTTTTAAGTCTTATAGTTTTTGAGGAATCGTCCCTCCAACATCAATACATACACACACACACACACACACACATACACACACATCCACACACACACACAGACATCATCGTAAAAATGTTATAATCGGGTTCTAGGGACCTTAAATCGTGCTTATTCACAAAAATCTGGATATGCGAATTTTAGCATGATTCCAATACCTCTCTTAGCGAGAGGTAAAAAACTTTGGTTTGTAACTTGAGAACCACTTACATTTAATCTTTCTTATTTTTTTATTAATTAAATATTTGAAATTATAGGTAAAATGCACATATCCATCAGAAATACCGCCAATCTGGTTAATGAATTGGAAGAATCTCTGACATTTAAAAACTTCCTCATACAATGAAAAATATATAATTAGAATTATATGTGTGCAGAAGACATGTTAAATATAATAAAAAAACAATATTTGGGTAAAGTTCTGTAATTTTTTGTTATAAAATGACGGTTCGATAGCGAAGGCAATACAATACTTATATAGCCTAATATGGAAATGGCGAGAGGTCTTATTAGAATTATATGTGTGTCGAAGACATTTTAAATACAATAAAAAACAATATTTGGGTACGTTCTGTAATTTTTTTGTTATAAAACGACGATTTTATAGCGAAGTGCAAGACAATACTTATATAACATAAAATGGAAATGGCGAGAAGTATTGTGTTGGCCGCAACAGATTTTTTTCTGTAAGAGAAAAAATTTAACTCGATATCTCAATATACTCAGGAATTATAAAGTTTCAAACAAGTTTCGTTTTTTTTTTTTTAAATTTTTCGTTCAACTCTATACATTTTAATTTTGAAAATAAAATAAAACCATGTTATTATCTCCGTCATATTTTATTGTACCGTTAATGCTACTACCAAAAAACTTATTTTCTCTTCCCAAATTATTGTGCAGAAAAAAATGGCATAAAATTAATGATATCCCTCTCTATTGTGTAGCGAGCGAAGTTGCTGTACGTTCGGTGCAATTTGCACTTTCTAAAAAAAAGAAACACATGCAATGCTAATGTACGTTTACACCGGCGTCAGATGCAAGGTTGAAAAACAATTTAGGAGAGAGAGAGAGAAAGAGAAAGAGAGAGAAAGATAAAGAGAGAGGAGACAACTCATAAAAATATACAACAAATGTATTTAATCGCTTAAGTATTCTAGAAATGATAAAAAATGTAAAATTTTATATCTTTTGCAACAAGAATCAATCTAATGTCAGACGGCCAAACTCACAGAAAAAATCTGTTGTGGCCAGCACATCAGCACAATACCTCTCGCTATTTCCATTTTATGTTATATAAGTATTGTATTGCACTTCGCTGTCGAACCGTCTTTTTCTAACAAAAAAATTACTAAACTTCACCCAAATATTGTTTTTTATTGTACTTAACATGTCTTCTGCTCACATACAATTCTAATTAGATAGGTATATCTATTTTTCACTGTATGAGAAAGTTCCGAAATGTCAGATATTCTTCCAATTCATAAACAAGATTGGCGATATTTCTGATGGATATATGCGTTTTACCTATAATTTTAAATATCTAAGTAAGAAAACGATATTAAGAAAGATTAAATTTACAATGCACAAGACCTCTTGCCATTTCCATATTAGGCTATATAAGTATTGTATTGCATTTTGCTATCGAACCGTCGTTTTATAACAAAATATTACAGAACTTGACCCAAATATTGTTTTTTATTGTATTTAACATGTCTTCTGCACACATATAATTCTAATTATATCTATTTTTCATTGTATGAGGAAGTTCCTAAATGTCACAGATTCTTCCAATTCATTAACCAAATTGGCGGTATTTCTGATGGATTATGCATTTTACCTATAATTTCAAATATTTAATTAATAAAACAATAAGAAAGATTAAATATACTTCCCAGAAAAAGCTATCAGAATGTCACTAAAACTGTTGATTTTTGACACTGACATGTGTCATTTAAAAACTATGTTATAAACATTGGAATTTGTCAACTGGTTTCCTTAGTGCCTCTGCGATTAAATTACTCTATACATTATAGTGTCTTTATCTCTAAATCTATACAAGGTATAATAAAAATTTTAAACTCCCAAAAAATTATATTTAGAAGAATTTTTCTAAGAAACTACTACTTCCGGTTGTTCAATTGTTACCAAAACCTTTTCAGCTCTTCCCAGGAATGTCAGATTGAGGAATTCATAGTTAAACAGGTCTTATGTCTTATAGTTTTTGAGGAATCGTCCGTCCAACATCCAGCCATACACACACACACACACACACACACAAACACACACCGCAGACATCATTGTAAAAATGTTAAAATCGGATTCTAGTGACCTTGAAACGTGCTTATTCATTAAAATCTGGATATGTGATTTTTATCATGATTCCAATACCTCTCTCAGCGAGAGGTAAAAATATCATTTACATGATGATTTTTTTATCTAACTTTGTGCTCAAAATCACTTTTATTTAAGTTTAAGAGTAGTAACAATAGTAATAATAACAACATCACAATAGCATTATTATGCTTTAATGAATAACCTTGAATTCTTGAAGTAAAATAACATTTTTATTTGTTAAGATGTGAAGTATGATGTTATTAAATCATTTTGATCCTTTTTAACTCCATACATTTTCATTAAAATATTAAGGAAACTGTGCATTTGATTGAACAATAGGATTTTTCGGGCTGGCCCAAAAAGCTCGAAGTCCGACTCGTCTCAACTTTTGCAAATGATTAGCCCGATTCGGCCTGATAAAAAAAATCTTCGGCCCGGATCGATGATCGACTCGAAATCGAGGCGGGCTTCGGGCCGGGCCGGGCCAAAGCTCGAAATGGAGTGCATCACTATTTCGAACGCAGTTGGTGGGTGTGGTATCTATTCTCACATTAGTATTAATAGACACTTACAAAATTGCAATTTGCACGAGCGCTTCTAACGGCAAAGCATAGAAATCAAGGTTGCTTCAATATTATCAAACAAAAAAATTGCCCCAGACACATCTTCTGGTTTTAAACACATCACAATAAAGAATTAGGTTTAACAGGGTTTAACACTGAATAACAGATGTCAATACAATGATAGATAGGAACAGGGAACGGGACGCAAGACAACGAGGGGAGGTTTGTTTGTATGCATGACCTTCTATCTGTCTCTTGCAGTGACGTCAATTTTGTGTCTATTCAAAGGATTTGAAAGTCATTTGTTCGAATTTGAATGATTGTTGGGCGAACTATACTTTAGTACCGATTTTTGAACTTTGAATGACGATTTTTAGACACTTTAGTAACGATTTCAAATAAAAATATATTCTGGTATACTAACATTTTGCTATTAGGTACTTGTCAAAACAAGAAAATAATAAAATCCATTCTCATTGTTTGAAAGAATATTACATAACCTCCAACAACGAAACCGTTGATATTATTTCCGAAATGAAAGACATCATCTTCATCTTCCTTCTTGCAATCATCTCCACACTTCAATCTCAGTTATGAAAGAATCCAGTTTGGGCTATTGCCCTGCGTTTGCTCCCCCTGCCCCCCTTGCATCAGTGGTCCAGTCTGCCATTCGCGAGCGCCCGAATGCACTTCTGCAATAGCTCTCAGCAGCCAAATTCTGCCAATGACCTGGCCAGGCCGATGCACTAGACAAGGATGGCGATAGTGCAACAGAGCATCAAAAAGTGCATTGCGAGAGCTATTGCAATGATGGGAAAGAGATTTTGGCTGTTTTAGGGAGGAGATGGCGGATGGATTGGAAGGAGGAAAGGGAAGTGTTTTGAAAAAAAATAATGACAATGGAATGTTTTGTGTTGTGGCGTGACCAGCACTATACTTCTCGCTAAGTCTATTTTATATTACTTATGCCCGGTTTCACCACTGACGAATAAACATTTTATTCATCAGTTAAACTATTCTAGTGTTCACAAGACAAGATTTCTTGTCTTGCTAGGCTATTTCTTGTGTTACTCTTGCAAGCAAAAATCTTGTCTTGCTTGCAAGACTCTTGCATATTTCTTGTCTTGCACATTTGCGCGTGCGCGTTATGTTACATTATTTAGACTTGTTTGGGGTTCCCCTATTAGCTGTCAAACCGTTGGTTATATTACGATAACTTTTATAACAAACTTCCAAAAATTTCTATTTTGCGTATTTTAGCTTTCTGCATTAATATAAATAGTTGATTAAATTTTGAGTAAAATTGGATAACCGGAAGTGTTAGGTACTTTATTTCAAGCCCACAATAATTTTTAATGAAAAACACTTTTCAATTTTAGTACTTAAGACTTCTTTGTCAGTGGGAACAACATATTAGATTTTGGATAAAATTGACTTAAAGCTCACTACTGTTTTAAACATGGAATTGGCGGGAGGTCATGTGCCGGCCACATCAGATTTTTTTTATAATGATGTGTGTGTGAAGGTTTTTTTTTCTTTCGCGATAACTGTTGTATCAAACTTCCAAAAAAAAAAATTCCGTTTTTAAGTTTTCTGCATCAATATAAAGAGTTTATTAGATTTTGAGTAAAATTGGACAATCGGAAGTGGTACTTTACTTGAAACCCATAACAGTGTTTAATGAAAAACTGTATTAAAATATAACCCAAAACTTTTCAGTTTTAGTATTTAAGAATTTCATATCAATAGGAACAACATATTTAAATCGGAAGTGATATTTTACTTGAAGATGTGAAGAGATTTTCGTGAAAAAATGTATTATGCTATAATTGAAAACTTTTCAAATCTTGTATTTAACACTTTTATATAAATGAGACCGACATATTAGATTCTTGTTAATATTAGTAAACCTTAAGTGGTACTTTACTTGAAGTTCTGAACTGATTTCCTTGAAAAAATATATTAAAATATGATAAAAAAATTCTCAAATTTGGTTTTAAAATTCTTCTATTTATTGGAACTACAAATCAGATTTTGTTTACAAACGATAAAGTGATGTTTTACTCCAAGCTCATTTCAATTTTAAACATCGAATTAGCGGGAGGTCATGTGCTGGCCATATCAGATTTTTTATCTCTAAATCTATAGAAGATATAATAAGAAAATTTAAATTATATTGAGTACTTAATGCACTTTTTTGTACAATAAATTTTCAAAATATAATATTTAGAAGATTTTTTTAAGAAACTACTACTTCCGGTTGTCAATTGTTACTAAAACCTTTTTAGGTTTTCCGATTAATGTCAACTTAGCTAGAGGTAAAACCTATAATAAAATGTTGATATATTGAATTATAATATAATATTGCAAGAGTGCAAGAATGCAAGAAAATACTAAAAAAATCTTGCTATTCTTGCACTTTTCTTGCAGGTCAGATTCTTGTCTTGTCTTGCAACGAACTATATAACTCTTGTCTTGTTCTTGTCTTGCATTTTATGCAAGAACAAGACAAGAACAAGAAAAATGCAAGACTCTTGTGAAACACTAAACTATTCGTCGAATAAAATAGCATATTTTTGTTTCACCAACGTAAGTTAGCACTATTCGACGAATAAATCGTTGGTTAAATCATCTGGAAATTTTTGCCCAGTAATAGTTATTTTCGTAACAAGTTATGAAAAATACCAAATATCATGCGAGTGTAAATTGACGCATGACGCGTAGCGGAGTGCAAGTCAATACACACGAGCGAAGATATTTGTATTTCATACAAGTTATGAACATTATTTTTTAGACGAGCTTAAATAAATTTTACTTTTTCTAAAAAACTGAAATTTAGGTTCAAACGTACTGACAGCTGACAAATGAAAAATGTATACATATAGCCAGAAAATAATGACATAGTAACCAAGCAACCGTGTCAACTATTACGATATGAAATATATTGTAACACTAATGTCATAAGTTCAACTTTCAGTGTTAGGATACTACGTTGATATGTCATACTTATCACAATGCTCGTCTAAAAAAGTATTTTTTTCCTCCCTCTACCTTTAGTAAGGGAGGTATAGGAACGTTTTAATGTCTCTAGAATCCGATTTTAATATTTTCACGATGATGTCTCTATGTGTGTTTGTGTGAGTGTTTGTGTGTGTGTGTGTGTGTGTGTGTGTGTGGTGTGTGTGTGTATGTGTATGAATTTTGCCTTTGCTCTAACTCAAATACTATCATTCAGAAATTCCTGAAACCTTGCATTTCTACCTTATTCTAATTTGAAAAGAAGCCATTAGATTTTGGTGTAAATCAGGTAACCGGATATGGTACTTTACTTGGAGCTCAAATAGTTTTTCTTTGAAACATACTTTTAAATTTATGTTATAAGAATGAAAGATTATTAAATTTTCTACAGATGCATTCATACTTTTTCTATATATTTTATAGAAAAATATAGAAAATAAACTATTTTATAAATCCCGGAGCAAATGTTTTAAAGATCAACACAATTCCTTAGTTACACAGTTCAGATTTCAAATGTATGTAACTGACATATAAATGTCACTGTCACAGAACCTATCATTTCAAATACTTATATTATACGAATGCAAAGGAACATGTTATAGTTTCCAGCATCAATAAATATGTAGGTATGTATTTAAATTAATAAAAGTAAAAAACACTCTGTTTAGTTTCACAAGAAAAGTATATTTTTACTTTATTGTACAATTTTGTTTTTATGGGGTCCCGTGGCCGCGTGCCTGAGTGTCTGGTCGCGAACCTGGGGGAACCGGGTTCGATCCCGACATACGCCTGTGGTGCACTCTCCACACCAGCTATGAGTGCCCGTGAGGTGACGCCTGGTAAGCGCCCACACGGTAAAATATATCGTCATCATTACCGATGTCTACATATTTTGTTGATACTGGCACACCCAGAAATGGGTAATTAATATGCCGTGATGATATATTTATATTTATTTATTTATTGCACAATTTCGCCAGTTGCAACATCATCAGAAGTACTGGCGGGAGGTATAGTGCTAGCCACAACAGATTTTTCAACTATATGTCTCTGTTTTCGAGGTCAGTTGCTATAGACAGCGTTTT
Organism: Ophonus ardosiacus; assembly: GCA_943142095.1. NCBI lineage: Eukaryota > Metazoa > Arthropoda > Insecta > Coleoptera > Carabidae > Ophonus > Ophonus ardosiacus. The sequence goes on from OW964835.1 coordinate 37,251,831, forward strand.
CACTAATTGCTTGGGATATTTACCGATGGAATTAGTGCATTTCGCTAAAAGTGAAACGTTGGTCCGGACGTTCTGTCTGCGTTGCAAGGACACACATATAACTGTATTTATATACACACAATAACAAATGCATACAAAGGTAATACTCATACTACATATGAGAAAAAGATACCTACGTGCTAGTATTATTAATATTGTGTGGATTCTGTATTTGCTAAACTCAAATTCTACCGATCAGAAAATAATTTACAATCATCAGAGAAATTGGGACATACAACGGCAAGAACAACAATGTAAGATCAACAATTCGAATTACAACAAACGATATAAATTAATACAAACGATGACAATACCACGGTATTTATTGGAAGAAAAGAAAAACAGATGTTGTAATGAAGAGAGAAACAATAAATACAAGTTACCAAGTAATGAGAGAAGGTGTAGACCATTTGAAGAGAAGGAAGAAAAGAAAGGTTCTGTTAGACGATTTAGGCCCTGTATTTTCATCTCTATTTACACTGTCAGTTAAAAGAAAAACAGCATCGATATTATAGCCTAAATTGTGTTAATTTTTCAATGTCACATTGTTCTTATAAGCGACAATTAACTTAACCGGCAATTTAACCAGAGATGAACATTGGGCCTTATAGGGTCAGGAAAAGATTAGATGAAATAAGTCATCAAGAATTTTTAAGAAATTTTGATCTATATTTGAGAATGCTTGAATTTTTTTTTCTTCAATTGTTTTTGAGTTACGCTTGTCCGCGTAATTTTTTTAAATGGGAACCTGTTAATTTTATTCTACCATTCGATAGAGCGTTTTTTTCTCTTTACAACAGTATTTTTGTTTTCGGTTTTTTTTTTTTCAATTTATTTTAATAACATTTTTACAAGGAAAAACACCTGTTCAAGTATTTACGAACAGTAGGTAAGATAGTCAAAATTATTTCCAATAAAGTTGTCGGTCACAATCTTATCATTAAAAACAAATTAATAACTAAGTAAATTACATCGCTCAAGTTTGTTCGTCGCTTCACTTTTGTCTTTCTTAGATGTACCTACTATTCGTAAATACTTGAACCGGTGTTTTTCCTTGTAAAAGTATTAAAATAAATTGAAAAAAAATCCTGTTGTAAAGAGAAAAAATCTGTTGTGGCCAGCACAAGACCTTCCGTCAATTCGCTATATTTTGTACAAATCCCATACCAAAAGATCCTTGAAACAGATATATAATATCATGTAAAATCGAACACGAACACATACTATTTTTTACAAATTCCATATCAAAAGTTCATTTGAAAAGGTTCTACAAATCCAATAAAATTATCACATAAACACACACTAAGTAAAATGCACTTGACACTTCCTTCATTTCTTCTTCAACTTTCCCCTATTTTATTAGGGGTCGCTGTTTCATCTTCTCTTCCACTCATTCCTGTTCAATGGATCTTCTTCACACATTCCTTTCTTTCTCAAGTCTTCTGCAATACAGTCTTTCCATCTTCTCTTTGGCCTTCCTCTGGATGTCACTTGCGAGGAACGCTATGACATACCAATTTTAGATCCTTTACTTTCTATATTTGGTTTTGCACTTGCAACTGACATCTGTCAATTAAAATTTTATGAATATACCTATCAGTTGTTTAGATGATAAATAACAAAGCTGACTAATTTTTGAAAATTAATTTCTTTATAACGCTTTAAATCTACATCTATTGAATATGAAGGAAAATGTATAATTAAACCGTATAGAGAAGAGTATTATCTTTAATATGTATAATAACAAAAAGTCAAAAAATAATATTTAACTGCGTTTTTTTAAGAAAAACTGTTAAAAACTTCAAATTTGGGTACTTCCGGTGGATCAATTATAACCAAAATCTAATCAACTCTTCATATGGTCGTACAGAAGAGGAATACGAAAGAATTATAATTTTTACAATTGTAGTATTGGAGTTATCGTCGGAGAAAAATTTGTCACACACGGACACACATACACACACACGCACACACACACGGACACACACACACACACACACACACACATACATACAGACATCATCTTAAAAATAGTAAATTTGTATTGTAGGGACCCTAAAACGTGCTTATTCATTAAAAACTCACCACCGAATTTTTTGACCAAAGACAATACCTTCCTTACCTAAAGGTGACGGAAGGTAAAAAACGCTCTATCGAATGGTAGAGTAAAATTACAGAACTTTACCCAAATATTGTTTATTATTGTATTTAACATGTCTTCTGCACACATATAATTCTAATTATATCTAATTTCATTGTATGAGGAAGTTTCTAAATGTCAGAGATTGTTCCAATTCATTAACCAGATTGGCGGTATTTCTGATGGATATATGCAATTTACCACAATTATACCTATAATTTCAAATATTTAATTAATAAAACAATAAGAAAAATTAAAATACTTCCCAGAAAAAGCTATCAGAATGTCACTAAAACTGTTGATATTTCACTATGTATGTTATAAACATTGGAATTTGTCAACTGGTTTTCTTAAGGCGGATTTATGCAGCCATTTTCATTTACATTTAATTTAATTTTCATTTAAAAGATAAATGTATGTAAACCAATGTAGCCATGCATACACCATTTTCATTTACGTTTTCAGTTATCTCTCATTCTCATTTATTTTTAAAGATGGCCAAATTTTATCTAATAAATGAAAATTATAAATGGCGCATGCGTGTACGGTATGACAGCGACGTGAATTTGAGTTGATCAGGTGGTTGTCATAATGTATTTCCCTTATCGTTTCTTTTTACGGTTTTTATTGCAATTAACACATTTAAAACTAAACTCATAACTTCTTCGTTGTTACTATTGTTGAACATTTTCAGTAATAAACTTTGTTCCAATGAAAGTGGGGCTATGACATTCATCATCTGTCAGCGTATTTTTATATGTGCGCATGCGTTCATTTTCATTTATTTTTGTCATATATTTTTGAATGAATAGGTATATTTAAAAATTATAAATGAGAATTAAATGAAAATTAAATTAAAAAGTAAATGTAAATGAAAATGGCTGCATAAATCCGCCTTTAGTGCCTTAGCCTCTGCGATTAGTTTACTCTATAAATTATAGTGTCTTTATCTCTAAATCTATACAAGATATAATAAAAATTTTAAGTGTATTATATGGAGAATTTTATGTTCTTCAATATTTAATAAAAAAAAAACTCCCAAAAAATTATATTTAGAAGAATTTTTCTAAGAAACTACTACTTCCGGTTGTTCAATTGTTACCAAAACCTTTTCAGCTCTTCCCAGAAATGTCAGATTGAGGAAACTGCAGTTACATATTTTTTAAGTCTTATAGTTTTTGAGGAATCGTGTCTACAACATCCAGACATTTCTTAAAAAACTTTTGTATTGAACATAATTTCCTAAAATGAATATTAACGACAATAAATCGCCGTCTCCATTCTTTTAACTAACCCTGTATGTATTTGACATTTAAACTAAGTGAACTACTCAAATAAAAAAATCTCCAAAAACATTTGACATTTATACAAAATTTACTTTGAGAAACGAAATAGAAAAAATAATTTGTGCAAGATATGAACCCACAACCATTTACAAACAAACAACAGCGCTGTCATATAAATTCTTTACTTTTCCATGGCTAAATATTTGCACTTTTGCAGTATGCTCCTTCTCTGTCTTTTTTTGGTACGTTGGCCCGGTGAAACAAACGCCTTACGACTCCTAGCCAATGAGAGAGTGACTTTGAGAGTTACTGCAGCTAGCTAGGAGTGAATAAACTATTGTCCTTGCCTCTTATCTATGCCAATGTGCTTCTATGCCAACAGCACGAAAGAGAGAGATGGACTGTGTTTATAGTTTGTTTATAACAAGTGAATTAGACTAGACTGATGACATTGTGGTCAGGAATCCAAATTAGGAGGAAGGTTAACAAAACAAAATAGATAAATGATGAGTAGGCAGTAGAAGTATTTTATGGTCTAATAATTTTTACCCTCCGTCACCTTTAGGTAAGGAAGGTATTGTCTTTGGTCAAAAAAGTCGGTGGTGAATTTTTAATGTATAAACACGTTTTAGGGTTCCTACAATACGATTTTACTAGTTTTACGATGATGTCTGTATATATATATATACAGGGTGTAAATTTTAAAACGGGCCTTAGGCCTATAACATAGAAAAACAGTTTTTTAGACACCAAAAGTTTCTATATTAGTTTATTGAAAAAATAATTAGTGCCTATTACAAATTTTTTAATACCAAACAGCTTAAATTTCTGTTTCATATAAAGCCAGAAAATTAATTTAAAAATTTGTACAATTAAGAAAAAATATCATTATTATAACGTTTTTTTTTTATTTTGTCCTCCTAAAAATACAGTTATTACATTGAATCTAACATGATTTTAGTTAGCTTTGAAATATTGACAAATAATTATTAATTCTAATTTCAGAAAAAGAAAACGGCGAAAATCAAAATACTTGTAGTTTATTCAATTAACTCTTTTTTATCTGAAATTAGAATTAATAATCATTTGTCAATATTTCAAAGCTAACTAAAATCATGTTAGATTCAATGTAATAACTGTATTATTACAAAACACGAAAAAACGTTATAATAAAAGAACCTTACATTAATTAAAAGTTTTAATAACTGAAACATGCGTTTTAATTGAAGCAAAATTTTTCTTCCCTTAGCATTTTTTCGTAAAATCAAAAATAAAAATTTTTTTCCTCTTGTAAACTCAATCCGGGGACATACTGTATATATATATATATATATATATATATATATGTGTGTGTGTGTGTGTGTGTGTGTGTGTGAAAATTTTTTTTTCGACGATAACGATTTTTTTAAAGAAACTATTATCAGTTGACCATTATTATTATTATTATTATTATTATTATTATTTGAGAACCATACCCAACAGGCTGAGCCCAATTACAGGGTAGGAAAAAAGCATACAAATTAATAGAATATTCTTTTAATATCATTCAATGAGCAAAAGAATATATCTAAATTGTCTTCGACAGCATGATACGAATTAATCATAAAATGTATAGGCGATTTGTTCAAAGCGTTGGATTTACCAGAGGTTACGTAAAAAGTAGTAGCATGTCTCGATGATAACCTTGGGACATGAAAATTTATTATTGACAACAAGTAAGGGCTATCGATTACATTATTAATGATTTTGAACAAAATAATAACTGCATGCATGCTTCTTCTCTGTTGCAGAAGAACAAGATTATATTTTGCTAACATTGATTCTTGCGACGTGCCCCTAACGGGGTAAGCACCCTCTGCATAGAAAATGGCTGACTTTAAAAATCTTCTCTGGACTTTTTCTATTAGTACCGCGGACCCAGAATAAATCGGGTTCCAGACTGTTGAACAGTACTCTAAATGAGGGCGTACGAGGGATACAAAAAGCATTTTCAATACTTGGCTATTGAAGTACTAAGTATTAATAAACGGAATAATCGTGAATTTGGCCACAAAGAACGAAGAAAAATTAAATATTGTTAAGTAATGTGCTGACCACATCAGATTTCTTCACTAAAACTACTTTTGGTTGGTATTTGGTATTTCCAAGTATTCAATGACGCGTCTACAGACATTCAACTTCTCTCTCATGATCTTGTATTACTCTTTATGTGTATGCATTCATCTGCATATGTGTGTGTGTGTGTGTGTGTGTGTGTGTGTGTGTGTGTGTGTTTGAAGCCCAATGCAGTTTGTGAATCTAGGTTACAGTGCAGCTTGTCTGTCTGTTGCACATGCAGAAGAAAGTTTGCCGAAATACCGTAACAGTTTGCAGGCATCTCTTCTTACGAAATCCAAAGAGAAAAATCACAAAGCCAAATTGGATAACTGTAAAGCAGACAGCCATCATTGTACCATCTACCAAAAAAGAAAATAAGGATAGTGATGATAATGCTCAAAACAGCAGATGGGATGAAGACAAAGAGATGGTGATGATGTAAATGTATCATCATTGGTTTTGTATAGATGTTGTTATATACAGGGTGCAACAAATTCGAGTTCCTTATATGAATAACTTTCTTATTAAGCACGCTATAGAAAATTGATGTAGGTCTTTATGGGCCAACTTTTTCAGACAACTTTAATAGGTAGCACAAGAATTTTCTATCATCTTTCGTTTTTGAGCTACAGGCAAAAACTTGATTTTCGCTTATTTTGAAAATACCTGATAACTCTTTTATTCTATAAGATAAAAAAAAATCTGATGTGTCCAGCCCATAACCTCCCGCTGGGTATTTAACCATGCAGTATAAATAAAGCAATCATTATGTTCAAATATTTTTACATTCATTCATAACAATTTTTACCTCTCGCTAAGAGAGGTATTGGATTCATGCTAAAATTCGCATATCCAGATTTTATTGAATAAGCACGATTTAATTTCCCTAGAATCCGATTATAACATTTTTAAAATGATGTCTGTGTGTGTGTGTGTGTGTGTGGATGTGTGTATGTGTGTGTGTGTGTGTGTATGTATGTCTGGATGTTGTAGTCACGATTCCTCAAAAACTATAAGACTTAAAAAATATTTAACTGCAGTTTCCTCAATCGGACATTCCTGGGAAGAGCTGAAAAGGTTTTGGTAAAAATTGAACAACCGGAAGTAGTAATTTCTTAGAAAAATTCTTCTAAATATAATTTTTGGGAAATTTTTTATTAAATATTGAAGAACATAAAATTCTCCATCTAATACACTTAAAATTTTTATTATATCTAGTATAGATTTAGAGATAAAGACTCTATAATTTATAGAGTGAACTAATCGCAGAGGCCAAGGCACTAAGGAAACCAGTTGACAAATTCCAATGTTTATAACATGACACATGTCATTGTCAAATATCAACATTTTTAGTGACATTGTAAAAGCTTTTTCTGGGAAGTATATTTAATTTTTCTTATTGTTTTATTAATTAAATATTTGAAATTATAGGTAACATTGTGGTAAAATGCATATATCCATTAGAAATACCGTTAATCTGGTTAATAAATTGGAACAACTTTTGACATGAAAATGATATAAAATAGATATAATTAGAATTATATGTGTGCAGAAGACATGTTAAATACAATAAAAAACAATATTTGGGTAAAGTTCTGTAATATTTTGTTATAAAACGACGGTTCGAAAGCGAAGTGCAATACAGTACATATACAAGTATAGCCTAATATGGAAATGGCGAGAAGTCTTGTGCTGGCCACAACAGATTTTTATTTTACATTTAACAAATATATCATATACAAAATAAATTTCACAAATATTGACAAAACTAATAGAATCATTGAACAAAAATCAAAATAGTACTCGCATCTTGACACAGTCTTTTCAAACCCGTATTCTGGAAGACAATGAAGCAAATCAGTACAATTCTAATATTTATGTACGATTGAAAATATATTATTTTTACTAACCTTAATTTTATTAGATTCAAATACATATATTATTAACATTCTTCTTAACACGGTTGCATTATTAATTTTAATGTAATTTCAACCTGACAGTGACATTTGTTTAAATATGTCAAAATTGTTATTGAAATATTGTTTTTGTTTGAGGCATAGGCAAAATGATATATGAAAATAAATTATATTATAAATTTATATTTAAAGTTATTTAGAGTTATTTACTAAATGCTATTATCGTATAATTGAAGATTGTACCATTATATTTCATTATTATTAGTTAAAGTTGCTGAAAAATTATATTCAATGTATTTTTTTCAAGAAAAACGGTTAAAAACTTGTATAAGTGATACTTCCTGTTATCCGATATACACTGAAAACTAATGAGCTCTTCCCATATTAGTGTAGAATGGATACACAAAATATCAAAATTTTCTGATTTATATTATTTGAGTAATCGTGTCCACCACACACACACACACATACATACCCACAGACATCATTGTAAAAATGTTAAAATCGGGTTCTGGGGACTTCAATACGTGCTTATTCACTAAAATCTCTATATGTGATGTAACTGACAGGTAAACGTCATTGTCAAAAAACTAATCACTTCTAATTAATAATAGTGACATATTAAATAATAAAGAAAATCGTAAATAAAGCAATAGTTATATGCAGTGGAACATAATATAGTTTGCAGCATTACTAAATACGTAGCTATGTATTTAAATTAATAAAAATTAAATAGCGGGAGGTTTTGTGTTGCCCACATCAGATTTTTTTACACAGTTTTCTACATACAGGGAATTTATTTTAACATGCAACATATGGCGAATCACTTTCATGGTTACTTACTATTGTCAAAAAATGACAGCAATGTAATATTTGTCCATTTTAAAATGCAACATACAAAATTTGTAGTTTTGTATTATCAAAACTAATTTCCTATAAATTAGCGTACATACGATTAACAAATAATCAAAACATAAATGTTGTACATCTTAAAAAAAACTTTAGCTTACAAAAATTCATAACTTTCATGTAATAAATATTAAAAAATACCCCCAATCACACTGAGACAATATTCTAGTCGGTCATAATAAAAATTGACACTATTTGTGATGTGTTTTGAAGGTATCTCTTGTGCTGCAATACTATTTATAATGTTGCATTTTAAAATGGACAAATTTTACATTGCTGTCATTTTTTGACAATAGTGAGTAACCATGGAAGTGATGAACTATAATGTTGCATTTTAAAATAAATTCTCTGTAGAATAACGTTATGTAATTAGATTTTTTTAAAACTTAATAAATCCCGAGATTTAATACAAAAATAATATAACTCATCTTTTTATAAGCTTTTCAACGATTTATAGCAAGTCTACATTCTTTGTATGACAAAGACACCAAATTAGCATTTTTACCTCGAAAATAATAATTTAACATTTGGCAATTAATTACAATCAATACGCTTCTCATAATGTCTATTTACATATAAATATTAAATATATTCTCTCTTCCCTATGCTTATTGTGTCTTTGTGAGTGATCCATGATCCATGATCATGATAATGATCGTGATCTAACCTCTAGACATCGGCCTTGCGAATGTGTGCGACCTCATTTTACTTTTAGCTTTCGCAATGCACATGCACATGCACTTGCATTCTGCAACATTTACATTAATTGCCTAAATATACACACACAGAACAGCTCGGCCAAACTGCATTGCTCAATGTACAATTATATAAACATTATCGACAAAAAAGACGAAATTTTACACCCTAAAAGATGTGAAACAGATTCTATAAGACAAAGAAAATGACGGAGAATGAGATCGCGTAACTGTGTGCGTCATTGTTCATATGGATGTATGGAACAAAAATTTTGAGAAAAATTTTACGCTCTAAATTTTATAACTAAATAAGGTCTAATCTAGTCGGCACTGACCAAATAAATGCATGGTAGTTATAAACTAAATGGAGTCTTAAGGTTAAATTATAACTAAAAAATCTGATGTGGCCAGCACATGATCTCCTGCCAATTCCATGTTTAAAATAGCAGTGAGCTTTAAGTAATCAACATCAACTTCCAGGTGCTATAAAACGCAATCTTTGTAATTTCTTTGCAGTACATGATCCATTTCATAAATGTCTAGTTGTAGATTAATATTAATTTATAGTGCTGCAAAAATAGCAAATTTAAATCAGATCATCCTGTACATCTAACATTTATGTATGATGGAAAATATATTAATTTTACAAACCTTAATTCCATTAGAATTAAATATTTTACTATTATATTCTCCTTAACACGGTTTCATTATTAATTTTAATGTAATGGGGTATTCCACCATAACAACAAAATTAAGAAAATTTCAATTTAACATAAAGTATGGCTCAATAAATAATAGTTAAAACAATGAAAACATTTTTTAAATAATTACTTTACGAGATATTTCACATTTGCTAAAAGGGAAAATTGACGTCATACAATTGTTATCCTTCTCTCGCAGCGTACTCAGAGCAGTGTGTGTGAGAAAGACAAGTATAGAGGAAATGTGACGTTACACTGATTTCTCGAAAATAAAATACTCTGAAACTAGGAACAATTAAGATTTTTTAATACTATGAATTGCTTCAAAACTGAATGAAGTTTTATTTAAAATAATAAATTGAGTGGAATACCCCATTGCTTCCTGTCAGTGACATTTGTTTAAATATGCCAAAATTGTTATTAAAATTATGTTTTTGTTTGACACATAGGCAATATGATATATGAAAATAAATTATATTATATATTCATTATTTAGAGTTATTTACTAAATGTTATTATCGGAGGACTGAAGATTGTACCATTATATTCAATTTTAATTAGTAGAAGTTGCTAAAAGCTTGTATAATTGATACTTCCGGTTATCCGATATACACTAAAAACTAATGAGCTCTTCCCACATTAGTATAGAATGGGTATACAAAATGTCAAATTTTTCTGATTTACAGTATTTGAGTAATCGTGTCCACAAGATCCACACACACACAGACACACAGATACACACACATACATACCTATAGACATCATTGTAAAAATGTTAAAATCGGATTCTGGGGACATCAAAACGTGCTTATTCACTAAAATCTCTATATGGGATTTTTAGCACGATCCCTATATCTTCCTTACCTAGGGTAGCGGGAGGTAAAAATCTGATGTGGCCAGCACAATTCCTCTCGCTATTTTTACATTAAGCTATATAAATATTACCTCTCGCTAAGAGAGGTATTAGACTAAAATCACGTATCTATACTTTAATGAATAAGTACGTTTCAAGGTCACTAGAATCCGATTTTAACGTTTTTATAATGATGTCTGTGTGTTTGTGTGTGTGTGTGTCTGTGTGTGGATGTATATATATATATATATATATATGTGTGTGTGTGTGTGTGTGTGTGTGTATCTGGATGGAGGGACGATATCTTAAAAACTATAAGACAAGACCTGTTTAACTATGAATTCCTCAATCTGACATTCCTGGGACGAGCTGTTTCTAAAAAAATTGTTCTAAGTATTATTTTTTGAAAATTTTTGATATTACTAATATTGAAGAATATAAAATTTTAAATATGATACATTTAAATTTTTTATTATATCTTCTATAAATTTAGAGATAAAGACTCTATAATATATAGAATAACGGGATGCAATAAGTCGAGTAGGCTAAACTACACCAAGGAAACCAGTTAACAAATTCAAATGTTTATAACATAATTTGTAAATGACAGATGTCAGTGTCAAAAATCAAAAGTTTTAGTGACATTGTGAAAGCTTTTTCTGGGAAGTACATTTAATTTTTGTTATTGTTTTATTAGTATAATAATAATGGTCCCCTATCAGTGTTAATAGTTATTTATGTATTAAGAGCGTGAGGAGGCTTTTATGGCCTGCAGCAGGATTTTGATAAAAACACGTCAAAGGCCATAAAAGCAAGTTACGCTCGTGGTACATACAAAAAAAATTTCAAATTATGAATTAGAAAAATTAATTTACATTTTTCATTAAAGAATATAAAAATTTTAGATTTGTAATAAAAACTTTTCATATTGTCTGTTTAAATTGTTTATATTGTAGGTTATAATTTGGTTTAACGGTTCATTGTAGCCCGGCGGGCTATAATGAGGCCCGCGGGCTATAAAATATCGTTTATGTCAAAGGAATTCGTGTTTAATTGTCAAATTATGATACGTCCGTGCAGGGGCGGATTGGAGAAGTCAATCGGCCCGGGCGATTATTCTTAGTCCGGCCCTCTTCAGAGTGAAAAGGATATAATACATGGTCGTAAATGTACACAAAAAAATCGGACAGTTGGTTTTATAAATTTTTATTTTTGTTATTATCTCGAGAACAATAAGAGCTACGAAGTCGGTTAATTAGACGAAAGTTGTCCTATATTAGAATGCCATTTTAGCAATGTATTGTTTATTCAGAAGAAATGCATAGGTCATTAGATACAGACAAATATGTAAATTTTATAGTTTTTTTTTTTTTTGTTTTTGAAAAACTTCTAACTATGAAATGATTCCAGATTTTGATTCCACTTCTATAAGATACTTTTTAAAATTCTTTCGAATGGCGATATTAATTTTTTTGTCACTACTGTATTTTGCGCTACACTACCAAACAAAATAATACATTGCTAAAATGGCATCCAAATATAGAACCTAATTAACCGACTTCGTACCTCTTATAGGTCTCGAGATAATAACAAAAATAAAAATTAAAAATCAAGTGTCTGATTTTTTTATCCATCAGTGTATAATAATTTTTATTTATGAAAATTATCACTCTGTTATATGTATATATTTTTTGTGTCTCCATCCGGTAAGTAATTGTATATAATGTATTTCAAAATTGTCCAGAAACACGTTACCGGCCTAGGCCTAGGATTGGCTTTGAAATTCAAATTTTCCCATGATACCAACATAAAAAACCTAGTATTTAATATTTGGAACGAAATACATTAGCAATATTGCCTGGGGTAAAAAATGTATATAATTTTTTTTTTGATAACTCTACTTTAAAATTACTCGAATTTTTTTTCTGGCATACTCGTATTCAATTTCGAATTATCGAAGTACCACTAAAAAAATACCACATGTTTTCCAAATATAAGAGTAATTGTTCAAAATTTACATTTTTAAATTATAAAAAATATATTCTGACTACATTTAATTGAAGGCGGCCAACCGGCCCTTTGGACCACTCGGCCCTTCGGGATATGCCCGATCGCCCGATAGGACAATCCGCCCCTGCGTCCGTGCATAAATTCTATTTACTATCTCCTTAGTTTATAGGAACAACCCCTTATGTCAACGGTTCAATAAAATTTGACGAAGAGATCTAATATTTTCTCAAAACATACGTTATCATTATCAAAATAAAATAAAAACACATTGGTACACCCAGCAATGGGTAATAAGCGACATTGTCTTCATTATAATAAATATCTGAATAAATTTAACTACTCCAGCAGGTGCAATTTTAAAAGCCAAACCATATCCCCTATAAAATGCATAGCTCTTTCGTATAATTTAATGTGCTTCAAGGATTTTAGATAAACCAAACCACCAACTGTCTTTAATTTGAGGAAGTGTATAACTGTACTTCGAAAAGAAATCAACTTGTTACATTAGAATCATTACAGTACAAGACAGATGTTCTTTTTGCGTCACCTGTTTACTGCTGCACTTAGTAAGCAAGAAATTGGAGATCAAATCCCGTACCCAACAACTGGAAAAAAATCGTGGATAAGTATACAAAATATATAAAAAAAAATCTGTTGTGGCCAGCACAAAACCTTCCGTCAATTCGATGTATTTTGTATATATCCCATACCAAAAGTTCCTTGAAAAAGATTCTGTATATCCTATAAAATTGTAACACGAATTTTTTACAAATTCTATACCGAAAGTTCTTTTCCCTATTTTATTACGGGTCGCTGTTTCTTACTCTTCTCTTTTAATCATTCCTGTCCAACGCATCTTCTTCACACAATTCTTCCTCTCTCAAATCTTCTGCTACACAGTCCTTCCATCTTCTTCTCTTTGGAGAGACGCTCTATCACATTCACACATATCTTTCTGACCCTATACTTTCAACTTTGGTTTTGCATTTGACACTGACATCTGTCAATTAAATTTTTCTGAATATATCTGTTGTTTCCATAATTTTAACAAAGCTGACTCATTTTTGGAAAGTTAATCTCTCTTAATGTCTCTATAACTCTATATCTATTGAATATGAACGAAACTGTATAATCAAACCGTATAGAGAATAAGATATTCTTTCATATTGATAGGTAATCACAAAATGTCGAAAAATAATATTTAACTGCGTTTTTTCAAGAAAAACTGTTAAAAACTTCAAATAAGGGTACTTCCGGTGGATCAATTATAACCAAAATCTAATCAGCTCTTCATCTGGGTGTAAAGAAGAGGAATACGAAAGAATTATAATTTTTAGAATTGTATTGGAGTTATCATCGGAGAAAAATTTGTCACACACGGACACACACACGGACACACACACGGACACACACACACACACACACACATACATACAGACATCATCTTAAAAATAGTAAATTCGTATTCTAGGGGCCCTAAAACGTGCTTATTCATTAAAAACTCACCAACAAATTTTTTGACCAAAGACAATACCTTCCTTACCTAAAGGTGACGGAAGGTAAAAATATATCATCACGGCATATTACCCATTTCTGGGTGTGCCAGTATCTACAGCACATGTAGACATCGGTAATGATGACGATATAGTTTACCGTGTGGGCGCTTACCAGGCGTCACCTCACGGGCACTCATAGCTGGTGTGAAGAGTGCACCACAGGGGTCACTTTTGTGCCATTTAAAATTGGAAATATTTGGCGTCGGTCGGGATCGAACCCGGTTCCCCCAGGTTTGCGACCAGACACTCAGGCACGCGGCCACTTATTACCCGTCTTTGGGTGTGCCAATATTTTTACTTCTCGTTAAGAGAGGTATTGGATTCATGCTAAAAATAGCATATCCACATTTTAGTGAATAAGTATGTTTTAAGGTCCCTAGAATTCCATTATAACAATTTGTGTATGTGTGCGTTTGTGTGTGGATGTTGAAGGACGATTTCTCAATAACTATAAGACTTGAGACCTGTTTAACTACGTATTCCTCAATCTGACATTAATGGGAAGAACTGAAAAGGTTTTGATAACAATTGAACAACCGGAAGTAGTAATTTCTTCTAAATATAATTTTTATTGGAAATTTTTGTTATTACAAATATTGAAGAACTTAAAATTCTCCATCTAATACACATAAAATTTTATTATATCTTGTATAGATTTAGAGATAAAGACAATATAATATATATATAATAATCGGATATAGTAAATCGCAGAGGCTAAACTACATTAAGGAGACCAGTTGACAAATTCAAATGTTTATAACATAGTTTGCAAATGACAGATGTGAGTGTCAAAAATCAACAGTTTTAGTGACATTCTGGAAGCTTTATCTGGGAAGTACATTTAATCTTTCTTATTGTTTTATTAATTAAATATTTAAAATTATAGGTAAAATGCATATATACATCAGAAATACCGCCAATCTGGTTAATGAATCTCTGACATTTAGGAACTTCCTCATACAATGAAAAATAGTTATAATTAGAATGTTATATGTGCAGAAGACATGCAAAATACAATAAAAAATAATATTTGGGTAAAGTTCTGTAATTGTAAGTATTCCTCAATCTAATATTAATAAGAAAAGTTGAAAAGGTTTTTATAACAATTGGTCAACCGAAAGTAGTAATTTCTTAAAAAAAAACTTCGAAATATTTTTTTTTTTAAATTTTGTTATTACAAATATTAAAAAACATAAAATTCTCCATCTAGTACACTTAAAATTTTTATCATATCTTCTATAGATTTAGAGATAAAGAAAAATATTATAGAATAATCTGTTGCAATAAATCGCACAGACCAGGCTACATAAAGGAAACCAATTGTCAAATTCAAATGTTAGTAATTGACAGATAAATATCAGTGTTAAAAATCAACAGTTTTACTGAAATAAATAAATAAATATATCATCACGGCATATTACCCATTACTGGGTGTGCCAGTATTTACACATGTAGACATCGGTAATGATGACGATATATTTTACCGTGTGGGCGCTTACCAGGCGTCACCTCACGGGCACTCGTAGCTGGTGTGGAGAGTGCACCACAGGGGTCACTTTTGTGCCATTTTAAAATTGGAAATATTTGGCATCGAATCCGGTTCCCCCAGGTTCGCGATCAGACACTCAGGCACGCGGGAAGAACATTTAATCTCTCTTATTGAATTTTTAAAAAATTTTAAAATTGTAGGTAGGTACGTATATTAATAATTATAGTACAAAAATATCCTTTAAAAATACCGCCAATCCCGTTAATGAATTGGAACCACTTTGAACATTTTAGAAGAGTGGGACAAGATTCCTTATAGAATGAAAAAATAAATAAATATATCATCACGGCATATTAACTCATTTCTGGGTGTGCCAGTTTGCTTTGTCACAGATATCGATGATGATGACTTACTTGTACCGTGCAGGTGTTTACCAGGCGTCACCTCACGGGCACTTTGATATAATTACAATTATATGTGTATATAAGAAATGTTAAATTCGATACTTATGTAACACAACGGAAATAGCGAGAGGTATTGTGCTGGCCACAACAGATATTTTATTCGCTGATTTCGGTGACAATATATCAGTAAAATAAAATAAATATATCATCACGGCATATTATCCATTTCTGGGTGTGCCAGTATCTACAACACATGTAGACATCGGTAATGATGACGATATATATTTTACCGTGTGGGCGCTTACCAGGCGTCACCTCACGGGCACTCATAGCTGCTGTGAAGAGTGCACCACAGGGATTACTATTGTGCGATTAAAAGTCTGCACTGGCCGGGATCGAACCCGGGTCACCAGATCGGCAAACAGACACTATACGCACACGGCCACACCATTAAATATATCAATATATCAGAGTGCCGTTGGTAATATCAGACGTTACCTCACGGGCTCTTCAAGCTGTCATGGAGAGAGCACTTCTTGTGCTATTGAAAATTTTATTGCATTATTAGTACAAGAATAATTTTGTAATTGCAAATTTTCTAAAATAAATATGGTGAGATTCATTCAAGACTTTCTACCGCTTTAAAGTTTCTACACAGTTATTAAAGCTAAAATAGATCAGAGAAGTTTTTTCATGACTCACATTTCCTGAAATTTAGTGGAGTTTGCAGAATCGAGATAAATTTAGAAGTGGGTTATTAGTTTGCAAATTTATGCAGTTTTTTGTTTTATTCAGAGGTAGACAATGAAATGAAGACTTTATCACGTGATTTGAATATTATCGCGGGTGTTACCCATATTTTGGAAGTGACAGGTCTCGTTGTAGACAGACAGCTGATATACAGGGCGTTTCGTGTAACAGTATATACCCAAATCGGTTCAGCAGCCAATGCACGTCATTAATAAAAATTGAATGAAAGTAAATAGATGTGTGACGTCATGTACTGGTACGTTTACATAGGTTTTAGAATCTTTATGAAAAAAGTTATACAGACTGCATACAATCTTATTTAAACTATTATGGAACTACAATAACTTAAGGCCTATTTTTTTATAATGAAGTAACGCAAGCGGTAATGCAATAGGGTCATGCCAAAAAAAAAATGTTGCTTATATTTTTATAAAAATAGAATCTATGACTCTTATTATCCATATTGCAACATACAACATCCCAAAATATAATACCTTTCATTCATAATTTACTTAAAAGGTATTCGCGCTACGATTTTCTGTGACGTCATGTATCGACTACTCACACAACGACACTAGCCACACGTACATGTAGGTCACAATGTCAAAAACTTCAAACGCGAAGTTAAACGTCAGATCAGAGTAAACTAACCAAATATTTATAAAGCTGTCAGAGGAAAAGTGCGCTCTATTCAATCTTTTTCGTTTCATAAAGATTTAATTATTTCTTTAGAGAAATATTATTTTTAATTGCAGGTTTGTGTACTTGATATATAATTTAATACATAAAAGTACAATAATTGTATATTTATAATGATAATAATGATAAAACATGGTGAAGAAGAACTGTGCAGTTCCAACTTGTGGAAACAATTTATTAAAAAACCCAAAAAAAACTATTTATAAACAATCTTAATGTACATTTTGTCCGCCAGGGTGGACTGGAATCGTTCAGATACATGACGTATGTGCTCACGTGACCTCATAGAGATTTGAAATTGCCCCCTATTTTTAAAAATTTATATCTACAAAACAATGCACACAAATGGCGTGAAAATATTATTTACATATACTGTGACCGGTAGACTTCCAGGAAAAAAATAAAACAGAAAATGTGGCATGACCCCATTGCAGTAAGGTAACGCAAAATATAAGCGCATAGTATTCCTATATGCTGATTTATAACACAGCGTTACAATCAACAACGCAATAAACGCAACGCAGAGGATGACCAACTCTCATATTTCTACCTTACTGCTATACCGCCAACCAAATTTAGAGTTTCAGTTTTACTATAAAAATCTGTATTATCGACATATTTATGAACTGACACATCTACAAAATAAATACTAGCTTTTCGCCTCTGTCCATTTCTATTTAAATTATATTATAATAATAATAACGTTATTTATACTTATGTGTGTCATATAAAGACAATAAATTAAAGTACGCCGCATTTCAAAGAAATATGTCAAATTCTTCTGATTGATTAGAAGTGCTAGCTTTGGCGTTTATTATAAATCATAGACTTTGTGTTTGCATTAACGGTCACGTTGCGTCGTTGAGTTGCGTTTAACCTTACTTTATTATAAATAGGCCTTTACAACAAAAATGTTTCAAAAACAATGCAAATATTTTTTAAATTGTCAAATAATAACTTTGACAGTATAAACATACAAATTATCAATGTTGCCAAGTGTAGCAACAAATAAGCGAATAATATGAAGTACATGTACATTATTTACCTATAGTACAGGGTGTCTCAGGACGAGCTTACGCTATCTATATTTTAAATACTATTTAATATAATTTAACGAAATTTGGTATCTAGGGGTTATCCAACATGCCCGTTTTAACTAAAATATTTTCAAAGCAGTAGCACTTCCGGTTTGACCGGAAATTGACCTCAACTTTCTTAGTTTAAATGGAATACGCTATATTTTATTTTACCATTGAATGCAGCGGAAAATTTTACATATGAAGCAATAAAAACATTTTACTCATGATCAACTACTTCCGGCGTTATTCAACTTTTTTTGATTTTTTGTCTGAAATCCGGCACATTTTCAAAACTCTGTATATCGGGAACGAGATCGAATTTTTATAATCTGAAAAAAGCCTTTTATAAAGGAGACTTTAAGCTACATTATCCATAGAAGAATCCTCGATTATTTATAAAAATGTGACGGGTACGTTACACCAAAATTACAGTTGACAAACTTCAAAAAAGACAATTTTTTTAAATGGAACCCCCCGTTTTTTATTACAAAAATGTATTCTACGGCAAAAAATAAGGGTACTTTATGTAACATGTCCTATGTTGAAAGTTGATAGAATTTCAGTAAATTAGAAAAACCTGTAATCTGCGTATAATTATTTTATTAATACGGATAAGTAAGCCATGGAAAAACAATGTTTGTTTTACAAACTCATCTACTTGATTTCTTAGATAATTTACCGTTGGATCAAAGGAATTTAATATGGTACCAGCATGATGGCGCTCCACCCCGCCATAGAATAAATACTTTTTTGGAAACAATTTTTGAAGATAGGTGGCTGGCAAATAATGGACCACATAGGTGGCCTCCTCGTTCACCCGATTTAACTCCACTTGATTTTTTTGTTTGGGGTTACATTAAAAACGGCGTCTATGAAAAACCTTTAACTACTAAAGAAGATTGCCAACATAGGGTACGAACAGCATTTAACAACATGTCTCCTCGGATGATAAAAAATGCTACACAAGAAGAAGTATTGAATAGAGTAACAATGTGCTTACATATGAATGGAGGACAGTTTGAATATGTATTAAATTAATCATAGTTTTGTATTTAGAATTTATTAGTTTTTTCCATGGCTTACTTATCCGTATTAATAAAATAATTATACACAGTTTACGGGTTTTTCGAATTTACTGAAATTCTATCAACTTTCAACATAGGACATGTTACATAAAGTACCCTTATTTTTTGCCGTAGAATACATTTTTGTAATAAAAAACGGGGGGTTCCATTTAAAAAAATTGTCTTTTTTGAAGTTTGTCAACTGTAATTTTGGTGTAACGTACCCGTCACATTTTTATAAATAATCGAGGATTCTTCTATGGATAATGTAGCTTAAAGTCTCCTTTATAAAAGGCTTTTTTCAGATTATAAAAATTCGATCTCGTTCCCGATATACAGAGTTTTGAAAATGTGCCGGATTTCAGACAAAAAATCAAAAAAAGTTGAATAACGCCGGAAGTAGTTGATCATGAGTAAAATGTTTTTATTGCTTCATATGTAAAATTTTCCGCTGCATTCAATGGTAAAATAAAATATAGCGTATTCCATTTAAAATAAGAAAGTTGAGGTCAATTTCCGGTCAAACCGGAAGTGCTACTGCTTTGAAAATATTTTAGTTAAAACGGGCATGTTGGATAACCCCTAGATACCAAATTTCGTTAAATTATATTAAATAGTATTTAAAATATAGATAGCGTAAGCTCGTCCTGAGACACCCTGTATACCGTGAGTATTTTTTAACGTGAAACATTGCATTTATCATATCCATGGTTACTTGACATTTGATTGACAGCAATGTATTTGACCGTTCCATTTAAAATGAAACATAGGGAACGAATTTGACATTTGATAAAACGTCAATAGAGGTTAATTTTGTTTAAATAATTATACCTACATTCTAATTTAAAATTAGTTGTAGAAAAAATAAGTGTGCATCTTGTGCCCGAGTGGTTTTCTGACTCGGCTAAATTTCTTACAATATTTAAATATAATACTTCTGTCAAATTCATTCCCCATGTGTCATTTTAAATGAGACAGACAAATACATTGCTGTCAATCAAATGTCAAATCATAACTTTTAGGGAAATTCAAGGGTTATCTGTCATATTGACAAGATGTTATTAGAGGTTAATATTGTTTAAATAATTATACCTTTTTTAAAAATTAAATTTAGATGTAGAAAAAATACTGTATGTACCTTGTGCCCGAAATATATTTAGTGCTCTCGAGTGGTTTTCTGACTCCGCTAAATTTCTTACAATACTTAAATATAATACTTCTGTCAGATTCGTTCCCTATGTTTCATTTTAAATGGAACGGGCAAATATATGCTATATACGATAAATAATGAACTCTACTATTCATCTTAATAATAATTATATAAGGCCATACACTTTTTGACGGTTAAAAATGATTAAAATTTTATTTCATTTTTCGCTATAATTTTTTTGCATTAAGGTTTTTACAATAAGTGATGACGTGCATCAGCTGCAACTGATTTGGGTTTAGGATGTATCCGATGTCGCATTTTGGCATTTAGTATTTAGGATTTAGGTCTTGTTCACATAAATACATTCTGAATGGCACACTAGTGATATCTATTGGTATGTACGGCTACACTTTAAAACAACAAAAACGATTTATACAATTCGATTAAATTTGATGCTTCAGAGTAAATGTTAATATTATATTTCATAAAATAGAAGCTAAGAAGCTATTTTTGACAGTAAATTTGACGTTTTGTACAAATTATAGCAACGAATATGATTTGTTTAATTAGTGCGCGTCAACTTCAAGGCATAGTGTGCTCCTGCAAAACCCTAAAATCTAATTACTAAAATCCTAAATAATCACTTGATTTAGGGCATATAAATTTAGGATTTAGATATTAGGGTGATAAAAGTGCAACATCGGACACAGCCATATTATTCCGACCATACCACAGAATAGACATTCATACAGAAGCGACAGTCAGAGAGAGAAACGAAAATTAGAGAGAGAAAGAGTATGCCAACAAATTTAAAGGGCTAATCGGATAAAATCGGATTGTTTCGGCATATCTTCGTATCTTACGATTCTTTGTTCTTTTCATTATCTCGACGAGAACATTTTCTGTTAGAGGTCAATAATAAAAGTATATTGAGAAACACAAATTGATTTCCAATAAGAACAAACATGTTATTTTTTCAACAAACGATAGGAAAAATCGTTATCATAAAGAAAATCATTATATTTCACATATTCTGGAAGAGCTGTTGTCTCAGCTTGTCACGCCTATGTATTTTAGGGTTATGGCTAATTTAAGCAAACCAAATATGTCTTCTCACTTTTGACATATATCATTTTGTGAACTGTTTGTGAATTTTAGAAGTGATGTTAGTTTCTAATGAAATGGATAAAATGAAGAAAGTAGAATCGGGAGGACTTGTTTGTTCATATAAACAGTGTATAAATAGATTTAAAAAATGGAGAAAGGGAAACGTAAGTTTTTTTCGTTTCCGAAAGATCCAGAAATGTAAGTTATGTAAAACGACTACCATATCATGTAAAATGTATATTCATTTAATAAATATAGGTTTAAAATGTGGCTTAAGGCCTGTGGAAGAGAAGATTTGATGGAGAAGGATATATGGGACATATTCATCGAGTCTGACGTTTGTGTTTCCCACATCAAAGATATAGAAAATTCTGCGTTGTAATTAATTTGTAAAATTCAGGTATTTGTTTAATAAAAATATAATTATGTGATTATTTTATCTGATTTCTTTTTAATTCGTTAATAAAACTAAAATTTTAGTGCTTTTATGTTCTAATTTTACTTTTACCATATGAAACAATTTAAATTTCGCGCATAAATTTGCCAACAAATTTAAAGTTCAAGGTCATAAATGTAAAATCGCAACAACAATGGTGCCGACAAGGAGTGTCGCTTCTGTATAAATCTATTCTGTGACCATACCATAAATGCTGTCAGAATATGTCACTGTAATTCCGTAACAGAGAAATCATTTTAAAATTGTCCAATTTCTACCCATATCCAAACTATTAGTTTATATATCATTTTAAACCAATTTTCGCTATTTTAGCCGAAACAATAATAGCCATTCTTTCAAATATCTCCTTCCGGTCTATCAAATCCTAGGACATTAGCTACTGTTTCTAAACTGTTGATTCTAACGCTATAACTATCATTATTATCCCCTCAAAATTGTGGTGATTTCACCACTTCAATCAAAAGAGCATTACGATGACAAAAAGCAGTAGAACTAAATAAAATACCACGGTCCCGTTATCTAATTATCGAAGGCAGACAGCTGGGGGAATGCAGTTTTGGGAAAAGCCACCAGACCGAAAAATTTAGGATAATGATGTCATTTGAGAAACGTTAAGCTTTGATTTAAATACGGGGTAAAAAGATGAAAATGTTTACTTTACTGTTTATTAATTTTTATGAGCTGTTGATAAATTAGATGTTTCCTGAACACATTATGGGTACATTTGAATAAATTTTAATTAAGAAAACATATTTAACATGAATTAGTAATACAGGATGTTGATGAATCCGTGTCACTAATTTATAAGGTATGCGTATGTAAGGAATAGACTAATTTTTACCTCTCGCTAAGACAGATATTGGATTCATGCAAAAAATCACATCCAGATTTTAGTAAATAAGAACGATTTAAGGTCCCTATAAACCGATTTTAACATTTTTATATGATGTCTGCGTTGTGTGTATGTGTGTATACAGTATGTCCCATTTAGAAGTGCCACCATTGGGATCTCGAGAACTATATGAGATACGATGACGGTTAAATGGATCTTTTTGTGCACGTTTGGGAGGCCATCTCAGATGTGCTTTTGTTTTTCCAAAAAATCTCATAAGGCACTAGATAATGCCGAAAAACTGAATATTGTTGATTTTTTCTTTTTCAAATAACTTCTAAACTATTAGTAATTGAGAAAAACGTTTCAAATATAAAAGATAGATATTTTTATTAACTAACCAGTGGCGTACAAAATAAATTTTTATATCAGTAAATTTTCGAGATATAACACAAATTTATATTTTTTTAAATGGAACTCATATCTGATTTCAGTCTCAAAAAAATCATTATATTTTTCTCTTTTCAATGATGTAAGGGTTATTATGTTTTATATTTGTTTTGCTCCTAAAATTTAATTTTTCTCTTTATTTTCCTGAACTTTCTTATTATTTCCCAAAAAAACATTATTATTTTTATTAATTATATTGTATTTGATCGAAATAATTTGTTTTATGCCTTTATTACTTAATATTTTCATTCTAGACTCATAATTACAAATTACACTATAATGTGCCAAGGACGACCAGATACAAAATATTATAAAAATTAGTTTGATACGAGTTTTAAGCAAATTTTTCTAACGAAATAAATTATTTAAATACAAGTAGTATTTCTAAATAGAAATCTACCAATATTTTCAAAATAATTATAAATTTAATACAAAATAAGGAAAAAATAATAATTTTGAAGGCAAAACAAATACAAAACATAATAACCCTTACATCGTTGAAAAGAGAAAAAATAATGATTTTTTTGAGACTAAAATCAGATATGGGTTCCATTTAAAAAAATATAAGTTTGTGTTATATCTCAAAAAATTCCCGATATAAAAATTTATTTCGTACGCCACTGGTTAGTTAATAAAAATATCTATCTTTTATATTTGAAATGTTTTTCTCAATTACCAATAGTTTAGAAGTTATTTGAAAAAGAAAAAATCAACAATAATCAGTTTCTCGTCATTATCTAGTGCCCTATGAGAATTTTATGAAAAAACAAAAGCACATCTGAGATGGCCTCCCAAAGGCGCACAAAAAGTTCCATTTAACCGACATCGTATCTCTTATAGTTCTCGAGATCCCAATGGTGGCACTTTTAAATGGGACACACTGTATATGTGTGGATGTTGGAGAGACAATTACTCAAAAACTATAAGACTCAAGTTTAATTATGAATTCCTCAATCTGACTATCATGAGAAGAGCTGAAAAGGTTTTGGTAACAATTGGACAACCGAAAGTAGTAGTGTCTTAAAAAAAAATCTTCTAAATATTATTTTTTGAAAATTTATGTTACAACAAATATTAAAGAATATAAAATTCTTTATCAAGTATATTGAACATTTTTATTATATCTTTTATAGGTTTAGAGATAGAGAATTATAAATATATAAAATTATCTACTATATCCATCAAATAGCCCATGGAAACCAGTTGAAAAATTAAAATATTTGTAAGTGTCAAAAATCCAGAGACATTACTGAGGGCTTTTTCTGGGAAGTACAGTTAATATTTCTTATTTTATCATTAATTAAATATTTAAAATTATAGATATAACTGCCGCACGTTAAATTGGCACTGTTTTTGAATGCGGAAAACCTTGGACTAGTCGAGAAGTAATAGTAATTATAATATGCTAACAAGGAAAAGCCTCCGTCAACTTCTAAAATTTGTATAAACAGAAAAGGGATTCATTTTGAAGCCAAAGTATGTACAGTAACAGGTCAACTAAACACGCGCTTGCTATACGTATATTTCATCATACACTTTTCAGAAATAGGTACCGCCAATCTCGTCAATGAATTGGAAGAGTCTCGAACATTTAGAAGAGTAGGAGGAAACTTGTTCATAGAATAAATTGAAAAATAAAGAATAGATGTATTTAGAATATTTTGTGTATACCAAAAATGTTAAATACAATATTTATAGCCTTAATATGAAATTGACGAGAGGTATTGTGCTGGCCACAACATATTTTTACCTCTCGCTAAGAGAGGTATTGGATTCATTAAAATTCGCATATCCAGATTTTATTGAATAAGCACGATTTAAGGTTCCTAGAATCCGATTATAACATTTTTAAAATGATAACTGTGTGTGTGTCTGTGTGGATGTGTGTATGTGTGTGTGTGTGTGTGTGTGTGTGTGTGTGTGTGTGTATGGATGTTGGAGGGACGATTCCTCAAAAACTATAAGACTTAAAAAATATTTAACTGCAGTTTCTTCAATCTGACATTCCTGGGAAGAGCTGAAAAGGTTTTGGTAACAATTGAACAACCGAAAGTAGTAGTTTCTTAGAAAAATTCTTCTAAATATAATTTTTTGAAAGTTTTTTTTATTAAATATTGAAGAACATAAAATTCTCCATCTAATACACTTGAATTTTTTATTATATCTTGTATAGATTTAGAGATAAAGACAATATAATTTACATAGTAAACTAATCGCAGAGGCCAAGGCACTAAGGAAACCAGTTGACAAATTCCAATGTTTATAACATGACACATGTCATTGTCAAATATCAACAGTTTTAGTGACATTCTAATAGCTTTTTCTGGGAAGTATATTTAATCTTTCTTATTGTTTTATTAATTAAATATTTTAAATTATAGGTAAAATTGTGGTAAAATGCATATATCCATCAGAAATATCGCCAATCTGGTTAATGAATTGGAAGAATCTCTGACATTTAGAAACTTTCTCATACAATGAAAAGTAGATATAATTAGAATTAAATGTGTGCAGAAGACATGTTAAATACATTAAAAAACAATATTTGAATAAAGTACTGTAATTTTTTGTTATAAAACGACGGTTCGAAAGCGAAGTGCAATACAATACTTATATAGCCTAATATGGAAATGGCGAGAGGTCTTGTGCTGGCCACAACAGATTTTTTTTTGCTTTTAAGCAAAATCACTCAAGCAAACTGACATTAGGTAAAACCCCTCCTCCTTCGGAGTCAGGATTTACCATGCACTTTGCTTTCTTGTTTCTTGCTACGCAAAAAAAAATTCGTGCAAAGTAAATGGCAGTTTCTTCAATCTGACATTCCTGGGAAGAGCTGAAAAGGTTTTGGTAGCAATTGAACAACCGGAAGTAGTAGTTTCTTACAAAAATTCTTCTAAATATAATTTTTTGGAAGTTTCTTTTAATAAATATTGAAGAACATAAAATTCTCCATCTAATACACTTAAAATTTTATTTAAATTGTATAGATTTAAAGACACTATAATTTATAGAATAAACTAATCGCAGAGGCTAAGGCACTAAGGAAACCAGTTGACAAATTCCAATGTTTATAACATAGTTTGTAAATGACACATGTCAGTGTCAAAAATCAACAGTTTTAGTGACATTCTGATAGCTTTTACGGAGAAGTATATTTAATTTTTCTTATTGTTTTATTAATTAAATATTTGAAATTATAGGTAAAATTGTGGTAAAATACATATATCCATCAGAAATACCGCCAATCTGGTTAATGAATTGGAAGAATCTCTGACATTTAGAAACTTCCTCATACAATGAAAAATAGATATAATTAGAATTATATGTGTGCAGAAGATATGTTAAATACAATAAAAAACAATATTTGAGTAAAGTTCTGTAATATTTTGTTATAAAACGACGGTTCGAAAGCGAAGTGCAATACAATACTTATATAGCCTAATATGGAAATGACGAGAGGTCTTGTGCAGGTCACAACAGATTTTTTATTTTGTAAAACATATTCTAGAGATGATACCCTCAAAAAAATTACAATTTGTCAAATAAGTTTTGAATAATTAAATCTTCTTGTTCATTTGGAAAGTCTTCTTTCGTATACGTAATGCCTGTTCTGTCAGAAGTTTGGGAAATGTTCATGTACTTGATTTATTCTTATTGCAGTGTATTTTTTGCTAGTGGCAGGTACGCTGCACGCCGAGTTGCAAGTCGTCATGCAACGCTTGGCTTCTTTACCTTCGTCCCTCACCTCTCCCGACAAATACAGGAAATTTGGCAGGATTTCGGCATTGCCAAATTCATCCACACAGAATAAAACAGAAGAATAGGGCTGTTGCAAGAATTTTAATATGACTTCTAAGGCTGTGTCCGATGTTGCACTTTTATCCCCCTAATATCTAAATTCTAAATTTCTATGCCCTAAATCTAGTGATTATTTAGGATTTTAAGAATTAGATTTTAGGGTTTTACAGGAGCACACTATGCCTTGAAGTTGACGCGCACTAATTAAACAAATCATGTTCATTGCTATAATATATGAAAAACGTCAAATTTACTGTCAAAGTATAGCTTCTTAGCTTCTATTTTATGATATATAATATTAACATTTAATCTGAAGTATCTAAAAAAATCGAATTGCATAATTCATTTTGTTATTCTATGGCTGTGTCCGATTTTGCACTGTTATCACCTAATATCTATATCCTAAATTTATATGCCCTAAATCTAGTGATTATGTAGTATTTTAGGAATTAGTTTTTAGGTTTTGCAGGAGCACACTATGCCTTGAAGTTGACGCAAACTACTTAAACAAATCATGTTCGTTCCTATAATTTGTACAGAACGTCAAATTTACTGTCAAAGAATAGTTTCTTACCTTCTATTTTACGAAATACAATATTAACATTTACTCTCAAGCATATTTACCATGTGGGCGCTTACCAGGCGTCACCTCACGGTCACTCATAGCTGGTGTGGAGAGTGCACCACAGGGGTCACTTTTGTGCCATTTAAAATTGGAAATATTTGGCGTCTGTAAAATATATTGTCATCATTACCGATGTCTACATGTGTTGTAGATACTGGCACACCCAGAAATGGGTAATATGCCGTGATGATATATTTATTTATTTATTTATTTATTTACTCTCAAGCATCAAATTTAATCGAATTGTATAATTCATTTCTGTTGTTCTAAAGTGTTGCCATACCAACCAATCACAAGTGTGCCATTCGAAGTTGTATTTATGTGAAGAAGACCTACATCCTACAAACTAAATGCCAAAATGCGATATCGGACACAGCCTAAATACTAAATTTTAAAAGATGTTGTTGTTTAAAGAGCCTTAAATTTGGATATATCACGAAATATCTATCATATATTTTACAATTAAATATTGAAATTTGTGTTATATTTTGAAAAAGTTACGTGATCTGAAACAAAATATGACATCAGAGTACATACAGTTTAACATGTGACAAACTATCACCTGCTTTTATTTATATAAATAACGTAATTGTTTTCCTATTGGCTATAAATGACGCGATTGGAACCACTTCTCGCTTAAGTAAGTAAAGATCGATTGACCGATCTTGATCGACTTTGTTTTTAAATGGATTGATCTTTTTTAGAAAGATAAATCAATCGAAAAGATCGACCAATTAAAAAATCGATTTTTTTCAAAAAAAATAAAAAATCATTTATCCGGATTGCGGAAAATTGTTCTTTCTAAAAGATATCGATCTTTTATTCAAAGATCGATAAAAATCTATTAATTTCAGCAGTATTTGGCATTTGAAGCGAGTTAGATGTTAATTCGTGAATTGAGTTGTGATATGATGTGCGTATGCATAAAGCATAATAGAAACTTCTTGTCAATAAAGATCGATCTTTTGATCTTTTATTAAAATCGGTTTTCTGATTTGTTATTTAAATCGATCTTTTAATTCTTTATTAATATCGATTTTTTTATACCATATTACAATTTCTATTAGAAAAAGTCAATTTTTTGCGATTGATCGATCAATCGATTTCAAATTTCTAAGATCGCACAGCCTGGTACAGCAACATACAGGGTGTCTTTTAAATAAGGGGACATGGTTTAACCACAGATTCCTGAGGCTAAAATAAGACGATTTAACCAAACTTGCTCCTACGGGAAAGTGTACTATTTAGCCAGAATTCTGCTTCAAAGTTCATCGAAAAAAAATTAATTTTGCTTATAATAATCGGACGCTTTATTCGATTTGGATGAAATTTGGTATGACAGTTTACATGGTTATAAGTCATCTTTTAAGGTGATACTTGTTATTATTAGTGAACCACTAGTGCATAAAACTTAGGTGTCCTAACGTTAATTAGACCGTAACTTTTTATGCCGAAAACGTGAAATTATTTTTCTTCGGAAAGATACATTCAATAGTAAACTTTTCTCTCTCTGTATAATTTGTGATATCTGTTACGGTTCACACAGAAAAAAATAAAATCTGAGTGTCTGCACTGCTAAATTTTTAAAATAAATTTAATATAGCGGTCTATCCAAATGTCAAAAAATTATATATCAGTCATCACGAGGGCGGTGCGATCTTAGAAATTTAAAATCGATTTTCGATATTTGATAAAATCGATTTGTAGCGATTGATCGGTTTGACCGATCAACAGAGCTGGGCAGGAACTAGTTACTTTAGGAACTTAGTTACTAACTAGTTACTTTTACGTAACTTGTAACGTAACTTAGTTACTTTTTAAAATATGGTAACTGTAACTGTAACTTAACTTGCTGCGGAAAAGTAGTTGGTAACTTTACGGTTTTTAGTTACTAGTTACTTTGAGTAACTTAAGTTAGTTCAAGTACCTCAGAAATTAGAATGTAACTTAAGTTAGGCAAAGTAACTTAAAAAGTGGAATGTAACTTATGCCCATATTCATAAACACTCGTAAAAATTTTAAACGGTTCGTTATAATTTTTATCCAATAAAAACAGTCTATATTGAAAGAAAAATCGAAATTTTATTTGTCAAGATTGATTCTATTTGTGAAAAATTATAACGAACAGTTTTGAAACTTTACGAGTGTTTATGAATATGAGCATTAGTCATAAAAAGTAACGGGGGGATTAAAATTTCAAAGAAATATTTTGTTGAGGCTGATGCCTTTTTTAGAAACACTAAGTAAAACTGTTTTGTTTTAAATAAATATCTGTACGGAGTGGGAGTGTTGAGCGCAGCATCGCGCATACCCTCTGTAATGTGTAACTTTTATTTTAATACATAATTAAATTCAATATTATTGTTGATTGATTTCAAGCCATAATAGATAATAAAATAAGTAATTATATTCATTAATAATAGAGTTTTTGTAGGGTAAACAGAAAATCTAAAAATAACACATTATTTTAACTTTTAATTCTAGAATTAAAAAGCCACTAAATGTTAAATTTGACTTATAAAATATATTATTTTCAAATGTTTTCCTCGCTTGCAAATGATACGTTTTAATAAATTATAATTAAACTGCCACTAAATCATCAAAATTATTCCAATTTTCAGGTTATACAAAAAATAGTGTATTTTGTTCGTTATTCCAAGGGTTGCAAGACTTGAATTCGTCTCATTTTTGCAAATTCCCTTCTCACAAGATAAAATGTTACTTTTAATTTTTATGTTATATTATAATGTAGATCCGCAGGGCCTTTTTATCAGATTTTTTATCACATCAACCGGGCCCTGATGGCCCCTTGTCAAAGCGGGCCCTAGACCGTGGCCCCGTGGGCCTAGGCGGTAATAAAGCCCTGTAGGTCCGTTAACATTAACAATAATAATCTGATTGGGTGTTGCCAAGCAATAACGTTAAAATTTAGGTTAACGTAGTTAATGCAAAAACTTCCTGATATGTATACTAGACAATAACTAAGTCAAAGTCTACACTTCACGCCATTAAAAGTAGTTAGAAAGTAACTCAAGGTAACTAAGTTACTTTTAATGAGTAACTAGTAAATAACTTAGTTCTTTCACCAAAGTAACTGGAACTTAAGTAACTTAGTTACTTTTTTTTTTGGAGGTAACTGTAACTGTAACTAGTTAAATTTTAAAAGTAACTTGCCCAGCTCTGCCGATCAATCACAAAAGATCAATTATTGTCTAACAGAAATCGAAATACTATATCAAAAAATCGATTTTAATAAAGAATCAAAAGATCGATTTTAATAATATTTATATCAGAAAGCCGATTTTAATAAAAGATCAAAAAATCGATCTTTATTAATAAGAAGTTTCTACTATGCAACAAAATTCACGAATTAACATCTAACGCGGTTCAAATGCCAAATAATGCTGAAATAAAAAATTATGTTTATCGATCTTTGAATAAATCTATTTTTTAGGAAAACCGATCTTTCAGAATCTAAAAGATCGATATCTTTTAGAAAGATCAATATTCCGGAATCCGGATAAATAATTTTTAATCGATCGATCTTTTGGAAAATTTCGATTTTTCAATTGATCGATCTTTTCGATTGATCGATCTCTTCAAAAAAGAAGATCAATCCGATTTTTGTAGAAAAAGGTCGATCAAAATCGATCAATCGATCTTTTTCGCAGCCTTAGTCATCACGGTATATTACTTATTGCTGGGTGTGCCAATCAAATTTGTACACAAATATTAGTAATTAGGGATGCACTCGATTTCGAGCTTTGCCCGGCCCGGCCCGAAGCCCGCCTCGATTTCGAGTCGATCAACGAGCCGGGCCGAAGATATTTTCTACCGGGCCGAATCGGGCTAATCATTTTCAAAAATCAAGGCGAGTCGGACTTTTGATTTTGGCCCGGCCTGAAAATTCGAGCTTTTCGGGCCGGCCCGAAAAATCTTATAAATCAATCAAATGCATAGTTTCCTTAATATTTTAATGAAAATGGATGAAGTTAAAAAGGATCAAAATGATTTAATAGCAACACACTTCAGATATTAATAAATAAAAAAGCATAATAATTATATTGTGATGATGCTATTATTATTGTTATTACTCGTATACTTAAATAAAAGTGATTTTTGTTATTGTTCCTACCATAATGATTTCTTGTCCTATTTTTGAGCAGAAACAAAGTTAGATACAAAATCCTTATGTAAATTAAAATTATATTTTTTATATAAGATTTGTGAAAAAGTTGTTTAAATTCTTTGGTAAACAGTGTTAAATACTCGTAGTTCTGTAATTTATATAACAAACTTACACTAGAAGGGTCTCTTTTTTAACTACTTATGTTAACTAATGTTGAAAGTTATAAGAATGTAGAGGTTTTTTTATAAGTTTGACACGAAAAAAGTTAAACATTTTGCCTTAACATAAAAATCAACATTAGGAATGCTGGATGCACCCAATTTCGAGCTTTGGCCCGGCCCGGCCCGAAGCCCGACCCGATTTCGAGTCAATTTTCGAGCCGGGCTAGCTAATTTGTTTGTCGAGTCGATCTTCGAGTCGGGCCGGTAATTTTTATTTTCGGGCCGAGTCGATCCAAACTTCAAAGCCCGGCCCGGCCCGCCTGAATGCATCTCTATTAGTAATGATGATAACACTAACATATTCATATGTATTTTATGTAGATTTGTGGAAGAAGTTGCAGCTTATAGTGCCTCTTAAATCACTTACATACACATCGATATATTATAATAATAATAATAATAATAATAATAATAATAATAATAAACTTTATTGACATATAATCAAGGGCGAGGTAGTAAGGTGTGAGATTGGAACCATTTCTCGCTTAAGTAAGTCACCATCCCCCACATCCTCTTTCGTAGATCGCCTCAACTCTTTCAGCGCGAATTCCTCCTTGCCAAAATACCCTCCCCTTTCCTCTTGGTCCTCTCTTCCTCCTCATCCTCGTCTATGCAGAGGGCAGGGCCGGTGCGGTGTGCCTCTAGCATGTCGTGATATGCGACTTTTGCTCGGCCGAAATGCAAGCGCTACGCTGGGAGTGCAGTGCTATGCAATGCTGCACTTTGGTTTCGTGAGGACCGGAGTGAATATCCGGGCAACGACCCCTAGCCGAAAAGCATGCAGGAAGAGGGGAGGGGTGATATGCAGTGGCGGAGGCGAATTAGCAGAGAAAAAATAGCAAATGGGGTCATTTGAAAAAAATGTAGATTTTTTATAGTGTATTAAAAAAATCTGTTGTGGCCAGCACTAGACCTTCCGTCAATTTGATGTATTTTGTGCAAATCTCATACCAAAAGTTCCTTGGAAAAGATTCTATATATATCATGTAAAATCGTGACACGAACACATGCTATTTTTTACATATTCCTTTCCAACGCATCTTCTTTACACAGTTCTTGCTCTCTCAAGTCTTCTGCGATACAGTCCTTCCATCTTCTCTTTCGCCTTCCTCCTACTCCCGGCATTCTGATCCTATACTTTCCGTATTTGGTTTTGCACTTGAAACGACATCTGTCAATTAGAATTTTTTGCATGTATCAGCTGCTTCCATGGTAAATAGCAAGGCTGTCTGATTTTTGAAAGTTAATCTCTTTATAATGCTTTAACTCTATATTTATTGAATATCAAGGAAAATGTATAACCAAATCGTATAGAGAAGAGCATTTTCTTTAATATTTATAACGTAAAATGTCAAAAAATTATATTTAACTGCATAAAAAAAAACTGTTAAAAACTTCAAATTAGGGTACAAAATCTAATCTAAAACGAGGAAGGCGAAAGAGAAGATGGAAGGACTGTATCGCAGAAGACTTGAAACGGGAAGAACTGTGTGAAGAAGTGCGTTGGACATGAATGAGTGAAAGAGAAGAGTAAGAAACAATGACCCATAATAAAATTGGGGAAAGCTGAAGAAGAAAGAAGGAATTGTCATGTGCAATTTACAAAGTGCATGTTATAATTTTATTGGATTTATAGAATATTTTCAAAGGAACTTTTGGTAATGGAATTTGTAAAAAATAGTATGTGTTCGTGTTATAATTTTATTGGATATACAGAATCTTTTCCAAGGAACTTTTTTATAGCATTTATCCATTTTTATTTCAATACCTTTGTTTCTAAAAATTCACACAGTTGTTCAAATACTCTAAAATTGCATACACTTACGTAACATTCTCTTTACATCAAATAATATTACTACCAAGTTTATATCTCTACCCATTTTTGAATTATTGCCCCAAAAGTCAATATACCCCACATTTAGATAAAAACTTCAAAATTTTCAAAATTCTAATTTATGTATCTGAATACTTCTCAATGCGCTGATTCCAAATTTTGAAACCGCAGGTTGATATCTCGTTTCGTTCTCGAGATATTTAGATTTAAAATTTTGCTCAAAACTGCCCATTTTTGGGTATTACCCCAAAAATGGGTCGAGATATGACTTTGGCGACATCACCATTCGATTCTACGGACAAAAATACATAAGTGTAGCAATTTTCATAATTTTTATCAAACTGGTTCATTTTTTATGAATAAAAGCTTGAAAACCACTGAAAATGGCCAAAATCTGAAAAAATCGTAAGGGGTACACCTTAGATTTTTTCGATTTTTTGCCATTATCAGTTATTTTGTTTTAGAGATTGTATGCGGTGTCCAAAAATTCTGAAAATTGGTGTACTTATGTAATTTCGCCCGTAGAATCGAATGGTATTGTCGCCAAATTCATATCTCGCCCCATTTTTGGGTAATTAGCCAAAATTGGGCAGTTTTGAGCAAAACTCTGAATCTAAATATCTCGAGAACGAAACGAGATATCAACCTGCGGTTTTAAAATTTGGAATCAGCGCATTGAGAAGTATCTAGATACATAAAGATTAGATTTTTGAAAATTTTGAAGTTTTTATCTAAATGTGCGGTATATTGACTTTTGGGGCAATAATTCAAAAATGGGTAGAGATATAAACTTGGTAGTAATATTATTTGATTGTAAAGAGAATGTTACGTAAGTCTACGAGTATTTATATATGAATATACATAATGTATATTAATGTGATAATTTTATTGGATTTATAGAATATTTTCCAAGGAACTTTCTGTATGGAATTTGTAAAAAATTGTATTATGTTCGTGTTACAATTTTACTGGATATATAGAATCTTTTCCAATGAACGTTTGGTATGGGATTTGTACAAAATACATCAAATTAACGGAAGGTCCTGTGCTGGCCACAACAGATTTTTTAAATTGGTAGTTAATATTTGTAATTGATGTTCGTTTCAGTTCTTGTCTTGTTTACACTCGGATCCATTAGGATCATAAGCGTACACAAAGGAATTAGAAGCACAAAGTTAATGTAATAATTATTAGGTGACGGCGTTCTCGGAATATCGCGATATGAGTATTTTGTCTCTAACCCCCAAATTGCAAAATCAGTCTTCGGAAAGTTCTAGTCTCTACAATCGTCAAATTATACATTTTTGACTGTCGCGTGAACATCCGGTTCTACCGGAAACAAGACTCAACTACACGTGCAACTATAGATAAACTTAGATCGCCATTATCTAGACATTATCTGCATGTAAACTGCACTATTGCGACCCAGATGATATCTACATACTCCTTGAATAATTGTTATTTTATTACGCTAATTATGCTTGGAGATAAGACTTCTCTAGAAAAATTAATTTGGTTGTTTTGTGGAGACGAAATTATGCTAATTTATGTTTTGGTGTGTGAATAAAGAGATAATTTCTTATTTTATTTTTCATAAGATGAATGTTTATACTAACATAAATGAATGAATTTATATTATTATAAAAGTTACTATCGAAAATTAATACATGTTTTTTCTAGAATATTTTGTTTTGTTGTGAATTATCATATACGTATGCAATTAAAATATATTGAACAATAAATTCAATTCAAAATATTTGTGCATATTTGACTATCAAAATAATATTTGTTAACTACTTATCAGTTGAATGAACTATTGGATACAAATTATACGTCTTTAATATTTGACTGATACGTGGGTCACGGTAAAAATATTAACTTTTTCTGGCTAACTTATTTCGAAACTGAAAAATAATAACGATTTTCCTAGAGTTTGGATTCGATATGTTGAAGATATTTTTGCCATTATTAATACCAATAACTTTTTAGCCAGATTAAATTCAGTTTTTTTCTTCAATTAAATTTACGATTTTTCAACATACTGGTTATTAAAAACAAAACTAAACTAGAATTTGACATATAGGAAACCAATGAATACTAATCGATTTATAACAGATGACTCGAATCATTTTTGGCAACATAAAGTAGCAACCTTTAACTTTTTTTATTAATAGAATGCCAAATTCCATTTAAACAAAACACATTTAAAAAAAAATATTTTGTGGCCAGCACAATACCTCTCGCCATTTCCATTTATAACAAAAAATTACAGAACTTTACCCAAATATTGTTTTTTATTGTATTTAACATGCCTTCTGCATACATTTACTTCTAATTATATCTATTTTTCATTGTATGAGGAAGTTCCTAAATGTCAGAGATTCTTCCAATTCATTACCAAGATTGGCGGTATTTCTGATGGATATTTACATTTTACCTATAATTTTAAATATTTAATTAGTAAGACAATAAGAAAGATTAAATGTACTCAGAAAAAGCTTTCCCAATGTCACTAAAACTGTTGACTTTTACACTGACATCTGTCATTTACAAACTATGTTATAAACATTTGAATTTGTCAATTGATTTCCCTAGTGTAGCTTAACCTTCACGATTCATTACTTTTGATTATTTTATATATTATAGTGTCTCTAAATCTATACAAGATATAATAAAAATGTTCAATGTATTGGATAGAGAATTTTATGTTCTTCAATATTTGTAATAACAAAAATTTCCAAA
The DNA here is from genome assembly GCA_943142095.1 of Ophonus ardosiacus. Classification (NCBI taxonomy): domain Eukaryota; kingdom Metazoa; phylum Arthropoda; class Insecta; order Coleoptera; family Carabidae; genus Ophonus; species Ophonus ardosiacus. The sequence goes on from OW964835.1 coordinate 37,288,863, forward strand.
ATATAATATTTAGAAGAATTTTTCTAAGAAACTACTACTACTTCCAGTTTTCCAATTGTTACCAAAACCTTTTCAGCTCTTCCCATGAATGTCAGATTGAGGAATTCATAGTTAAATTAGTTTTAAGTCTTATAGTTTTTGAGTAATCGTCCCGCCAATAACCACACATACATATGCAATATATACACACATCCACGCACACAGAGAGACATCATCGTAAAAATGTTAAAATCGGATTCTAGGGAAATTAAAACGTGCTTATTCACTAAAATCTTGACATGCGATTTTTAACATGAATCCAATATATCTCTTAGCGAGAGATAATAGCTATTAATGTATTAAGGGCGAAATGATATAGATTTTGGCCCGCGGTGCAAGATTGCACAATGCACTTAGGGCCAAAATATATTTCGCCCGTAATACATACAATATTTTTTGCACATCCGGAGTAGTGTTACTTCATCACCGTGATCAAAGTAAAACGATGTTCAAATCAAATTCAGATCATAGTAGTCTATTTGACATATGCAACGTTGTCACGGATAACAATGAAAACAAGCAAGTTAATGATAGATGTAATTATTTTTATGTACGGACGTATCATAATTTGACAATTATACACGAATTTCTTTGACATAAACGTCATTTTATAGTCCGCGGGCCTCATTATAGCCCGGCGGGCTATAATGAAACGTCAAACCAAATTATAACCTACAATAGAAATAATTTAAACAGGCAACATGAAAAGTTTTGATTACAAATCGAAAATTTTTATATAAATGAAAATTAATTTTGTGATATTTATATGGAAAACACGGAGATACACATAATAAAACTCAAATGACATAACTAATAAACAAACAATAAACTGTTGTTCTCCGCTTTCATAGAACACTAGATACTGGGTGTACGAGGACAAATTCTTTTCGATACAATTTGTACACTCACAATTTGAAAATTTTTGTTCGTGCATAAAGTTTTGTATGTACCACGAGCGTAACTTGCTTTTATGGCCTTTGGCGTGTTTTTATCCCTCAGCTTACGCCTCGGGCTCAAAATCTCGCCGCAGGCCATAAAAGCCTCCTTACGCTCTTAATATATAAATAACTATAACTGGGCACGAAAAGTTCTAGGGCGAAAATGAGTGTCATTTCGCCCTTAAAGCAATGCTATTTGTCCGACTTTTACGCCCGGATGTGCAAAAAATTGTTTAAATGTTTATCTTATTTTAATTGGGGCAAACTGAGATATTAAGCAAAAAGAACACAGCAAATAATGTTATATTTATTATGTTAATAATGACATTACGTTTGCAATGGCATTAACATTAATTGGCAGAGAAACTTGAATAATTGAAACGGACCCGAAAGTTTATTGACAATTGCAATTGAATGCTAAATAATTTAGCAATGTGAGAATATTCGGCATAGGAAAGTGTCCAAATTATGTGAGAATTAAATTGCATTGCAATTACAATGCGTATTTATATTTTGAAAGAGGAAATTGCTATGAATAATGCATATGATTGCAAATTGGTTTATTTAAATTGTATACAAAAATTATTAAACAATACGTATTGATTGATCTACCTATAATATAAATTGCCGAATAATGCACTTTTATGTATGCATGTTATGTAAATATTATTTAACAAATTTTATTAAAGGTTATAGCCCTCAAAATTCAAATTCCCAAACCCATTTTCCCGAAATTTTTGAAATTTTTCAAAATTCAAATAGGGCTGTTGCAAGAATTTTTATATGACTTCTAAGTATTAAATTTGAAAAGATATTTTTCTTTAAAGAGCCTCAAATTTGAAAATATCACGAAATATCCTTTAGGTATTTTACAATTAATTTTTGAAATTTGGATAAAATTTTGAATAAGTCACGTGATCTAAAACAGAATGTGACGTCAGAGTACATACATCTTCAGCGGTTCTAAGGTGTCAAGTGTATTGTCAAAGTTGTCAAACAAGTGTCAAATAAGAGTCACGACCAAAACTTTAAAGTAAAATATATTATCAATTTATATAGTAAATTCAGTTTTTATATTTTATTTTACCTCAACTCTTTAACACCCCTTATTTCGGTAGCAGTAAAACAATCGTTCTGATATAAATTCAGCCATCATCCAGCTATCGACCTTCGGTTAATTGTCCGATTTAGCTTGAGTGTAATTTGAATTAGCCATTATTACATTATTATTCATTTACAATAAGCAACGTCGGCGTCAAATGTCAAATTAAAAGATTTTGTTATTAACATGTGACAAACTTTTATATAAATAATATGAATAAACGTAGGTGATGGAAAAACTATTTTCCTATTAGCTATTAATGATATAATGTATGTGCTTCTACGTCACAGGAGTGGGGGGGGGGTAGTATTTCAGGACGCCAATCTTTTTATTTAATTATTTCCACAAATAACAACAAATTATTAAAATAAAAATTATTACTAAGAAAATCATTCCATAAAATTTCATTTAAAATAGTTTTTGAAAACAGGCTCATTATATATTTAAATACATCTCAATGCGCTGATTCCAAATTTTGAAACCGCAAGTCTTTTCATTCTCAAGATATTTACATATGGCCCAAAAATGGGATTCTACGGGCAAAATTAGACAAGTATACCAATTTTTTCAAAATTTGTAGCATTATTTCAGTTCGTACGACTAAAACACTGAAATCCCTGAAAATCGAAAAAGTCGTAGTAGTGCCACTACGATTTTTGGCCATTTTCAGTTATTATGCTCTAGAAATTGTATTTATTGTTCAAAAAATTTGAAAATTTGTACACATATGTAGTTTTACCCGTAGAATCGAATGGTGAAGTCATCAAGCATGTATTTTCGCCCATTTTTTGATTATTGCCCAAAAATGGAATATTTGGGGTCTTAGTTTGAAAGCAAATATTTCAGGAACTAAAATAGAAATTAGTTTTGCTATTTGAAAATTTAGAATCAGAGATATATCTAAAACTATAAAAAGATGTATGTAAATACAACATTTGTCAAAAAGAAACTCTAGTTGCAAATTCTCCGTTTTGGCGATATTATTTTCTTTGACATTTTCGACTTGCTTTAACCAATAAATAGATTTTTTAACAATCTAAAGATGACATTTTTAAATGGAATAAATCGCGCCTTCAACACCGTGGTTTTAAAACTAGAGTTTTTGGAAACAAAATTCGAGTTGCTTCCGGTCTTGTATTAATAACGTAGGCTACGATCAAAGCCACAGTTAAATCAAGAATTTAGGATTTAGGTCTATTTCACATAAATACAACTCCGAATGGCACTCTAATGACATCCATTGGGTTTTATGGGAACACTTTAGAACAACAAAAATGAATTATAATACAATTTCACCGAGTGTACTAATGCGTAAGAGCTATGATTGATAACTAAGAGCAATGCGTAAAAATGTTTATCATTACGGCAACGTTTACTGCAATTTCCCGTTTTGCATAAGGGTTAATGCTTAAAACCTAAGAGCAATGCGTAAGAACAAACGTTTGTAAATTTCTAACCTGAACTGTCAACTGTCACTATTTTATAATTATTAAATTTTCATTTTTTCGGTATGCAGACATAGATTCAAAAAATCTGTTGTAGCCAGCACAAGACCTTCCGTCAATTCGATGTATTTTGTACAAATCCCATACCAAAAGGTCCTTGGAACAGATTCTCTGTAATATCATGTAAAATCGAACACGAACACATACTATTTTTTACAAATTCCATACCAAAAGTTCATTTGAAAATGTTCTACAAATCCAATAAAATTATAACATAAACCCACACTAAGTAAAATGCACTTGACACTTCCTTCATTTCTTCTTCAGCTTTCCCCTATTTTATTAGGGGTCGCTGTTTCCTCTTCTCTTCCACTCATTCCTGTCCAACGCATCTTCTTCACACAGTCCTTTCTTTCTCAAGTCTTCTGCGATACAGTCTTTCCATCTTCTCTTTGGCCTTTCTCTGCATGTCACTTGCGAGGAACACTATGACATACCAATTTTAGATCCTTTACTTTCTATATTTTGTTTTGCACTTGCAACTGACATCTGTCAATTAAAATTTTTTGAATATACCTATCAGCTGTTTACATGATAAATAGCAAAGCTAACTAATTTTTGAAAATTAATTCTTTTATAACGCTTTAAATCTACATCTATTGAATATGAAGGAAAATGTATAATAACAAAAAGTCAAAAAATAATATTTAACTGCGTTTTTTTAAGAAAAACTGTTAAAAACTTCAAATTAGGGTACTTCCGGTTGATCAATTATAACCAAAATCTAATCAATTCTTCATATGGTTGTACAGAAGAGGAATACGAAAGAATTATAATTTTTAGAAGTGTAGTATTGGAGTTATCGTCGGAGAAAAATTTGTCACACACGGACACACATACACACATATGGACACACACACACACACATACATATATACAGACATCATCTTAAAAATGGTATATTCGTATTGTAGGGACCCTAAAACGTGCTTATTCATTAAAAACTCACCACCGAATTTTTTGACCAAAGACAATACCTTCCTTACCTAAAGGTGACGGAAGGTAAAAAAAGAAGAATTGCTGCTACAATGGTAGTTTGCTAGACAACAAGTAATAAGGTAAAAAAATTGTGACATTTCTATTGAATTAGTCACTAAACAAAATAACTGGAAAAGGTATCCTAGTAAAATGTCATAATGCATTAAGCCTTATGCACTAATTATTATGCATTAAGCATTAAAACATTCAATGGAAATGAGGCTTTAATATTGTTTCATAAATACAGTGTGTTCAGAAAAAATGAACCCAGAAACGTACGTCTGTTCATAATACCATTCAAAAGTCAAGATGTCAAAATTGTTCGTGAAATGTAATGTACAAGAAAAAGATAATAAAGAATATTTAGAATACTGACATTCATCGTTTTCTAATTTATTTCTATTTCTAAAATAAGGATTCAAGAAGAAAAGCTTTTTTTTCTTTAAATAACATTTTTGACAATATCTCGTGTCAAATTTGCATTTAATGAAATACTTTTAAATTGACATACGTTTTTCTGTTCATAGCCTACTCTGAGTTAGGATTTTTTTTTTTTTTTGAATACTAGAAGAAGCTATTCTTTGACTTCAAGGCATAGTGTGCTCGTACAAAACCCTAAAATCTAATTCCTAAAATCCTAAATAATGACATTATTTAGGGCATATAAATTTAAAATTTATAGATATTAGGATGATAAAAGTGCAACATCGGACACACCCTAAACGTCTAAAGTCACATTTTATCAAAATAAACCATCTTTTTATAATTTCACTATTATTCTCTTTTCTTAATTTTCATTTTCACCGCCGCCTATGTGCGCAGTGAATGCAGTGTTTTCGGGTACAGTGTCGGCGTAAGGGGGGCGATGCAAGCAAGCAGACGATGTGCACTATTAATTGCACAAGCGACCTACTTAGTTAGTGTAGTCTGGCTTAGGATTTGGAGGTCATTGCCATGTGTCATGTGAATTGTGAACTCATATCAACAACACACACATTTATGTCTGTAAGTGTGTGTGAGTGTGTGAGCGTATTGTAATTGGACGGGATTTGATGCTTTACGCACAGAACACAATTATAGGAAAACTGGAAAAGGGCTATTGCTATTGTTAGGGGTCTAGTGTAAAGGTGTCTGGGCCAGGTGTCAGGGTCTGGTTGCGAATCTAGAGACACGAGTTCGATCCCAACTAACGCCAAAATTATTTCGAATTTTAAATAGCACAAAATTAGCCCCTATAGTAGATTATACTGGGTGTTTCAAAGAAAGTGTAAAAATTTTTAAGGGCATATAGAACTGATCAATTTGAGCAAAAAAAGCTTCATCAACATGGATCCGATCTTCAATAGTTTCCCAGATATGAACAGTGTTGTATAGTATTTGAAATATATGTATTTGAAATAAGTATTTGAATTAGATTAACTATTTTAAGAAATTATTTGAAATACTTCAATATAAAAGTATTTTGTATTTTTAGTTCAAATACTTTTCACAAGTATTTTATATTTTAATTCATTAAAATACTATTATTTGTATGAAATACAATTTTTCAATATTTGAAATACATTTTTTTTATTTGAAATACATTTTTGTATTTAAAATACACAAGTATTTGAAATAGATTTATGTATTTGAAATAGAAACCCTCAGTCATGTGTGGTCTGTTAGTAATATAACGAAATAATTCCCTAACTTTTTTCTTAAAAAAAAATGTCAATGTTAATGTAGGAATTTCTTTTTAATATTATTAAAAATACGCGAATAAGTTGAATTCGAAAAACATTTTTTACAATACCGTAATATATCTTATTTATTTGTATATATTTAAAAGTAAAAGTATTTGAAATACTTGAAAGTATTTGAAATATTAGTATATTTGAAATACTAAAAAAATAATCGTATTTTGCCAAACATATGAAATACTTTTATTTAGTATTTTGTATTTTCTATTTGAAATACGTTTTTTCAAGTATTTTATACTTTTTTACCTCCCGCTACCCTAGGTAAGAGAGGTATAGGGATCGTGCTAAAAATAGCATATAGAGATTTTAGTGAATATGCACGTTTTGATGTCCCCAGAATCCGATTTTAACATTTTTACAATGATGTCTGTAGGTATGTATGTATGTATGTATGTATGTGTGTATGTATGTATGTATGTATGTATGTATGTATGTGTGTGTGTGTGTGTGTGTGTGTGTGTGTGTGTGTGTGTGTGTGTGTGTGTGTGGATCGTATGGACATGATTACTCAAATACTATCAATCAGAAAATTTTGAAATTTTGTATACCCATTTTATACTAATGTGGGAAGAGCTCATTAGTTTTCAGTGTACATCGGATAACCGGAAGTATCACTTATACAAGCTTTTAACAATTTTTCTTGAAAAAATACATTGAATATAATTTTTCATTAAATTTAACTAATAAAAATTGAACATAATGGTACAATCTTCAATTTTACTGTAATAGTATTCAGTAAATAGCTTTAAATAATTTAAAATATGAATTTATAAAGTAATTTAATTTTATACATCTACTAGCGTATGCGTCAAACAAAAACAATACTTTAATAACAATTTCGACATATTTAAACAAATGTCACTGTCAGGAAGCAATTACATTAAAATTAATAATGAAACCGTCTTAAGGAGAACTTACACAGATTGCGTTTTAGAGCACCTGGAAATTGACGCTGATTTTCATAATAATGTGTGTGACGATTTTTCCTTAAAATCTATTAAAATATGATCCCAAACTTCTTCTTAAATTTGGTATTTAAAACGCATATATAATTTGAAACAACATATTAGATTTTAACCATATGTCTATGATAAATCGGATGTAGTACTTAATTTGGAGTTCTAATAGATTTTTGAGGAAAAACAATAAAACATAATCCAAAATTTCGTATTACAGACTTTTATATTTATTGGACAACAAATTAGATTTTATTTACGAACGATCAACCGGTGATACTTTACTTAAAGCTCACTTAAAGCTCACTGCTATTTTAAACATGGAATTGGCGGGAGGTCATGTGCTGGCCACATCAGATTTTTTAATCAAATAATTGTACTAAGTTAAAAATTGTGGCGATCTTAGCCAATATTTAATTTTCATATAACTTCGTAACTAATATACTATTCCATCATTAACAAATATGTAGGTATATATTTAAATTAATAAAAGATAAAAAAATAATATCACTCGGTTTAGTTTCACAAGAAAAGTATATTTTTACTTTATTGTAAGAATGACGAATTCCGATAATTTTGGTACCCGAGTACCCGAAACAACTACCCGCATAGTACCATTTACCCGTTAATTACCCGATACCCTTTAATTACCCGTTATTCTTGAAGTACATATACACAATTCGTTAATTTATTAATTACCAGTTACCCTTATATTAGCAGTTTACTTTTTAATAAAATTCATTATTGTTTACATATATTTATTAAATAAAAATCTGATGTGGCCAACACAAAACCTCCCGCTATTTAATTTTTATTAATTTAAATACATACCTACGTATTTACTAACGCTGCAAACTGTTCCATTGTAGAAAACTATTGATTTATTTACTATTTTCTTTTTAAAATATCTCTATTATTAATTTGAAGTAATTCGTTTTTTGACAGTGACATTTACTGTCAGTTACATTCATTTGAAATATGAACTGTGTAACAAAGGAATTGTGGTTACCTTAGGCTTCGGGACTAATAAAAAAAATTATTATTAAATTTATCTGTAAAATATATAGAAAAAGTATTAATGTATTCCTGTAGAAAATTCAATTATCTTTAATTTTCATTAAACATAAAATACGAAAAAATGGCTTCTTTCCATATTAGAATAGGATAGAAATACAAGGTTTCAGAATTTTCTGAATGATAGTATTTGAGTTAGAGCGAAGACAAAATCCATACACATGCACAAACACACACACACACACACACACACACACACACACACACACACACACACACACACACACAGCTACACACACATTCATACCTACAGACATCATTGTAAAAATGTTAAAATCGGATTCTGGGGACATCAAAACGTGCTTATTCACTAAAATCTCTATATCCGATTTTTAGCACGATCCCTATACCTCCCTTACCTAGGATAGCGGTAGGTAAAAATTAACATAAATTATATTAATCATCTATGGTATGGTAATAAAAAGTTCTTCTTTTAGATACAATCTTTCCGGCAGCTGAAAACGTGAAAACTGTTCGGGTAATTAAAGGGTATTGAATAATTAACGGGTAGCGAGTATATTTCGGGTTATCGGGTACCAAATTTTATACCCGGTACATTATTATCGGGTAGGTTCCGAGTACCCGGGTACCCATCGTCATTTCTACTTTATTGTACAATTTCGCCAGTTGCTGCATCATCACAAGTACTGGCGGGAGGTATAGTGCTGGCCACAACAAATTTTTAATCTATTAAACTATTGAAATCTATTTTTTTCTGTTAATATTCCCCATCGTCTCTTGTTTCTTATATATCCCGTAGTATTTTCCTATCTTCTTTTCGTCCTTTTCTATCGGGCTATCTAGCCTTGGAGGCTGAATGTTTTTTATGTGCCGAAACAAAAAGGATATGACGTGGTGTCTATTTGAGACTGCAATGGATGTGTGTCTGTGTGTGTGTGCGTGTGTGTTTATATGTAGAGTACACATTACACACACATGTGCATGGGGATCGCTGGCCTTAGTGCAAAATATCTGCAGAGTTCACAAGCCCAAATAAACAGCGGCGGACAAGAAAAAATTGCCGGGGGGCGCGAAAAGAAAATGTTATTTAATATAAGGGAAAAAATAATGTTATGTGATATTATGCTAAAATAGGTCCATATGCGCACCCGAATACGTATGAAAAGAGACGGAACTTGTTCTCGTAACCTAGAGATCTCGCTGGTATAAAATAACAAGGTTGTAACTGCAAGAAAGTACACAGAAAAAAAAGAATTGAAATTTTGTCTAATGGGCTACTTGCGTACCTTTTTTTTACCTCTCGCTAAGAGAGGTATTGGATTCATTCTAAAATTCGCATATCCAGATTTTATTGAATAAGCACGATTTAAGGTCCCTACAATCCGATTATCGGCTGTATCATGTAGCACATCGCTTATTTTAAACATAGTTAAATATTTTGACAAATAGAAACAACAATGATTGGATAAGATTAATTCCAACGTCGCTTAACATTTTTAAAATGATGTCTGTGTGTGTGTGTGTGTGTGTGGATGTGTGTGTGTGTGTGTGTATGTATGGATGTTGGAGGGACGATTCCTCAAAAACTATAAGACTTAAAAAATATTTAATTGCAGTTTCCTCAATCTGATATTCCTGGGAAGAGCTGAAAAGGTTTTGGTAACAACTGAACAACCGGAAGTAGTAGTTTCTTGGAAAAATTCTTCTAAATATAATTTTTTGGGATTTTTTTATTAAATATTGAAGAACATAAAATTCTCCATCTAATACACTTAAAAGTTTTATTATATCTTGTATAGATTTAGAGATAAAGACACTATAATTTATAGAGTAAACTAATCGCAGAGGCTAAAGCACTAAGGAAACCAGTTGACAAATTCCAATGTTTATAACATAGTTTGTAAATGACACATGTCAGTGTCAAAAATCAACAGTTTTAGTGACATTCTGATAGATTTTTCTGGGAAGTATATTTAATCTTTCTTATTGTTTTATTAATTAAATATTTGAAATTATAGGTAAAATTTTGGAAAAATGCATATATCTATCAGAAATACCGCCAATCTGGTTAATGAATTGGAAGAATCTCTGATATTTAGAAACTTCCTCATACATTGAAAAATAGATATAATTAGAATTATATGTGTGTAGAAGACATGTTAAATACAATAAAAAACAATATTTGGGTAAAGTTCTGTAATATTTTGTTATAAAACGACGGTTCGAAAGCGAAGTGCAGTACAATACTTATATAGCCTAATATGGATATGGCGAGAGGTCTTGTGCTGGCCACAACAGATTTTTTATTTCATATTTTTAAAGAGCAGGTAAAAACTTGCTACCCCTATTTTTTCTTTTGACAAAATTTTTAATAATTAGCCAGAAAAAAAATAATGAAATTTGATTATTTGAATTACCGCCGTGTATGACGTAGAATTACGCCGCACCAATAAGTGGTCGTAAAGCCATAGCGTTTGTTTGTACGGGTAATGTAGATCTCCTATTTGACGTTTCAACAATAGTTTGGAGGTTAGTATTTTAGTTTATCTTTTTGGTATCGATATTTTAAATTACATGTAACTACCTATGTGTTTATTTGTGAAGTAATTAATATATTTGAGATCCCAGAGAGAGAAAAATGTCAAATTCAAATTAAAACTTTCTCGCACGCAGTGCCATCTACAAGTTACATTCTTAAACATGGTTCTCTTTTTCAGTTCAATATAATGACGTCACAGAAAATTTTATTTCTTAATTTACTAAAAAACAAATAAACTTTTTAAAATAAAATTTGTATTTTTATATACAGGTGTTATGTAAGTAAGTGATCAACGCTTAACCAATGGTAGAACTGACCTCAAAGATAGTAAATCTGGCAATAATTTTTGTTTAACACACTTTCTACAAGAACTAGAGGCCTTTAAATCTGACCAATCACGTCATAGTTCAAAACTTTATAAAAAAGTAAAAATCAATGTGTTGTCTGGAAAAAATATTGATTGTCAATCTGACGTTAAATGTTTTTTTGCATAGACGCACAATTTATATTCTATTTCGGATAAAAAACAGAGTAATGCGGTATACTTTTATTTGGAAATAACTCTCTGTACTCAACTCTGTACAACTCTCAACTCAGTTAGTTGACTTTTAACCATGTAGTCTATAAACTCATTGATTTTTTTGAAAAAAAAAAAAAAATTGCAAAATCGTTTATAATTAAAATGTAATATTTTCAAATGTTTTAATAATTTATTGTTAGCTTGAAAATGGTTCTAAACAGAACCGAAACGTCGCAGTTGTGAAATTTGTAAATTTTGACTATGTTGAAATAAATGAAGCATTCATCCAAAAACCTCTTCGTGTAGAAAAATTTTTTAATTGCTTCCAAAAACTGAATTAAATTTAATTTAGAAAGCAAGTATAATTATTTTAACAAAATTAACATCTATTGACGTCTTGTCAAATGTCAAATTTGCTGTTTCATTTTAAATGGAACAGACAAATACATTGCTGTCAATCAAATGTCAAGTCGCAACCATGGATATGACAAATCCAATGTTTCACGTTAAAAAATACTCACAGTATAGAATCTTTTCCAAGGAACTTTTGGTAAGGGATTTGCTCAAAATATATCAAATTAAAGGAAGGTCTTGTGCTGGCCACAACAGATTTTTTAAAATTATTTTTAATTTAGTATCTACACTAATAAAACTCTCATTCGGTCCAAAACACACTACACTCTTAAATAACGTCATCATACTCTAACACTCTAACTCTACTCCAATACTCAGTACTCTTGATTTTGGAACGCAGCCCAATTAATAGACAATGACGCAACTGCTATAATGTTTTTAAGTCAGGCATTAGCTATAAAATAAAAAAAAATATATGATTCTTCAACCGCATCCTAGACATAGACAAACAACTTAAGCATCGTCTTGTAAACAATCTCCTATTATTCTTTTTCTTTTATTCATTATATATGCGAGATAAAAAAATATATTTGCGCTATCTAATCTGCGTGCACAATAAAGAACAAGTTAATATTTTTATGGAAACTTTATAAAATGAATGAGATTTATTGTATTTACAGTTTTGTTTCAAATGCATAGCACTCTGTATGGCACTGTTTACTTGCAATTTTTATCTTATTTGGGTTTCTAGATGACGTTGTTTATTTATTTGTAGACTTTATTTGTTTTTGTGTTTATTCTAATTTATTTCATACTTTAAACTTTGAATAAACAATGTATGTATCAACACTTTTCACAAATAAAATTGCATGCTATAAAATAATTAACCAATAGAAGGGCTGTTGGAAAAGTTTCTGCAAACGATGTAAAGACCTAAATAATTTTATAAATGGCTTTATTGCTTTTGCCCTCCTGAATTGTAATGGGAACTTTACAATTGTATACACAGCAAGTGTAACCTACATTTTACGCTTACTGTGTTGTAACTTGTCTAACTATGCGGTAAAATAATCAAAATACACTGAACGTTTATGGGCATTTAGAAAAGAAATCATCTTTACTATAATAAAGTTCATGTAAAAAAGTACTACCTGCTTAAGTTATTTTTTTATTTTAACATTTCCTATATTTAAAATTAATTTATATAAACCAAAATCACGGCAGCGACATCTGTCATTATTGCAAAAATCCGCCGTTACCGACATAGTCACCGATCGATATACCTGTCAAATACGCGAGGCGAACATTGCTGAAATGTCAAATATCGACACCTACCTATTATTTATTACAAAGAAAAGATGAGCAAATAAATATATTATCAGTCATAAACAACGTCTATTATTACAAATAAATTTTCGCTAGAGGAAGTACTCTAATGAAGGTAAGTAAAATCAAATTTGGAAATTGACTTAACCCCAGTATTTTAAACTAACCCTTTTCAGAAGTACAACCTATCTCATTAAAAAAAGTGATTTTCATTATCGTCGGCCAAAAAAATTGATACAATTCTCGGGCGTGAAGTATTTTACAGCGCTCCAGCTAATAAGGCACTCGCCTTAAGGGCTCGTGCCTAAACAAAGCTGTCGCGCTGTAAAATACAACTTACACGCACTCGAATGTAAATAACTATTTCAAGATATTCTCCTTTAACATTTATGTAATCTTCTAAATAAATAAAATAAATTTATCATCACGGCATATTACCCATTTCTGGGTGTGCCAGTATCTACAACACATGTAGACATTGGTAATGATGACGATATATTTTACCGTGTGGGCGCTTACCAGGCGTCACCTCTCGGGCACTCATAGCTGGTATGGAGAGTGCACCACAGGGATCACTTTTACGCGATTAAAAGTCTGCACTGGCCGGGATCGAAACCGGCTCATCAGATTAATTATAATTTATTTGAAAATTTGTGTTATTTCTAATAAAATTCTACGCGATACATTTAAAAAAATTATTATATCTTCTATAAATTTAGAGATAAAGACACTATAATATATAAAATAATCGGATATAATAAATCACACAGACTAGCTAAACTGCACCAAGGAACACATTTAATGTTTGTATCATAGTTTGTAAATGACAGATAAATGTCAGTGTCAAAAATCAACAGTTTTAGTGATATTCTCAAAACTTTTTCTGGGAAGTACATTTAATATTTCTTATTGTTTTTATTCTAAATATTTAAAATTTAAGTAAAATATATATACAGTGTCCCATTTAGAAGTGCCACCTTTGGAATCTCGAGAACTATAAGAGATACGATGACGGTTAAATGGAACTTTTTGTGCGCGTTTGGGAGGCCATCTCAGATGTGCTTTTGTTTTTCCAAAAATTCTCATAGGGCACGAGATAATGACGAAAAACTGAAAATTGTTGATTTTTTCTCTTTCAAATAACTTCTAAACTATTAGTAATTGAGAAAAATATTTCAAATATAAAAGATAGATATTTTTATTAACTAAGCAGTGGCGTAGGAAATAAATTTTTATATCCGTAAATTTTCGAGATATAACACAAACTTATATTTTTTTAAATGGAACCCATATCTGATTTTAGTCTCAAAAAAATATTTTTTTTTTTCTTTTCAATGATGTAAGGATTATTATGTTTTATATTTGTTTTGCTCCTAAAATTTAATTTTTTCTTTATTTTTGTGAATTTTCTTATTATTTCTCAAAAAAAAATAATATTATTTTTATTAATTATATTGTAATTGATCGATATAATTTATTTTATGCCTTTATTACTTAATATTTTTATTCTAGACTCATAATAATTACAAATTACACTATAATGTGCCAAGGGCGACCTGATACAAAATATTATAAAAATTAATTTGATACGAGTTTTGAGTAAATTTTTCTAACGAAATAAATTATATAAATACAAGGAGTATTTCTAAATAGAAATCTACCAATATTTTCAAAATAATTGTAAATTTAATACAAAATAAGGAAAAAAATAATAATTTTGAAGGCAAAACAAATATAAAACATAATAACCCTTACATCATTGAAAAGATAAAAAAATAATGAATTTTTTGAGGCTAAAATCAGATATGGGTTCCATATAAAAAAATATAATTTTGTGTTATATCTCGAAAAATTACAAATATAAAAATTTATTTCGTACGCCACTGGTTAGTTAATAAAAATATCTATCTTTTATATTTGAAACATTTTTCTCAATTACTAATAGTTTAGAAGTTATTTGAAAAAGAAACAATCAACAATATTCAGTTTTTCGTCATTATCTAGTGCCCTATGGGAATTTTTTGAAAAACAAAAGCACATCTGAGATGGCCTCCCAAAAGCGCCCAAAAAGTTCCATTTAACCGACATTGTATCTCTTATAGTTCTCGAGATCCCAATGGTGGCACTTTTAAATGGGACACACTGTATATATATATAAGAAATACCGTCAATCTTGTTAATGATTGGAAAAATCTCTGACATTTATGAACTTCCTCATACAGTGAAAAAATAGATATAATTAGAATTGAATGTGTACAGAAGACATGTTAAATACAATAAAATCAATGTTTGGGAAAGATCTGTAATTTTTTTTACTAGAAAACGACGTTTCATTACAAATATAACACAAAATGACATTGGCGAGAGGTATTGTGCTGGACAACAGATTTTATTTTTTTTAATTATATGCATAAATTTTACCTATCGTAAATTATATTAATTTAAGAATAATACAACAATACATTTTTATTTATACAGAACTTAAACTAAAAAGTTTTATTATTCTTATTCTTATTGTAAATTCTAAAAGATTTTTTAAAAGTAAGTATATCAACTTGTTCTGAAATTTATCCATGAACATCTCTGCTATACAAAACAATATGTACCAAAGTTTTATAATATCTATATTTAATGAAAACTTTAAATTTTAATTAAAAATTTCATCATTCCACCAATATTTCCACTGTTTACAGCTTACAAGTCCATGCACCCATTAATTTCAATCTCCTAATAAAAATTTGATTATTTTTATTTTCATCTGTTCATATTTGCCAAATAAACGCCTACGTAGCTGGCTGTGCAAAGTCCCCAAAGAAAAAACAAAACTCATAAAAAACAAAAACAATAAAGACGGAGAAAAATATAGCCGGTCGTTTTATCGACTTCTTTAGTTGGATATTTCGGTAACAGATGGACGCACGGGCAGAAAAAATGCAGGAATTTATCCTTCAGAAGGATATTTTTATAGTAAGAAGGATTTTTACTTGAAGATGTCGCTGTATGCGAAAAAATTGTACAACGAAAAGTAAGTTATGTTTATGTTATTTATTTGTTATGTCGGGTATATTAAATTGTTAAATTGTGGATATAGCTTTATTTTGTCAGTATCTCATTTTTCACATATTTGGTTTCATAATTGGTAATAAACTGACAGTTCAAACGATATGAGCTTCTTTGTAACTTTATTTCAATTTCATGGTTATCGCTATAAATGAGCAATATTTGAACAATTTCAAATTCGATTTTATAAGTTACTAAACGTGCAAAATTAAATCTGTTTAGTGATTTAGATTCACAATTTTCACCGAAATGATATGCAGTGAAATTTTTTCACTTTATCACTTGGAACTATTCGTAATGAACCTGTTTCACAATTTTTAAAGAGTACACAAAAAAAAATCTGTTGTGGCCAGCACAAGACCTCTCGCCATTTCCATATTAGGCTATATAAGTGTTGTATAGCACTTCACTTTCGAACCGTCGTTTTATAACAAAATATTACAGAACTTTACCCAAATATTGTTTTTTATTGTATTTAACATGTTTTCTGCACACATATAATTCTAATTATATCTATTTTTTATTGTATGAGGAAGTTTCTAAATGTCAGAGATTCTTCCAATTCATTAACCAGATTGGCGGTATTTCTGATGGATATATGCATTTTACCTATAATTTCAAATATTTAATTAATAAAACAATAAGAAAAATTAAATATACTTCCCAGAAAAATCTATCAGAATGTCACTAAAACTGTTGATATTTGACAATGACATGTGTCATTTACAAACTATGTTATAAACATTGGAATTTGTCAACTGGTTTCCTTAGTGCCTTAGCCTCTGCGATTAGTTTACTCTATAAATTATAGTGTCTTTATCTCTAAATCTGTACAAGATATAATAAAAATTTTAAGTGGATTAGATGGAGAATTTTATGTTCTTCAATATTTATTAAAAAAAACTCCCAAAAAATTATATTTAGAAGAATTTTTCTAAGGAACTACTACTTCCGGTTGTTCAATTGTTACCAAAACCTTTTCAGCTCTTCCCAGGATTGTCAGATTGAGGAAACTGCAGTTAAATATTTTTTAAGTCTTATAGTTTTTGAGGAATCGTGTCTACAACATCCAGACACACAGACATCATTTTAAAAATGTTATAATCTGATTCTAGGGACCTTAAATCGTGCTTATTCAATAAAATCTGGATATGCAAATTTTAGCATGAATCCAATACCTCTCTTAGCGAGAGGTAAACACATCTAAATTGTAGTTAAATTAACTAAATAAATTCCTTATTTTTCAGCCTACTAGTATGTTTCATTAAATTATCTAAGTTGATTTAGTTACATTTTCTAAATTTGTAATAACAAATTATAGTAAAATTAAATACAAAATTAGATGAAATGACTATATTTATATCGTATTAAGTATTGAACTAAATATAAATAAAGAAATTAATTACATATATATATATATATATATATATATATATATATATATATATATATATATATATATTTTCTATTTATATTACCTAATTCATTAGATAAATTACCGAAAATTGTAGAACAAAAATATTGAAGCCAAAATATAGTAAAATTAAATAAAATAAGTAATTAAAGTAACCATTTGCCTATGTAAGACTAAAACATAAGTTTGGAGTTTTCAAGCTTCTATCTTAAAACGAAAACTAAATACTGATTTGTGAATGGCTACATACAATAACATCACTCCAATGTTCTTTAAACAAAAACTTAAAACATAAAACTAAAAATAATTTCGATTTGTGAATGAACCTTAAAGGATAACATATTCCTACCTTATCCGAATTCAGCAGATGTGCATGTAAGGGTCCTGCTGAAGATTGTCCTGACACATGATCCGAACTTTCTTCTTGGTGCAGGACTCCGTCGTACGATCTGCAATCTCTGTTTCTTCTATACTTCCTCCACAGGACTCTAAAGGATAAAACATATTATTATCAGGAATATTAAATCCTGCTACTAGTTATCTTTTAATCTACGCAGGTTATAGTCGCTCTTTCGAAAGGTCAATGTTATTTAAGGATAACGAGATAATGCAATCGATTTTTCTATAAATAAATACGGGTCGGTCATTGTGAATAATTAGCATGAAACTGAAACTATGGCATGAAAATAAATTCATGAATAAATACATGAAATAATACACTATACACTGGTCGTCATTGAAATAGAGCAATATAATATACAAGCCCTAATCCATTTTAGTTGACCTATTTGTTAAACTTATTTATCGTGACTTAAATAGTATTATTTCCAATAATAACGGAGGAAGTTTTTGTTTTTTATTTAAAGTAAGGATATTTCCACATTATAACATAACTTTAAATCATATTTCTAGCTAAACATGAATATTTAACAGTATAAAAATAACTCAAATTTATTAGTAAATTTCTATTATTTATCAAGATTGGATAATTCGCCGATTATTCTTAAATATTGCGGTAATTTTTTTGTGTCTTATTTCTAAACTCTGACAAACAAATGACGTCAATTCTTTTCTTTTTCTTTTATTGTTAGTAAAGCTATGAATTATTTCGTTTGACATAAAAACAAGAAAATATTTTATATCTTGCCATGTAGCATATAAACCACAATATATATCTGCAATAATAAGCCAGATAAATGGGTGTAACCACTTTTGCAAACACACTGTATATATATATATATATATATATATATATATATATATATATATATATATATATATATAGGGTGTATCTCAAGTAGGGGGACATGGCTTAACCACAGATTCTTGAGGCTAAAATAAGACGATTTAACCAAACTTGCTTCTACCGGAAAGTGTACCATTTAATACTCTGCTTCAAAGTTCTTTGAAAAAAAAAATAATTTTGCTTATAACAACAGAACGTTTTATTTGATTTGGATGAAATTTGGTACGACAGTTTATATGGTTATAAGTCATATTTTAATTATTATTAGTGAACCACTAGTGTATGAAACTTAGGTGTCCCAACATTGATTAGACCGTAACTTTTTAATGGCCACGCCGATGAAGTGATTTTTTTTTAGAAATATACATTCAATAGTAAACTTTCCTCTTTCTGTGTAATTTGTGATATGTGTTGCGGGTTTTGTTGACATTTGACAATTTAAAACCGCTAGTGAAATAAAATTCTTTAAAACGCTAACAAAATAAAATTGTTTATAAAACAACAACTATAATGGTCCGTATACAAGAAAATAAACATGACTTTATAAAGCAAAATTGAATAAAAGTATTTAAGCTACGTTTGTTGTAGTAATAAGAAGATCCAATCGTCTATTCAAATGTTTTCCGAAAACTTATGTGACACATGTTAATATTTTTATTTCCGTCTCCTATAGGTAGGGAAGGTTTTGGCTTGTATTACGAGCGTACTTTTATCATAAAAGCGCTTTTATGAGGCGCACTTTTACATTATATAATTACGAGAAGTATGCTCCGTAAATGCGCTTTTATTATAAAAGTGCGCTCATAATACGAGCCCATTGTCTTTGAACAAAAAAAAGAATCGATGATAACTTTTGAAACAAGCAAAGCGGAAGTAAAATTCTGGACATTTTCTCAGATAAAAAGTGACATTTAAGTTCCCAAAAATTTTGTAAATTAAACTATGAATATAAAATTAATAATAAGAAAAATAGACATTTGTTCTTATTTTTTCAATCGCCATGTATTGGATATTTTCCTGGAATCGTTATGTAATCTACAACTTCCCTGCCTCAAAATCGGCAGGGAAATGAAATTTCCCTACCTAGGCAGAAAAGTAAAATGCAACGTTGCCATATTTATTTTCGCAAACACATTTTACTTTCCAATATGAAATACAATTATAAAATTAAAATAAATGATGTCCAGTATACAATGGGGTATTCCACTCAATTTTTTTTATTATTTTAAATAAAACTTCATTCAGTTTTGAAGCAATTTATAGTATTAAAAAATCTTAATTGTTCCTAATTTCAGAGTATTTTATTTTCGAGAAGTCAGTGTAACGTCACATTTCCTCTATACTTGTCTTTCTCACACACACTGCTCTGAGTACGCCATGAGAGAAAGATAACAATTGTATGACGTCAATTTTCCCTTTTAGCAAATGTGAAATATCTCGTAAAGTAATTATTTAAAAAATGTTTTCATTGTTTTAACTATTATTTATTGAGCCATACTTTATGTTAAATTGAAATTTTCTTAATTTTGTTGTTATGGTGGAATACCCCATTGTTGTAAATTCTTATACAATTTTAAATAGAGTTTCTTAAGTTTTCAATATGATTTAGTTGTTAAATGGAAATAGGTTACATGTACCATTCAGTAATTTTGAATTTTTATACGATTTCAGAAAAAAATTAATACTTATCTCGTCAATGAAGTTCCTTTTCATGACTCAGTATGGTTATTTATAACAATCTCCGTATTAATCATGAAAAGGCCAACTTCCCTGCCTTGTTAAGTAAATAACTATTATTTAGACTTACCTGACTGCAAAGGCTGTAAGCAGTGAAAATACCAATGGTACTAAAGTTGCAAAACACGCCAAGAATAACGTCTGGAGGTCCGAAAAACCTAGAACAAAATATTTAACTTTTAATAAGTATCATAGTTTCACAAGAAATATGAATTTCAAGACAAGACATGAATAAGTTCCTGACGGCCTATTTCTTGTCTTGAATCAAGATTTCTTGAAATTTTGCGCTTGCGCGTATTAATGTAATGTGTGTGTGTGTGTGTGTGTGTGTGTGTGTGTGTGTGTGTGTGTGTGTGTGTGACAAATCTTTCTCCGATGATAACTCCAAAACTATAATTCTAAAAATTATAATTCTTTCGCATTCCTTTTCTTTACATCCATATGAAGAGCTGATTAGATTTTGGTTATAATGGGTCAACCTTATTTGAAGTTCTTAACAGTTTTTATTGTTTATTATTAAAAACCAGGGCATCGAACCCACCAAAAACTGGGTCGGTTTAGGTTCAAGTTAATTTGTTCTTTCAGAAATGGGTTCGGGTGCGGTTCTGGTTCAAGCATTAATAAAATTTGCGGTTTTGTTCGGGGTTCAGGTTCGGTTCGACTTAATGAAAATTGAATTAAAGTTTTTTTGAATGACAAATAAAAATAATTTAAAATGAAAAAATATTTTTAATATATTTTTACATATTCAAACATTTAAATTTACCGCGATAAAAACAGTTCAATATAGTTATTTTATTTAAATATTAATTCTGTCTGTTGTCTGTTCATTCATTTGTTTCTCTGGTTTATTCTTGCATTAATGTATTCGTACGCTTGCTAGCGTCGGTCCTCAGTTCTCAATGTTTTTGTGACGTGAAATGAGTGTTTTTGTTGCTATTTACGAACAATTTGAACCTTTTATTTATTATTATAAACTTTATCAAGTGTTTTATGTGTTATTTATACTATATTTGTTTATTTCATAGTGAAATGTGGTTATGATCCGTGATACGTAGCTTGCAGTCCAAGGAAAGAAGCAAAGGCGGACTTCGTAAAGGTTGGATATTGTATTTTGTTTTAAAATTTGTTTATTATAAATGTTTTCATAAAAATAACTATATTTCTATACCTCACTTTATTTAAAACTATATATTTTTAATGTAACAAAAGGTTAGGTTACATTGACACAAATATACGTAGCAGTAGACATACGATAATGGTTTAATTAATGTTTGGAGAGTCTATAATATATTTTGTTTTAATTCAGAATTAAAAGCAGGTTTTTTGAATGACAAACAAATAAAAATAATTTAAAATGAAAGCCGTATTTTTCGAATTTTAATATCCGGTTCGTTTCCAACTCGGGTTCAATTGAAAAATATATCTGAGGTTCGGTTCTGGGTTTGGGTTCGATAAAATATTACGGTTAAGTTCCGGTTTTGGTTCGGTTCAGGTTCGGGTTCGATGCCCTGAAAAAAACCCAGTTAAATATCATTTTTTTGACAGTTTAGGTGATTATCAATATGAAAGAATATCTTATTATCTGTACGGTTTGTTTATACATTTTCCTTCATATTCAATAGATATAGAGTTAAAGAATTATAAAAAGATTCACTTTCATAAATGAGCCAGCTTTGCTATAATCAGGGAAACAGCTGATATATTCAAATAATTCTAATTGACATATGTCAGTGACAAGTGCAATTTACATAGTGTATGTTCGTGTTATAATTTTATTGGATTTTATAGAATCTTTTCCAAGGAACTTTCGGTATGGAATTTGTAAAAAAAAAATATGTGTTCGTGTTACAATTTCACTGGATATATAGAATCTTTTCCAAGGAACTTTTGGTATGCGATTTGTACAAAATACATAGAATTGACGGAAGGTATTGTGCTGCCCACATCAGATTTTTACCTTCCGTCACCTATAGGTAAGGAAGGTATTGTCTTTGGTCAAAAAATTCGGTGGTGAGTTTTTAATGAATAAGCACGTTTTAGGGTCCCTACAATAAGAATATACCATTTTTAAGATGATGTCTGTATGTGTGTGTGTGTGTGTGTGTGTGTGTGTGTGTGTGTGTGTATGTGTGTCCGTGTGTGTGTGTGTGTCCGTGTGTGACAAATTTTTCTCCGACGATAACTCCAATACTACAATTCTAAAAATTATAATTCTTTCGTATTCCTCTTCTGCACATCCATATGAAGAGATTTTGGTTATAATTGATCCACCGGAAGTACCCTTATTTGAAGTTTTTAACAGTTTTTCCTAAAAAAATGCAGTTAAATATTATTTTTTGACATTTTGTTATTATATATATTAAAGAAAATACTCTTCTCTATACAGTTTGATTATACATTTTCCTTCATATTCAATAGATGTAAATTTAAAGCATTATAAAGAAATTAATTTTCAAAAATTAGTCAGCTTTGTTATTTATCATGGAAACAGCTGACATAATTATTCAAAAAAATTTAATTGACACATGTCAGTTGCAAGTGCAAAACCAAATATGGAAAAAAGTATAGAATATAAAATTGGCATGTCATAGTCTTGCTTGCAAGTGACACGCAGAGAAAGGCCAAAGAGAAGATGGAAGGACATTACTTAGTGTAGTTTATGTTATAATTTTATTGGATTTATAGAACCTTTTCAAATGAACTTTTGGTATGGAATTTGTAAAAAATAGTATGTGTTTTTACATGATATTATACAGAATCTGTTCCAAGGACCTTTTGGTATGGGATTTGTACAAAATACATGGAATTGACGGAAGGTCTTGTGCTGGCCACAACAGATTTTTTATAGTATTTTTAGTATATTGAGAGGAGTGGAAAATCCAAGGACCATCCCGGGCGGCAATATTGCGAGCTACAACACTGCGTGGGTAGATACGTTATTCTTAATAATATTCTCGCGTGACCCTCCTAGCTTTATGGCGATAGGTAATACGCTGGATACATTACAAATTATGTTAAATAATTCTAAATTCTTCAAGTTAAAATGCACAAAGATACCATTCTCGTCACTTACGACATCACAAAACTTTTTCGCCGTAGAAATTTTCCACTCGGAAGAGAAACTTTTCTTTATTTGTATAAGAAGTGTTTCTCCAAGTGATTTATAATTCCTCGAAGTTTTTTTACTCCAGTTCTGTTACTTTTTCTATCAGGAAAAGATGTCTATAAATAGACTTCGATTCCGAGATAAAATTACGTTTATCCTTTTGTTCTCAAATTCAAAAGGGTTTTTATATTTTGTGTTCATAATGAAGTCATTACGAAACTCAATGGGCTACTTGCGTACGTTTTTTTTATTTCATATTTTTGAAGAGCAGGTAAAAACTTGCTACCCCTATTTTTTCTTTTGACAAAATTTTTATTAATTAGCCAGAAAAAAAATAATGAAATTTGATTATTTGAATTACCGCCATGTATGACGTAGAATTACGCCGCACCAATGAGTGATCGTAAAGCCATAGCGTTTGTTTGTACGGGTAATGTAGATCTCCTGTTTGACGTTTCAACAATAGTTTGGAGGTTAGTATTTTAGTTTGTCTTTTCCGTATCGATATTTTAAATTACATGTAACAACCTATGTGTTTATTTGTGAAGTAATTAATATATTTGAGAGCCCAGAGAGAGCAAAATGTCAAATTCAAATTAAAACTTTCTCGCACGCAATGCCATCTATAAGTTACATTCTTAAACATGGTTCTCTTCCTCATATCAATATAATGACGTCACAGAAAATTTTCTTTCTTAATTTACTAAAAAACAAATAACTTTTTTGAAATAAAGTTTATATTTTTATATTTGTTTTCAACATAACATTACGTATATAGTGATAGAAAACGGATTTTTAGTACCATGCAAGTAGCCCATTACGTATCAACAATCCCTTCATTTCGATAAGCAATTTTTTTGTTTTAGAAGGTTGGAACTAAATGACATTTATTTAAATTTTCCAACTTGACATGAAATTGAAAGTAATTGGATGAATGTCAATCCAATATTACCAATTACAACATTACACTAAAATTTCCCTAAATTAACTCGGTTTAATATTAGTTATTTATTCAACAAGAGTATAGTCTTATAATAAGATACTTTTTACTCGAGTTGCATACAATTTTTTTTTTTTACGTCTGCAATAAATGTGTATAAAAAGTACCGTAATGTTTCATTAGGCAGTTTGCGAACCTTAGTTACGTACAACGTAACGTGACGTACAGTTGAATATTGTCGCGTTATGGTAGAAATAGTTCGCGAAGCTTATTTTGTTTCAAATAGTGACTTAAATAACTGGTAATACCGTACTATTGAAATGTAGATTACGTACCGTAGAAACGTCATTTTCTGAGTTGTACGTCACGTTACGTTATACGTAACTAAGGTGCGCAAACTGCCTATTATTTCACGCGTGCACTTTTTTCACATTTTACAGGGCATCGAACCCGCCAAAAACTGGGTTCGGTTTAGGTTCAGGTTAATTTGTTTTTTGAAAGACGGGTTCGGGTGCGGTTTTAGTTCAAGCATTAATAAAATTTGCGGTTTTGTTCGCGGTTCAGGTTCGAAATAATGTAAAATGAGAGCCGGAATTTACGCAAAACGCAACAAGAAACGAACACAGTTTTCACGAAAAGTCAGCCCAGACAGCAACGCAGACGCCTAAGACGGCGATTATCGGCTGTATTTACTTTTCGAACTAAAAATTAACCTTAAGTTGAACCCCGAACATGAATTTTAATACTCGGTTCGGTTTCGACTCAGGTTCAATTAAAAATATATCTAGGGTTCGGTTCTCGGTTTGGATTTCCTAAAATGTTACGGTTTGGTTCCGGTTTTGGTTCGGTTCAGGTTCGGGTTCGATGCCCTGCATTTTTATTGTGCAAAAGACATTCTTTATAAATCCATTTTAATGAAAAAAACTTTTTTTAACAGACGTAAATAAAGGTATGTATAGTCCATTCGCGATAGTGAGAGAATGTGGAAAACCAGTAGAATGACTTGTTTCAAGAATTAGTTACATTGTCTCAGCGAATGGTGCATAGCAGTTTTTTTTTTTTTAATATTTTAGTATGTATATAAAAGGCACAAAACAAAAAAATGTATAAAGAACACTTTTTAAAAGATGGGATCGCGTGGTCGGGTGTGTTTAGTGTCTGGTTGACAATGTGTTGACCCGGGTTTGATCCCGGCCAGTGCAGACTTTTAATCGCCAAAAGTGATCTCTGTGGTGCACTCTCTACGCCAACTATGAGTGCCCGTGAGGTGACGCCTGATAAGCGCGCACACGGTAAAATATATCGTCATCATTACCGATATCTGCATGTGTTGTAGATACTGGCACACCCAGTAATGGGTAATATGCCGTGATGATATATTTATTTTATTTATTTATTTTATAAGACTTTTCCATGACTATTAAAGAACAAATACTATTTTAAAACCGTTCGTTAAAAGCTTCACGACAAATTTAACGTTAAAGTTATCGTTTTACGTATGATTTAAAACTTTTCTCTACTTGTTCTATAGAAGATACAATTAAAAATTAAAGTGTATTAGATAATATTTATAATTTTTTTTATGAAACTGCTACTTCCGCTTGTCCAATTGTTATCAAAACTTTTCATTTGTCAGATTGAGGAATAAATAAATAAATAAATAAATATATCATCACGGCATATTACCCATTTCTGGGTGTGCCAATCTGCTTTATCGCAGATATCGGTAATGATGATGATATATTTGTACCGTGCGGGCGCTTACCAGGCATCACCTCACGAGCACTCATTGCTGGCGTGGAGAGTGCACCACAGGGGTCACAGTCAGATTGAGGAATACGTAGTTAAATAGGTCTTAGGTATTATAGCTTTTGAGGAAACGTCCCTCCATTATTCACAAACTCACACACACACACACACGTACCCATACATACACCCACACATCGCAAAA
Source organism: Ophonus ardosiacus (assembly GCA_943142095.1). Classification (NCBI taxonomy): domain Eukaryota; kingdom Metazoa; phylum Arthropoda; class Insecta; order Coleoptera; family Carabidae; genus Ophonus; species Ophonus ardosiacus. The sequence continues at coordinate 37,315,351 of OW964835.1, forward strand.
ATGTTACAATGGGATTCTAAGGACCTTAAAATTAAAACGTGCTTGTTCACCTAAATACACGATTTTTAGCATGAATCCAATTCCTCTCTTAGCAAGAGATAACAATGTGGGACTTAAAGAAGTGTGTATATTATTGTTGAATTGAACTACGTTCAACATAATAAAACAAAATTCTAAACATATGAACCATTTGTCTTATTCTTAATAATTCTATTGAGGACTCAACCTTTTATCTTTAATAAAAACCCATATTTTAACCCTTTTCTTATATATGACTTATTAAAATTTCAATCTTATGATCGACATGGAAGACGAAACCATTTGAATAGAAATGGCCTCTGCAGTATATAGGCTTCCTGCAGGACTATAAATCCTACTGAAATATTCAGTCCTGCCCTCTGAGAGAGATTGATCCTGTAATTCCTGCCCAAACAAAGCAGGAGTCCTCCCCGTCAGGACGTTACAACACGATCTGATATTACAAAGAAATGAAGCTTAACTATGAGCTTATGTACTATATTAACACAAACTTATAGGAATTATAATAGATCAAATTGTGTAATTTGTAGTATTATTGCTTTGGAGAAAGTTCATGGTTTATATAGCCCAGGTTCATAATAGTTCGGCCGGCTTATATTTTCTACAAATTATGTATATAATAATCATCACGGCATTACCCATTGCTGGGTTTGCTTGCTTTGTACCGTGCGGGCGCTTACCAGGCGTCACTTTCGTGACATTTAAAATTCGAAATAGTATTTGGGGTCGGTCGGGATCGAATCCGGGTGCCCAGATTCGCAACCAGATGATCAGGCGCTCAGGCACACGGCCACGAGACAAATTATATAACCTACAAAATTAGTGAGAAATAGTATGTACTTAAATATAATATTTCGTACGTTTTTAATACTAGTATTTTTCTTCTTCTTTATTTGAAAATTTATTGTGGCCAGGGTAGTTGCGAAAAAAATAAATGTTATTCTTTCCTATTAATTATGAAATATAAATTAATTCTAAACATATTAATGTAAAAATTATTAGAAAATATAAAACTTTTCATTCATAATTTCCATAAATAAAGTTCGCGGTGGAATTCTTGTGAAGTAGACTTTTAATAATTATATAGTTCGACCAAGTCTGTATGACTCATACAAACTTGTTAGAATACCACGACAAAGCGAAGATGTTGTATTATATTTAATTGTATCATACAAATATTTACAGTATAATTCTAAAAGAAAAATAACAGATACAAAAGTATTATTTAATAGTACGTATATTTTATAATTATTTACTTGAATACCAGATATTTTCAAGATATTTAATTCTTATATAGACAACTTCATAATTTTGCCACAAGGTGGCTGCTCACTCCAGTGAATGTACATGTCATTTTTAGTGACATAACCTATGTTTTACGTGTTAAAATCATATTTTCTTTTTCTTTTCTATATCAGCAGATTTAAAACAAGGTAATGAAACTAATGAATTTGTGTGAAAATGAATAATTTCTTTAGAAATAGTGCTTCTCTCAAACATATAAATCGTGTCAAATAAAAATGGTAGTATTGTGTACAGAGTGTACAACCGAGAGTGTACCGCAAGGGCAAGAAAGACTGTGATTGGTATTAATAAAACATGTCACCACGGGAAAATTTGAAATAAGATTTTGTGCAATTTTATAATGAATAATGGGGTCATTTCACATTTTCTGATTTATTTTTTTCTTGTAAAAATAGGTCAAATTAAACATGTATGTGTATGTTCTATATCTTACAAGTCTTTAGAATCAGAGATATGATTTTTTAAAAGTTGCGTTTAATTTCAAATATTTCAACGGCTGACGGCACATATTCACGGATACGACAGTCGAGCTCTACCGGTTTAATTTAGAACTATGATTATTTGGTTTGGTATTTACTTAAATAAATGGTTTATTTACATACCTTATACTGCACTAGTACTTTTAAAGAAATAGGAAGTAATAATAATCTTCTCTCTTGTATATTTTGCTGTCAGCTGTCACACTTTTAGGTTAGGTTACTGTTTCATGTTGTGAAGCGTGTGTGTGTGAGACAGAATTGTCTTTGTGTGAGTATGAATTTGTGTCGCCACAAATTTAGTCCGCGTTTAAAAGCGCGAAAGTTTATTATTATTATTATTATTATTATTATTTCAAATTATTTTATATTACTACATTTATTAAATGAGATGGATTTCATGATTTTATAAAAAAAATCGACAATTATTTTTTTTGAAATGACCCCATTGTATTCTTAAACTAAAATACTATTCCATTTTACGATTATTCCTAATATTGTACTTATAAACATAATTATGACACTGACACATCAAAAATGTCAAATCTAAATATCAAATATGTCACATACCTACTTTTTGTCCAAAATTTAATTCATAATTCTTGAATTTCGCGCCAATTAGCGTGAACAGAATGGGCCCATAAGGGTACCTTCACTAATTTCGCCCGAATATTGGTTGTGAACGAGCCTGCAAAAAATTCAAGTACCACTGCTTCCAAATGTCATATTCAAATTTCATATAATTACCTTTCTTTGACAACCGAATTCACCATCCCTGAATCAAATTTGATTCTCTGATCAACAAAATTTGACACTGTTGCTTTGTTAAAACTGTTGATCTCCAAGGTAATCCAGAACTTGATATACAGATCAGTGTTGATCAGAAAATCAAGACTTGATCAACGGTTGGTGAATTTGGTGGTAAATGTATTAGTAAGACAAAGATGAAGCTAATGGACATACGTATCGAAGATAAAATTTAGGAAATCATAAGTAACACAGAGATAAATATACAATTATTAAAGCTGTTATTACTGCTAAAGGCGATGTAACCCAATATTAAATGGTAAAATACTTGAATAACAATATTTGTAAGTATAAAATTTATGACTTAAACTAGTTGAAAGAAATTTGTAGAAATTTCTCAAGCTTTGCTCAGAGTCTTATAATTTGTTTGAGAAATCGTAAAACCGGCCGAACTATTATGAGTTTTGGCTGTATTATAAACTTACTGTTATCATCTTCGTCGTTTTCTACGTAGTATCCGGTTCCGTTGTAGTGTTGCGTAGGGTCTGTCCGATTCCTTCCATCCCTGGAAAGAGTGTCCACGGCCTGGGGGTCGTACCTTAAGGACATCCCCGTCGTGTTCAGGACCTCCCCTGACATCTTGACGATCTAAACACAAAAAATTGTTCAAAATTATTAATGATTTTGTAGCATTTTGATGTAAAGTATTGTAGCGTTCGAGCGTACCGACGCCACTGGTCGGACAGGTCTCGACCGGTCTACGAGCTAATTAAAGCACGTTGCGGAGAAAACCGACTATGTAAACAATATGCTTAAGGGCCTATTTATAATAAACGCAAACACAAAATCTGTGATTTATATAAAACACACACATACATACCCACAGACATCATTGTAAAAATGTTAAAATCAGATTCTAGGGACATAAAAACGTGCTTATTCACCAAAATCTCTATATGCGATTTTTAGCACGATCCCTATACCTCCCTTACTTAGGGTAGCGGGAGGTAAAAAATGTTGAAATTTGTACCAAATTTGTATAGGACTTACCAATGACAAAATATAACTATACAGTGTCCCACACTCTATCTTCAGTGTGGCAGAGATAGCCAATGTTATTCTTACGGAGGTTTCCTGTACCATGTTGCCAATTTTTCAATGTAATGTAATATTGAAACATTCATAAATTTTCATTGCTATACCAAAATTACATAGTTAACACTGTACAATTTAAGTTTTATGAGGGTCTCTTATTTACCCAAGGGCTTATTGTATACACCCAATATTTGTCTAAATAATTTTATGTACAGGGCTATTTGTAGTAATAAGTAATATTTCAATACAATATTTTAAAACCGCCCAGCATACTAATCTTGATTAAATGCATTAGAAATTAGAATTTTAAAATATTATAAATTCAAATTGGAGATTACAAAGAAAGAATAAAGACTTATGAACTATGTAAAATATATGCAGTATTTCTATCAAGCATAAATATTTGTAAATTATCAAATAAGAAGATATAAATTAAATAAAAAATATGTATTATTAAAATGACCAGTGTGTTATTCAATTTCATTTTTTTCTTCGCACCTATGCTATTTTACATCTATATTTTGTACTCGTATATGTATCAATTTTATATCTTTTCGTAGAATGGAAATATGTAACATAGGGAATTTATATTGTTGACGACGTTTGTAAAATGTCCAATTAAGTACAAAAATGTTTTATATTATTTACTTAAAATTGACTAGAGTTTATATGTTAATTCATTTCATTTATCTACGCTTGTTATAATTTTATATCCTACTTACATCTTGTAATTGTATTATTTTATATTTTTTGTAAATTATTAAAGTGACCAGTTCATTATTTAATTTAATTTTTGTTTTCACCCACCTGTTTAGATACACTGAAAGTACACCAGTCATAAATACATTCAATGAAGTACCCAGAATATTTCATCTCTTTTTGGGCATCTATTTTGCTCTTTATATCTTGCAGATTTCAACAGGTAAATATGGCAACATGGTACTCCATAAGACCCTATACTGAACATAGAGTGTGGGTCACTGTATAGACAAAACATTCCCTATTCCTCTTCACTGAATGTTTTGATTTCGGCTGGCCAGAAAGAGACAGAGATATATTTTATCTAGTTCGTGAATTTCTCACTAGAGGCCACTTGAATATATCAGTGTAATTTGACATTTGCGGTTTTGTTTTTGAGTGACACATCGGTTTTATTTAATATCAAAGCTTATAAATAATTAAATAAACGAAACATATTGGATATTTTTATATATTAATTTTACGCTAAAATTCATTTGGCAACATGGGCAAGGTACACAAGCTGTAATCTTGGCAACCTTGTTGCGGTGGGCCATACAAGCAAATGTCAAAGCCAGCGCCTGATATGCAAAAATGGATGCGGTTTACAGATCTGTAAGACTTACAGATTGGACCTGTAATCGAAATATATGTATAACTTGATGTATATTCTAAAAAAAATTCTATTCAAAAATGTCAATGATATTGCGCCTCTAGTGAGAAATGCTCGGACTAGATAAAACATATCTCTATCTCTGTCTGGCCAGCTGAAATCAAAACAAATGAAACGATGTTTTGTCTATACAGTGTCCCACACTCTATGTTCAGTATAGGGTCTTATGGAGTTCCATGTTGCCATATTTACCTGCTGTAAGTCTACAAGATAGAAAGATATGTATTTTTGACTTGATTGACTGGTGTACTTTCAGTGTCTCTAAACAGGTGGGTGAAAAGAAAAAATAAATTAAATAATAAAGTGGTCAGTTTAATAATTAACAAAAAATATAAAATAATACAAACACAAAATGGGGTCCCGTGGCCGCGTGCCTGAGTGTCTGGTCGCGAAACTGGGGGAATCGACCGACGCCAAATATTTCGAATTTTAAATGGCACAAAAGTGACCCCTGTGGTGCACTCTCCACGCCAGCAATAAGTGCCCGTGAGGTGACGCCTGGTAAGCGCCCACACGGTAAAATATATCGTCTTCATTACCGATGTCTACATGTGTTGTAGATACTGGCATACCCAGAAATGGGTAATGTGCCGTGATGATATATTTATTTTTACAAAATGTAAGTAGGGTTTAAAAATATAACAAGCGTACGTAAATGAAACTAATTAACATATAAACTCTTAATCAATTTAAATAAATAATATAAAACATTTTTGTACTTAATTGGACATTTTACAATCGTCGTCAACAATATAAATTCCCCATGTTACATATTTCCATTCTACGAAAAATCAATATGGGACGGTATATAGCTACATGAAATAATTAATACTATATTTTCTACAGAGCATTTTTGTAACACTATACTTGCCGATTAGAGCAAATAGATTTGATGACTTGAAATCCCTAATTTTTTGTGTTCCTCCTACGATACATTATCCCAATGTCATATTGATGAAGAATATTTTTTTATGTTTCATGCTATTTATGTCGACATATTATATGGTGAACTTTTTATTTATTTCTGTTTAATTTTGTTTATTTATTTGTTATTGAAATATATTAAAAGTAAATGCATTTTTAATTTCATAAAGCATTATTTTTTTATTTAATTTATATCTTCTTATTTGATAATTTACTAATATTTAAGCTTGATAGAAATACTGCATATATTTTACATAGTTCATAAGTCTTTATTCTTTCTTTATAATCTTCAATTTGAATTTATAATATTTTAATATTCTAATCTCTAATGCATTTGATCAAGATTAGTATGCCGGGCGGTTTTAAAATATTGTATTGAATACAATAAGCCCTTGGGTAAATAAGAGACCGTCATAAAACTTAAATTGTACAGTGTTAACTAATTTTGGTATAACAATGAAATTTTATGAAAGTTTCAATATTACATTACATTGAAAAATTGGCAACATGGTACAGAAAAAGTCCATAAGAATAACATTGGCTATCTCCGCTACACTGTATAGTTATATTTTGTCGTTGGGACGTACGTTAAGCTCATAAATTTTTATCGATAAGTATAGAAATTAAAATTCATAAGACGTTAAAATGTTTTGGATTTGCTTCAACTTGAAGCCTAATCCAACTTAATTAAAGCAGCAAAATCTTTAATTTTCCCGGTAATCTTGGCTCCAGTTGATACTTTTTCCAATTTTCTTTGCAATTCTTTATATCCTTAGGATGTTTCTGACGTTTTTTATTAATCTCTTTCAAGAAGATTCCATGTTTCTCAGGATTATTTTGGAAGGACATTAGAAAGAATTTTACAGGGATTGTTTTAAAAAAGAAACGCAATTTATAAAGAAAAGAAATTGATATTGTAAGAATTTAAAAGTAAATTAAAATCATTTGAAATGTTATCAATATTGTTGTGTACTAAAATCCAGCTTAAAACTTTGTATTTCGTTTACAGCCGCGACAGACGACGACTGCTAATGATAATTAAAGTCTAATTCTTAATTTAATATATCGTATGTCATATGTAAATTATATTAATGATCATTATAAACGTAATTTCAGTTATAATGATCATTAAGTTACGATGATCTTTTGACAACATGATCGTAAGCATTCGGTAATAACCGCCAGAAGGATATTGTCAAAATCTCGTCATGATTTTAAATTGTAATTGTAACCTCAAAAATGCCCTATTAAATTATCTAAGTTGATTTAGATAAATTTTCTAAATTTGTAGTAACAAATTATAGTAAAATTAAATACAAAATTAGCCTAATGACTACATTTGGTATTGAACTAAACATAAATAAAGAAATTAACTAAATATATATTTAAATATTCTATTTACTTACCTAATTTATTAGATAAATCACCGAAAATTGTAGGACAAAAATAATGAAGCCAAAATATAGTAAAATTAAATAAAATAAGTAATTAAAATAACTATTTGCATATTTATATTAATGATTTTTTGCAAAATATTTATTATCTATTTCGGATTAGTTAAAATGCTAAATTAAGATTTTTAAATTGTACTAAATTATTAGACATACATATTCCCTAATAAAATAATATCTAATTATAATTAGACAAAATTTTAATTCTTTTTTTTCTGTGTATATTTACTAGCACAGTTTTTAATTCAACAAAAAAGATTTTGTTTTAATGATAAAGTGAAAGAAAACAGGAAAATTGTAAAATTGCAAAACTTATCAAATGGCATTTGATGTACATCTGCGCATGCGCACCAAATTAATTTTATATATCGCCTGTCAAGTATTTTAATAATTATGAAACAAGGTAAATTACTAATTACAGGGTGTCTCTCAAATAGGGAGACATAGCTTAATCATAGATTCCTGAGGCTAAAATAAGACAATTTAACCAAACTTGCTTCTATTAGAAAGTGTACCATTTAGCCAGGATTCTGCTTCTAAGTTCTTCGAAAAAAAATAAATTAATTTTGCTTATAATCAGGGCAACGAACCCGAACTTGAACCGAACCAAAACCGGAACCTAACCGTAACATTTTACCGAACCCAAACCCAGAATCGAACCTCAGATATATTTTTCAGTTGAACCCGAGTTGGAACCGAACCGGATATTAAAATTCGGGTTCAGGGTTCAGCTCCGCGTCAGGTTCATTTTCAGTTCCAAATGTACACGTAATTGTAATACAGCCGATAATCGACGCGTTAGGCATCTGAGTTGGTGCCTAGGTTGACTTTTCTTGAAAATTATGTTTCTTGTCTTGAGTAAATTGGGACTTTTATTTTAAATTATTTTTATTTGTTTGTCATTTAAAAAAACTTTAATTCAATTTTCATTAAGTCGAACCGAACCTGAACCCCCAAGAAAACCGCAAATTTTATTAATGCTTGAACCAAAACCGCACCCAAACCCATTTTTCAAAAAACAAATTAACTTGAATTAAACCGAACCCAGTTTTTGGCGGGTTCGATGCCCTGCTTATAATAACAGGACGCTTTATTCGATTTGGATGAAATTTGGTATGATAGTTTATATGGTTATAAGTCATCTTTTAAGATGATACTTGTTATTAGTGAACCACTAGTGTATGAAACGTAGGTGTCTCAACATTGATTAGACCTTTTTTTTTAATGTCCACGCCGATAACGTGTAATTATTTTTTTTTTCAGAAAGATGCATTCAATAGTAAACTTTTCTCTCTCTGTGCAAATTTTTAAAATTTATTTTATCTAGCAGTCTGTCCAAATGCCAAACATTTAATTTTTAATGACAGTAACGAGTTGTCAATCTTCACAACTTGTTTAGGAGTAAGCTAAGAAATGTAATCGTCTTATTTACAATAATGGTAGTAAAATATTATTAGGCCGAACAAACGGATGTTACTAATTTTAGAATATTGCGAAGAAAATTTTTGACAGCCCATAAATAATTGTTACTGTCATTAAAAATTAGTTGTTTTACTTGTATAGACTGCTAGATTAATTTTATTTTAAAAAATTCACGGTGCAGTCACTCAGGTTTTATTATTTTCTGTGTGAACCGTAACACGTAACAGATATCCCAATTACGTTAAAATTAATAATGAAATCGTGTTAAGGAGAATATAGTAGATATATACTTGAATCTAAGGATATTAAGGTTTGTAAAAATAATATATTTTTCAAGACACACAGTTTTATATGTACTATTAATTTGCTTCATTGTCTTCCAGGATACGGCTCTGGTCAAAAAATTCGGTGGTGAGTTTTTAATGAATAAGCACGTTTTAAGATTCCTAGAATACGATTTTACTAATTTTACATTGATGTCTGTATGTGTGTATGTGTGTCCGTGTGTCCGTGTGTCCGTGTGTCCGTGTGTGTGTGTGTGTGTGTGTGTGTGTGTGTGTGTGTGTGTGACAAATTTTTCTCCGACGATAACTCCAAAACTACGATTCTAAAAATTATGATTCTTTCGTATTCCTCTTCTTTACAACCATATGAAGAGCTTATTAGATTTTGGTTATAAACGGTCAACCGGAAGTACCCTTATTTGAAGTTCTTAACAGTTTTTCTGGAAAAAACGCAGTTAAATACAATTTTCTACATTTTATGATCATTAAAATGAAAGAAAATTCTCTATACGATTTGATTATACATTTTCCTTCATATTCAATAAATATAGAGTTATAGAGATATTAAGAGAGGTTAACTTTCAAAAATCAGTCAGCTTTGCAAAAATTATGGAAACAGCAGATATATTCAAAAAATTCTAATTGACAGATGTCAGTGTGAAATGCAAAACCAAAGTGGAAAGTATAGGATCAGAAAATAACATAAGTGACAGAGTGTCCCTCGCAAGTGACTTGCAATTTCAATGCCGGGAGTACGAGGAAGGCCAAAGAGAAGATGGAAGGACTGTGTAGCAGAATATTTGAGAGAGGATGAACTGTGTGAAAAAGATGCGTTGGATAGGAATGAGAAAGTGTGAAGTGCAATTTACAGAATGTACATTCGTGTTATAATTATATTGGATTTATAGAATCTTTTCAAAAGAACTTGCAATATGGAATTTGTAAAAAATAGTGTGTTCGTGTTACAATTTTACAGGATAAATAGAATCTTTTCCAAGGAACTTTTGGTATCGGATTTGTACAAAATACATCGAAATGGCGGAAGGTTTTGTGCTGGCCACAACAGATTTTTTTGTTAAGTTTTCTATTAGTTTTGTCAATATTTGTGAAATATTTCTTGTGTATGGTATATTTCTTAAATGTAAAATAAAGATTATTATAAGTGAAAGAAAAAAAATTGAACATAATGATTGTGATTGCTTTATTTATACTGCGTGGTTAAATACCCAGCAGGAGGTTATGTGCTGGACACATCAGATTTTTTTTCCGGAAATTAATGTGACACATGTTATGAACAGAGGTGCCATAGCCATAGCCAAATGTTTAATATTTCCTTTTGTCTAACTTTTCATTTAATTAATTGTTCTTTCTACCATTGTCCACTGTTCTACAATTTACTTTTTCATTTTAATGTAGCACTTATTCTTGTTTCATTTAACATTCTCTACTTTGTCTACGTAGTACAATATTTAAACGAAACTCAAAATGAAATTATAATTTTTAATGAGTACGACGCAAATGAATGTAGATATTCATCAAATTAACTTTGGGAATTGAATTAGTTCTGTCTGCAGTCAGCTCTAGAATAGTGCAGAATTTACGTAGGATTTAAAATAGCAGATTTACTTATATTTGAAGTATGTTTTGTATTATAGCGCCTCTCAAACCACATACAGGTGATTTCTTCAAGGTGTACATAAAAGATCAACATGGGAAATCATTTTTTGTTCAACTTATATACAATCCATTATTCTAACCATTATTCTCAACTGAAATGACCGATAGAGGCGCTGCAAGCACTTTCAATATGGCGGATGTATGACGGTAGGTGTACAATCTGCCACTGTCATATGATACAATTTTGCTTGTGTTTCTTGAAAATGAATGTAAGTATTGTTCAGATATTTGACTTTCTAAATGCTACTCATCATTCTAGGATTATTATTGAAGGTACGATTCTATATAATGTTCATTTACTACTTTATTTAAAATATTAATCTTGTAAACAGGCGAAGAAGTTCTGAATGCGAATCACATTATATTATGTGGAATTACCGATAGTTATCGAGAAATTATAAATGTAACATCACTCTGTCTTCAAAAAAGTGCTCTGTCGTCACAAAGATGGTACAGCACTTTTTTTTAATTTCTCCGTTGAGAAGGAATTTCTAAAAATTTAAATAATCATAAATATGTGTCAAATATAATTATTAATAATATTACCTGGAAGAATAAAGTCACTGTCTTATCGAACATACTCTCATATACTTGGAAATTTGTTTTCCAGAACGTAAAACATACTTCCAAGCTCCAATGTTTGTTGAATACCTGCATTTGTGGTTATACTCACTTTATTTTTACCTATTTTTGGAAAAATGTGGAAACTTAAATGAGTTTCCCTACGCATAAGCGAATGACACCCGTATACACAACACATAATATTGCTTTTACCGTGTTTTACAACATTCATTTTCGTATAAAAGAAATACTTTTAAAAAATGTATGCTAACATTATGATGTATATGCTCGCACCTACCGTCATGCACTAGTTCAAAATTTAGTCACCAGATGTCATATCGATGCTCTGCAGTTGTCAATATCAGTGTGGTTAAATTAAAGATAACACATCTTTCAAATTCCATTTCAATATTAGGCTTCTCCAAAAATATTACCGTAATTACTGTACGTTTATGAAAGCTTCTCGTAAACCCTAAACCCTCGAACAACCGGAAATCCGCGGATCAATCGCTCGAGTGGCCTCAAGCGGATGTGGTTTATTACCTGCCTACCTCCCGAACCTGATCGGACTCGTAAATACCGGAGTCCGCTGCCCGGAAGATTCATGAACACTCCGGGAAGATATTCTGAATACATCGCATGGAATTTATGGTTACATGGAGCTAAGCCAGAAATTATAAGAGTAGGAATAGGTTGTTCGCACAACAAAATACGCAACTAATTGCCAATTTATCAGTACGCGTGCGTGGTAAACAGGTTTCAAACTGATTGGAAATTTTTGGGTTCTGCGGACAGGATGGGCTACTTGCGTACCTTTTTTTTTATTTAATATTTATGAAGAGAAGGTAAAAACTTGCTACCCATATTTTTTCTTTTGACAAAATTTTTATTAATTAGCCAGAAAAAAAAATAATGAATTTTGATTAATTGAATTCACGCCATGTATGACGTAGAATTACGCCGCACCAATGAATAGTCGTAAAGCCACAGCGTGGTGCCGTCCCATAGTAATGGTATGTTTGTCCGGGTAATGTAGATCACCTGTTTGACGTTTCAATAATAGTTTGGAGGTTAGTAATTTAGTTTATCTTTTTGGTAACGATATTTTAAATTACAAGTAACTACCTATGTGTTTATTTATTAAGTAATTAATGTATTTGAGAGACCAGAGAGAGAGAGAAAAATGAACTAATGTCAAATTCAAATTAAAACTTTCTCTCACGCCATACCATCTATTGATAACATTCTTAAACATGCTTCCCCTCCCTCAGTTCAATATAAAGACGTCACAGAAAATTTTCTTTCTTAATTTAGTAAAAAACAAATAATTATTTTAAAATAAAATTTATATTTTTATATATGTTTTCAATATAACATTACATATATAGTGACAGAAATCGGATTTTCAGTACCACGCAAGTAGCCCATTATAGGGTATTGTTATTAATACCATCTGGAGTGAACAAAAGTTTTTATCTTATGTTGATTGTTGTTATTGGCATTTGTCATTGTCACATAATGAAATTATAATCTTACTTTATTGTTTAAAATTTACTTCCTGCGTTTAATCAGGGGCGTCGCGTGTATGGGTCAGAGGGGGCTGATCGCCCCCCCCCCCCCTAACTTAAAACAGGGTGGGCATCGCCCCCTCTCCCTCAACTATTTTCCTTTTCCCTTTACGTGACCAGATTAACCTTATTTTGTCGTTATATTATAAATAATTAAAAAATATTTCTAAAATTTATATAATTAAATAAAAGTTAGTATCATTACCGGGCGTTTTGGCTTTTTTACAGTCCGGTAGGCAGTAAAACTATAGCAAAAAGCCCGGTGGGCGTAATGTTCAATATTCCGCCCTAGTAACTAAGATGTAAACAAACAATTTTAATGCATTTGTGCGTAAATTTCATATACCGCCTATTCTTGATTCAAGTTATAATAATAATAATAATAATAATAATAATAATAATAATAATAATAATAATAATAATAATAATAATTAAACTTTATTGAGATCCAACTCAAAGGCGAGGTTCAGCTAAAAGCTGTTCTTCCACCTAACCCTCGATACATAATGTATGTAATACATACAAAAAAAAGTTAATACAAATGAACAATCACAGTAGTAAACTATAATGTACAAAAAGTACAAAAATATACATGAAAACAGAATTTAAACAATTTAATTTTATGCTATATGTAGACTTTTTAATAGATTTTTAAAATTACTTACCGATAGAGACTTTAAGAAATTAGGAATATTGTTATACAATTTGGGAGCTTGATATGAAAATGAACCTTTAAATTTAGTTTTCTTAAAAGAAGGAACTACAAATAAATCAGTACCACGAAAATTATAGTTATACTCTCTGACATTTAGTTTACAGTATAGGTAGGATGGAATGTTTGTCGTGTAAATTTTATGAATTAGACACAAATATAGAAAATTAGTTCTCTCCTCTATAAAACTCATATTAGCTTCCTGCCTATATGTTGATATGTGATCATATTTACGAACATTATAAACAAAACGTAAACAAGAATTTTGAAACAGAGTAATTCTATTAAGGTCTTGCTTTGTAAGATTAGGGACATATACACACGCACAATACTCAAATAACGGCATAATAAGTGAATTCACCAATTTAAATTTTATTTCGGATGATAAAATATGACGATATTGATAAAAATATCTAAGTTTGAGTCTAGCAGACGTTAATTTAATTTTTATGTGTTCATTAAATTTTAATTCTTTATCTATATTTAAACCCAGAGTCTTAACGGTGGCACTACAGTTTAATAGTGTATCTTCAAGATATATAGAAGGTTGGAAAGGTTGATTCCCTGTAGGGATAATAAGTAGTTTTGACTTTTCATTATTAATTAATAGTCCATTGCTTTTTACCCACGTAACTAAGTTATGAAGTTCAAGATTAAATTCTTCCACAGCTCTTTCTCTTTCATTGTAATTAAAACTTTTGACAACGTTTGTGTCATCAGCATACGAATAAACAGAACACAATTTAAAAACTGTTGGCATATCTGCGACAAAAAGAATAAAAAGTAACGGTCCCAATATGGAACCCTGCGGTACACCACGTGATAATAAAAAGAGAGGTGAGACAGAAGTACCTCCGTCAGATGCCATGTGTGTCGATTTTGTAAATAATTTTTGAAAAAAATAAGAGCATTTTGTGAAAAGTTATAAAATTTCAATTTGGCTAACAATAAATTGTGATCCACTAGATCAAATGCTTTTGTAAAATCTATTTGAGCAATTAAACTTATATGTGAATTGTCAAAACTCTTTATTAAATCATCCACCATATTTAATAAACATGTCTGAGTGCTATAGCTTTTTCTAAATCCGGAGAGCAAACTCTATCTGGTGGACAAAATTTTAACTAAAAATACGTCCATAATATAGTATTTCCTGTCCTTCACAGAAATTTTCTAGAGATTGTAAGCTATTTACAATATCCTTTAACACAAGTTTCATGTTTTGAAACTTTTTCATTAGCGTGAAATTCATTATATCAATGACAGATTGACAGTGTTATGATATCATAAACACTGATATACGGGTGACTCTTAAATAGGGGGACATGGCTTAACCACAAATTCCTGAGGCTAAAATAAGACGATTTAACCAAACTTGCTTCTACCGGAAAGTGTACCATTTAGCCAGAATTCTGCTTCAAAGTTCTTCGAATAAAAAATAATTTTGGTTATAATATTCGGACCCTTTATTCGATTTGGATGAAATTTGGTATGACAGTTTATATGGTTATAAGTCATCTTTTAAGGTGATACTTGTTATTATTAGTAAACCACTAGTGTATGAAACTTAGGTCTCCCAACATTAATTAGACCGTAACTTTTTAATGGCAATGCCGAAAACGTGAAATTATTTTTCTCCAGAACGATACATTCAATAGTAAACTTTTGTCTCTCTGTGTAATTTGTGATATCTGTTACGGTTCACACAGAAAAAAATAAAATCTGAGTGTCTGCACTGCTAAATTTTTAAAATAAATTTAATCTAGCAATCTATCCAAATGTCAAACAAGTAATTTTTAATGACAGTAACGAGTTGTCAATCTTTACAAATTGTTTAGGAGTAAGCTAAGATATGTAATCGTTTTATTTATAATAATGGTAGTAAAATACTATTAGGCCGAACACACGGATGTTACTAATTTTAGAATATTGCGAAGAAAATTTTTGACAACCCGTAAAACAATTGTTACTGTCATTAAAAATTACTTGTTTGACATTTGGATAGACTGCTAGATTAAATTTATTTTAAAAATTTAGCAGTGCAGACACTCATATTTTATTTTTTTCTGTGTGAACCGTAACAGATATCACAAATTACACAGAGAGACAAAAGTTTACTATTGAATGTATCTTTCTGAAGAAAAATAATTTCACGTTTTCGGCATTGCCATTAAAAAGTTACGGTCTAATTAATGTTGGGAGACCTAAGTTTCATACAATAGTGGTTCACTAATAATAACAAGTATCACCTTAAAAGATGACCTATAACCATATAAACAGTCATACCAAATTTCATCCAAATCGAATAAAGCGTCCGATTATTATATGCAAAATAATTTTTTTTTCGAAGAACTTTGAAGCAGATTTCTGGCTAAACGGTACACTTTCCGGTAGAAGCAAGTTTGGTTAAATCGTCTTATTTAGCCTCAGGAATCTGTGGTTAAGCCATGTCCCCCTATTTAAGAGACACCCTGTATAATGGCGGGAAAATTTAATTTGAATCGCCAATATACTATTCTTTCTACATTTATATACAGACTTTCTCCTATTCCCTCCCTTCTTCCACGACAAAATTTCAAGAACTAGTCTTAAAATCAGAAACAATTATTGTATAATGTCAGATTGAGGAAACTGCAGTTAAACATGTCTTAAGTCTTAAGTATTTGAGAAACCGTGGTTCTATACATACACAAACACACACATACACACACACACAAACACACACATACACACACACATACATACATACATACATACATACATACATACACACACAGACATCATCGTAAAAATGTTATTATCGCATTCTATGGACCTTAAAACGTGCTTATCCACTAAAATCTGGATATGCGAGCATGATTCCAATACCTGTTTTAACCGGGGGGTAAAAACAATACTACCGACAGGTCGCTAATAACCTGCCATTGATTTTAAAGGTTAAACCCGAGTTTAACCCCACATATTTTCCCTTGCAATTCAAGCACTTTAACTATTCTAGCCCTATTCACTCAACTTATTATACTACTGTAATCCAACATAAGTTTCGCTATCCATTCTATTTGATAGATATTCTATGTAATGTAAAGGCTTTTCTAGGATCTGAATATCCCGAAGGCTTGTTCGTTTTTGCCCTGCTACATCAATCAAAGTTAAGCAGGATCCTGCTCTTGACGAATCGTTTTCCTGCTCGATACCCCTGTAGTTCTCTGCACAAAAACACCCTTCAGCAGGAATAATTCTCCTGTAATTTATATAGAAATGAAGCAGGATATTGAATAGAAAATAATATGGAAGACGTACGAGGGTTGTGCAGTATTTATTGTTCCTAACATATAAACATATACTGGGTGTCTACTTGAAATCCGTAATATAGGGAATACAATGATATTTTTACCTCTCGCTAAGAGAGGTATTGAAATCATGCTGTGTGTATGTGTGTGTGTGTGTGTGTGTGTGTGTGTGTGTATGTGATGTGTGTGTGTGGATGTGTGTGTGTGTGTGGATGTGTGGATTTTGGAAACACGGTTTCTCAAATACTATAACACTTAAAAAATATTTAACTGCAGTTTCCTCAATCTGACATTCATAGGAAGAGCTGATTAGATTTTGGTAACAATTGGACAACTGAAAGTAATAGTTTCTTTAAAAAAATCTTCTAAATATTATTTATTTAAAATTTCTTATTACTATTATTAAAGAACATAAAATTCTACATCTGATACATTTGAAATTTTTATTATATTTTGTATAGATTTAGAGATAAAGACACTGAAATATATAGAATAATTTAATCGCAGAGGCACTAAGGAAACCAGTTGACATATTCAAATGTTTATAACATAGTTTGTATATGACAGATGTAATTGTCAAAAATCAACAGTTTTAGTGACATTCTGATAGCTTTTCCTGGGAAGTACATTTAATCTTTCTTATTGTTTTATTAATTAAATATTTGAAATTATATGTAAAATGCATATATCCATCAGAAATACCGCCAATCTGGTTAATGAATTGAAAGAATCTCTGACATTTAGGAACTTCCTCATACAATGATAAATAGATATAATTAGAATTATATGTGTGCAGAAGACATTATTTATTAAGACAATATTTGGGTAAAGTTCTGTAAATTTTTGTTATAAAACGACGGTTCGATAGCGAAGTGCAATACAATACTTATATAGCCTAATATGGAAATGGCGAGAGGTCTTGTGCTGGCCACAACATATTTTTTCATTTTGCTGTAGTTTCTGACCTATAAATTATAGAGAAAAGTTGTAAATAAAAAAGTTGTCCAGAATTCAAAACACACAATATGGAACTAAAATTAATCACAATTTCTTTTTATTTTACGAAAAAAAAAAACGCAATTAAAATTAGCAATTTACAGCAGTTTTTAAAGAAACTACTACTTCCGGTTGTCCAATTGTTACCAAAACCTTTTCAGCTTTTCCCAGGAATGGCAGATTGAGGAATTCATAGTTAAACAGATCTTAAGTCTTATTGTTTTTGAGGAATTGTCCTTCCAACACACACACACACACACACACACACATCCACACACACACACATATACACACACATAGAGAGAGAGAGAGATAGAGAGATCATCTAAATCGTGCTTATGTAAAATCTGGATATGCGATTTTTAGCATGAATCCAGTACCTCTCTTAACGAGAAGTAAAAACTGTTTAGATTTTTATTAAACAACGCTAAATTTGTTTCTGAAGATGTGACTCTCTCTCGCTTTTGTTCGGAGTCAACATTCGGGGTTCCCATCTTGCTACACCTTATGCAATCCTGTAAATGATTAACACTGTATGGAACAATCAAATTTGCCACTTCGATTAATAGATATACAACAAACAATTGCTGTTGTTGTGAAAACAATATATTCAAGGTTACATTGTTACAGACAATAAATATTGTACAACCCTCACAGCTTGTATTGTCCTAGTCATTATTAAACATATTCTTCTAAAATTTAACTCTACTGTAAATGTCTGACATTTGAACCTCCTAGCATTCACACACACATGTATATACATATATACACCCACACATGCACGCATATTTTCCCAGGAGTTCTAGAGAAAGAAAAACAGCATTAATAAGAAAAGAGTAAAAACATTTTTCCCTTCCCAAGTGAGTTATGCGAGACTCCAAGTAAGCTTTGCCAGAGATGTTTCTGTCTCTTCTTCCTCTTCAATAAAAATAAAAAGGAAACTGCAGCGGAGACCAGATACATAGTAAAATAGATTTAAAAACAATTTGGTTATTTAATCAGAAAATTATTTTCAAAAATCTGATGTGGCCGGCACATTACCTTCCGTTAATTCTACGTATTTTGTACAAATCTCATACGAAAAGTTCCTTAGAAAAGATTCTATATAACCAGTAAAACTATTTTCTTCAAAATCCATACCGAAAGTTACTTGCAAAAGATTCTACAAATCTAATAAAATTATAACATGAATATACACTATTAAATTGCATTTGAGACTGACATCTGTCAATTAAAACTATTTGAATATATAGGGTGTCTCATAAAAAGGGGGACATGGCTTAACCACAGATTCCTGAGTCTAAAATAAGACGATTTAACTAAACTTGCTTCTACCGGAAAGTGTACCATTTAGCCAGAATTCTGCTTTAAAGTTCTTCGAAAAAATATTAATTTTGCTTATAACTTATAATAACTGAACGCTTTATACGATTTGGATAAAATTTGGTATGACAGTTCATATGGTTATAGGTCATCTTTTATTTGCTATTATTAGTGAACCACTAGTGTATGAAACTTAGGTGTCCCAACATTAATTAGACCGTAAATTTTTAAGGCGATTGCCGGTGCTACGCTAAACAGCACTTTAGTAGAAATCAAACTATACTCGTAAATATTAAGTTATAACTTCAAAGTTGATACCATTGTATAGTAGATAGATCAATGCATGGGGCTGACCAATTATTTTGCATAATTATTATTTTCTATTGCATTTAAATTTAGTTCAAAAAACATCATAAAAATGGCTATTTTAAAATTTATTTTTAACACAAAAACTGTACTTTATACAAAAAATGTTTGGGTCACCCCCATAGCGCCCACCTTTAGTAGTAAGTCTGTGAAAATAAATCTAAATTATCTCTTTTAGTTTAGCTGTGATTTGATTTCTACTAAACCTCTTTATGCCGCTTATTTCATAAATCGGAACCATAGACTATGGAGGAGAAAGTGTTAGGAGAATATATTCCCCCTCTACTACACACATCTCCTCTCTCACTCCAACAATTTGCTTCACAACACGGACTGAGTTTTCCCCTTATGCTTTAAACAAGGACAAACACATATAAAAGCAGACAGAGAGAAATAAACTTAGCAATCTTAAAAGTAGTGGGTGAACGTAAGAAGTTTGTCTGCACTAGTGTCATACTAGCTACAAAACTGATTTCACTGAGCGACCGGCAATACTCTTAATGGCCACGCCGATAACGTGAAATTATTTTTTTTTTTTTTTCAGAAAGATACATTCAATAGTAAACTTTTCTCTCTCTGTTTAATTTAGCAGTCTATCCAAATGTCAAACACCTAATTTGAAAAAAAAATAATTTCATCCAAATCGTATAAAGCGTTCAGTTATTATAAGCAAAATTAATTTTTTTTCGAAGAACTTTGAAGCAGAATTCTGGCTAAATGGTACACTTTCCGGTAGAAGCAAGTTTAGTTAAATCGTCTTATTTTAGCCTCAGGAATCTGTGGTTAAGCCATGTCCCCCTATTTAAGAGACACCTGTATATTGCTACACCTGGTACTTCCTTTACCATTGGTAGCGGGAGATAAAAAAAAGCAGGTTGGCACACGGCACACCCATAAATAGATAATAATCCTAGATAATTTATTGATATCCTATTAACTTTCTGAAATCACGATACATACTTTGCATCCTAAAATATTCCTTTCAAACCTTTCCCGAAGAAAAATGAAATCTAATTTCGTCCGTAAACCTTTTGTAGGAATTTAATAATAGCTGTTGACTGGAGAAGTTCGCTTGTTGTCATCTTCTGACATGTCTGCTAGGAAACAAGAAAGTTTGATCGATTTGTGATTTTGCTTTATCGACACGTATTGTTACACATTGCATGACGAGAGGATATTATGTAGAAAATGACAGATATATTCAAGTAGCTATACGAAAGAATATATTATAGAATCTGAATAGGTAGCTACTCCAATACTCGCGTGACTGAGTGTATTATAAATATTTGTTCTTTGCAAGAAATGTTACAGGTGTCTCTGAATAAAGTGAGGCCCATACTTTTGGAATTAAATCAAGGGCTCAAACCTGTCAAAGATTAAGACAATCCTATAGCAGTCCTCTAAATAACAACTCGCAAGTCACTTGCGAGGGACACTCTGTCACTTATACCACTTTCTAATCCTATACTTTCCATCTTTGGTTTTGCACTTGACAGTGACATCTGTCAATTAGAAGTTTTTGAATATATCAGCTGTTTCCATAATTTTAACAAAGCTGATTGATTTTTGAAAGTTAATCTCTATATCTATTGAATATATACAGGGTGGAAACGAACTTAATGTCATAAATTTAAGGGTGAGTAGTATGACATGAGTAGATTATGAAACTGAAAGAATTTTGTCACACTAGTCACCCTTAAATTTATGACATTAAGTTCGTTTCCACCCTGTATAGAGAATAAGATATTCTTTCATATTGATAATTACATAAAATGTCGAAAAATGATATTTAACTGCGTTTTATCAAAAAAAAAAAAAAAATCGTTAATAACTTCAAATAAGGAAACTTTCGTTTTACCAACTATAACCTGAATCTAATCAGCTCTTCATATGGATGTAAAGAAGAGGAATACGAAAGAATCATAATTTTTAGAATTGCAGTTTTGGAGTTATCGTCGAAGAAAAATTTGTCACATACACACGGACACACTCATGGACACACACATACATACATCATCGTAAAACTAGTAAAATCATATTCTATGAACCTTAAAACGTGCTTATTCATTAAAAACTCACCATCGAATTTTTTCACCAAAGACAATACCTTCCTTACCTAAAGGTGACGGAAGGTAACAATATATTAATAATAGATGTAATTAGAATTTTTTGTGTGTACCAGAAATTTTAAATACAGTATGTACTTATACAGAATGGTTGACTTTTCATTGTCCAGCTTATATCTTCTAAAATATTAAAGATACAAGAAAAAGTTATATAGAAAAGTTATTTGATACAACCTGGTCTATAATTTAGCATAAACAATTTTTTTCCAAGGCCTACCAATTTTACAGAAAAATATTTAACTTTGATTTTTTAAATGGAATACCCTGTATATTTTTACGGAATAAAATTCTAAATAAATTTCTCTTTACAATGATGTGTAACAAGTAAGGGTTTACCTAAAATTATGTCTAATAAAGCAAATAGAAATACGACAAAAGTAGGCTGTGATATTCTATTGTTTATACCAGTAACATATGTCACAGATTGCTACTTGATATTTAAATAAAAGTATTAATAATTTTGTATCATCAATGCTAGTAATTCTATTACTTGCTTTATTAGACATAATTTTATTAAAAGGAAAAGCCCTACGTAGCCAATGTTCATGTGTGACAGAAGTTACAGGTATAAACAATAGAATAGCATAGCCTACTTTTATCATATTTCTATTTGCTTTATAGGACATAATTTAAAGGTAAATCCTTACTTGTTACACATCATTGTAAAGAGAAATTTATTAAGAATCTTATTCTGTCAAAATATATAGGGTGTTCCATTTAAAAAATTAAAATTAAACATTTTTCCAAAAAATTGGTAGGCCTTGGAAAAAAATAGTTTATGCTAAATTATAGATCAAGTTGTATTAAACAACTTTTGTATATAACTTTTTTTTGTATTTTTAATATTTCAGAAGATATAAGCTGGACAATGAAAAATCAACCACCTGTATAGCCTAATATGGAATTGGCGAGAGGTCTTGTGCTGGCTATAACAGATTTTTACAAGTACATTTGAGAAATGATCTGGTATTACTCCAACACTAAAATATATCATCAGTCTATGAATTAAACTGTAATGTTGTTATTACCATTTGATGTAGGTAATATACATAATTTGTGATTACCAATTAAAGCTCTAATAGTTAGTAACAAAGATAACAGAATTACAGAAAGTTATACGTATGATCTAAACGTTTCCAAATGTACTAATCCTATTTTAGAAACTTGTCTAGATGTAAGTACATAATCCTTAGATTAGGATCTAGACCCTGTAATGTAATAGCCGTAATCTGACGAAAGGATATTTTGTTTTTTATCTGCATTTTTACCTCTGGCTAAGAGAGGTATTGTATTTATGCTAAAAGCTGCATAGCCAGATTTTATGAATAAGCACGGTTTAAGGTCCCTAGAATCCGATTATAACATTTTTACGATCATGTCCGCATGTGTGTATGTATGTGTGTGTATGTGTGTGGGTGTGTGTTTTTCAAATACTATAAGATTTAAAATAGTTATTTACATTCGAGTGCGTGTAAGTTGTATTTTACAGCGCGACAGCTTTGTTTAAGGCATGAGCCCTTAAGGGGAGTGCCTTATTAGCTGGAGCGCTGTAAAATACTTCACGCACGAGAATTGTATCAAATTTTTTGGCCGACGGTAATGAAAATCACTTTTTTCAATGAGATAGATTGTACTTCTGAAAAGGGTTAGTTTAAAATACTGGGGTTAAGTCAATTTCCAAATTTGATTTTACTTACCTTCATTAGAGTACTTCTTCTAGCAAAAATTTATCTGTAATAATAGACGTTGTTTATGACTGATAATATATTTATTTGCTCATGTTTTCTTCGTAATAAATAATAGGTAGGTGTCGATATTTGACATTTCAGCAATGCTCGCGTATTTGACAGGTATATCGATCGGTGACTATGTCGGTAACGGCGGATTTTTACAATAATGACAGATGTAGCTACCGTGAGTTTGGTTTATATAAATTAATTTTAAATATAGGAAATGTTAAAGTAAAAAAAATAACTTAAGTAGGTAGTACTTTTTTACATGAACTTTATTATAGTAAAGATGATTTCTTTTCTAAATGCCCATAAACGTCCAGTGTATTTTGATTATTTTACCGCATAGTTAGACAAGTTACAACACAGTAAGCGTAAAATGTAGGTTACACTTGCTGTGTATACAATTGTAAAGTTCCCATTACACTTCAGGAGGGCAAAAATATTTTTACATTTTTTAGACTTTTTAAAAAATCTCCTTCCTCTCGCTATTTCCATTTTATGTTATATAAAGGCTGGTTTATGTAAGCTGTAAACTTAAGAATTTACCCTAGCATTAGCATTATGACCTTAACCTTAGCATTATGCTGTTACCGTAGAATATGACAATTTCTAATTTTCAAGTCATAATGCTAATGCCAACCAATCAGAAGAGTATATGTTCGTGGACGACAGCTTGATTCTGGAGATATTTACGATAGTCAATTGACATCTGTCATCATTTTATTATTTTTTAATATTTCTGTCACATTGTCTTGACTAAAAATGAGTGTCATTGAAAAATAAGTCCAACTAATACAGTTAATTGAACAATGTAGATATATTTATGATATAAAACACGTGTCGATTTTACAAGAAGTGACATTACCGGCCTGTTCTTATTAGTTTGCCCTAAGAAGTACATAAACCGGACAGTGTAATGTAAAGTTTAATGTAAAGTCATAATGCTAATGCTAAGGTAAATGCATAAGTTTACAGCTTACATAAACCAGCCTTAAGTATTGTATTGCACTTCGCTGTCGAACCGTCGTTTTATAACAAAAATAATTACAGAACTTTACCCAAATATTGTTTTTTATTGTATTTAACATGTCTTCTGCACACATACAATTCTAATTATATCTATTTTTCATTGTATGAGGAAGTCCCTAATTGTCAGAGATTCTTCCAATTCATTAACAAGGTTGGCGGTATTTCTGATGGATATATGCATTTTACCTACAATTTTAAATATTTAATTAATAAAAGAGTAAGAAAGTTTAAATGTACTTTCCAGAAAAAGCTTTCAGAATGTCACTAAAACTGTTGATTTTTGACAGTGACTTCTGTCATTTACAAACTATGTTATAAACATTTGAATTTGTCAACTGGTTTCCTTAGTGCCTTAGCCTCTGTAGTGTATAACATTAAATTATTCTATATATATTATAGTGTCTTTATCTCTATATCTATACAAGATATAATAAAAATTTTAAGTGTATTAAATGGAGAATTCTATGTTCTTCAATATTTGTAATAAAAAAAAAAAATTCCAAAAAATTATATTTAGAAGATTTTTTTCAAGAAACTATTACTTCCGGTTATCCAATTGTTACCAAAATCTAATCAGCTCTTCCCAGGTATGTCAGATAGGAGGAAATTACAGTTAAATATCTTTTAAGTCTTATAGTATTTGAGAAACTATGGCTTCAACATCTACACACACACACACAAACACACAGACACAAACACACACACATACACAAACACATACGGACATCATCGTAAAAATGTTATAATTGGATTCTAAGGACCTTAAAACGTGCTTATGCACTAAAATCAAGATATGCGATTTTTAACATGATTCCAATACCTCTCTTAGCGAGAGGTAATAAAAATAATAATAACGGTTCGATGTTCAGCAGCTTCTATTGTAAAACAGAAATTTCGTTTTTACCTCTCGCTAGAGGTATTGGATTCATGCTAAAATTCGCATATCCAGATTTTATTGAATAAGCACAATTTAAGGTCCCTAGAATCCGATTATAACATTTTTTAAAATGATGTCTGTGTGTGTGTGTGTGTGTGTGTGTGTGGATGTGTGTATGTGTGTATGTATGGATGTTGTAGACACGATTCCTCAAAAACTATAAGACTTAAAAAATATTTAACTGCAGTTTTCTCAATCTGACATTCCTGGGAAGAGCTGAAAAGGTTTTGGTAACAATTGAACAACCGGGAGTAGTAGTTTTTTAAAAAAATTCTTCTAAATATTATTTTTTGAAAATTTTTGATATTACGCATTTTGAAGAACAAAATTCTACATCTGATACATTTAAATTTTTTATAATATCATATAAATTTAGAGATAAAGACGCTATAATATGTAGAATATCGGGATATAATAAGTCGAGTAGGCGAAACTACACTAAGGAAACCAGTTGACAAATTCAAATGTTTATAACATAATTTGTAAATGACAGATATCAGTGTCAAAAATCAAAAGTTTTAGTTACATTCTGAAAGCTTTTTCTGGGAAGTACATTTATTCTTCCTTGTGATTTTATTAATTTATTATTTAAAATTATAGGTAACCTGCATATATCCATTAGAAATACCGCCAATCTTGTTAATGAATTGGAAGAATCTCTGACATAGGAACTTCCTCATACAATGAAAAATAGATATAATTAGAATTGTATGTGTGCAGAAGACATGTTAAATACAATCAAATACAATATTTGGGTAAAGTTATGTAATTTTTTTGTTACAAAACGACGGTTCAATAGTGAAGTGCAATACATTACTTATATAACATAAAATGGAAATGGCGAGAGGTCTTGTGCTGGGCACAACAATTTTTTTTTTTTTTAAGAGTAACTAATACCAAACTATTGAACAGATCGCTGTCACATTTTTAGTATTTACTTCTAAAAGATAAGGTAGTAGTTTCAGAGAAAAATCAAATATTTTACAAACGTAGATGCAACTTATCATCTCTCCCCCGTATGAGTGTAGCACAATTTTTTTCAAATTCATACCCTCTCTCAATGTGAATGTATACAACATTCTTTATTCACGTATGTATTTAACATGCCATCATATGTATGTATACAAAGAGTGCTCCTTAGGGAAATACGCCAGCGTTAAGTAGAAAAAGTGTCATGAAAATTTAGTTATTCCATAATGTAGATCATATATCACTCCGTTGTACTATTATGCACATAATACCCGCTATACACAAAAAGGAAACCTACACTTCCATTATAAATCACCTAATAAGTAATGGCATTACTAAAAATTACTCGGCATTTTTTCTCGCGTGAAGAAGAATAACTTTTGATATTATGTGTAATAGTAGCTCATTTTACTTATTTTTCTCTTTTTCTTTTATATGTCTTTGCAAGTCTGGCAATATGAAAGTTCGAATGAAAAGTTGAACTTCTGAATAATTTGTGATATTATGGGCTATTTATTCAAGAAAGTTGGAAAGACGTGCAATATTTTTATTCTGAAAGAAAAGGATTTTAAATTTTTGTTGTATTTCAAAGACATTATGAATAATGATGTCCAACTTTTTTG
Source organism: Ophonus ardosiacus (assembly GCA_943142095.1). NCBI lineage: Eukaryota > Metazoa > Arthropoda > Insecta > Coleoptera > Carabidae > Ophonus > Ophonus ardosiacus. The sequence continues at coordinate 37,342,415 of OW964835.1, forward strand.
TACAAATCCCACACCAAAAGTTCCTTGGAAAAGATTCTATATAGCCAGTAAAATTGTAATACGAACAAATACTATTTTCTATAAATTCCATACCGAGAGTTCAGAGTTCGTTGAAAAAGATTCTATAAATCCAATAAAATTATAACACGAACATACACTATGCAAATCGCACTTGTCACTGACATCTGTCAATTAGAATTATTTGAATATATCAGCTGTTTCCCTGATTATAGCAAAGCTGGCTGATTTATGAAAGTTACTCTCTCTATAATAGGCTATTCCACACCAAAAATGGTAAAAGTTTATTGAAAATATGAATGATAATAGGATAAGGAAAATTATATTTCTTTTATTATAAATTATTCCTTCTAGAAAACACGGAGAGTTTTGCTTTTGATGATGCAGGACATGTGCACGAGTGTTTGAACGAATAGAATCCAAGTATGACCACCGACTTTGAGAAGCCACGCCCTAACTCCGCCTTAACTAAGAATATACTTCTTCGGGTGTATCGGATCTGTTCGGTTACTGTTCGGGTGACGTTCTAATATCTTTGTTTTTATAAAATGACAAAAATAAGTGAAATAAATTAAGTATAATAATTTATTTTATGTTTCTAATAATAAATTATAATATTACAGTTTAAATATACATTATTTTGTAATTTGTTTAACATTTTTTCATGGCTTGTGAACCACTGTTTGTTTACTTCTGGTATATCCACATTACCTACGTCACAAAGCTAATTTAAAATTCGGACTTTAATAACTCGCTTATTTGGAGGAATTTTTAACTCGGACTTTCACATGTGGTCTTATATTTTTATGTATTTGAAGAAAAAAATTTAAAAAAATCGTGGAATAGCCTATTCTTTTATTATATATCTATTGAATATGAAGGAAAATGTATAATCAAACCGTATAGGGAATAAAATGTTCTTTAATATTTATAATAACATATAATGTCAAAAAATTATATTTAACTGAGTTATTTCAAAAAAAACTGTTAATAACTTCAAATAAAGGAGCTTCCGGTTGACCAATACCAATTATAAACAAAATCTGAACAGCTCTTATTCATATGAATGTAAAGAAGAGGTATACGAACGAATTATTATTTTTAGAATTGTAGTATTGGAGTTATTGTCAAAGAAAAATTTGTCACACACACACACACTGACGCACACACACACACAAACACACACACACACACACACACACACACACAGATAGACACACACATACAGATATCGTCGTAAAGCTAATTAAATCTTATTCTAGGGACCTTAAAATATGCCGATTCATTAAAAACTCACCACCGAATTTTTTGACCTTCCTTAGTGACATTTATTTATTTCACTAGAAAAGGTAACTTTGTTTTGCGTTTTATACAATTAAGAAATCTTCATATGTAAAAACAAAAACTTTTTCATTATATAAAAAAAAAAATATCATATATTTTTATACAGTCTCACAAGTCTCATAAATTTTTACACAGATTAGCCTATTTTAAGGAGAAATATATCTGGCAACCCTGGAATAACCTAACAAAAAATTCCTGGAACAACGTAACAAAAATGCCTGCAATATTGCTTCCAATAATCGAATATTTTGCATGGGGCGGTGTAAGGTTCGAATACGAATACCATGGTGTTAAAGAAGTTAGAGTAAACTTTCAAAGATTGCAATTTGTTTATTAATTTTTTAAACAAACTGTACTTTATCTAACCTAACCATTACCTACTATTATTGTAAATAAATAAATATATCATCACGGCATATTACCCATTTCCGAGTGTGCCAATCTGCTTTGTACATCAGGGCCGTATCCAGGATTTTATTTCGGAGGGGGTTCTAAATATATACCGGGTGTAATACGAAAACTGGGCCATAGGCGTTTAACATGGGAAATCAGTTTTTCCTTGCGCAAAAGTGGCCTATTAATTTTAGACAAAAATGCTTCAAATAAATATTGTAGAAAATTAAATTCTGCATCTAAATCAATAATTACATTTTTTTTCGCACGTTTCGTAACCGAAAATATTGAATATAAAATTTTATAAAAATTTCTTCTTTAGTGTTAGCCATGGTATTGAAATAAAATCTCAAACAAATTTTATGACGTTTTGCCTGTCAGAAATTATAAAATATAGTTTTCATCAAAACAATACTACTGAATGATTTGTATTTTCTCTTTCTGTGCATAATTCTCCATTTTCAATAATGATAACTCAAACCGTAGCCTACGTTATTAAATACAAGGCCGGAAACATCATAATATCTGTCAAACGGAAACTCTAGTTCGCCGTTTTGGCGCCACTTATTCTCGCTGTCATATGGCTGTCTTTTTTGACGTATGTGTTTTGTGGTTATAACCGCTAAATTGATTAAATCAATATATTTCTGCTGTTTTTACACTATTTTACTCATTTATTAGATCCAAATTGGAATATTGCAGCATAATTTGGAATCCTGTTTACGAGACTCACCAAGATCTGCTGGAATCAGTTCAAAAAAAATTTCTTAAATTTATTTATTTTAAAATTAATAAATCTTACCCAGAAAGAAATATGTCTTATGCAGCCTTATTAAGCATGTTTGGTGTAAAGAGCCTTTTGGAACGCCGGGAAAACACTCTTATTCTTCACTTATTTAGTCTAATTAATAATAGAATCGATGATCCCTGCTGTCTTGCTCTACTAAATTTCCACCGTACCAATCTGCTCATGTCTTCCCCACTCTTCCGTATGTGTGCTCTTTACAATAAGAAATTCTCTGATTTAGACATATTTCGCTTGAATTACAAACTTTTGCGCAATACTTTAAATTCATAATGTTTTTTTTTTTATCTTGTTTTGTATTTTTTTGTACCACTATCCGTTTTAGGCTTGTCCTGTAGGATAGTTTTTCTTAAATAAATAAATAAATATTTCTTTGGCAGCCTAAAAATGACATTTGAATGACAGCAGGAATAAGTCGCGTCCTCATCAGTGGTTTTGGAACTAGAGTTTTTGGCCAGGTTTTTAAACAAAATTTGAGTTGTGTCCTGGTCTTGTATTAAATAAAGTAGACTACGCTCAAACAGAGCTTTTCTAACAGATAAAATATGTTACAATCTGACAGATACGTTTCTGACAAGATAAAATATCATTATATTTGTAATCAGAAAGGCTCTGCTTTAAGATATCATTACTGAAAATGGAGAAATGGAAGAGTTTGTGTGTCAACCATCGATGTAGTATCATGATAAAAAAATTCTGCATCAAATGATACCAAACACATTATTTATTGTTAAATTTATTCAATTTCGTATTAATAGTGATAGCCATAACATGCATGGCATTTAAACAAAAAGGTAAATAAATGTTTGAAATTTTATCACCAACAATTCGTCAGCTATGATTTTTTGTATTATTTTATTTTTAATGTTTAATTTTAATCCCTCCCTTGGATACGGCCTTGTTGTACACAGATTTCGGTAATAATGATGACATATTTGTACCTTGCGGACATTTACCAGGCGTTACCTCACGGACACTCATTGCTGGCGTGGAGAGTGTACTACTGGGGTCACTTTTGTGCCATTCACAATTCGTAATATTTGGCATTGGTCGGAATCGAACCCGGTTCCTTAGGTTCGCGACCAGACATTCAGGCACGCGTCCACGAGACCCCCATTACCTACTAATATTGTTCAATTAAGGACCAGTTTTACAATTTCTGATTAAAATTTTAACTCTCAATTAAATAAACGAAATTGAAACGAAATGAACTGCCAAATTACAAATTGATCATTGCTGTCAATAATCCGATTCAATATTGTTTATTTAACTTTCAGTTAAAATGCTAACCGGAGATTGTAAAACTGTCTCTTAGTAATATCCGTTGAAGGGGAAAAATTCGAGTATATGAATGGGGGATTACACCATTTTTTTTTTTATAATTTCATCTGAAAATATTAGGAAAACTAAGACTATTGATGAAAATCCGGTAAAAAAATTCCTATCAATAAGCGATTTATAGTCTCCCGAATTTTGAAAAGATTGACGTGACGTCACATTTATGTGTTTTTATATCAAACTGTTTTCATCATGGACCTAAATGTTCTTCAAATATATGCTATTTTAAGTTATATTTACATAAAAATAAATGAATGTTATATCACTGTATAAGTCTACATACTTTATAATTACAGGTGTATTTAAATTATTAAGTTTAATGCAAGAAATTTATGTTAAAATAAAAACTGTTTGGAAACTGTAGTACAGGAATGTTAGCCCCTCCTTTCGAATTTGAATTTCTTAACTTCCATTGGTAGTAATCCCCACCTCCTAACACGCTATTTGTAATGCATGTATAGGCGGTTTCTCGGTCGCCAATCAAAATATTTTCATATTAGTGTCGAAGCGCTATAACAAAAAACCCTTTATTTCCGAAATACCTCAATTATACCATTTCATTTTTACCTCTCGCTAAGAGAGGTATTGCATTCATGCTAAAATTCGCATATCCAGATTTTATTGAATAAGCACGATTTAAGGTCCCTAGAATCCCATTATAACATTTTTAAAATGATGTCTGTGTGTGTGTGTGTGTGTGTGTGGATGTGTGTATGTGTGTATGTGTGTATGTCTGGATGTTGTAGACACGATTCCTCAAAAACTATAAGACTTAAAAAATATTTAACTGCAGTTTCGTCAATCTGACATTCCTGGGAAGAGCTGAAAAGGTTTTGGTAACAATTGAATAACCGGAAGTAATAGTTTCTTAGAAAAATTCTTCTAAATATAATTTTTTGGGAGTTTTTTTTATTAAATATAGAAGAACATAAAATTCTCTATCTAATACACTTAAAATTTTTATTATATCTTGTATAGATTTAGAGATAAAGACACTATAATTTATAGAGTACACTAATCGCAGAGGCCAAGGCACTAAGGAAACCAGTTGACAAATTCCCATGTTTATAACATGACACATGTCAAATATCAACAGTTTTAGTGACATTCTGATAGCTTCTTCTGGGAAGTATATTTAATCTTTCTTATTGTTTTATTAATTAAATATTTGAAATTATACGTAAAATTGTGGTAAAATGTAAATATCCATCAGAAATACCGCCAATCTGGTTAATGAATTGGAAGAATCTGTGACATTTAGAAACTTCCTCATACAATGAAAAATAGATATAATTAGAATTATATGTGTGCAAAAGACATGTTAAATACAATAGAAAACAAAATTTGAGTAAATTTCTGTATTTTTTTGTTATAAAACGACGGTTCGAAAGCGAAGTGCAATACAATACTTATATATCCTAATATGGAAATGGCGAGAGGTCTTGTGCTGGCCACAACAGATTTTTTTTATTAATATTCGTTATTCAGCATATACATTCGTATTTTTGTACTATTTTCCTTTAATTCGATTGAGCCGTAATCCCCCATTTCCAAGTGTTGAAAACTAGTTCTGAGCAATTTTTTCGGACAATAACTTAAATAAATGTCTTGTAGAACACTTTCCAAATCTTTCCTGAATCTTTAATAGTCCGTGTTTGATTACCGAACGACCTTCCCTTTATAAATTTTTGATTTTGTTGTCAAGGGACTAATGAACACCGCCTTAAACTTCTTCAACATCTTGAGCGCGTAATCCGATTGGATTCACAGGTTAAAGGTGCCCCAGAGACCTCGACACTTCGCTGACGCATTAAAAAACCTCTTTATAATTCAGAAAGACACTTCTCACCTCTAGAAACCGTCATGAGGATTATTAGACACATGGGAATGCTTAAAAGTTTCCTTAAAAGACGGGAAGTGACTATGAGGAAATATCTTGTATTTGTTTATTTGGGCATTAAGTTCCTTTAAAATGTCACGCGTATACATTATATATTCGTAATGTTAAAATTATACATTAATTTGGACATTTCAGCCAATAATGTGGCCATCCTCAGCTATAATATAAATATACATTTTAAAATTTACTTAGATAAATAATAACAAAGTCAAAGTCACTCACCAGTTTTAAATGTGTTAAATTACATAGTCTAAATATTTTTTGTCATGCGACGTACATTGTTTGTTGGTTATGAGGATATACAGGGAATTTATTTTAACATGCAACATATGGCGAATCACTTCCATGGTTACTCACTATTGTCAAAAAATGACAGCAATGTAATATTTGTCCATTTTAAAATGCAACATACAAAATTTGTAGTTTTGTATTATTAAAACTAATTTCCTATAAATTAGCCTACATACGATTAACAAATAATCAAAACATGAATGTTGTACATCTTAACAAACTTTAGCTTACAAAAATTCATAACTTTCATGTAATAAATGTTAAAAAAAATACCCCCAATCACTCTGAGGCAATATTCTAGTCGGTCGTAATAAGAATTGACACCATTTGCGATGTGTTTTGGAGGTATCTCCTGTGCTGCAATACTATTTATAATGTTGCATTTTAAAATGGACAAATATTACATTGCTGTCATTTTTGACAATAGTGAGTAACCATGGAAGTGATGAACTATAATGTTGGATTTTAAAATAAACTCTCTGTATATCCAAATCGGTCAAGCAGGCGATGCACGTCATTAATAAAAATCTGATAAGGCCAAGACGAAACCTCCTGCTATTTAATTTTTATTAATTTAAATACATACCTACGTTTTTACTAATGCTGCAAACTATATTATGTTCCATTGCATATAACTATTGCTTTATTTACTATTTTCTTTTTAAAATGTCACCATTACCAATTTGAAGTGATTAGTTTTTTGGCATAACTATTGCTTTATCTACTATTTTCTTTTTAAAATGGCACCATTACCAATTTGGAATGATAGGTTCTTTGACAGTGATATTTACCTGTCAGTTACATTCATTTGAAATATAAACTGTGTAACAAAGGAATTGTGTTTATCTTAGGCTTCGGGATTAAAAAAAAATTGATTTTTAAATTTATCTGTAAAATATATAGAAAAAATCTGATGTGCCCAGCACATGACCTCCCGCCAATTCCATGTTTAAAATAGCAATGAGCTTTAAGTAAATTTTCACTTCCGATTGATCGTTTGTAAACAAAATCTACTTTGTTGTTCCAATAAATAGAAAAGTTTGTAATACGAAATTTTGGATTATATTTTATTATGTTTTTCCTGAAAAATCTGTTAGAACTTCAAATTAAGTACTACATCCGGTTTATAATATATAGTCAAAATCTAATATGTTGTTTCAAATTATATAAGAGTATTAAATACCTACCAACTTTGCGAAGTTTTCATTTCATTAATATATTTTAAGGAAAAATCGTCACACACACATTATTGTCAAAATCATCACCAACTTCCTTATGTTCTAAAACGCAATTTGTGTAAATTCTTCGCCGTACATTATCCATTTCGTAAATGTGTAGTTGCAAACTATTATTTGACACTTTGAAATCACGTTCTTATTGAGAGCTGTTTGATATATAATGCTGCAAATATCAAACTTAAATCGAATTATCCTGTATATCTAATATTTATGTATGATGGAAAATATATTATTTTTACAAACCTTAATTTCATTAGAATCATATTTAAACTACTAAATTCTTCTTAACACGGTTTCATTATTAATATTAATGAAAATTGCTTCGTGACAGTGACATTTGTTTAAATATGTCAAATTTGTTATTAAAGTACTGTTTTTGTTTGACGCAGAGGCAAAGTTATGTAAAAAAAAATTATTTTATAATATAATATAAAGTCATTTCAAGTTATTTACTAAATGCTATCGTAGAATTGAAGATTGTGCCATTATATTCAATTTGTATTGGTAAAAGCTGCTAAAAAATTATATTCAATGAATTTTTAACAAGAAAAACAGTTAAAAGCTTGTATAAATGATACTTCCGGTTATCCGATATGCACTAAAACCTAATGAGCTCTTCCCACATTAGTATAGAATGGGTATACAAAATTTCAAAATTTTCTGATTGATAGTATTTGAGTAATCGTGTCCACAAGATCCACACTCACACACACAGAGACACACACACAGAGACACACACACAAACACACACATACATACCTACAGACATCATTGTAAAAATATTAAAATCGGATTCTGGGGACATCAGTACGTGCTCATTCACTAAAATCTCTATATCCGATTTTTAGCACGATCCCCATACCTCCCTTACCCAGAGGAGTGGGAGGTAAAAAGTATTAATATACACCTGCAGAAAATTCAATAATCTTTAATTTTCATAATGACATAAAATGCGAAAAAATGGCATTTAATGGTATTTTTTGAAGAAAAACCATGATGAGCATCAGGTAATGTGCCATTTCCGGTTATCCGATTCACACCAAAATATAATGGTTTCTTTCCATATTATAATAGGGTAGAAATACAAGGTTTCAGAATTTTCTGATTGATAGTATTTGAGTTAGAACGAAAACAAAATCCATACACATACACACATACATACACAAACACACACACACGCGCGCACACACACATACAGACATCATCGTGAAAATGTTAAAATTGGATTCTAGGGACCTTAAAACATGGTTATTTACTAAAATCTCGGTATGTGATTTTTATTACGATCCTTATACCTCCCTTGCGAAGGGTAGCGGGAGGTAAAAATTGAATAAAAGTTAAAGTAAAAGTTTTTTACTCCTCACTCTGGTGTTCCTCAGTGTTCCAATTTGGGGCCTCTTCTCTTTGTTTTATTTATTAACTATATTATTCTGCGCGGATAACATATTTCAATATTGGAGTAATTTCAGACTACCTATATATCAAAGATATTTGCATAGTAGTAGAGAATATGTTATTGGAAATGAATATATTAGCAAGCCTTCTGAACATATTGGTCTACAATGTATGTACATATTAACTCTGTTCATAGACAGATCTCTGTAGACGAAGATGATATATTTTAAGCAGTAATACAAGAGACTATATCTTCTTAATAACATGTGTCACATGAGTTTTTCGAAAAAAATTATTACAGCAATTAACCTAGCTTAAGCTTACACACATTTTAATACAGAGTGTAAATTTTAAAACGGGTAAAAGGGCTATTCGCGAGTGAAGAAGAGGAGGAGCTTAGCGCGTGACGTAACAATATGGCCGGTTTAAGGTAGATGCTTCGTTTCCCGCAACTGTATTCTTATACACTGCGGCGTTTCAAATACAAAGTAATATTAATATTATAGTTAATATTAAATAAAAATAATGTTTCTAGTATGAATAACATTTTGAATTTTGCGAACTAGTCCGTTTCATATAAAAAATATGTTCAGCATTCTCTCGAATTTTGAATTTACAAGATTCGAGCCTTTGTTTTCTTGAATCTACATAGTACTGCATTATTACAGTCTTTGGTAGATTAATGGAGAGATAAGTATTATTATTTTATTGTCATCTTTGTGCAGGCAGGTCTACAAATTTAGATTTCATTACGAAGTATTTTAATAAAGACACTAAGTAATTATTATCTTGTAGTTATACCCGGCAAAATATAATCTTGCTTTACAAAATGCAAGGAGCAAGCATTATTTTTACTCGGTTCCTTTCCCATTTTTAAAAGATGAATGCATAAATTTCGTCTACCAATATTTCAAATTGACAAATTTCTCTAATAAATTTTTCTATAGAATTTAGGTTCTTGTTTTCGGGAAATTATGGAAATTAATTATTTCTGGATTTCTACGTGCTAATGACGTACATAGATTAAACGCAACTAAAACGTGTTGAAGGTTGAAGTTTTAGATTTTATTATTATACTTTATTTCACGTAAGAATAGCGTTGGTTTAGTTAGGGATATATAAATTCTACCCTTTGATTGGTCAGAATATAAACCTATTTCACAGAAACGAAACAAATATCGCCTGTCAGTTGTCAAATAAAATCTACAGAATTAAGTGATGTTTAACCATATTTTGTTGCAATTTTAGATTTTGACATTTTTACAGATATATTTATTATTGACAGAGCTTGGTTTCACAAATTTAAATTATTTATTCAATGCATGTAAAAACGGTCGGCTCTTAAGAGTAATCTACTATTTTCTTACGTAAAATGAAGTATAGCCTAAAAATTTCACTCCACTCGTGATTTATTTGTTAAATAAGTGACAGAAACGATGCGGTCGCCGCTACCTCGGCTAGGACTTACTACCATGTACTAGTTCATATTTTCGCCGCTAGACGTCATATTGCTCTATTTCACTAGCGAATAACATAGAAAAACAGTTTTTTAGAGGCCAAAAGTTTCTATATTAATTTATTGAAAAAATAAAAAGACAAAAATTACGAATTTTGAAAATTTGTACAATTTTTTTTCTTTATAATATTCTTTTTTCAATAAATTAATATAGAAACTTCTGGCGTCTAAAAAACTGTTTTTCTATGTTATAGCCCTATGACCCATTTTAAAATTTACACCCTGTATACAGCCAGTGGCACATTTTCTTCTATACGAGGAAGGTTAGATTAGATCTAACTTGTCCCATGAGTCTTTGGCGAGTTTTAAAATTTATTTTGTGTACCTTTTGAAAAAACCTTTTCCTTAATTGTTATCATTTTGGGGCTCCTGCAATTTGTAAAGAACCCCTAAAATTTTCAATAGGTCTCGCCTGGGTACGATAGGAGCTAGGAGGATTGTTTTCGCGGGCTGCAAATAGTATATTTTTCCCTCCAAGCACTGCGTTGTTGTTCGGGCATAGTGGCTTGAAGCTGGGTCAGACCAAAACTTAATATCTTTGTTTATATGATATAAATTAATGAAATCAAGTAATTACGGCAAGCAATTTTGTGTATAAACCTCTAATACATCCAACGCACTGTCTGGAAATGGCTCCTGCACCACATCGCCTCCATTATTTTATCGCAAAACTTTGCTTTTACTTTAAATTTTATACTGAAACTTTTTGGGCGTTCTGGATTCTGGATTTGAGGTGGAGGGTGAAGAAAGATACTGCACGCGCACTTAGGCCTCACAAATGGGCCCATTGTACTACCTCCTGTAGCACAGCTTCCGACCTACCGATCTTGAAGCCATTCTACGCTTAGGAAGAAGGCTAACAAGTTAGCGGGGGAAGTTGAGCTAAGTGCGGCCATGGAAGGCCAGAATTCCCCTAACATGGATCCTCTCTTTAACGCTAGAGCGGGACACTCGAGAAGAATGTGTTCCACTGTTTCGTCATCCATCTCACAGCCTCTACAAAGAGGACTGTCGGAGATTTTTATGCGGTACATGTGTTTGTTGAACCGACCATGTCCCGTAAGGACCTCAACAAGAAATTTAAGGTTGTTCCTCGAAAGTCTGATGGGATAATTGGCTAACTTATAAGTTGGTTTAGAAATAAGGTTTCTCGTTTGTTTACAGGTGGATATATTTCTCCAACCAGCTGAAAATTTTTCAAAGGTAATGTTTCGAGTAATATTGTGAAGGAACGATTTGGCTAGGGGTAGCATGGGCTCTGGGCCCCAGGGTAAACCAGACGAACCCTGTTTAGCTAGATTATCGGCACAGATGTTACCTTCAATACCATTGTGTCCCTTTACCCAAGCGAGTTCCACGACATTGTTTTTGGATATATCCGACAGTGAAAGATGACAAAGTTCAACCAGACCTGAAGTGAATTTAAATCCACTAAGGCTTTTAAGAACTGCTTTGCTGTCTGAAACTATCCTGATGTTCTTGTTCTGAACTTTATGTTCTTTAATTAGTAGTGCACTATGCAAGATACCTAGAATTTCAGATTGAAAGACGGTGGCATAGGCACCAAGGGCGTTACATACAAGAAAGATTATACAATATACCTGCTGTTTCCATATTTTTTGCAAAGCTGACTGATTTTTGTAAGTTAACCTCTCTTAATCTCTTTATAACTCTATATCTATTGAATATGAAGGAAAATGTATAATCAAATCGTACAGAGAATAAGTTTTTCTTTAATATTAATGATCATAAAATGTCAAAAAATGATATTTAACTGCTGTTAAGAACTTCAAATAATGGTACTTCCGGTTGACCAATTATAACCAAAATCTAATCAGCTCTTCATATGGTTGTAAAGAAGAGGAATACGAAAGAATCATAATTTTTAGAATTGTAGTTTTGCAGTTATCGTCGGAAAAAAATTTGTCACACACACACACACACACACACACACACACACGGACACACACAGACACACACACAAGACATACACAGACACACACAGACACACACACACACACACATACATCAATGTAAAATTAGTAAAATCGTAATCTAGGGATCTTAAAACGTGCTTATTCATTAAAAACTCACCACCGAATTTTTTGACCAAAGACAATCACCCCTATTCTGTAACTCAATCGATAACTGTTTTCGATCGATAATAAATTGTAGCCAATAATTATAGTAGACAGTGAATAAAAAAATGAAACTGGCAGATGATACATTTGTTTCTATTTGTCAAAAATTATTATCGATCGATAACTATTATCGAATGAGTTACAGAATAGGGCCCGGGAAATAGTAATGAAAAATAATCCCCCACCCCTCCGACATCGGAGTACATACTGCACGTCATTCAAAGCCAATAGGAAAATAAATTACTTTATTTGTATAAATATCCTTTGCCTATTACTATGCACTAGTAATATGGTATATGTCTATTTTTCTTTTACAGCGAACGATTGTTATATCGAAAGTTTGACGTATTAGCGCGATATTCAAAATATTAAATTTTTAATTAATTTTTTTCAGCAATATGAAGTACTTTACAAAAAATAAAAAATACGTTTCAAAATATACAAATTTCAATATTTAATTGTAAAATATGTAATGAGTATTTCGTGATATTTTCAAATTTGAGGCTCTTTAAGGAACAATATCTTTTAAAATTTAGTACTTAGAAGTCATATGAAAACCAGCCCTTATCTCAAATTAAAGAAATTCGTCCTTTTCACATTAATTCTTTTTACGTACTATCCTCTTCTCCTTCCTTGTGTTTGTCCTGAGTTTTTCCGTAGAAAGTTCCATCCTTCAGCTAATCCTTTAGTGTCCTGTTGTCACGTTTGTACTGTTTGCGTGTGCGTGAGTATGTATAACACGTAAGGCGTAAAGCCAAAACTGTTATAGGCGACATTATCCTTTATATATAGTACGAGTAGTATTACTAGGCTTAATGTTGGAGAAAATACGGAAGACCTGGAGAAAGGATAAAGGGCTGGAGATGAAAAAATGTTTCCTTTTATAGAAAAAATGACACGGAGAAGGATTTGCATGTATGCATTAGGATGGTCCTTAACAGGTGTCAAATCGAATTTTAACTGGGCCGCCCCCTAAAGTGGTTCCAAATAAATAAAAATCTGATGTAGCCAGCACATTACCTATATTTTTAAATTGATTTCTTGAAAATTAAGTATTTTCATTAAAATTACTTCGTTTATGATACATCATAGTTGAATATCAAATTTATTTATGTTTGTTACATTATAGAAAGTATTGTTTTTAAATTAACCCGAAATCGGGCCGGACTTCGGGCCGGGCCGGGCCAAAGCTCGAAAATGGGTGCATCCGGCATTCCTAATGTTGATTTTTATGTTAAAGCGAAATGTTTAACTTTTTTCCTGTCAAAACCTCTACATTCTTATAACTTTCAACATTAATTAACATAAGTAGTTAAAAAAGAGACCCTTCTAGTGTAAATTTGTTATAAAAATTACAGACCTACGTGGATTTAACACTTTGTTTACCAAAGCCGTTCGAAAATTTAAACAACTTTTTCACAAATCTTATATAAAAAAATCTGATGTGGCCAGCACATGTCCTCCCGCCAATTCCATGTTTAAAATAGCAGTAAGCTTTACGTAAAGTATCACTTCCGGTTGATCGGTTGTAAATAAAATCTAATTTGTTGTCCAATAAATAGAAAAGTCTGTAATACGAAATTTTGGATTGTTTTATTGCTTTTCCTCAAAAATTTGTTCGAGCTCCAAATTAAGTGTACTACATCCGATTTATCATATATGGTTAAAATCTAATATGTTATTTCAAATTATATATGAGTTTTAAATACCAAATTTGAGAAGTTTTGGATCATATTTTAATAGGCTTTAAGGAAAAATCGTCACACACGTACATTCTTATAAAAATCAGCATCATCTTCTAGGGGCTCTAAAACGCAATCTTTGTAAATTCTTTGCCGTACATAATCCATTTCGTAAATGTGTAGTTGTAAATTAATATTAATTTATAGTGCTGCAAAAATAGCAATTAGCAAATTTAAATCAGATCATCCTGTACATCTAACATTTATGTATGATGGAAAATATATTATTTTTACAAACCTTAATAAAATATTTTACTATTATATTCTCATTAACACGGTTCCATTATTAATTTTTATATAATTGCTGCCTGTCATTGACATTTGTTTAAATATGTCAAACCTGTCATTAAAATTATGATTTTGTTTGACGCTTAGGCCAGGTGATACATGGAAATAAATTATATTATATATTCGTATTTAAAGTTATTTAGAGTTATTTACTAAATGTTATTATCGTAGAATTGAAGATTAAACCATTATATTCCATTTTAATTAGTAAAAGTTGCTAAAAAATGATATTCAATGAATTTTTTACAAGAAAAACTGTTAAAAGCTTGTATAAATGATACTTCCGGTTATCCGATATACACTAAAAACTAATGAGCACTTCCCATATTAGTATAGAATGGGTATACAAAATTTCAAATTTTTCTGATTGATAGTATTTGAGTAATCGTGTCCACATGATCCACACACACAGACACACACACACACAGACACACACACAGACACACACACACACACACAGACACACACACATACATACCTACAGACATCATTGTAAAAATGTTAAAATCGGATTCTGGGGACATCAAAACGTGCTTATTATATAAAATCTCTATATGCTATTTTTAGCACGATCCCTATACCTCCCTTACCTAGGGTAGCGGGAGGTAAAAATATAATTTACATAAGGATTTTTTTTATCTAACTTTGTTTTTGCTCAAAAATAGGACAAGATATCATTATGGTAGGAACAAAAATCACTTTTATTTAAGTATACGAGTAATAACAATAATAATAGCAACATCACAATATAATTATTATGCTTTAATGAATAACCTTGAATTCTTGAAGTAAAATATTACATTTTTATATTTTAATATATGAAGTTTGTTGTTATTAAATCATTTTGATCCTTTTTAACTTCTTCGGTCCGGCTCGATGATCGACTCGAAATCGAGGCGGGCTTCGGGCCGGGCCGGGCCAAAGCTCGAAATCGAGTGCATCTCTAAATATATCATCACGGCATATTACCCATTTCTGAGTGTGCCACAATCTGCTTTATCGCAGATATCGGTAATGATGATGACATATTTGTACCGTGCGGGCGCTTACCAGGCGTCACCTCACGGGCACTCATTGCTGGCGTGGAGAGTGCACTACAGGGTTTACTTTTGTACCATTTGAAATTCGAAAATATTTGGCGTTGATCGGGATCGAACCCGGTTCCCCAGGTTCGCTATCAGACACTCTGGCAGTCTTTAAAGTCTGCATGTACAGGTGTCTCATTTTCGATGTTTTTTTAGGGTATCTCGGGAAATATTAATGATAGAGCAAAATCGTTTGAACATTCCAGGGTCAACTTTTTGAGGAAAGTTTAATAGTCACCACAGGAATTTCTTCTTTTGTTTCTGAGCTAGAGGCAAAAACTTGTTTTTCGCTCATTTCGAAAATATCTCATAACTTATTTATTATGGTAGTTAGAGAAAAATTGTTTTAACAAATTATGTGCAGCTTTTTAGGTAAAATAAAATGGCGTAATTCGATTTTTTGGAAACTTCCTAATTCTTGAGATATGTATAATCTTTTCAATGATGTACAGTGTGTCCCATTTAGAGGTGCCACCATTGGGATCTCGAGAACTATAAGAGATACGATGTCGGTTAAATGGAACTTTTTGTGCGCCTTTGAGAGGCCATCTCAGATGTGCTTTTGTTTTTTCAAAAATTCTTATAGGGCACTAGATAATGACGAAAAACTGAATTTTGTTGATTTTTCTTTTTCAAATAACTTCTAAACTATTAGTAAAAGAGAAAAACGTTTCAAATATAAAAGATAGATATTTTTATTAGCTAGCCAGTAGCGTACGAAATAAATTTTTATATCAGTAAATTTTCGAGATATAACACAAACTTATATTTTTTTAAATGGAACCCATATCTGATTTCAGTCTCAAAAAAATCATTATTTTTTTCTCTTTTCAATGATGTAAGGGTTATTATGTTTTATATTTGCTTTGCTCCTAAAATTTAATTTTTCTCTTTATTTTCCTGAACTTATTATTTTCCAAAAAAACATTATTATTTTTATTAATTATATTGTATTTGATCGAAATAATTTGTTTTATGCCTTTATTACTTAATATTTTCATTCTAAACTCATAATTACAAATTACACTATAATGTGCCAAGGGCGACCAGATACAAAATATTATAAAAATTAGATTGATACGAGTTTTGAGCAAAATTTTCTAACGGAATAAATTATTTAAATACAAGGAGTATTTCTAAATATAAAACATAATAACCCTTACATCGTTGAAAAGAGAAAAAAATAATGATTTTTTTGAGACTAAAATCAGATATGGGTTGCATTTAAAAAAATATAAGTTTGTGTTATATCTCAAAAATATCTATATTTTGTATTTGAAACGTTTTTCTCAATTACTAATAGTTTAGAAGTTATTTGAAAAAGAAAAAATCAACAATATTTAGTTTTTCGTCATTATCTAGTGCCCTATGAGAATTTTTGGAAAAACAAAAGCATATCTGAGATGTCCTCCCAAAGGTGCACAAAAAGTTCCATTTAACCAACATCGTATCTCTTATAGTTCTTGAGATCCCAATGGTGGCACCTCTAAATGGGACACACTGTATAACAAGTCTATATTCTTTTGTTTTATACATGAATAAAAGATGAATTATTAAGTTTTTGGGGTGACAAAATTGAAAATTACTAAGAAACAAATGAAAAAACTTTAATAGTTCGTCATTTGTTTATTTCTAATATTGTTTGCTTCAGTTTTACACATATTTTTCATTTATTTACTTTAAAACATATTTTTTCGAATTGTGTCAAAGCTACCTGCGACGTTGATAAATAATAATTTAACTATAAAACTAAAATGGAGTCTTAAGGTAAAGTTATAACTTAAAAAAAAACCCCTTAACCTTAACAATAAATTTAAAAACTATATACGTATTTCGAGAACTAAGTTCTCATCATCAGTAGAAACTTCAAAGTGAAAACAGAGAAGTTAAGATTACTCAGCATGTAAACCATGCCAGAGGTCAAAACAGAGCTGTTTACTGATGATGAGAACTTAGTTCTCGAAATACGTATATAGTTTTTAAATTTATTGTTAAGGTTAAGGGGTTTTTTCTTTAGTTATAATTTAACTAATTCGACAATTATTGGTTTAGAATAATTTTGAGAACATAATTAGTATATATGGAATCAAAATAAACACTTATTTTTTTAACACCCTGTGTAGGCGCCTCGGTGGTTGAGCGTGTAGAGGCAGCGCTCAAAGCAACCTTCACCTCTCGGACCTGGAGTCGTGGGTTCGATTTCCACCAGGGGCTTAGGATGTTTGTGAGTGCGTGTGTGTGTGTGTGTGTGTGTGTGTGTCTTTCACAATTTCATTCTTATCAAGAAGGTTTAATACAATAACATACTAATAATAAAATAAATAATAAATAAAGCCCTTACCTTTTGGTCCTCAAGGTCTTCTGCTATCCACCACCATCACATCCCAAACTTTCCACACAAACAGACAAACAAACAGTTCACCCCTTCACCCCCTTTAGCCCAATTTTCTCTGTCCGAACAATATCCCGCACACAGTCTCCGCCGTAGACCGCAGAGCGTGTCTCAGCCTTACCGTCGGCCGTTTCTGAGCACCAGCAGACCACCACGCCTGGGGAACAGCTCGGGCTGAGCTGCTGGAGCTGTACCGAGGATGCTGCGGAGATGAAACTGCGACGCCGCGAAGGCCATTGATTGCACCAGGGGCGCACTAGGGGATGATGGTAGGGACAGAGTGGGATTGGGGGAATATGGTGAAAGGGAGAATGGGGGTAATAGATAGGGACGAGGTCCGAGGGTGATGTAATGAATGAAAAAAATTCTAGATATTTTTATCTTCCGTTACCTTTAGGTAAGGAAGGTATTGTCTTTGGTCAAAAAATTCGGGGGTGAGTTTTTAACGAATAAGCACGTTTAAGGGTCCCTAAAATACGATTTTGCTAGTTTTACGATGATGTCTGTAAGTGTGTATGTTACGTACGTGTGTATGTGTCTGTGTATGTGTGTGTGTGTGTGTGTGTGTGTGTGTGTGTAACAAATTTTTCTCCGACGATAACTAACTCCAATACTATAATTCTAAAATATATAATTCTTAATAATAATATAAAGAGCTGATTAGATTTTGATTATAATTGGTCAATCAAAAGTTCCCTTATTTGAAATACTTAGCAGTTTTTCTTTTAAAAAAATCTGATGTGGCCAACAAAAAACCTCCCGATATTTAATTTTTATTACTTTAAATACATACCTACGTATTTACCAACGCTGCAAACTGTTCCATTGCAGAAAACTATTGCTTTATTTACTATTGTCTTTTTAAAATGTCTCTATTATTAATTTGAAGTGATTAGTTTTTTGCCAGTGACATTTACTGTCAGTTACATTCATTTGAAATATGAACTGTGTAACAAAGGAATTGTGTTTATCTTAGGCTTCGGGACTAATACAGACATTATCGTGAAAATGTTAAAATTGGATTCTAGGGACCTTAAAACGTGGTCATTTACTGTTATTTTTAGCATGATCCCTACCCTTACCAAGGGTAGCGGGAGGTAAAAAATGATTAGTTTAGGTTCTGTTATTTGACTGAAAACAAACAACTATACAAAAATCTGTTGTGACCAGCACTACACCTCCCGCCAGTACTTCTGATGATGCCGCAATTGGCGAATACAATAAAGTAAAAATATACTTTTCTTGTGACACTAAAGCAAGTGTTATTATTATTTTTAAACTTTTATTAGTTTAAATACATAAATACATACCTACATATTTATTGATGCTGGAAACCATATTATGTTCCTTTGCATTCGTTTAATATAACTATTGTTTTATTTACTATTACAATTTTCTTTTTAAAACGTTACTAATAATAATTTGAAATGACAGGTTCTTTAACAGTGTCGTTTATCTGTCAGTTACATTCATTTGAAATCTGAACTGGTAACTAAGGAATTGTGTTTATCTTTAAAACATATGCTCCGGGATTTATAAAATTAATTATTTTGTATATTTATCTATAACATATATAGAAAAAGTTTGAACAAATACCTATAGAAAATTTAATAATCTTTAATTTTTATAATAACTTAAATCGCGAAAAAAATATATTTAAAGGTATTTTTCGAAGAAAAACTACTTTGAGCATCAAGTAAAGTGCCATTTCCGGTTACCTGATTTACACCAATATCTAATGGCATCTTTCCATATTAGAATAAGGTAGAAATACAGGTTTCAGAATTTTTTTAATGATACTATTTGAGTTAGAGTGTTGACAAAACCCATACACACACACACACACACACACACACACCCATAGAGATATCATTGTGAAAATGTAAAAAATCGGATTCTAGGGACCTTAAATCGTGATTATTGACCAAAATCTCGATATGCGATTTTTAGCACGATCCCTACCTCCCTTATCAAGGGTAGCGGGAGGTAAAAAAAATGTTGTTTACGTTGTGTTATTTTATTGAAAACGAATTATATCAAAAATTGAGACGAGACACAAAAATATTCGTACACTTGTTATAAAATAATAGAGATTTAATATTAATGTTTATTTTAATGACACCTCTCTTAGAGTGAGCATTCTTTGGAAAAGATTTTATATATCCCATAAAATTATAACACGACCACACACTATGTAAATTGCACTTGACACTGACATTTGTCAATTAGAATCATTTGAATATATATCAGTTTCCATCATTATAACAAAGGTGGCTGATTTATTAAAGTTAATCTTTTTATAATTCTTTAACACTATATCCATTGAATATGAAAGAAAATACAATAAGATATTCTTTCACATTGATAATTATATAAAACGTCAACAAATGATACAAAACTGCTTTTTACCTCCCGCTACCCTTGGTAAGGGAGGTATAGGGATCGTGCTAAAAATCACATATCGAGATTTTAGTAAATGAGCACGTTTTAAGGTCCCTAAAATCCAATTTTAACATTTTCACGATGATGCCTGTATGTGTGTATGTGTGTATGTATGTATGTATGTATGTATGTGTGTGTGTGTGTGTATGTGTATGGATTTTGTCTTCGCTCTAACTCAAATACTATCATTAAGAAAAATCTGAAACCTTGTATTTCTATCTTATTCTAATATAAAAAGAAGCCATTAGATTTTGGTGTAAATCGGATAACCGGAAATGGCACTTTACGAGAAGCTCATAATGGTTTTTCTTCAAAAAATACCATTAAATGCCATTTTTTCGCATTTTATGTCTTATGAAAATTAAAGATTATTGAATTTTCTACAGGAATACATTAATACTTTTTCTATATATTTTGCAGATAAATTTAAAAATATTTTTTTTTATTAATCCCGAAGTATAAGATAAACACAATTCCTTTGTTACACAGTTCATATTTCAAATGAATGTAACTGACAGTAAATGTCACTGTCAAAAAACGAATCACTTCAAATTAATAATAGTGACATTTTAAAAAGAAAATAGTAAATAAATCAATAGTTTTCTGCAATGGAACAGTTTGCAGCGTTAGTAAATACGTAAGTATGTATTTAAATTAATAAATATGGATAGGAATGTGTGTCGAAGGATAATTGTTGCGTAACTATTATTGTGGTCCAGATGCGGTTATTCGCTACCGAAAATCAGTCACTTTAATATGTTCTTATGTATGAATGCTATGATGATTGTGGACAAGGCGAAAGAAGAATGTTGTTAAAGAGTGAACTGAGTCAGCTGAGCTCTTACTCTTATCCCTTTTCTTATTGTTAATATTGTTTCCGGGTTTTTGCTCACCCACTAAGTGGGAAACGCGTGATTTTATGTATGTATGTATGTATGTATGTATGTATGTATGTATGTATGTAGGTATGTAAAAATTAAATAGCGGGAGGTTTTGTGTTGGCCACATCAGATTTTTTTAAATTGATAAATACATCATTTGATTTTGAAATATCTAAAGAGGAATATGATTAATTTTATAAAAGAATTGGGAAACCCGTTTAATCTTACATTTTCTTGGTAAAGGTAAAATATACGAATAATTTTAAGACAACGTATTTATTAATTAATACAAAATAAGTTACATGGGTATGTGATCATATAATTATGGATAACTTAGCCACCTTAAATATTAAATATGTATTAAAGTTGACAATTTTTTTGCCTTAATTACTGTATGCAACAAAAATTGTTGCACGAATTAAAAACTGTATTGCACAGTACAAATTAGTGGTATGGTGATAATATATTATTAACTAAGTATAACTTTCATTATTAAACAAAGACTTAAGTTTAAAATTATCATGAAAAACAATCTGACTATCTTCTTTAATTCTGGCAGCCCTACAACTCCCTGTAAAAAAAAATCATCCACATATTTTTATCAACAATTTTTTAATTCATTCTTCTTCTTACCAATTAAAGTATCCTTCTCTCTCTTCTTTTCTTCTTTCTTCACGTTCTCCGACACAAATTCTGTAGGAGTATAAGTTTGTTTGGGTGGCAGTTTTTTGTTAGTCCTCTCTTCAGAGTTGGAGGACATCTTCATCACAGAAATTGTGTCTCTGCGTCTTAGAGCTTGTCGTTTATGAGTTTTGCAAAGTTGCTGCACTTCAGACAAGAATATTCTTCGGTCGTCTGGTGGGAGCAGATGAGATAGTTCATGGAGAACCTGAAAAATATTATTTAATGTAACAAAAGTTTGGAGACAAAGCTAGACCTGTTCAAATAGAAATAATTACCTCTCGCTAAGAGAGATATTGGATTCATGCTAAAAATCGCATATCTAAATTTTAGTGAATAAGCACGTTTTCAGATCCCTACAATCCGATTTTAACATGTTTACGTATTCCTCAATCTGACGTTAGTAGCAAGAGCTGAAAAGTTTTTGATAACAATTGGATAATCGGAAGTAGAAGTTTCTTAAAAAAATCTAAACATTTTTTTTTGGAAATTTTTGTTATTACAAATATTGAAAAACATAAAATACTCCATCTAGTACACTTAAATTTTTATTATATCTTATACAGATTTAGAGATAAAGAAAATAATATATATAGAATAATCTGTTTCTACAAATCACACCGTCGAGACTACAAAAAGGAAACCAGTTATCAAATTCAAATGTTTGTAATTGACAGATAAATGTCAGTGCCAAAAATCATTAGTTTTACTGACATTACTGAAAGCTTTTTCTGGGATGTGCATTTAATATACAGGGTGTCTCTTAAATAGGGGGACATGGCTTAACCACAGATTCCTGATGCTAAAATACGACGATTTAACCAAACTTGCTTCTACCGGAAAGTGTACCATTTAGCCAGAAATCTGCTTCACAGTTCTTCGAAAAAAAAAAAAAAATTGCTTGTAATAACAGAATGCTAAATACGATTTGGATGAATTTTGGTATGACAGTTACTATGGTTATAAGTCATCTTTTAAGGTAATACTTGTTATTATTCACACTAGTGTATGAAATTTAGGTGTCCCAACATTAATTAGACCATAACTTTTTAATGGCAAAGCCGAAAACGTGAAATTATTTTTCTTCAGAAAGATACATTTAATAGTAAACTTTTCTCTCTCTGTGTAATTTGTGATATCTATTACGGTTCACACAGAAAAAAAAATCTAAGTGTCTGCACTGCTAAATTTTTAAAATAAATTTTATCACGTTTTTGGCAATGCCATTAAAAAGTTACGGTCTAATTAATGTTGGGACACCTAAGTTTCATACACTAGTGGTTCACTAATAATAACAAGTATCATCTTAAAAGATGACATAACCATATAAACTGTCATACCAAATTTCATCCAATTCGAATAAAGCGTCCGATTATTATAAGCAAAATTTTTTTTTTTTTCGAAGAACTTTGAAGCAGAATTCTGGCTAAATGGTACACTTTCCGGTAGAAGCAAGTTTGGTTAAACGTCTTATTTTAGCCTCAGGAATCTGTGGTTAAGCCATGTCCCCCTATTTAAGAGACACCCTGTATAATAAACATGATTTAAGGTAACTAAAATCCGATTTTAACAATGATTACAAAAATGTGTGTATGTGCGTGAGTGTGTGGATGTTAAAGGAATGGTGTCTCAAATTCTATAAGACTAAAGACCAATTTAACTACGTATTCCTTAATCTGATATTAATGGCAAGAGATGAAAAGGTTTTGATAACAATTGAACAACCCAAGTAGTAGATTATTAAAAAAAATCTAAATATTATTTTTTGAAAATATTTGTTTTTACAAATATTGAAGAACATAAAATTCTCCATTTAATACATTTAAAAAAAATATTATATCTTTTATAGATTTAGAAACAAAGAAAATATAATATATTTACAGAATAATATAACATATAGAACAATCTGTTATAATAAATCGCACAGTCCAAACTACACCAAGAATATCAGCCATCAAATTCAAATGTTTGTAATTGATAGATATCAGTGTCAAAAGTCAACAGTTTTACTGACAATATTGAAAGCTTTTTCTAGGAAGAACATTATATTTCTAATTGAATTTTAATTAAATATTTAAAATTATAGGTTGATATCTATATTAATAGTAATAGTACAAAAGAGTCCTTAAGAAATACTGCCAATCCCGTCAATGAATTGGAAACATTTTGAAAAGTTTTGAATAATAAGACGTTTTCTTATAGATTGGAAGAATAGAAATAATTAGAATTGTACGTGTGTACAAGAAATGTTAAATTCGATACTTATGTAACAAAACGGAAATAGCAAGAGGTATTGTGCTGGCCATTAATTTTTTTTTGTATAAAAAAAGACGGGCTTTAACTTTAAGTATTTTATTCAATATATGAAACTGTACTGAACTGCCAATTTGGAAAACTCCTGAATTTTTTCCGAACAAGCACGGTTTTGACTTATTGCTTGAACTATAACACAAATGAATCTCAAACAAAAACTAAACGACCAAAATGGCTGAAATTGTCAAAAACATAGTTTGCATACTTACAGATATTTTGTTAAAGGCAGCTAAAGCATATATCAAATCTCCTACACATGGTAATTTTCCACGACGATGAGTTTGTTGAAAAGATTCTGTCAATGGACTTCGTATTTTCAATTCTTGATGTGTTTGGGGTGTAGTGCTATGGAGATGCCCTCTAGGTATAGTACCACCTTCAAGAAAACAAACATACTCAAAATAAAAAAGCAGTTGTTGAAAATGCAACTTCAAAAAATATACGACCGCTAGTGTACTTATTGTTTTTTGAAAAAAAAACTCTTTCCCAATGAAATCAAAAAAGTCAAACAACCCTATTAACATTTTTTTTATTTCTTACCCTTAAAGTTTGTTACCCCTTTTGAACTTCTCGCTGGCAAAGTTGCTGTCTTTCTTTCTTTCAAAAATTCTGTCATACTTCTAGAAATTTTGGACGACTTTTGATCATAAGTCGGTAAAGAAAGAATATGACGCAACACCTTTCCTCTGGAAGGGGTAAAAATGACCCTTAAAGGACTAACGGACACTAAGGATAAAATGTTTGATGCCCAAGACCATCCTTTATTAACCTAAAGAGAAAAACAATGCTAGTCAATTGGTCGCTAATCATTAACGCATGTCCCATAAGCTTTAGCGCAAAATTCATTTTTTTTTTTTTTGTATAAAAATGCTTTAACTTAAATTGTGAACTTAATTTTAAAAAGGTGAGCGTGTTCTTCCACGAGGCGCAAATTTCTACAAACACCTAGTATAGACCAAATTAGTGAGGTTAAGATTTTCGTTTGACGTAAAACCCTAAAAATCAAATCAGAATGTATGTAGTTCTTATGGAAGCGCATTTTAAATTCATATTAGTAAAGCTATTCTGTGTTTCTTAAGTACAATTTTGAGTTTCTTACTAACTGTTAACAATACTCTTTGCTTTCTGTACAGTAAAAGTATAAACAAAATAATAAGTTAAGCATAATTTCATTTTAAAGAAAGTAGGATTGCAAATAGTAACATATGTCGTAACTTGGTGCAGTCAAGTCAACTTAATTTGTAGGTTAGTTTTGGATTTGACGCTTTTTACCTTCCGTCACCTTTAGGTAAGGGAGGTATTGTCTTTGGTCGAAAAATTCGGTAGTGAGTTTTTAATGAATAAGCACGTTTTAAGGTCCCTACAATACGATTTTACTGGTTTTACGATGATGTCTGTATGTGTATGTGTGTGTCCGTGTGTGTCTGTGTGTGTGTGTGTGTGTGAGAGAGAGAGAGACAAATTTTTCTTTCGTATTCCTCTTCCTTACAACCCTATGAAGAGCTGATTAGATTTTGGTTATAATTGGTCAACCGGAAGTACCCTTATTTGAAGTTCTTAACAGTTTTTCTTGAAAAATTGCAGTTAAATATCATTTTCGACATTTTATGTGATTATCAATAGAAAGAATATCTTATTCTATATACGGTTCGATTATACATTTCCCTTCATATTCAATAGATATAGAGTTATAGAGAGATTAACTTTCGAAAATCAGTCAGCTTTGCAAAAATTATGAAAACAACACATATATTCAAAAAAATCTAATTGACAGATGTCAGTGGCAAGTGCAAAACCAAAGTGGAAAGTATATGATCTGAAAGTGATATAAGTGACAGAGTGTCCCTCGCCAGTGACTTGCATTTGCGGCCTCGCCTCAAGATAGGAACTTATAATGCCAGAAGTACGAGAAAGGCAAAAGAGAAAATGGAAGGACTGTATAGCAGAAGATTTGAGGAAGGAAGAACTGTGTCACGAAGGTGCTTTGGACAGGAATGAGTAGAAGAGAAGAGTAAGAAACAGCGACTTCTAATAAAATAGGGAAAAGTTGAAGCAGGAGGAAGTGTTAAGTGCAATACATAATGTACGTTCGTATTCGTATTAAAATTTTATTAGATTTTAGAATCTTTTCAAAGGAACTTTCAGTATGGATATGTAAAAAATACATCGAATTGACGGAAGGTTTTGTGCTGGCCACAACAGATTTTTTCTTTAAAGTTACAATATAAGGTGGTTATAAGTTTTTCGTTTTTGTTATTTGCGATGTCTGAAAGGGTTATTAAGTTGTCCGCAATAAATAATTTCTTTGCTGACGATTTAAATTGTCAGGATTAAAGCAAATACATTTTTGTATTACAAAATAAATTCTTGAAAGTTGTGCCAAAACTTATGGGATGTACGTTATTTTAAATGTACAAACATACTCCTTCTATGAGAGCACCAGCAGGTGATCGCCCCCCACACACAACTGTGGCAAAAATCCCCAAAGTTTTCGCTTCTTCTAAAGCTGCAGTACGTTTAGCTCTTTCCAGTTTAGCCGAAGTACCTGCATCATGAGCTAAAGTACCTAGACAACGTAGCCATGAACGCAAAACCGGAGCTAATGTTCTTCGAGAATGGTCCAATGATTTGTGAAGCCAACGAAGAAGACACACGACCTGAACAATCAATAATTAATGATAGCAGGAGTCTAAGGTAAAATTATAACTAAAACTAATAAAATTATCCCTTAACCTTCAAATTAATTTTAATAAAACTGAATTCGTATTTCGAGATATAAGTTCTCATTGGCCCGGTTTACACCGATATCTTGCTAAGCTGTCCAAACACTAAATTATGACTATATTACTACTATTTTAGTCCAAGGTACAGAACCCTTTTTTTCAAATTATTAACACCCGTCTAAAACTGCGTGAGTGGTTTTATTTTTACGTAACCTACAACTTTTTTATCTACGAAAATTCTCGGAAATGGGCAGTTTTCAATCTGGAAATTGGAAAACACATCAATTTAACGATGTACTAAAAATGTATGATCAACCCTTTGCTTTCTACTTTAATCGTAAGATAATTTGATAATAAAATCGAAAAGAAAATTGGCCTACAAAAATATTGGGCCATTTGCCGAGACCTACACCCCCAACATGTCAAAATAACGAGGGTATGAAAATTTATCAACAACCAGCTGATTTTCATGCAATTGTTTAATAAATATTAATACTATCAAATGGTCATACTGGCCTACAATTTTCATGGGCAGTTTTTTCAGACCTACGGCCTAAACTTGTCAATTTTACGATGACCCTTTTACTGATTAACACTTGTAGGCCGCGAAGCACACACGTGATAGGTGAGCTATTTTGTAATAAAGTAATGTAATGGCCTACAGAAATATTGGGTCGTATCGCTTAACCTACAAAAAAGACAAAAATTACATTTTTATGATTCCGTATATAAAAAAATGATTGTTATTAATTACTTCGTATTAATATTTCTAATGTGAGAAAATAGAACACTTGTTTTTTGATTACAATTTTATGCAAAATTAAAAAATGTCATCAAAAAAATTAATATGGATATCATTTTAATGATTTTTTAGTGCAGAATGGAATACTTAAAACTCGATTCTGTTTGAGAGGCGATCCTTAGATATTGATACTTAGGTATCGATTCTTATGCATCTATTTCTATCTTATGCAATTATTTAAAATTAAAAAGTAAAATGCATATATCCATAAGAAATACCGCCAATCTTGCTAATGAATTGGAAGAATCTCTAACATTTAGAAACTTCCTCATACAATGAACAATAGATATAATTAGAATTATATGTGTGCAGAAGACATATTAAATACAATAAAAACAATATTTGGGTAAAGTTCTGTAATGTTTTTGTTATAAAACGACGGTTCGATAGCGAAGTGTAATACAATACTTATATAGCCTAATATAGAAATTGCGAAAGGTCTTGTGCTAGCCACAACAGATTTTTAAAATTTAGGCTATGATATCGATGCTGTTTTTTTTTTTTAATTGACAGTTAAATTAACAAGCTGTTTAACCGGATATGTAAATACCGGGCCTAAAACTAATAAAATTACCCCTTAACCTTCAAATTAATTTTTAATAACACTGAATTCGTATTTCGAAATCTTCCTTTCTCTATATAATACTAGTTTTTTCACTTGTTTTCCAGAGTTGTTAGGGCCTCTGTCATGGTTGACATGATGAGTAATCTACTCTGCTTAAATTTTCCTATTCTTCGTACTACTGATGACGAGAACTTAGTTCACGAAATATGTAATTAGTTTTATTCAAATTAATTTTAAGGTTAACGGGTAATCTGAACAGTCAGGCTTGTATGACCGAAGGTAAGTTTTGGATGGGAGAATATTTTTACCACAGCCATGTCATCCAAGTCTTTCTTCTTAAGGCTTTTATCTTTCCGGACAGCATCTACAAGCTTCCTAACAGCAGTGTCAAATTGAGATCTCTTTCTGGTGCTGTATTTTGTCTTCCTGGAGTCGTTTTTAGACCTGGAGCTAGAGGTCGCTGGAGATGGTTCATTTTCAGAAAACGCTTGTTCTTTAGCTTGGGAAATTATTGTTACTAGGAGGTAGATTATGTCTTCAGTTGGGTCGTCCGGATACGGTATGTCAGAAGATGTTGATGAAGACTAAAAAATATAAAGATAAAATGTATTAACGGATTTCTCGGCGGTGATTGTTAGGAAATATATTGTTGTTATTCCATGAAGTAGCATGAATCCAAAACCTCTCTTAGCGAGAGGTAAAAAAATCACTGAGCTTGTCAAAATTTTATATTTTCTGTTAGGAGGAAGTAAGCCGTACTTGTTGATAGATAAAATGTATTATGTTAGGAAATATATTGTTGTTATTCCATGAAGTAGTTAATTTTATTTAAATTCCTATATTTCGTTACATATTTTGTAACTTCATCAGGGAAACTAAAATGTACATAATTTCTTTTGTGAAGTTAAGTTAAACAGAATAAATCTAGTTGTACTTACAAATAGTTATAACTGGTGTAATCACTTGCCAAATTGATAATTTGAGAAACATTCAAATTTGTTGTTGTTAAAGTTTAAGTTCTATACTGAATTACATGTTATTAAAAGGAAAGTTACAAAATATGTAACGAAATATTGGAATTTAAATAAAATTAACTACTTCATGGAATAACAACAATATATTTCCTAACATAATACATTTTATCTATCAACAAGTACGGCGTTACTTCCTCCTAACAGAAAATATAAAATTTTGACAAGCTCAGTGATTTTTTTACCTCTCGCTAAGAGAGGTTTTGGATTCATGCTAAAATTCGCATATCCAGATTTTACTGAAAAAAACACGATTTAAGATCCCTAGAATCCAATTATAACATTTTTAAAATGATGTCTTTGTGTGTGTGTGTGTGTGTGTGTGTGTGTGTGTGTGTGTGTGTGTGTGTGTGAATGTGTGTATGTCTGGATGTTGGATGAGGGACGATTCCTCAAAAACTATAAGACTTAAGACCTATTTAACTATCAATTTCTCAATCTAACATTCCTAGAAAAAGCTAAAAAGGTTTTGGTAACAATTGTACAACCGGAAGTAGTAGTTTCTTTAAAAAATCTTCTAAATATTATTTTTTGAAAATTTTTAATATTACTAATTTTGAAGAACATGAAATTCTACATGCGACATATTTAAATTTTTACCTCTCGCTAAGAGAGGTATTGGATTCATGCTAAAATTCGCATATCCAGATTTTATTGAATAAACACGATTTAAGGTCCCTATAATCCGATTATAACATTTTTAAAATGATGTCTGTGTGTGTGTGTATGTGTGGATGTGTGTATGTCTGTATGTATGTGTGTCTGGATGTTGCAGACACGATTCCTCAAAAACTATAAGACTTAAAAAATATTTAACTGCAGTTTCCTCAATCTGACATTCCTGGGAAGAGCTGAAAAGGTTTTGGTAACAATTGAACAACCGAAAGTAGTAGTTTCTTAAAAAAATTCTTCTAAATATAATTTTTTGGGGTTTTTTTTATTAAATATTGAAGAACATAAAATTCTCCATCTAATACACTTAAAATTTTTATTATATCTTGTACAGATTTAGAAATAAAGACACTATAATTTATAGAGTAAACTAATCGCAGAGGCCAAGGCACTAAGAAAACCAGTTGACAAATTCCAATGTTTATAACATGACACATGTCATTGTCAAATATCAACAGTTTTAGTGACAATCTGATAGCTTTTACTGGGAAGTATATTTAACTTTTCTTATTGTTTTATTAATTAATTATTTGAAATTATAGGTAAAATTGTGGTAAAATGCATATATCCATCAGAAATACCGACAATCTGGTTAATGAATTGGAGGAATCTCTGACATTTAGGAACTTCCTAATACAATGAAAAATAGATATAATTAGAATTATATGTGTGCAGAAGACACGTTAAATACAATAAAAAACAATATTTGAGTAAAGTTCTGTAATTTTTTTGTTACAAAACGACGGTTCGATAGCGAAGTGCTATATCTACATTACTTATACAGGGTGTTAAAAAATAAATGTCCCAAATTATGAGGGCATATAGTACTGACCAAAATGATTAAAAAAAAGTTTAATCAACATGGGTCCGATCTTCAACTGTTTTCGAGATAAAAGGCAATGAAAAATGAGTTTTTTCGGTGTTTACCTCTGCTATCTCGAAAACTGTAAGAGTTACGACTTTGATTAAATGAGACATTTTGTTTACCTTGCAGAGGTCATCTTAGATGTGTTTTTGTTTTTCACAAAAAATCGAATAATTGTACTAAGACAAAAGTTGTGGCGCCCTTGGCCAATATTTAGTTTTCAAATAACTTCGTAACTACTAGAAAATGAAAAAAATGTTTCATATAATACGTTATTTTTTTTATATTCTAATACAAAATGGCCTCTTTCTCGAAAACAGTTGAAGATCGGACCCATGTTGATTAATCTTTTTTTACTCATTTTGGTCAGTGCTATATGCCCTCATAATTTGAGACACTTATTTTTTAACACCCTGTATAATATAAAAAGGAAATTGCGACAGGTCTTGTGCTGGCCACAACAGATTTTTTTTTATCAAAGCAATATAGAAAAAATAATATAATTAATATTTTGTATCTTTCTAACTTTGAGACCATAAATAGCTATGTTTCGATACAATACATCATCGAAAATAACTCCCCAATTTAATAGCATTAGATTCCAATAAACAATATTGATTTCCAATAATTGTAAGAAATCAGCCACGCTATGCTAGTCTCGTAATATTAGTTTCCATAAAGACTTACAAATTTATCACTCATAAATAAAACATACTCGAAACACTCGGGCTATAAGATATCTTATTGATATTAATGTTATGCCCCGAAATCGATACTCAATTTATGTTGTTATTGAAGCAATTTTAAAAGATATAGTTTTATCATCAATTTACAAAATAGTAAACACCAAATAATAGTTTTATGAATAAATGTATGAACACAAAAAAATTGTTGTGGCCAGCACAAGACCTTCCGTTAATTTGATGTATTTTGTACAAATCCCATACCAAAAGTTCATTGGAAAAGATTCCAAATATCCAGTAAAATTGTAACACGAATATGATACAATTTTTTAAAAATTCCATACAGAAAGTTCCTTGGAAAATTTTCTATAAATCCAATAAAATTATCACATGAATATACATTATGTATACTCATATATAAATATTCTAAAAATACGTACACTTACGTAACATTCTTTTTACAATCAAGTAATATTACTACCAAGTTTATATCTCTAAACATTTTTGAATTATTGCCCCAAAAGTCCATATACCCCACATTTAGATAAAAACTTCAAAATTTTCAAAATTCTATTATTTATGTATCTAGATATTTCTCAATGCGCTGATTCCAAATTTTGAAACCGCAGGTCGATATCTCTTTTCGTTCTCGAGATATTTAGATTCAAAGTTTTGCTCAAAACTGCCCATTTTGGGGTAATAACCCAAAAATGGGTCGAGATATGAACTTGGCGGCATCACCATTCGATTCTACGGACAAAAATACATAAATATAGCAATTTTCATAATTTTTGTCCAACTGGTTCATTTTTTATGAATAAAAGCTTGAAAACCTTTGAAAATGGCCAAAATCTGAAAAAATCGTAAGGGGTACATCTTAGATTTTTGCGATTTTTGGCCATTTTCAGTTATTTTGCTTTAGAGATTGTATGCGGTGTTCAAAAATTCTGAAAATTAGTGTACTTATGTAATTTTGCCCGTAGAATCGAATGGTGATGTCGCCAAATTCATATCTCGACCCATTTTTAGGTCAATGCCCAAAAATGGGCAGTTTTGAGCAAAACTTTGAATATAAATATCTCGAAAACGAAAAGAGATATCGACCTGCGGTTTCAAAATTTGGAATCAACACATTGAGAAGTATCTAGATACGTAAAAATTAGATTTTTGAAAATTTTGAAGTTTTTATCTAAATGTGGGGTATATTGACTTTTGGGCAATAATTCAAAAATGGGTAGAGATGTAAACTTGGTAGTAATATTATGTAATTGTAAAGAGAATGTTACAGAAGTGTATGCATTTTGAGAGTATTTATATATGAGTATACATAATGTATATCCATGTGATAATTTTATTGGATTTATAGAATATTTTCCAAGGAACCTTCTGTATGGAATTTGTACAATATTGTATTATTTTCGTATTACAATTTTACTAGATAATATACAATCTTTTCCAGACAACTTTTGGTATGGGATTTGTACAAAATACATAGAACTGGCGGAAGGTAATGTACTGGCCAAATCAGAAATTACTTCTAAACTATCAGCAATCGAGAAAATATTTCATTTAAAAAAGTTAAATATTTTTATAGTCTATCCAGTGGCGTGCGAAAATAATTTTTCTATCGGTAAATTTTCGAGATGTACACAACACATACTTACATTTTTTTTAAATGGAACCCATATTTGATTTTACTTTAAAAGAATATGTATTTATTATTTTTTTTTTCTCTCTTTCGATTGGTATAAAGGTTATTATATATTAAATATTAAATTTGTTTTACCATTCAAACCTTAGATTTTTCGATTTTGACAAAATGGGCAAAACAAAAATCTTAACTGACACAATTCAAACTATAGATTAAAATAATCAATTCTTCACTGACCTGTAAAGTTCGTTGTCGTAACTCAAGTACGCCTTCAAGAATTTCAGCAATATACTCAACCTGATTTTGGGTATAATGGCCTGGGAGACCTACCATACCCGTTACAGCCCTTGTAAATCTAGACGCTCTAGTCGTACCAGCTGGTTGTAAACTTGAAACCAAAGAAGACCACTTCGAAATGGCCTGAGATTCTAAGATTATATGAGACGGAATGGTAGCGTTGAGAATTTGAATCGAATGAAGATTTGCCTACAACAGAAAAATATACGGAGGTGTGGCAATAATTTTTTTTTATTTCTCTGTAAATTTGGCAATATTGCAAAATGTGTCACACTAATTTTTGATCTTCCCTCCATCAACGGTTAAAATTTCAAGATAATGAGTTGGTTTCATATTTTTTAAAAAGTATTTTAAAGGAAAGTTTATATAATATTTACCAGCAAGAGAGTGAGAATAAATTGAAAATAATTGGACAGATTTTTCGAAAACTTATTGCCAAATGGCAACAAGTTTGAGAAAGAAACTGGAGAATTATTTTCTAATTTATCGAATTCTCGAATTATATTTAATTAGATTATTATAAATCCACTTTTTTACCTGTCGCTAAGAGAGGTATTGGAATCATGCTAAAAATCAAATATCCAGATTTTAATGAATAAGCACGTTTCAAGATCACTACAATCCGATTTTAACATTTTTACAATGATGTCCGTGTGTATGTGTGTGTGTGTGGATGTGTGGATATGTGTATGTGTGTGTGCGTGTGTGTGTGTGTATGGCTGGATGTTGGACGGACGATTCCTCAAAAACTATAAAATATAAGACCTGTTTAACTATGAATTCCTGGGAAGAGCTG
Organism: Ophonus ardosiacus; assembly: GCA_943142095.1. NCBI lineage: Eukaryota > Metazoa > Arthropoda > Insecta > Coleoptera > Carabidae > Ophonus > Ophonus ardosiacus. Next base: position 37,376,703 of record OW964835.1, read on the forward strand.
AAAAGGTTTTGGTAACAATTGAACAACCGGAAGTAGTAGTTTTTAAAAGAAATTCTTCTAAATATTATTTTTTGAAAATTTTTGATATTACTAATTTTGAAGAACAAAATTCTACACCTGACACATTTAAATTTTTTATTATATCTTTTATAAATTTAGTGATAAAGACGCTATAATATATAGAATATCGGGATATAACAAGTCAAGTAGGCGAAACTACACTAAGGAAGCCAGTTGACAAATTCAAATGTTTATAACATGATTTGTAAATGACAGATTTCAGTGTCAAAAATCAACAGTTTTAGTGAAATTTTGTTATCTTATTCTGGAAAGTATATTTAATCTTTCTTATTGTTTTATTAATTAAATATTTGAAATTATAGGTAAAATCGTGGTAAAATGCATATATCCATCAGAAATACCGCCAATTTGGTTAATGAATTGGAATAATCTCAGACATTTAGAAACTTCCTCATACAATGAAAAATAGATATAATTAGAATTATATGTGTGCAGAAGACATGTTAAATACAATAAAAAACAATATTTGGGTAAAGTTCTGTAATATTTTGTTTTAAAACGACGGTTCGATAGTGTAACAAGGTGGGAATAGTGAAATAACAAGTAAATAACTTTAATATAAACTCTTCTAAATTACAGTTTCAGTATCAACATTTTAACTCTATCATCTTTGTAAGTCAAAATTCTGTTTAGAAATAATAATCATATCTATGTTTAGTCTAGATGTCAACCGAGTAGACATTTATTGTTTTGACAATTAACTGTATAAGTTATTGGCTAGACTAATAGCCGAGACAGACGAAGAAAGTTGATGATAATTAACCTCTAATTCTTAATTTAACATTTCGTGTGTCATATTTCAATTATATTAATGATCATTATAAACGTAATTTCAATTGTAATGATCATTAGGTCACGATGATCTTTTGAGAAGGTGATCGTAAGTATTCGGCAATAATCGCCACACTGATTCTGCCAGAACCTCGTTACAATAACCCAACCTAACCTCAAAATTATAAAATTATATTTGATGATATGACAACATTGAGGCCAATTGAAACTGTGATTGAAGAATAAAGTCAAAAAAGTGAAACGTGCTAACCTATGAACTCAACAGTAGAGCAAATTTAAACTAATCTGCGCATGTGCACCAAATTAAATTTATATATCGTCTGTCAGGTACTTTGATAATTAAGAATTAAGGTAAATTAGAAATTATACTAATGATCATTAATATTTGTCGTCTGTCTCGGGTATTAGTGAAGTCTTGTTATTTTACTATGGATGCTACACCCTCGCACCCTTCACCAGATATGCCTGTTCAAAAGATAACCCTTTGTTTTAAGGCAGCCGCGTTTTAAGATTGAAACGAGTCAGGTCAGACATGTAGTCTGTGTTAGTTTTTGGGCGTTTACGCCATGACTCGTAATTAAGGTTTATATCAGTTTAGTTTAGTATTAATTAGTATGGTGTAATTATGTAAAATAAAGTACTAGTTAAAATTAGTATAAAAATATTGTGTGTGTGTCATCCATAATATGTTCATCGTCAATCTATCATCAAGTGTTGAGTGCTTAGTGAGAGAGTGAGTGTAAGAGCGTGTTCCGTCTCAGTATAGTGGTGGGCGAACCAGCAAACGTCCACCAGTTAGAAGAAATAGTGTCATCGTTGGGGTAAAAGAAAGTAAGAGAAACAGAAGTCTCAACATCCCCCCCCCCCCCCCCCCTGTTACAATAGCAAAGTGCAATACAATACTTATATAGCCTAATATGGAAATGGCGGGAGGTCTTGTGCTGGCCACAACAGATTTTTGCTATTGTGTCGCCATCTACTGTCGTAATTAACTAGCTTCCTTCATTTACATGGTGTAGTTGGCATGTCTGTTTTAACAAATAAAACATTACCTTGACAGGGCAAAATAAATATAAATAATCGCCTTCATACCGATGATTATTAATTACGGTGTTTCCAGAAGTGGTTTCTATAATTTTTTGATTTATTTCATGATCAGAAACATCACTAAATCGGTGTTTTTTCGTTCATTTTATTTATGTGTTGATAGCTATCTGACAAAACAAAAACTACAGAGATTATTCTCGGGAATAATCTCTAGAGCTTTATTCTCACTATAATAATAGCAGTAATAACAAAAATAATAATAATTTGTTATTTTCGTAAATAATTAAATTAAAAAAAATTGGCACCAGATGGGTGCTCTCTGTGTTACATAAAAGGCCTGCAGGCATTGCTTCCAACAATGGAATATTCGCATGAGGCGGTGTAGGGTTCGGGGAGGAGAGTACATTGAGGGTGGCAATGTTGGTTTTGAGTAATTTCTAAGATCTATCCCATTATATTTTTGCCACACCTCGTATCTCGGTTTACAACATTAAAATGGACTCACCAAATACATATATACCCTGTTGCCTTCCACCAAGTACTCTTCTTCTCTGAGATCGGTGCCGACAATATTATCCTTTGGGAAGAAATATCCTGGAACGTGTTGGGTCCTTAAGAACCCAACAACGTTGTCCAAAATTTGTAATACTTTGCGGGATAGCTGTATGGTGGACCACTCCGCCATGGCTTGTAACGGACCTGGAGGATGTTCCAAAGCTTGGAGAAGAAGGTCTTCGAAGATGATAGAGGATAGGAGCTTTTTGTGGAACTAGAACAATTAATAACGTATGTCCCATACATATTGGCACAAATTTCAATATTTTTACCTTCCGTCACCTTTAGGTAAGGAAGGTATTGTCTTTGGTCAAAAAATTCGGTGGTGAGTTTTTAATGAATAAGCACGTTTTAGGGTCCCTACAATACGAATTTACTATTTTTAAGATGATGTCTGTATGTATGTGTGTGTGTGTGTGTCCGTGTGTGTGTGTGTGTGTGTGTGTGTGTGTGTGTGTGTGTGTGCCCGTGCGTGACAAATTTTTCTCCGACGATAACTCCAATACTACAATTCTAAAAATTATAATTCTTTCGTATTCCTCTTCTATACATCCATATGAAGAGTTGATTAGATTTTGGTTACAATTGATTTATCGGAAGTACCTTTATTTGAAGTTTTTAACAGTTTTTCTTAAAAAAAAACGCAGTTAAATATTATTATTTGACATTTTTGTATTATATATATTAAAGAAAATACTCTTCTCTATCCGGTTTGATTATACATTTTCCTTCATATTCAATAGATGTAAATTTAAAGCATTTTAAAGAAATTAATTTTCAAAAATTAGTCAGCTTTGCTATTTATCATGGAAACAGCTGATATAATCAAAAAATTCTAATTGATAAATGTTAGTTGTAAGTGCAAAACCAAATATGGATAGTATAGAATCAAAAATTGGTATGTCATAGTGTTTCTCGCTAGTGACATGCAGAGAAAGGCCAAAGAGAAGATGGAAGAACTGTCTCGTAGAGGACTTGAGAAAGGAAGGACTGTGTGAAGAAGATGCGTTGGACAGGAATGAGTGGAAGAGAAGAGGAAACAGCGCCCCCTAATAAAATAGGGGAAAGCTGAAGAAGAAATAAGGAAGTGTCAAGTGCATTTTACTTAGTGTATATTTATTGGATTTATAGAACCTTTTCAAATGAACTTTTGGTATGGAATTTGTAAAAAATAGTATGTGTTCGTGTTCGATTTTACATGATATTATATAGAATCTGTTCCAAGGACCTTTTGATATGGGATTTGTACAAAATACATCGAATTGACAAAAGGTCTTGTGCTGGCCACAATAGATTTTTTTTTGATAAAAAAGCATTTACTTAAAGTTTTGTAATACTTAATAATTAACTGTTTCATAAGGAACAAAATAAGGCTCTATACCATATTTTTTTATATTTTTCTGTAAGAACAGGGTGAAATAAAAATTTTAGTGCAAACGCGACTTCAAAATTTAAAATAATATCAATAATTATTAAGGTAAGAATTGAACGAAAACTGTATAATGAAAACAATACTGCAATGAAACATCTTTATGATATATTTATTAATTTAATTTCATGCTTAAATTTGTGAGCCAATGAAATTCACATTAGAATTCAGAATTTAATTATAAACCGCTGCATTATTAAGCAACGGTCTAATAAACTTGTCAAATCGAAAGACAAAACAAGAATGATTTATATTTATTGCTTATAGCTGAAATTACTTCATTGTTTCATTAAAATTTCAGCAGGATCAAAGGAAATGAAACAGTCGGCTGAAAGCTGTTGTTTAGCTACTGAAACGCTGAAATATTTCATGGATACGACAGAGAATTTGAAAGAATGGAAAACTAACTTATGTTTTTTACCATACCTTGCATTTATCTTCAGAGATTTTAGCGTGTATTTCTTGTAGTATCTTACAGAGTATTTTTTGTATGAGAGTAATGGGAGATGTTGGGCCATAGTGTTGCAGGAGAGTTACTCTGGCTGCAGGAAACTGCATTTGCCATGAAGATGATTGAGAACCAATGGCTACTAGGTACATACCCTGTAAAACATAAAACTAAGAAAGTTAATTAGGGTACAAGAGAGATAAATAGTTATTTAACTAACAAGTGTGTTAATGAGGGTGATTAATAATTGAGACATTTTGACTTCTTTAATTGTTCAGATCATTAATCGCCAATTAATACACGTGTTACTTACAATATATTTCTGTTGACTGTATCTCACTGATTGGAAAAACTAATTTTATTCCATGACAAAAAAAAAATCGGTTAGTACCCGGTTATTTATTAATAAAAAATCAAACATTAATGGGGGTCATTAATGAATAATTTTCTATGCATTAACATAACCTATTGATACACAGTCAACGGAAATAGTACATTAAAATACGTTTATGTCTTACTAGTACGTTATTGTTTTATAACAACCCCAACATTAGGTCCGTTATTGAGTATATAATACCCTAGGGCGTATTAAGTTGCTATGGTAATGTTGACAACAAACTGAGGTTAATAATACTGATACTAACATAAAGTGCAGTTAAGGTTAAGAAGCATTGTGAATTGTAGTCGTTTATAATCATATTTGTTTCATCACAAATACAAACCAGCATTCTACTTATTCTTAGCAATAACATTGCTCGTCCATATTGACAGAAAAATACCACAAGAAATATATTTTTTGTTTGAAAAAATTCTTTGTTTACAGAAACAAAATATTACCTAGAAATCGCATTCACAGGCTACTTTATACGTTGTAGTAAAATTTTGTGATTATTTTTGTTTGATAAATTCTAGTCAGACAAAATGTTTATTAAGAATTTCTAGTAAGACATAAAACACTGAAGGCACCACGGGTGTTAAACGACAATAATGCCTTCAGTCAACGTACTCGCCTCGGGCCAGAGGCCCTCGACAGTACACTGTTGACCTCAGGCATTATTGTCCTTATAACAACCCTTATTGGTACCTTAATTACTATAACGTACGAGTTTTACAAAGGACGAGTGCTTTAACAGGCCTTGAAACATGTTACTATTTTTTGCATGATCAGTTTTTTTTACTTTTCTTCACCTTTAGGTAAGAAAGGTATTGCCTTTGATCAAAAAATTCGGTTGTGAGTTTTAAATGAATAAGCACGTTTTAGGGTCCTTAGAATACTAGTTTTACCATGATGTCTGTATGAGTGTGTGTGTGTGTGTGTGTGTGTGTGTGTGTGTGTGTGTGTGTATCTGAGTATCTGAGTATCTGAGTATCTGTGACAAAAATTTCTCCGACGATAACTCCATTACTACAATTCTAAAAATTATAATTCTTTTGTGTTCCTTTTCTTTACATCTATATGAAAAGCTGATTAGATTTTAGTTATACTCGGTCAACCGGAAGTACCGTTATTTGAAATTCTTAACAGTTTTTCTTGAAAAAAAACGCGTTAAATATATATTTTTTCATTTTATATAATTATCAATATGAAAGAATACAAATAAAATAAATAAATAAATATATCTAGTATCTACAACACATGTAGACGGTTTCATTATACATTTTTCTTCATATTCAATAGATATAGAGTTAAAGAATTATAAAGAGATTAACTTTCATAAATCAGCCAGCTTTATGATTTATGTACAATTATAATCTGTCAGTCTGACATGTTGCTAACCTCAGACATTGAAGTTATCGTAAAGAGCCCTAAAAATAATGTGTTTTATCTCAAACTGATTAATTGGAATTATTTAGTTCGTTCTTCTTATATTTTTGTCATTTTACATACATATTTACTATTGTACATTGTACACTCGCCTAAATTGTCTTACATGTAAAGCAAGTATCATGAGGTTAGCAACACTACAACTGCATGAAATCGGTGTGTAATGGATGACTTTAGTGCCGATTTCTGAGCTTTTAATGACGATTTTTGGACGATTTCAAATAAAATATATATTTGCATGTTTTCTATCAATGTTGATAATACTCTGCAGATTTGACAAGTCCGAGGGATAAATGAAAGTGAAATATGCTGCTTCGGTTTCACGAGCAATATCTTCGATTATTAATCATATCAAGAGCTTATATTTAATGAGAGAATATAATGAATTTTTGTTAAAATTAAATGTCAATGTTGTAAAAATCCCTTAGTAACGAATATAAATAAGGTGTTAATTTCTTTGTTTTTTATCATCGCAGTGAAAGGCATGTAACTAGAGAGATTCTGAATCTGAATACTGATTAGCGAAAAACAAGTCATGTGAATAAGGAATTATATTCTCATTATATAAAAGCATATCTGTTATGTAAGTTGTATATCACTAAGGATGTTTTACACAAGAGATGTCTAGAATCGAGAACTATATAAAATGTAAGACATAGGAAGTCGGTTTTGGTTATGTACTTTCCAATTAGTTTAAAACTAACTCGACAATTTTGAAGTATAAAGAAAAGTTTTGAAAAGGAAGTATGTATGTATTTCAAAATAAATTTCTAAATACAATCATATCCATTGCCAATACGGAAAAGTTATGATTTTTTTGGCATACAATCATATAAAAATATCCTGATATTTCTATTACATTGCCAGTTTCAGTTACAAATCATGAAATAATTTCAAGCCAAGCGGTGATGTGACAATCAACATTAAAGGGTGACATATGTACTCATTACTTCATACAGTGCCAACAATACTTATTGTTATAAATAGTGAATTTAAATTTTCCAGTAAAATTAGTTATTTCGGTTCATTTTCATAATCATTGTTAACTATAGACTTTAAGATTTTCTTAATAATACGGCAGGTTATCATATTCATCCTTTGTCGTTATTATATTTAAAATAATATTTAAGCTTTATTGTATTGTCTCCTAAATTACTAAAGAATTCATAAGAACATAACCTAAAGTTTATTTTATAAAAATATTCCTGTCACTTGGAAATTATTTAAAGACAAGACAATTATAGATTTATAATTAAAATTCTTTTCTTTAACCTTTTAAAGAATTGAGATCTGTTTTCGAAGTTTACGTCATATGACCTACAGAAAATAAAAATATATATTGTGTCTACGAGTACATACATATATATCTCCTATCCTATCGGGGAAATAATTAGTTAGTTGAGTTTGACACTCAATAACTTGCTTAGAAAACATTCAAAAATTATGAAACATGCTTTCATTTATGGACTATACATTCCTACGTAATTATAGTAAGTTTCATATTTTGAAATTTATTAATATAAAAAAAAATCTGTTGTGGCCAGCAAAAGACCTCTCGCTATTTCCATATTAGGCTATATAAGTATTGTATTGCACTTCGCTTTCGAATCATCGTTTTATAACAAAATATTACAGAACTTTACCCAAATATTGTTTTTTATTGTTTTTAACATGTCTTCTGCACACATATAATTCTAATTATATCTATATTTCATTGTATGAGGAAGTTTCAGAGACTGTTCCAATTCATTAACCAGATTGGCGGTATTTCAGATGGATATATGCATTTTACCACAACTTTACCTATATATTCAAATATTTAATTAATAAAACAATAAGAAAAATTAAATATACTTCCCAGAAAAAGCTATCAGGATGTCACTAAAATTGTTGATTTTTGACACTGACATGTGTCATTTAAAAACTATGTTATAAACATTGGAACTTGTCAACTGGTTTCCTTAGTGCCTTAGCCTCTGCGATTAAATTACTCTATATATTATAAAAGTCTTTATCTCTAAATCTATATAAGATATAATAACAATTTTAAGTGTATTAAATGGAGAATTTTAAGTTCTTCAATATTTAATAACAAAAATTTCCAAAAAATTATATTTAGAAGATTTTTTCTCAGAAACTACTACTTCTGGTTGTTCAATTGTTACCAAAACCTTTTCAGCTCTTCCCAGGAATGTCAGATTGAGGAATTCATAGTTAAATATTTTTTAAGTCTTATAGTTTTTGAGGAATCGTGTCTACACATCCAGACATACATACATACATACACACACACACACACACACACACACACACACACACACACACACACACACACACACACACACAGACATCATTTTAAAAATGTTATAATCGGATTCTAGGGACCTTAAATCGTGACAATACGCCCATTACGTAGAAATGTATACTCTATAATTAAAAGTGTGTTTCATAAATTTTGAATTTTTTTAAATTATTGAGTTTCAAACTCAACTGACTGTTATTATTTCCCTAATAGTAGTTGCACGTTTATTAATTTTACAAATAATATTTTAAAATTGCAACATTGATTATAACAATGAGAATGTGATACAACAATATTATACAATCCAAAAGTAGGTACTTTTTGAATACTCTAATACTAAAATACGTATATCATCTATAGAGATCTGTCTACAAACATAACATAACAATATGAAAGATTTAATGATATGTTTATTAAATATACTTTATAGTATATACGCTCTAATTTTCTCATTTCAAAATAAAAGGTATTTATAACAACTATTAATTTAAAGTTAAACTAAGCATAAATATAAACAATATAATTAAATTACAAACATTTGGCAAATACTCTATATTCTAAAATGAATTTTGAAACTATTTTCTAACAACATAAATAAAAACCTTGATGAAATAAATAATGTTATTTTAAACATATAGGCTGGTAGCACAAGCCCTGTTCTAACTAAAACGCTGTTTTAAGAAATGTCAAATTCAAATTTCAATGTTTAATTTCACCCTTATGTGTAAAGAACGATTTTTTAAAAAATATTTGATTGAATACAAACTATGTGCTGCTTCAAAATCATATTTTAATATATTTGATGTTATTTATTTTTGTTATTAAATAATGAAATTTGACATTTCTTAAAACAGTGTTTTAGTTAAAACAAGGCTTGTGCTACCAGCCATTATGTACATACATAAAAACCACGGGTGTCCCACTTAATGGGTTAGCACAAACCCGAAAACATGTATAATAACAATAAGAATAAGAGCTCAGCTGACTCTCTTCGCTTTTCTAATAACATTCTTACTAACCGTACATCACACGGCCAATATTCCTCAGTTTTTCAACATATTAAAGTGACAGTCAGATTTTTGATAGTGAAATATCGCATTCTTAGTAACCATACATATTCATAATCACAATATAGTTACGAAACAATCATCCTTCGCCACACATTCGTGTCTAAGCACATTTCATTCGGCATTCGCCTCGGACACATTCATAATGGGGTCCTCCACCATAACTATAACAAAATGTAAAATGTACAATTTGTACTTAAAGTACTACTCAATAAATATCGAACCGTCGTTTTATAACAAAAACATTACAGAACTTTCCCCAATTATTGTTTTTATTGTATTTAACATGTCTTCTGCACACATACTATTCTAATTATATCTATTTTTCATTGTATAAGGAAGTTCCTAATGTCAGAGATTCTTTCAATTCATTAGCAAGATTGGCGGTATTTCTTATGGATATATGCATTTTATCTACAATTTTAAATATTTAATTAATAAAAAGATAAGAAAGATTAAATGTACTTCCCAGAAAAAGTTATCAGAATGTCACTAAAACTGTTGATTTTTGACACTGACATCTGTCTTTTACAAACTATGTTATAAACATTAGAATTTGTCAAGTAGTTTCTTTAGTGCCTTAGCCTCTGCGATTAGATTAACTCTATATATTATAGTGTCTTTATTTCTAAATCTATATAAGATATAATACAAATTTTAAGTGTATTAGATGGAGAATTTTATGTTCTTCAATATTTAATAGCAACTTCCGGTTGTTCATTTGTTACCAAAACCTTTTCAGCTCTTCCCAGGAATGTCAGATTGAGGAATCCATAGTAAAACAGTTCTTAAGTCTTATAGTTGTTGAGGAATCGTCCCTCCTACATCCATACACACACACACGCACACGCACACGCACACGCACACACACACACACAGACATCATTTTAAAAATGTTTTAATCGGATTCTAGGGACCTTAAATCATGCTTATTCACTAAAATCTGGATATGCGAATTTTAGCATGAATCCATTACCTCTCTTAGCGAGAGGTAAAAATTAGAGTGCAGGACCTCATTGTATTCATACATGCTCTTCTTCTCTTCCCACTCGGAAACTTTATTAAACATTATGTCGTTTATTTTTTATCAGGATGAAATAAAAACCGAAAATTTTACAGCAGTCTAAAAGCCAATAATGTTACTTAATCTTGTGCAACAATATATAAATTCTTCAACATTCTCAACACAGATTTTTCTTCAACCCACAAGTCTTGTGATGTACACAACGTAACCAAAACGTGATTTAGTCAGTCTTGTGACTAGTCTATTGCCAAGAGTTAAAAATACCTGACAAATGAAACTGAAAGGACCCCGCTGTAGAATCACAGTTTCTTGGCTCATTTTGCGAAAACTTGTAAACAAAATAATAAAAAATAACACAGACAAGCATTCAGCAGAATATATTTACGTAATAGAGGTGTATAAATAGATTGAATGCACTCACTTGCATATATTTTGGCGCCAAGTATTTATAAATGTCGGTTAGTGAGGAAGATTTAGAGAGTGTTATGATTGAGAAAGGATCATAAATTAATCTATCAAAAATTTTTAGACAAAATTAGATCTTTTCATCAAATAAAAAGATTTTTTTTATTGAAATGTTAACATAAGGAATTGTTTCTATAAAATAAGGATATAAGAATAGTTATTTATGCAACAAGTGTAAAAAGTATAGTCTTATTTAACGAATAGGAAAGTTTGAGCGAACGAGCCGCAGTGAAATAAGACACTTTTTACTCGAGTTGCATAAATTTTTTTTTACCTCTCGCTAAGAGAGGTATTGGATTCATGCTAAAATTCGCATATCCAGATTTTATTGAATAAGCACGATTTAAGGTCCCTACAATCCGATTATAACATTTTTAAAATGATGTCTGTGTGACTGTGTGTGTGTCTGTGTGTGTGTGTGTGTGTGTGTGTGTGTGTGTGTGTGTGTGTGTGTGTGTGTGTGTGGATGTGTGTATGTGTGTATGTGTGTGTGTATGTCTGGATGTTGTAGACACGATTCCTCAAAAACTATAAGACTTAAAAAATATTTAACTGCAGTTTCCTCAATCTTACATTCCTGGGAAGAGCTGAAAAGGTTTAGTAACAATTGAACAACCGGAAGTAGTAGTTTCTTAGAAAAATTCTTCTAAATATATTTTTTTGGGAGTTTTTTTTTTATTAAATATTGAAGAACATAAAATTCTACATCTAATACACTTAAAATTTTTATTATATCTTACATGGATTTAGAGATAAAGACACTATAATTTATAGAGTACATTAATCGCAGAGGCTAAGGCACTAAGGAAACCAGTTGACAAATTCCAATGTTTATAACATGACAAATGTCATTGTCAAATATCAACAGTTTCAGTGACATTCTGATAGCTTTTTCTGGGAAGTATATTTAATTTTTCTTATTGTTTTATTAATTAAATATTTGAAATTATAGGTAAAATTGTGGTAAAATGCATATATCCATCAGAAATACCGCCAATCTGGTTAATGAATTGGAACAATCTCTAATATTTAGAAACTTCCTCATACAATGAAAAATATATATATAATTAGAATTATATGTGTGCAGAAGACTTGTTAAATACAATAAAAAACAATATTTGGGCAAAGTTCTGTAATAATTTGTTATAAAACGAGGGTTCGAAAGCGAAGTGCAGTACAATACTTATATAGCCTAATATGGAAATGGCGAGAGGTCTTGTGCTGGCCACAACAGATTTTTACGTCTGCAATAAAAATGTGAAAAAAAGTGCTATAATGTTTCAATATTTCACTCCGTAGCGTTAAAAAAGTGCACTTTTTTCACATTTCTACTGTGTTAAAAAAAGTATATATTTTTTAAATAATTGTAAAACAACTACTATGTATTTATTAATCAGATTTGACTTTATTTAAAATATAATTTAGAGCGTAAAATTTTCTCTCAAAACTTTTGTTAGGTACTTACCTACGTTACTTATTAAATATTTTTTTTATTGTAATTTAAGTTCTAATTATTGTAATCTCAATACTTTTCATTGTTGTAATCAGTTAGGAAATACAAATATAAATGTTGGATTACCAACTTTTTATTATCGACTGTGTTTTGATTATTGTAATCAATACTCTGTCATTGTTGTAATTATAAATAACTAATGCACTAAATAATAGGGTTGCCAGACCTGTATTTAATAGGAGTCTCCTATATTTTATTCAAATCTCAATCTCCTATATCCTATAAACAGGGTAAATTCTCTTACCTATATTTTCAATAATAGACACTTACAAAATTGCAATTTGCACGAGCGTCTCTAACGGCGAAGCATAGAAATCAAGGTTGCTATGGTTACCCCGTACAAACAAAGACCTGTCATCAGATGTAGACTTTACACTCTAGCCATCGTTTTAGTTGAATAATCGAATGATCTTCAATATTATCAAACAAAAAATTTGCCCCAGACACATCTTCTGGTTTTAAACTCATTTTTATTAAACAGAACGTACACATCACAATAAAGAATTAGGTTTAACAGATGCGAATACAATGATAGATAGGAACAGGGAATGGGACGCAAGACAACGAGGGGAGGTTTGTTTGTATGCATGACCTTTGACCTTCTATATCTTGCAGTGACGTCAATTTTGTAAGTGTCTATTCAATAAACAGAATAAATTCAGAATTACTAATAACTATAAATTTCAAAATGAATCGTTAAAAATTTTATGATTCTATTAAAAGAGAAAAATATTTATTGAAAAAATTAGCTAACCATTTTTACCTCTCTCTAAGAGAGGTATTGCATTCATGCTAAAAATCGCATATATGGGAGTTATTTATAAGTCAAAGTATGTAGAGTATCAATGTCAACTGAACAGCGCTTGCTATACATATATTTCATTATATACCCTTCAGAAATACCGCCAATCATATCAATGAATTGGAAGAATATCGAACATGTAGAAGAGTAGGAGGAAACTTGTTCATAGAATGAATTGAAACATAAAGAATAGATGTAATTAGATTTTTTTTTGTTTGTACCAGAAATGTTAAATAATACTTACATAGCCTAATATGAAATTGGCGAGAGGTATTGTGCTGGTCACAACAGATATTTTTTTTTTTTTGTTAGTGTTAATAATTATATTAAAAGTTTCAAATTGAAATGTATCCCATACCTTCACCAAATCTCCTATTTTTTATTTCTTTTTTTCTTTTTGTACATTAGTACATCAGTACTCCTATATAAAAGTTTTTTTTTAACTTCTAGCCTAGGAACCCACTATTATTTACCTTTATTTGACATGAGAAATTGTTTTTCACTACCGCTTGCTTGTAACCATGGTAACCTAGGTCAATAATAATTTATTATTAACCTTGGTCTATAATGCAAACTGTCATTTTTCAATCAATCTCAAGCCTTCAAATCCAATTATTATTTAACTCATTAAATTCAAGAAAGGTGTTAAGATTATAATTTAAATTAGCCGCTTAATTTTAAATTGACCTACGCTGCCGCCTCGTCTGGCCACTGTGCTGTTTTGGTGAAAATGTGAAACATGTGTAGAAATGAATAAATCACTATTTTTTTGTATTTGAAGGTAAATACATTTCAATAGATTTATTTAAAAATAATAATAAACTAATATGGCTGCTGACTGTAATAGCACAAAGTGTTTTTATTAAATAATTAAATCAAATACAAATTTATCAAACTAGCGAAAGGAGCGAAACGTCAAATAAAATAATAAAAACAAATGCAGCCTACTTTGTTTTTGTGAATATTAACAAGCAAGTAACGTAATTATCCATATCAAAATTATTGTTATTATCAATAAAAAAAAAATTCAAATAGGATTTATGTGCTGGTAGGGAAAAAATAGTATATAAACCACTGTTGAGAAGATCATTATTAACTAGGCGCCTTGTATCCCTCGGGCTACGCCCTCGGGTTACAATATTGGCGCTTTGTCAATAATGATTATCTTCTCAACCTTGGCGTATAATATACTATTAAAATATGGAAACCCTACCAGAAAACTAGGGAATATCGTCACGGCTTATTCTTATAATACTCATTTCTGGGTATGCCAATCTGCTTCTATTTTCAGATTTCGATAATGATAATGACATTTATTTTGTAATTATAAAACCTACGATTTTAATTGCGTGCCATAGGTCCGGGTTCGATATTTGGCACATATGTATTATTTCGAAATAGAGTAACTTAGAATACATCTGCTTGTTACAAATTTGATATCAGTCCAAATACAATTAAAATTAGTTGTGGAATGTATTTAATTGTCCTCGATATAATAGGATGAAGCCTTATGCCTTCAACAAGAATTTAATAAGAAAATCAATAATTTATTTATAAATAAAAACTTTATCAAGTCTTTATGTACTTATTGGTGTCTATAGCAGCTTTGTTCATAGACAAATTTCTGTACATAATATATTATTAGTTTTGGTACACATCTCAAAGCGGAATCAATTGTTAAAATCAACGATTTCATTGTTGTTTTGTAATCAAATATTTCATTATTGAAATCAATATTTTAAATTGAATCAATGGGGTCTTTTCACATTTTCTGATTTATTTTTTCTTGAAAAAATAGGTCAAATTAAATATATTTTACACCTTACAAGTCTTAGAATCAGAAATATGATTTTTTAAAAGTTGCGTTTAATTTCAAATATTGCAACGGCTGACGACACAGTTTCACGGATACGACA
This sequence comes from Ophonus ardosiacus, assembly GCA_943142095.1. Lineage (NCBI taxonomy): Eukaryota > Metazoa > Arthropoda > Insecta > Coleoptera > Carabidae > Ophonus > Ophonus ardosiacus. Next base: position 37,391,969 of record OW964835.1, read on the forward strand.
GTCGAGCTCTACCGATTTAATTTGGAACTATGATTGTTTGGTTTGGTATTTATTTAAATAAATGGTTTATTTACATACCTCATACTGCACTAGTACTTTTAAAGAAATAGAAATTAATAATAATCTTCTCTCTTGTATATTTTGCTGTCAGCTGTCACAATTTTAGGTTAAATTACTCTTTCATTTTGTGAAGCGTATATGTGTATGTGAGAGAGATGTGTCTTTGTGTGAGTAGGTATGAAACTTTGTCCTCACAAATTTAGTCTGTGTTTAAAAGCACGAAAGTTTATTAGCAAATTTATGAATGAAAAGTCGCATATTTCAAATTATTTTCTATTACTATATTTAGTAACTGAGAAGGATTTCATGATTTTATAAAAAAAATCAACATTTTTTTTTTAAATGACCCCATTGTCTTCCCCATAATAATACATTTATTTATCACAATTCTCTTACCGTACTGGCTGCTTTGTAAATTATAGACCCTTGATAGTGCGTCAAATGTGCACTATTGGGTACGGCAGCACTTCTAGGCCAAGAATCAGTCCCTACACCCAAAAGTAGGTGTACTTGAACATCTCCAGATCTTCCGGGTATATGGAACCCTAACCGGATTCGAATACCGGAAGGGGAGTCCACAATAGCTAACCGGAAATCACGAGGATCCGGGAAACTCGACGAAGAAGCTAAAAAAGAAAAAACAGGTGAAAGTCGGGAGCACTCAAAGCTATCTTGGAGAGAGAACCATATTAAAATGGAGCAAGTTACAAATTTTCTACTTTAAATACTTATTCGTCATTGTAAGAATGGCATTGCTCTATTGCGCAATGGGCTACTTGCATGGTACTGAAAATCCGATTTCTATCACTATATACGTAATGGTATGTTGAAAAAATATATAAAAATATAAATTTTATTTTTGTTTTTTAGTAAATTAAGAAAGAAAATTTTCTGTGACATCATTATATTATACCGAGTATTATACTGGAGAAGGAAACCATGTTTAAAAATGTAACGTACAGATGGCATGCCGTGCGAGAAAGTTTTAATTTGAATTTGACAGTTCATTTTTCTCTCTCTCTCTTGGCTCTAAAATATATTAATTCCTTCACAAATAAACACATAGGTAGTTACATGTAATTTAAAATATCGATACCAAAAAGACAAACTAAAATACTAACCTCCAAACTATTGTTGAAACGTCAAACAAGAGATCTACAGTACCCGTACAAACAAACGCTATGGCTTTACGACTATTCATTGGTGCGGCGTAATTCTACGTCATACATGGCGGGAATTCAAATAATCAAATTTCATTATTTTTTTCTGGCTAATTAATAAAAATTTTCTCAAAAGAAAAAATATGGGTAGCAAGTTTTTACCTGCTATTCAAAAATATTAAATAATAAAAAGGTACGCAAGTAGCCCATTATTTCGTAGGTGGTTAAGAAATATTTGAATTCGCTCTATTATTGGGAAAGTAATTTAATACCGAAGGTCGAATGGCGCTACGGTAGTTCCCTCTTCTGACATATGACATTATTGACCGGCAACATTGTTACTCGGCCATTTTTACCTACCGCTACCCTTGGTTAGGGAGGTATAAGGATCGTGCTAAAAATCGTATATAGAGATTTTAGTGAATAAGCACGTTTTAAGGTCCCTAGAAACCAATTTTCACGCTAATGTCCGTGTGTGATGTATGTGTATATGTGTATACTCTTAACGCTCTAACTCTAATACTATCAATCGTAAAATTTTTAAATCCAGTATTTCGACCCTACTCTAATATGGAAAGAAACCATTAGATTTTGGTGTAAATCCCATAGCCAGAAATGGCACTTTACTTTTAGCTCAAAATAGTTTTTCTTCCAAAATACGTTTAAATGTCATTTATTTGCAGTTTATGTTACTATAAACATTAAAGATTATTAAATTTTCTACAGATATGCATTCATACATATTATGTTTTATACATAAATTTATAAAATAATCTAATTTATAAGTCCAGGACCCTATGTATCAAAGATAAACACAATTCCTTACAGTTCATATTTCAAATGTATATGTAACTAACTAACAGATAAATATCAGTGTCAAAAAACTAATCATTTCAAATTAATAATGGTGACATTTTAAAAAGAAAATAGTAAATAAAACAGTAGTTGTATGCAAAGGAACTTAATATAGTTTTTGCCCTCCTGAAGTGTAATGGGAACTTTACAATTGTATACACAGCAAGTGTAACCTACATTTTACGCTTACTGTGTTGTAACCTGACTAACTATGCGGTAAAATAATCAAAATACACTGGACGTTTATGAGCATTTAGAAAAGAAATTATCTTTACTATAACAAAGTTCATGTAAAAAAGTACTACCTACATAAGTTATTTTTTTACTTTAACATTTCCTATATTTAAAATTAATTTATATAAACCAAAATCACGACAGCGACATCTGTCATTATTGTAAAAATCCGCCGTTACCGACATAGTCAGCGATCGATATACCTGTCAAATACGCGAGGCGAACATTGCTGAAATGTCAAATATCGACACCTACCTATTATTTATTACGAAGAAAACATGAGCAAATAAATATATTATCAGTCATAAAAAACATCTATTATTACAAATAAATTTTCGCTAGAAGTACTCTAATGAAGGTAAGTAAAATCAAATTTGGAAATTGACTTAACCCCAGTATTTTAAATTAACCTTTTTCAGAAGTACAACCTATCTCATTAAAAAAAGTGATTTTCATTATCGTCGGCCAAAAAATTTGATACAATTCTCGTGCGTAAAGTATTTTACAGCGCTCCAGCTAATAAGGCACTCGCCTTAATACAACTTACACGCACTCGAATGTAAATAACTATTTCAGCATTAGTAATATGTAGACATGTATTTAAATTAATAAAAATTAAATAGCGAGAGGTATTGTGTTGGCCACATCAGATTTTTTTCCGAAAACTTATGCGACACATGTTACGTATGTCGTCAAGAATCATTCACTTTTGAATTTTGCAACAAATGTGAGTTCATAAAAATACATCATATGATTTTCTTTTCTTACGTGATGTAACCTTTATTGATTTACGATTTACTCTGCGAATATTATGCTGCAGATAAGAATTATTATTCTCTTATCTATACGTCTTTTTATTTCATTTTCTACTCGTATACTTGGTCTTAAAAACATTTTTCTAAGTTATTAAGTTTCTGTAGTTTAATTTATATAATCATCATTTTGTGTACAGATTCAAGAACAATTTTACTTGCATTTTATGTAAATTTCTGCATGGAGTAACAGCTTAGTTTGTTAGATACTATAAACATTATAATATACATTATTTCAGAAGAAATATTTAGATTTGGTCAGTTTAAAATTACTTATATGAAAAACACTTGGAACTAAAAATAATTTTGGCATTGAATCAAATATTTATCAAATGGAAATCCATAATACCAATATATAAATCAAATTTGCTTTATAATGCCTATGATAAATCATACTTAATGCACAAATACATATAATCAAACAATATTATACTGAATTCAAAAATAAATATTAATATCGGTTATTTTCAAAAGGAACTGATGACTAAGAATTTGTTAACACTTAATCTACACCACAGCCGAGAAATTTAAACACATTTAATAAATAAGAAAAGTGCAATAGATGGCACTGCATGTGGTTAGGTAAGTGACAAGGCGAGTGATGAGCAATAGCGAGCTAATAACTTTATTTTCATCTTTTCTTAATTATGAGTTTAGTAGCAATATTTCAACTCGTTATCTTTGTGGGTTAAAATACTGTTTAGAAAATAGCTATTTTTAGTACAAGTGAGCAAAGTATGTCTTTTTCTCACGTGTCCGGAAATTGGCCAACTGAACAAGTGAGAATGGTATGAAGACGTAGATTATTATAGGCTTGTGTATTTTGCTCACTTGTGAAGAAAGTTATTTACCTCAAAAATAAGTTATCATTATGGTAGGAACAAAAATCATTTTTAACTCTCGCTCAGAGAGGTATTGGATTCATGCTAAAAATAGCATACCTAGCCGGATTTTAGTGAAGAATCATCGTTATAAGGTCCCTAGAATTTTTGCGATAATTTTTAAAATTACATGACATGTCACACAATCTTTCAATTGCTTGTAGTTTTCGAATGAATTAATATTTAAACATTTTTTTTTTTTCTTCATTAATACGCGATAGCAATTTTCTTTTCAGACTTTAATTTCTAAAAATTCACTCAGTTGTTCAAATGCTCTAAATATACATACACTTACGTAACATTGTCTTTACAATCAAATAATATTACTAGCAAGTTTATATCTTTATCCATTTTTGAATTAATGTCCCAAAAGTCAATATACCCCATATTCAGATAAAACTTCAAAATCTTCAAAACTCTAATTTTTATGTACCTAGATACTTCTCAGTGCACTGATTTCAAATTTTGAAACCGCAGGTCGATATCTCTTTTCGCTTTCGAGATATTTATATTTAAAGTTTTACTCAAAACTGCCGATTTTTGGGTATTAACCCAAAAATGGGTCGAGGTATGAATTTGTAGATATCATCATTCGATTCTACGGGCAAAATTACATAAGTATACCAAATTCCATAATTATTGAACACCGCATATAGTCTCTAAAGCAAAATAGCTGAAAATAGCCAAAAATCGCAAAAATCTAAGGTGTACCCCTTACGATTTTTTAGATTTTGGCTGTTTTCATGGGTTTTCAAACTTTTATTCATAAAAAATGAACCGGTTACTCAAAAATTATGAAAATTGGTATACTTATATATTTTTATCCGTAGAATCGAATGGTGGTGTCGCCAAATTCGTATCTCGGCCCATTTTTGGGTAATTACCCAAAAATGGTCAGTTTTATGAAAAACTTTGAATCTAAATATCTCGAGAACGAAAAGAGATATCGATCTGCGGTTTCAAAATTTGGAATTAGAGCATTAAAAAGTATCTAGATACATGAAAATTAGATTTTTGAAAATTTTGAAGTTTTTGGGGTATATTGACTCCCAGAAATGGATAATTTTGGGAAAATAATTTCTAATAATTTAATTTACACTTATTAAAAATATTCTTTATAACCTTGACGAATAATATGTCATACCTGATCCATAATAAATTTGTTCCTCTGGTTTGGTATGCAGAATATAGTTCAACGTAGCAGCATCGACCACTTTTCCTGGTGCACCGCAGAGGTAGCTGTCATCCACTTCTTGTGAAGAAGAGGGCCATGTTCCTGCAGCAGCTAAGGCGAGGAGTTCCACAAAACGTTCTTGGATCTTATCCCTAAAAGAATGACACACTCAAGATGTTATGCTTCAAGTATGACAGCTCTATTACAATCCTATTTTTACATAGAGTCACCTTTAGGTAAGGAAGGTATTGTCTTTGGTCAAAAAAATGGGTAGTGAATTCTTAATGAATAAGCACGTTTTAGAGTCCCTAGAATACGATTTTACTATATATATATATGTGTGTGTGTGTGTGTGTGTGTGTGTGTGTGTGTGTGTGTGTGTGTGTGTGTGTGTGTGTGTGTGTGTGTGTGACAAAATTACATAAGTATATTAATTTTCACAAAATTTTGTTCCATTAGTTACAATAATTTACACACCTAAAAAACAGAAATCCCTGTTCCCCTTAGATTATTTATGATTTTTGGCCATTTTTAGTTATTTTTCTTTAGACATTGTATCCATCGTTCAAATATTTGGTAAATTTGTATTCTTACCTAATTTTCCCTATAGAATGGGGAAGTTTAGCATGGTAAAAATTCTACATAACATACTATTTCCTCACAAATATAACACATATGACTGCTGAAATTGAAATTAAAAATTAAAATTATTGCTCCATTCATTCATAATTAATTTTTTTTGGGTAAACTCTAAGTACGTCATAAGTCAGTTATGCGCAAACTCAGACAGAACGGTGAAATCGAACCACTTGAACGTAAGTCGTAACAAAGCGTAAAAGCGCTTCACTGGTAACCGCATCAGCGTGCGTCAGTGTATAAGCGACATACGTTGTACCAAGCCTCTACCGACGTCATCACAGCTTAAAATCGGCTTTTCCGGAAAATCTGGACATTTTTGAAAAAAATAAAACATGTTACATCATTTTTCAAGTCATTTCCCGTGGAATAAAAGAATAAAAAAAAATCGCTAAACTTCCCCATTGACTGGTGAAGTCGTTAGGCATGTATATCCACCCATTTTTGGGTTATTTTCCAAAAATAGACTTTCTTGTTAAATAAACTAACACAAACGATTGTTAAAAATTTTATTTTCATATAATTTTGAATTTAAAACTATGAATAAGAAGAAGAGAAGAAATAGAGAGTAGTAAATAGAAAATATCATATGGTGTTACAAAAATAAGGTTAGAGTTGTTACATGAATTTTCAACATTTCAGTCGCCCTAATTCTGTAAGAACGTTATTAAGTCTTAGCAACGTTGCTATAACAACCAATAATAATTGCGAACACTGAATAAAACATGAAAATGACAGGCTGTTCATTTGTTTCTATTGGTTACAAATTTTAGCAACGTTGCTAAGACAACAACTTTTTTACAGAAATTTTGGCATTACTATTTTTCATTTACAAAAAGGCATAGGAAGTGTAAAATATAAAAAAAAAATAGTATAAAGAACTCATATCACATTTGCCGATTATTTTGTTCCTTTTCAGAAAATAAAATGACAATAGGGGATTCCAGCTCAATCGATTTAAGGAAAATAGTAAAAAAAATAGGAATGTATTAATGTATACGCTGAATAACGAATATTAATAAAAAAATGAAATGGTGTAATTGAAATATTTCGGAAATAAGGGGTTTTTTGTTATAGCGCTTCGACACCAATATGAATTCAATATATAATATATTAATTGGCGACCGAAAGACCGCATATACATGCATAACAAATAGCGTGTTAGGAGGTGAGGGTTACTACCAATGGAAGTTAAGAAATTCAAATTCAAAAGGAGGGGCTAACATTCCTGAACGGCAGTTTTCAGACAGTTTTTATTTTAACATAAATTTCTTGCATTAAATTTAATAACTTAAAAACACCTGTAATTATAAAGTATGTAGATTTATACAGTGTTATAATATTCATTTATTTTATATAAATATAACTTAAAATAGCATATATTTCAAGAACATTTAGATCCATGATGAAAACAGTTTGATATAAAGACAGGAATGGGGTCATTTCACATTTTCTGATTAATTTTTTTTCTTGAAAAAATAGGTCAAATTAAACATGTATGTGTATGTTTTACATCTTACAAGTCTTTAGAATCAGAGATATGATTTTTTAAAAGTTGCGTTTAATTTCAAATATTTCAACGGCTGACGACACATATTCACGGATACGACAGTCGAGCTCTACCGGTTTAATTTAGAACTATGATTACTTGGTTTGGTATTTATTTAAATAAATGGTTTATTTACATACTTTATACTGCACTAGTACTTTTAAAGAAATAGAAAGTAATAATAATCTTCTCTCTTGTATATTTTGCTGTCAGCTGTGATACTTTTAGGTTAGGTTACTGTTTCATGTTGTGAAGCGTGAGTGAGTGAGAGAGAATTGTCTTTGTGTGAGTATGAATTTGTGTCGTCACAAATTTAGTCCGTGTTTAAAAGCGCGAAAGTTTATTAGCAAATTTATGAATGAAAAGTCGCATATTTCAAATTATTTTCTATTACTATATTTATTAAATGAGATAGATTTCATGATTTTATAAAAAAAATGGACAATTATTTTTTTTAAAATTACCCCATTAAAAAGAAATTTTAATTTGCGGTTTGAAAATTTAGAATTTAATCATTCAAATAGTAACTGTTCTCCTTATAGATTGATAAAATAATTTTTATTATTATTTGTAAATATTACTTTTTACTTTAGTTGTAAATCGTTTAGGTTGTCAACATAACAAAATTTATCAGAAAAAATATGTGTATACATATGTAGTGGAATTTTAAGTGACTAATTTAAACAACAAATACTTTGTACTTTAAACTGTCTTGGTTTAATTAAAATTTATTACTATCAAATGTAAACTGCAACTCATTTTGTGTACTACATATTTACTACTTTCATTCATGCGATATTTTAAATATAATATACAATTTAATTGATTCCAAAATGTCATTGTTAACTATTCTTCATTGTTGCAATCAACAAAGAATGAAAGAAAATTTGTCATATTTTTAAATTGATAAATTATGGACATTTTTTAATACTCTCGTTCGTTTGAGCAATATGATCCGAGCCTTTTAATTGGCTATTAGACGCATATAGAATGAAAAAAATAATAGGCTGCTGGATTTTTCCAAAATTAACTGTGTTATTGATGAGTATCATAACAATGAAAAGAAAACTCCAATAATGATACACCAAAACCAAATACCAGATAATGAAGGAGACACATAATACGTATTAGGGTTTACGGAAACAGGTTTGATATAAATTTATCTAAATTTAACATCACAAAGAGACCAGAATAAACCTTTTCAACTTAACAGCTATTTTTTTTTATCTTTACACATAGTAAGTAAAATGGCGCCTGCAACTGCCAGATGGGGTGTCAAACTAAACCTCAAAAATATTGCAAACACTGAAATACCCATCGACCTTTAAACTAATGGACCAATTGTCTCCTATTCATTTATTGTTAGAATATTGCTCCAACATAAAAGGATAGAGATATATATTCTGTCCTTCAACAGTACGGAAGTTTTCAGTTAAAATATACTGCGGATGCGTTCGTACTCATTGTACATCTTTTTCAGCCATATGTAAACCTCTATACATCGCTCTCTATCACTGATCACTAATTAGTTGTCAAAAGCTACATTTGACGTTTCGTGACTGTATATTATTTACTTTTTTTGAAGAACATTTACAATTATTTCTGACAATATACAGGGTGTCCCATTTAAGGTACGAATGCATTGGTATCTCGAGAACCGTAAGAGCTACGAGGTTGGTTAAATTAGACAAAAGTTGCCCCATTAGGAGGCTATTTTAATGGTGTTTTGTTATTTGCGAAAAAATGCATAGGTCACTAGATACAGGTAAAAATGTAAATTTCGCGATTTTCTTTTTTTGCTTATAACTTTGTTATATGAAATAATACGAGATTCTGGTTTACACTTTCTTAAGGCACTTTTGTATGGTGAATTTTCAGAAGTACTCAAATTTTTTTTATATTTAACCATTTACGAGTTACTGATAGCAACTTTCATTTTTCATATGGAGATCATATTAAGCTATGGCATTTTTAAATAGAGATTTTTTTTAGCTTTACAATGATATAAAACAATAATAATTTATTTTTATAATTAACAGAAAAATTAATAAAAATTGTTATTTATAGTACCAATCTGCTTTATCGCAGATATCGGTAATGATGATGACATATTTGTACCGTGCGGGCGCTTACCAGGCGTCACCTCACGGGCACTCATTGCTGGCGTGGAGAGTGCACCACAGGGGTCACTTTTGTGCCATTGGCACACCCAGAAATGGATAATATGCCGTGATGATATATTTTTATTTTTATATATTATTTATAGTAAAATTAAATTGAAAAAAGTAAATCGAAGACTGCTATGGAAACAACAAACAACAAAAAAGTGCAACAATTGAATTTCTGAATTTTACTTGACCGTAGTAGATTATTACGAGTAATAAAAATGAATTTTTCTCGTTGGGAAAAATATGATATGTTGAGTTGTTACATTCGTTGCCAATGTTCGTTTATTACTCGTAATAATCTACTATGGTCAAGTAAAATTCAGAAATTCAATTGTTGCACTTTTTTGTTGTTTGTTGTTTCCATAGCAGCCTTCGATTTACTTTTTTCAATTTAAGTTTAGTATAAATAACAATTTTTATTAATTTTTCTGTTAATTATAAAAATAAATTATTATTGTTTTATATCATTGTAAAGCTAAAAAAAATCTCTATTTAAAAATGCCATAGCTTAATATGACCTCCATATGAAAAATAAAAGTTGCTATCAGTAACTCATAATTGGTTAGATATAAAAAAAAATTGAGTACTTCTGAAAATTCACCATACAAAAGTGCCTTAAGAAAGTGCAAACCAGAATCTCGTATTATTTCATATAACAAAGTTATAAGCAAAAAAAAAATCGCGAAATTTACATTTTCACCTGTATCTAGTGACCTATGCATTTTCTCGCAAATAACAAAACACCATTAAAAGAGCCTCCTAATGGGGCAACTTTTGTCTAATTTAACCAACCTCGTAGCTCTTACGGTTCTCGAGATACCAATGCATTCGTACCTTAAATGGGATACCCTGTATACGTATATGTGTTGTGAGGTGTGTATGCGACAAAATAATGGGGAAGCGGTGTATTTCGTACAGTGAGCAGTACGTACGCGGTTCAGCTGTGTCATTTCATATGTAAGTTCTTTTAATTATTACTTGTCCCCTATAATATAATATGTATATAATATTTTGTATTAAAAATATATAAGAAAACTAATTATGCATAAAATAATTAAATCTATACTCTTAGCGATTATGCACCAAGTATAACAAGTTAGGGACAAATCAATTTTTTTATTTTGCCGCGTTTTCTTAACTTCCGTACTGTTGAAGGATAGAGATACTGTGTCTGCACCGTTATGGCGGGACAAGCGTTTTGCTCGTACGCTGCATCTATTAGTTTAAAGATCGATGGAAATACCTGTATTCTCGGTAAAAAATAACTATCACCTTTATAAATAATCGAGTCGGCCGTCTTAACTTGTAGACGTATTTAAGCCGAAACTGTTTCTATCGACCAACTGATTGGCGTAAATATAATTAAGTTCTCTTTGCTCTCAAGATATTATTAAGTTTCTGTATAGGAAATTAAAACTACAACTACACTGTAGCTATGGCGCAAGAATCCCCGAATCGTATGAGTGATTTGAGTGGTAACAGTGATTTTATCACTAAATATAGTAAAGTTAATGATTCAAATACGATTTATTTTATAAATTTGCGACTTATCTGAGTTCTAGTGATTTTAATGTATATCTAACGACGTTTCTAGTAATTTTTCAAAAATATATTTATTTAGGTTAGTAATTCGTATTTTGCAACAGAAACACTTGTTACTTACTTCACTCTCTCCATAAAGTACTGCGCACCAGATTTGCGTTTTGCAAGCGCATGCCCAAAAATATAAAAAAAATCTGATGTGGCCAACACAAAACCTCCCGCTATTTAATTTTTATTAATTTAAATACATACCTACCGACGTATTTACTAACGCTGCAAACTGTTCCATTGCAGAAAACTATTGGTTTATTTACTATTTTCTTTTTAAAATGTCACTATTATTAATTTGAAATGATTAGTTTTTTGACAGTGACAGTTACTGTCAGTTACATTCATTTGAAATATGAACTGTGTAACATCGTGAAAATGTTAAATTTGGATTCTAGGCACCTTAAAACGTGGTCATTTACTAAAATCTCGATAAGTGATTTTTAGCACGATCCCTATACCTCCCTTACCAAGGATAGCTGGAGGTAAAAAAATGGCGTGAGGTTTTTGAAAATATACCTAGATGTACCTATTTAATTTAACGTTTACTTAGAATTTATACAATAAATCAGTTAATTATTATTGTAAATGTTTTTTACCTCCCGCTACCCTTGGTAAGGGAGGTATAGGGATCGTGCTAAAAATCACATATCGAGATTTTAGTAAATGACCTCGTTTTAAGGTCCCTAGAATCCAATTTTAACATTTTCACGATGATATCTGTATGTGTGTATGTGTGTGTGTGTGTGTGTGTATGTATGTGTGTGTGTGTGTGTGTATGTGTATGGATTTTGTCTTTGCTGTAACTCAAATACTATCATTCAGAAAATTATAAAACCTTGTATTTATATCCTATTCTAATATGGAAAGAAGCCATTAGATTTTGGTGTAAATCGGATAACCGGAAATGGCACTTTACTTGAAGCTCATAATGGTTTTTCTTCAAAAAAAAAAAACCATTAAATGCCATTTTTTCGCATTTTATTTTGTATGAAAATTAAAGATTATTTAATTTTCTACAGGAATACATTAATACTTTTTCTATATATTTTACAAATAAATTTAAAAATAATTTTTTACCTCCCGCTACCCTTGGTAAGGGAGGTATAGAGATCGTGCTAAAAATCACATATCGAGGTTTTAGTAAATGACCACGTTTTAAGGTCCCTAGAATCCAATTTACATTTTTACGATGATGTGTGCATGTGTGTGTATGTATGTATGTATGTATGTATGTATGTGTGTGTGTATGTATGTGTAGGGATTTTGTCTTCGTTCTAACTCAAATACTATCATTCAGAAAATTCTGAAACCTAGTATTTCTATCCTATTCTAATATGGAAAGAAGCCATTAGATTTTGGTGTAAATCGGATAACCGGAAATGGCACTTTACCTGAAGCTCATAATGATATTTTTTCAAAAAATACCATTAAATGCCATTTTTTCGCATTTTATTTCTTATGAAAATTAAAGATTATTTAATTTTCTTCAGGAATACATTAATACTTTTTCTATATATTTTACAGATAAATTTAAAAATATTTTTTTTATTAGTTCCGAAGCCTAAGATAAACACAGTTCATATTTCAAATGAATGTAACTGACAGTAAATGTCACTGCCAATAAACTAATCACTTCAAATTAATAATAGTGACATTTTAAAAAGAAAATAGTAAATAAAGCAATAGTTTTCTGCAGTGGAACAGTTTGCAGCGTTTGTAAATACGTAGGTAGGTATGTATTTAAATTAATAAAAATTAAATAGCGGGAGGTTATGTGTTAGCCACATCAGATTTTTTTTAATATTCAAATGAAAACCAGTGAAAAAAAAAATACTTCATGTAAAGTGCAATACATTTTGTCAATTTTAAAAATAAAAATTGATTCGTGATCAATATATCATGTGGGTAGTATCCAACATTATTTATTTTTTTCATGAAATACTGAAACGGTATATAGGTTCCAATATAAGGGGCCGGGCATTAGAGGCCGCCCCGGACCTCCGCCACTGTGCCGTAATATATACCAGAATATTTAAATGCGCCCCCGCCGTAACTTTTGAGACAGCCTATATGTTTGATACCTTCTGAGATATCCAGAACTGTTTATGAACTCAGCCCATTGAGTGGCAGTCTTATTTCTGAGTCTTATCCTTGCAAATCCTGGAGATATCCCTTCAGCATCAAACTCCTGTATCTCGTAAGAAGGTACAGGATCGTCTGGATACAAAACTGGAGTGGATAGGGTATCCAGACGGACTAAATATTCCAAGGAACAATCCTGGAGAAATGAAATACAATTTAAAAATGTTTCAAATTGAAAATATGCATTTATACAGTGAGTTCAGAAAAAAAACCTAATTCGGAGTAGGCTATGAACACAGAAACGGATATTATTTATTTATTTCTATTTCTAAAATAAGGATTTAAGAAGAAAAGCTTCGATTTCTTTAGATAAATTTTTTGACAATATCTCGTGCCAAATTGACATTTAATTAAATACTTTCAAATTGACACATTTTTTATCCATAGCATATTCTGAATGGGGGATTACGGCTCAATCGAATTAAAGGAAAATAGTAAAAAATTACGAATGTATATGCTGAATAACGAATATTAATAAAAAAAAAAAATGAAATGGTATAATTGAGATATTTCGGAAATAAAGGGTTTTTTGTTATAGCGCTTCGACACTAATATGAAAATATTTTGATTAGCGACCGAGAAACCGCCTATACATGCATTACAAATAGCGAGTTAGGAGGTGAGGATTACTACCAATGGAAGTTAAGAAATTCAAATTCGAAAGGAGGGGCTAACATTCCTGTACTACAGTTCCCAAACAGTTTTTATTTTAACATAAATTTCTTGCATTAAATTTAATAATTTAAAGACACTTGCAATTATAAAGTACGTAGACTTATGGAGTGTTATAATATTCATTTATTCTTATGTAAATATAACTTAAAATAGCATATATTTCAAGAACATTTAGGTCCATGATGAAAACAGTTTGATATAAAAACACATATGCGTGACGTCACGTCAATCTTTTCAAAATTCGGGAGACCATAACTCGCTTATTAATAGGAATTTTTTCACCGGATTTTCATCAATAGTCTTAGTTTTCCTAGTATTTTCAGATGAAATTATATAAAAAAAAATGGTGTAATCCCCCATTAAGGTTGGTTTATGTAAGCTGTAAACTTCTGATAAATTATCTTTATAAATAAAGAAGTTAATAGGGCTGCCTCGTTTTCAATGGACACCCTGTATATATGGATATTTATTTGTAACTTACATTAGAAGTATTATCGGTTAAATTAACCAAAAATTTAGAGGAAAATCTTGGGTCTAAGTTCCCTACTGCACATAAGAGTCGTTGGATTAATCGTTCGACAATGGAAATTACTTGTAGCCAGGAAATATCTGAAAAATAAAACATATTGGCTGATAATATAAACATTTGATTAAGGGTGATTAGAAGGTGAGAAGTTGACCAACATTTTTTGTTAAATATAAGTATAATATTTATATCGTTAAAGTCAGAAAAAATTCTAAATAAATTATTGTGAAAGCTAACCTCGGACCAATACCTTGCTGGAGAACTGCACACACTCACAATTTGTTTCGAATATACACAGAAAAAAAAGAATTGAAATTTTGTCTAATTATAATTAGATTATTTTATTAGGCAGTATGTCTAATAATTTAGTATAATTTACAAATCTTAATTTAGCATTTTAACTAATCCAAAATAGATAATAAATATTTTGTAAAAAATCGTTAATTTAAATATGCAAATAGTTATTTTAATTACTTATTTTATTTAATTTTGCTATATTTTGGCTTCATTATTTTTGTCCAACAATTTTCGGTGATTTATCTAATGAATTAGGTAAGTAAATAGAAAATTTAAATATACATGTGTGTTGATGTGTGTATGTGTGTATGTGTGTATGGCTGGATGTTGTAGACACGATTCCTCAAAAATCATAAGACTTAAAAATTGTTTAACTATGGATTCCTCAAGCTGACATTCCTGTGAAGAGCTGAAAAGGTTTTGGTAACAATTGAACAACCGGAAGTAGTAGTTTCTGAGAAAAATTCTTCTAAATATAATTTTTTGGAAATTTTTGTTATTAAATATTGAAGAACATAAAATTCTCCATCTAATACACTTAAAATTTTTATTATATCATGTATAGAGTTATAGATATAATATATAGAGTAATTTAATCGCAAAGGCCAAGGCACTAAGGAAACCAGTTGACAAATTCCAATGTTTATAACATAGTTTTTAAATGGCACATGTCAGTGTCAAAAATCAACAGTTTTAGTGACATTCTGACAGCTTTTTCTGGGACGCATATTTAATCTTTCTTATTGTTTTATTAATTAAATATTTGAAATTATAGGTAAAATGCATATATCCATCAGAAATACCACCAATCTGGTTAATGAATTGGAAGAATCTCTGATATTTAGAAACTTCCTCATACAATGAAAAATAGATATAATAGACACTTACAAAATTGCAATTTGCACGAGCGCCTCTAACGGCAAAGCATAGAAATCAAGGTTGCTATAGTTATCCCGTACAAACAAAGACCTGTCATCAGCCGTAGACTTTACACTCTAGCCATCGTTTTAGTTGAATAATCGAATGATCTTCAATATTATCAAACAAAAAAGTTGCCCCAGACACATCTGGTTTTAAACTCATTTTTATTAAACACAACGTACACATCACAATAACAGATGCGAATACAATGACAGATAGGAACATGGAACGGGACGCAAGCCAACGAGGGGAGGTTTGTTTGTATGCATGACCTTCTATCTCTCTCTTGCAGTGACGTCAATTTTGTAAGTGTCTATTAGAATTATATGTGTGCAGAAGACATATTAAATACAATAAAAATCAGTATTTAGGTAAAGTTCTGTATTTTTTTGTTATAAAACGACGGTTTGAAAGGGAAGTGCAATACAATACTTATATAGCCTAATATGGAAATGGCGAAAGGTCTTGTGCTGGCCACAACAGATTTTTTTTCTGTGTATATACTGTTAACTCTATGTTTCAGAAAAAAATCTCTATCTAATGAACTAAAAATTATGTACATAGGTTACCATTTTAAAGAAAATACCCCGTATATGTTTACAATGACCGTGTAGCTTTTCTATAACTGTTAATAATAATAGATGATGTCACGTACAATACTGAGAAAATGTCATATTTTTATTTTTATTTGTAGGTGTATGCATATAATAGCTATAATTATTACGTATTACAAAAGAAATTTTCCTGTTACGTTGTTATATAAAGGAAGTATATAATTTAATATTTTAACGGAATATTTTAAATTAGAGATATATTAAAATATAAAACAATACTTATATCATATTTGATAACCTGCAAAGCTACTATAAATTTCTTATTTCAATGAAAATTTAAATTTAAACGATATTGGTGCAACGAGTCCGGAATAAATAAAATCTATTTTCAATTCAAACAATTTAATTACATGTGTGCTCATCTCATAGTTTTTAATTGCTTATGTTAGCGGAGTTTAGCCCTTATGATCAAATTATTACAAAACAGTTGCGCAATTGAAAATTGTTTGTCAGATCTAAACCTACATGCATTCTTTATCAATGAATGAATCAATGAATCACATATTAAAACATGATACGAATGATAACAAAGACTGTGACGTTGAAATATTATAACTACTTATTATCTTATCAGTAAATTTTGACATATGTATAAGGCATTCACTTTTTATATGAGCCAGTATTCAAGCTTGTATCAGTGCAGTTAAATAAAAGATGAACTTCCATGTCTCAATCATAATTTTAATTGTATTTTATATACAGTCATACAAAAAAGTCTCCGTACGATAGTAGTTTTAATGTATTTTAGGAAAAATAGCAGTCTAAAACCTAATATATTTAATATCCTTTTAATCCAAAATGAAACGCAGTATATTACGTTATTATAAATATAAAAAATCTGCTGTGGCCAGCACAAAACCTTCCGTCAATTCGATGTATTTTGTACATATCCCATACCAAAAGTTCCTTGAAAAAGATGCTATATATCCTGTAAAATTTTAACACCAACACAATATTTTTTACAAATTCCATACCGAAAGTTCCTTTCCCTATTTTATTAGGGGTCGCTGTTTCTTACTCTTCTCTTTTACTCATTCCTGTCCAACGCATCTTCTTCACATAATTCTTCCTCTCTCATATCTACACAGTCCTTCCATTTCTCTTTGGCCTTTCTTGTACTTCTGGCATTGAAAATTCCAATCTTGAGGCGAGTCTGCAACTGCAAGTCACTTGCGAGGGACACTCTATCACATTCACATATAACTTTCTAACCCTATACTTTCAACTTTGGTTTTGCATTTGACACTGACATCTGTCAATTAAAATTTTTTGAATTATCTGCTGTTTCCATAATTTTAGCAAAGCTGGCTAATTTTTGAAAGTTAATCTCTCTTAATGTCTCTATAACTCTATATGTATTGAATCTGAAGAAAAATGTATAATCAAACCGTATAGAGAATAAGATATTCTTTCATACTGATAATCACAAAATGTCGAAAAATGATATTTAACTGCGTTTTTTCAAGAAAAACTGTTAAAAACTTCAAATAAGGGTACTTCCGGTAGATCAATTATAACCAAAATCTAATCAGCTCTTCACATGGATGCAAAGAACAGGAATACGAAAGAATTATAATTTTTAGAATTGTAGTATTGGAGTTATCGTCGGAGAAAAATTTGTCACACACGAACACACACATGCAGACATCATCTTAAAAATAGCAAATTCGTATTCTAGGGACCCTAAAACGTGCTTGTTCACCAAAAACTCACCAACGAATTTTTTGACCAAAGACAATACCTTCCTTACCTAAAGGTGAAGAAAGGTAAAAAACAAATAATTTACTTAATTTATTTATATTATGGGGTAAACATTGAAAGTATTCATAATAGACAAAAAAAGTCTCCGTACGATAACCAAAACATTTAAATAATTAAACCATTTATCAGTGCCGGATTACCCATTAGGCAGAGTAGACAATTGCCTATGGGCCCCGCGCCTTTTAGGGGCCCCGCTACATTAAATTAAAATAATATTGATTTGATTTTTTTTTATTACAAAGAAATCCTTAAATAAAGAAATTTTGATTACAACAAAGAAATGCTTATTTACAATAATGGAACCTTGATTACAACAATAAAAAATATCAATCAATATAACAGGACCCCAAATGAATGCTAGATGTTGCGATGGAGACGGCCATGGTAAGAAAAGTACTATCAAATGATTTAACAGCACAAACATCACTTATTTCTTTGGACATTCCTATTTACCTCTTCAAAATGATTAGTTAGACGTAGTCTTCATCGAGTTAATTGGTATGTGAATTAAGAATTAGAAGTGAGAGAAAGTTTGCAATTTTTTATAGAAGTGAGAAATTTGACACATGAGTACGTAAAGATAAATTTTGACATACGAGTATGTAAAGTTTTACTTTAGCCATAACTATTTTGGCTAACTTCGGGGATTGTTATCGTGTTCTTTAATGTCGATTTCGGAAAAAATAATATTGTTAATATTCATTCTGTGTAATAAAATTAATTTATTAAAAAAAATCATCAAAGATTTCAATATGTACTTTAAAATTGAGAAAAATGAATGTTAATTTTTTTTAAATGTTTATATATATTTTATATCAATTTGTTAAACGTATGTTTAATGTTTTTTTTTTGTATAATAAAATTATTTTATTAAAATTGTTGGGTGGTAAATTCGGTGTAAATTTAAGGGGGCCCCGAGATTTCGATTGCCTCAGGGCCTCCACGTGGTTTAATCCGGCACTGCCATTTATTTATGAAATATAATATTTGGGTGGTTTCCCTTTGGTTTTTCCACCAGTAACTAAGCGATGAGTCATTGAATCTACCAAATTTTTGGTCACAGATGACATTATATTCTGTCATTTTACTTGTAATTAATTTTAAATTCTTTTACCTCTCGCTAAGAGAGGTATTGGATTCATGCTAAAATTCGCATATCCAGATTTTATTGAATAAGCACGATTTAAGGTCCCTACAATCCGATTATAACAATTTTAAAATGATGTCTGTGTGTGTGTGTGGATGTGTGTATGTGTGTATGTGTGTATGTCTGGATGTTGTAGACACGATTCCTCAAAAACTATAAGACTTAAAAAATATTTAACTGCAGTTTCCTCAATCTGATATTCCTGGGAAGAGCCGAAAAGGTTTTGGTAACAATTGAACAACCGGAAGTAGTAGTTTCTTAGAAAAATTCTTCTAAATATAATTTTTGGGAGTTTTTTTTTATTAAATATTGAAGAACATAAAATTCTCCCTCTAATACACTTAAAATTTTTATTTTATCTTGTATAGATTTAGAGATAAAGACACTATAATTTATAGAGTGAACTAATCGCAGAGGCTACGGCACTAAGGAAACCAGTCGACAAATTCGAATGTTTATAATATGACACATGTCATTGTCAAATATCAACATTTTTAGTGACATTCTGATAGCTTTTTCTGGGAAGTATATTTAATTTTTCTTATTGTTTTATTAATTAAATATTTGAAATTATAGGTAAAATTGTGGTAAAATGCATATATCCATCAGAAATACCGCCAATCTGGTTAATGAATTGGAACAATCTCTGACATGAAAATGATATAAAATAGATATAATTAGAATTATATGTGCGCAGAAGACATGTTAAATACAATAAAAAACAATATTTGGGTAAAGTTCTGTAATATTTTGTTATAAAACGACGGTTCGAAAGCGAAGTTCAATACAATACATATATAGCCTAATATGGAAATGGCGAGAGGTCTTATGCTGGCCACAACAGATTTTTTTGTTTTCTATTCTTATTTACTTTAAGAATTTTCCGCACTTTCTCAATCTGGTTAAAGTCCGGAGACTGTGAGGGATGATTAAGTATATTTTTAATATTATACAGTACACATTCTCTTATAGACACGAATTATTTGTCGAATTTTTCTGTTGCATGAAATTAAAATTGTCTCTTAAGGCCCTATCTTTCGACACTTTGTTTTAAATTTGCTTTTAAAATATCGAGGTAACCTTTGCTAACCATTGTTGCAATAATTACTAATTATCGTACTTCCGCTGAATAAATATAGCCCCTAAATAAAATGCTGTCACCGCCGTATTTATGTTTACCCCATAATATAAATAAATTAAGTAAATTATTTGTTTATTTTATATTTATAATAACGTAATATACTGCGTTTCATTTTGGATTAAAAGGAAATTAAAAATATTGGGTTTTAGACTGCTATTTTTCCTAAAATACTTGAAAACTACTGTCGTACGGAGACTTTTTTGTATGACTGTAGATTTTTGCAAGATATTACAGCTTATAAATTCTGAAGACTCACATAATTTATATTCATAAGTTAATGATATATTTATTAAGATTAACTATATTGAATTGATGACATGTTTGATAAAAAAAAAAATGTAGTTGATTCATAACTATGTTAATTGAGTGTTTATCAATCAGAAAATATGATAACAGGATTTTTCAAGAAATTTTACAAAAATTGAACGTAAATACAAGATAATTATTGCGGAAACTTATGTATTACATAAATCAAATGTTATCTAACACGTTTGTTTACAAATATTGCCAGACTTTGAGACAAAAATATTTGAGCCATAAATATGTAACATACACATTACATAAAATAAAATATAGGTGTACATATTTTGCCTTGAAAAAATGATTTACATAATTTTAAAATTATATTGTTTTCTTTTTTATAATGACATAATTCTAGCTATTATATAAAATATATGAATTATTTTCTTTTTTATTGTACACAAACAATAGTATATTACATCCAAGATGGGAGATGTTTCATTACAGCCAAGGGCTTATGTATATTACCGAGAGGTGCAGCCTCGAGGTGAGATAAAGCGCGAGGCTGTGATGAAACTCCCACCGAGGTTATGTATACTATTTTATTCACAATCATCCTCATTTTAAATCAATAATTTTCAAAATAAATCATTGAATTATAACCTATAATTCTATTAATATTTTTGACAGCTCTCTTGAAATTTTTTAGTCTATTTAATTATAGGGATATATGGCAATGTTGCTAGGCAACCCCTATATAAACATATCCAACCCAAGACATGGAAATGAAATCTGTTATTACCAACTTAAGAGATTGTCATTAAAGTTAGGATGACGTATATTTCCCAACCTCCAAAAGGTTAGGAATCGGTATATTACTATAATGATTGTGAATAAAGTAAAATATTGTATCGTATTTTTCAGCTGTCTGGATTAAATTTAACAACACACATAAACAAAAATGTGCTGTGGGGCAACATTTTTTATGTACACAAACCAATATATCATTTAAAACATTTGTAATTCAAAGATAAAAAATTTAGCAACTACTATAAAAAATTGTAGATATAATATTTCATACCTATATTAGATGTGATTTTATCTTAAACAAATAAAGCTCGGTTGTCGGTTTTTCCACCTCTAGATAAAGTGTCAGATAAAATGGAAATATCGCATCAATATTACAGTGTAAATTGACAAAATTATATGATGCGATATTTTTTTTATCTGGCTGTAAAGTTAAATGATACTTTATCCCGAGTTGGAAAAACCGGGCCTAAGAACAAAATATTTGATTTTTCTCAGTAATATTTGTATTTAAAATAAGAAAAATCCGTTGTGGCTAGCACAAAACCTCTTGCCATTTCCATTTTATCTTATATAAGGATTGTATTGCACTTCGCTATCAAATCGTCGTTTATAACAAACAAATTACAGAACTTTACCCAAATATTTTTATTTTATTGTATTTAACATGTCTTGTGCACATATAAAATTCTAATTAACTATATTATTCATTGTATGAGGAAGTTCTTAAATGTCAGATATTCTTCCAATTCATTAACGAGATTGGCGGTATTTCTAATGGATACATGCATTTTACCTACAATTTTAAATATTTAATTAATAACACAGTAAGAAAGACTAAATGTACTTCCCAGAAAAAGCTTTCAGAATGTCACTAAAACTATTGATTTTTGACACTGACATCTGTCATTTACAAACTATGTTATAACATTTGAATTTGTCAAGTGGTTTCCTTAGTGCCTTGGCCTTTGCGATTAAATTACTCTATAAATTATATCTATAACTCTATACATGATATAATAAAATTTTTAAGTGTATTAGATGGAGAATTTTATGTTCTTCAATATTAAATAACAAAAATTTCCAAAAAATTATATTTAGAAGAATTTTTCTCAGAAACTACTACTTCCGGTTGTTCAATTGTTACCAAAACCTTTTCAGCTCTTCCCAGGAATGTCAGATTGAGGAATCCATAGTTAAACAATTTTTAAGTCTTATGATTTTTGAGGAATCGTGTCTACAACATCCAGACATACACACATACACACATTCACACACACACACACAGACATCATTTTAAAAATGTTATAATCGGATTCTAGCGACCTTAACTCGTGCTTATTCACTGAAATCTGGATATGCGAATTTTAGCATTAATCTAATACCTCTTGGCGAGAGGTAAAAAACAACTAAATTGTAGTATAATTAACTAAACAAATCTTTAATTTTCAGCCTACTAATATATTTTCATTAAATTGTCTAAGTTGATTTAGTTAAATTTTCTAAATTTCTAGTGACAAACTATAGTAAAATTAAATACAATATTAGATTAAATGACTACATTTTGTAAACTAAACATAAATAAAGAAATTAACTAAATATATATTTAAATTTTCTATTTACTTACATAATTCATTAGATAAATCACCGAAAATTGTTGGACAAAAACAATGAAGCCAAAATATAGCAAAATTAAATAAAATAAGTAATTAAAATAACTATTTGCATATTTAAATTAACGATTTTTTACAAAATATTTATTATTTATTTTGGATTAGTTAAAATGCTAAATTAAGATTTGTAAATTATACTAAATTATTTTAAATATTTAATTAATAACACAGTAAGAAAGACTAAATGTACTTCCCAGAAAAAGCTTTCAGAATGTCACTAAAACTATTGATTTTTGACACTGACATCTGTCATTTACAAACTATGTTATAAACATTTGAATTTGTCAAGTGGTTTCCTTAGTGTAGTTTAGCCTCTGCGATTAGATTATTCTATACAGTGTGTCCCATTTAGAGGTGCCACCATTGGGATCTCGAGAACTAAAAGAGATACGATGTCGGTTAAATGGAACTTTTTGTGCGCCTTTGAGAGGCTATCTCAGATGTGCTTTTGTTTTTCCAAAAATTCTCATAGGGCACTAGATAATGACGAAAAACTGAATATTGTTGATTTTTTCCTTTGCAAATAACTTCTAAACTATTAGTAATTGAGAAAAACTTTACAAATATAAAAGATAGATATTTTTATTAGCTTATCAGTGGCGTACGAAATAAATTTTTATATCCGTAAATTTTCGAGATATAACACAAACTTATATTTTTTTAAATGGAACCCATATCTGATTTTAGTCTCAAAAAAATCAATATTTTTTTCTCTTTTCAATGATGTAAGGGTTATTATGTTTTTTATTTGTCTTGCTCCTAAAATTTAATTTTTCTCTGTATTTTCCTGAATTTTCTTATTATTTTTATTAATTATATTGTATTTGATCAAAATAATTTGTTTTATGCCTTTATTACTTAATATTTTCATTCTAGACTCATAATTACAAATTACACTATAATGTGCCATGGGCGACCTGATACAAAATATTATAAAAATTAATTTGATACAAGTTTTGAGCAAAATTTTTTAACGAAATAAATTATTTAAATACTAGGAGTATTTCCAAATAGAAATCTACCAATATTTTCAAAATAATTGTGAATTTAATACCAAATAAGCAAAAAATAATAATTTTGAAAGCAAAACAAATATAAAACATAATAACCCTTACATCGTTGAAAAGAGAAAAAAATATTTATTTTTTTGAGACTAAAATCAGATATGGGTTCCATTTAAAAAAATATAAGTTTGTGTTATATCTCAAAAATTTACGGATATAGAAATTTATTTCGTACGTCACTGGTTAGTTAATAAAAATATCTATGTTTTATATTTGAAACTTATTTCTCAATTATTGATAGTTTAGAAGTTATTTGAAAAAGAAAAAATCAACAATAATCAGTTTTTCGTCATTATCTAGTGCCCTATGAGAATTTTTGGAAAAATAAAAGCACATCTGAGATGGCCTCCCAAAGGCGCAGAAAAAGTTCCATTTAACCGATATCGTATCTCTTATAGTTTTCGAGATCCCAATGGTGGCATTTCTAAATGGGACACACTGTATATTATAGTATCTTTATCTCTAAATCTATACAAGACATAATAAAAATTTGAAGTGTATTAGATGGAGAATTTCATGTTCTTCAATATTTGAAATAACAAAAAATTCCAAAAAATTATATTTAGAAGAATTTTTCTAAGAAACTACTACTTCCGGTTGTTCAATTGTTACCAAAACCTTTTCAGCTCTGTCAAATTGAGGAATTCGTAGTTAAACAGGTTTTAAGTCTTATAGTGTTTGAGGAATCGTCCCTCCAACATCCAGACATACTCACACACATACACAAATGCACACATCCACACGTACACACACACACACAATCATTTTAAAAATGTTATAATCGGATTCTAGGGACCTTAAATCGTGCTTTTTTCACTAAAATCTGGATACGAGAATTTTAGCATGAATCCAATACCTCTCTTAGCGAGAGGTAATAACTAATAAATATATCACGGCATATAACCCATTGCTTGGTATGCCAATCTGCTTTGTACACAGATATAGATATCGATAAAACAGGAATAAGCAACGCCAAAACGACAAGTTTGGAACTACAGTTTCTTTTTGACAGATATTGTGATGTTTCCCGGCCTTGTATTAATAAAGTAACGTAGGCTATGACCCGAATTAAGGTGACGTCACGTTCAGCTCTCGAGTTTAGCCGAATGACCGTGAAGCGGCACTCGTGACGGGTTAGCCTCGTTCACTGACCAGGAAAAAGTGTGCAAGGGCCCCTATAGAAGTTTTCACTTCAAAAAAATCCTGTATATTGACTATTGGGTTGATAAATATACAATATATGTACCACATGTACATTTTCACGAGAGAGGTCTGTGAATTACTGTGATAAACTACTCCTAATTGTATTTCGTCATTGTCGTCATTCTGACTTTTTTCTGTTTCTTAAGATTCAGGAGTAATTTTGTTATTATATACTCATTATTGTGTGTTAATATATTGTTAAAAAATACTTAAAAAGACTAAATTGTAGGTAGTAGGTACTTTAAAAAGATAAAAATATAACTGTAAGCAGTGTATTTAAAAATAATTTAGAAAGTTAGAACAAAACTACAGAGGTTTTACGATTATTTAAAAATGATATTAAAAGTAGTAGGTAGGTACTTTATTTATAGCTATTAACATTTCTATAAGATTGTTCTGAGTATTATAAATGCCGTACATGTTTAAACAATATTTATATTAATTAGCTTTGTATAACAATATTTTAAAATGTTGATATTATGTCTGCCTTTAGGTAAATGTTATAAAAAAAAAAGATATGTTACAAACAAATAAACAATAATTTTCATATTTACATTTTCATTTATCAAGATTTTACTAATGAATAAATAATATACAGTCACATAACACTATAAGAAATACACGGTGTAAATCGAAAAATAGGACATAGGCGTTTAACATGGGAAATCATTTTTCTTTGCACATCAAACGTTACCTAATAATTATTGTTTGCAAAAATACTTCAAATAAAAGTTATAGAGATATAAATTCTGCATCTAAATCATGTAAAACGATTATTCTTGCTTTTCATATAGATCTAAAAAATTAATTATAGTTACAATTTTTATGAGCTATTAGTCTAGGCAGCCATGGATTTATGACAAAAAATAAACAAATGCGTTGTTTTTAACTGTCAATTATAACAAAATATGGATTAGAATAAAAAATTAACACAAAACATAAAAAGGTAAGTGTTTTATATAATTCTAAGGGCCGGTTTTTCAATGTCTGGTTAAAATTTTAACTAAAAGTTAAATAAACAAAATTGAAACGAAATGACCTGTCAAATAACAGATTTATCATTGCTATCACCAAAACGATGCAATATTGTTTATTTAACTAGAAGTTAAAATTTTAACCAGAGATTGAAAAACCGGCCCTAAATGGCATTTAAAAACAACGCATTTGTTTATTTTCAATAATCGTTTCACATGATTCCTATAACTTTTATTTGAAGTATTTTTGCATAAAATAATTAGATAACGTTTGCACAAAGAAAAACTGATTTCCCATTATTAAAATATCTTTCAGAACTCATATTATTAATTGGAATAATACTACCTTTTTTTTTAGTTTAAGTTCTGTATTTATTATTTAAACTCAACGTTTCGGCACCATAAACTGGTGCCTTCTTCAGGGGATACAATATGTGAAATAACAAAAAAAAAAAAAAAACATATTGACATATTTATGTCAATGTATCCCCTGAAGAAGGCACCAGTTTATGGTACCGAAACGTTGGGTTTAAATAATAAATACTGAACTTAAACTAAAAAAAAGGTAGTATTATTCTGATTTCCCATTGTAAACGCCTATATCCCACTTTTTGATTTACACCCTGTACATATGAAAATAATAATTTTAATTTTACAAAATAGCTATTTATGTAATAAGTTGAAATGATAGTGTTTTAGGCACGCGACGGGAAATTTGTACGCACGAGGGTAAGTGAGTGACACAACACGTCAAGTGCCTAAAACACCCATTTCGCAATGTATTACATATAAGATTTTTTATAATAGCGTTTTAAAACAGATCATCTATTCTCAAATATCAACGTTTTGAAATTTAAAAATTAAAAAGTAAGCAGACGTCAGGTTCATCTATTCGTGGCTAAATGAAATACTTTTAAGTACTAGTGCTTAAAAATAACATTTTACTTATTAAACTGTCACTTTTACGCATTAAACTGTACCTTTTACGCATTAAACTGTCATTTTTAAGCATTAGCGCTTAAAAATATTTTATTTAGCAACGAAAATGGCAATCACATAGTTGTTATAAAACGCTAGTATAAAAAATTATTTTTAAATTTCAATTATATTTTTGACGAAAATATGTACGAAGTGTGGCTACAAAATAATAAGATGCGAATATTCCATTGTTGGAAGCATGCCTGCAGGCCTTTTTTGTTAGGTTGTTTATAAGCTCTGCCGCTTTTCTATAACTACATCTCGGCCCCGAATTTGGTGTAATTTAATGCAGAATGAGGTCATGCAAAAAAAAATTGTACCTTTTTTCTGTTTAAATCGAAAAAGGATAGTCTAATTCATCGATCAGTATGATTAAATTATTTTTTATTTATATTTTTTGTTGTATAAAATCGTTTTAAATTATGATATTTTTAAAAAGTTGCAAAAACCAGCCATGTTTTGTCGTCACAACGTTACGAACCAAGTTCAGACTCATTTCAAACAGACATTTTATATGGACACATAATTTCTAAAAGAAATTATGTTCTATTTATTTTTATAAATATAATTTTCATTTGGCGTGAAATTATCTACGTTACATCAGATGTTTCTTTCACTTTTGAATCTTTGAATTAGACGGTAGAAGGTTATAAACGCATGTGAGACATTGAATATATTGCAGAATATTATTTTATTCTCTATTTTGGCACGAAACAACGTTCCATCGACATGTTTACATTCATAAATTTTAAAATCTTATATGTCACTTTGACGTTTAAGACAATGTGAAAATCAAAATGGTAGTGCCTTTCACTCTGTGACGTCATTTGACAAGGGACGAAGCGGGGGTCTAGCAGCCTCATTTTAAAGAATGTCATTTTCAATTACAATTTTTTTATGATTAAAGATCGATTTGAGGAAGATTTGAGGAAAAATAAAAAATATGGGTCTATTATTTTTCACTACTCTATCGATTAAAATTATAAAAAAAAGTCACTGCAATTTTGGAATAAAAGCAAGTCATATGGCACTAGTTCAAATGAGTACGGTTGATGTACCAACACGGTGATTTTGTATTTCGTCAAAAATGTCTTGCCGAACAGGGCGTTTAGTTCCGGCGCGTTGTCTTCATGGAAAATCCATCACATTTCAGCCGTTTTTCTTCTCACCCGTGCATGAAGGGTTATCAAAACCTTCTTGAAATATGCTTGGTTAACGAAATGCCCCTCAGACACCCAATCCATGTGAACAATCACTCGCATTTCGAAAAAAAACAATGTCAGTGCACGGCCGAAGCGCTAATTGTCTCCGATCTCTTTTCTTCCTTCTTTAAATCTTCTAAACTGCTCAAAAACTTAAGTACTAGATAGATCCTCATCACCATTAACATTCTTCAACAATTCGTACATTTCTGTAGCGGATTTTTTAAGTTTCACACAGAATTTCATATTGACACTAACATAATTCCGGCGGAGTACGAGAAAGTAGTTAACTTCAATCAAAGGCTACTGCCGAACGGTTTGGATAATTATCTTGAAATTTTAGCAGTGGATGAGCGGAAGATGACAAATTAATATGACATAGCCTGCAATCTTGCCAAATTTACAGGGAAATCTCGTTATTTAATTGCCACACCTCGTATCTTTTTATAATTAAATCTAGTCACTTGAGTTCGATTAGAATTTTCTTTGACTCAAAAGTGACCCCAGTGGTACATTCTCCACGCCAGCAATGAGTGCCCGTGAAATGACGCCTTATAAACGCCCGCACGGTACGTAAATATCATCATTACCGATGTCTGCATATAAAGCAGATTGGCACACCCAACAATGGATAATGTGCCGTGATGAAATATTTATTTATACAAATCTCACCATTTTCCAACTTCTCGTCTTTCTTCAGCATTTGGTCAAAATGCCAATTCAAATTAATAAGCTGCTCTCCTGAAAATTTTAATTTTGTATGATGCAAGATTTCTCCCACATGCTTATTATTTTCAAAACTTTTGGGTGGTCCTTCAGACTTGGAGACTGCACCACTCGGTGCTGAACGGGAACCGGAAAGACACGACATCTATAAAAATAAAATAAGAATGAAAATAACATGTGTCACATAAATATTCGGAAAAAATTGAATGGACGATGCTTTGGTTTAAGGATAGTATATTGAATCTGCTGTGCAATTGTTTATTTTGTTGACAACAAGTGCAATTATTGTCGACAACTTACTTTGAATTAGGTTAAAGATGTGACCGCAATGATAAACAGAATCGCAAACAAAAAGAAATAAACAATTTACAAATGGCGTTCAACTGATTAATTGTCTTTAATTTTCTTTTATGTTGATCGATTGTTTTACAAATCGTACATAGTACATAAAAAATAACCATACTGTCTTCAAAATAAAAGTAAGATAATTTTGAAATATAGTCTGGTATTACTCCAACACTAAAATATAATTTATTTATCTATGAATAAAATATTATTAAATTATATTATTAAATATTCTAAAGACATATGTTATGTATCTCATATTTATATGAAATAAATCTGTTGTGGTCATCACAAGACCTCTCGACATTTCCATATTAGGCTATATAAGTATATATTGTAATTAATGATTTCTGGTACACAAACAAAAAAACAAAACAAATTAACTCGACCTTTTAGAATTTTAAAGATAAATTTTAGCAGAATTTCGGTCAGAAATGATTTAGAATTTCAAAAAAAAAAATAATGCAAACCCATTAAATAGATGCGATTGGCATTTCTTAGCAGAAAAGTATTCAATAATGGCAATAATGGCTGGGAATACCGAAACGAATAATAGTTACAGACAAGAATATTTCTGCCAATCCTGGAAGTAGCTTTAATATCATCCAAAGAAAAATGAGACAAGGTATTAAAAAAAAATCTGTTGTGGCCAGCAAAAGGCCTGTCTCCGTTTCCATATTAAGCATATTAAGTACATATTGTATTTAACATTTCTGATACACACAAAAATTCTAATTACATCTAATATTAATATAATTTATATTTTTTAATTCACTGTACAAATAAGTTTCCTCCTACTCTTCTAAATGTTCAAGATGTTTCAAATTCATTGACGAGATTGGCGGTATTTCTGATGCGTATTTGTAATAATACCGTGAGTATTTTTTAACGTGAAACATTGAGTTTGTCATATCCATGGTGACGACTTGATATTTGATTGACAGCAATGTATTTGCCCGTTCCATTTAAAATGAAACATAGGGAACGAATCTAACAGAAGTATTATATTTAAATATTGTAAGCGGAGTCAGAAAACCACTCGAGAGCACTAAACATATTTCGGGCACAAGGTGCACACAGTATTTTTTCTACATCTAAATTTAATTTTTGGAAAACAGGTATAATTACTTAAACAAAATTAACCTCTAATGACATCTTGTCAATATGACAGATAACCGTTAAATTTTCCTATAAGTTATGATTTGACATTTGATTGACAGCAATGTATTTGTCTGTCTCATTTAAAATGACACATGGGGAATGAATTTGACAGAAGTATTATATTTAAATATTGTAAGAAATTTAGCCGAGTCAGAAAATCACTCGGGCACAAGTTGCACACTATATTTTTTCTACAACTAATTTTAATTTAGAATGCAGGTATAATTATTTAAACAAAATTAACCTCTATTGACGTCTTATCAAATGTCAAATTCGTTCCCTATGTTTCATTTTAAATGGAACGGGCAAATACATTGCTGTCAATCAAATGTCAAGTCGTAACCAAGGATATGAGAAACCCAATGTTTCACGTTAATAAATACTCACGGTATATCTATAATGTTAAATATTTAATAATTAATAAAATAAGAAAGAAATATTGAATGTACTTCCCAGAAAAGCCTTCAGTAATGTATCTGGATTTTTGACACGGACATTTTTCTGCCAATTACAAACATTTTAATTTTTCAACTGGTTTCCATGGAGTTATTTGGACAGTGAGATTGAAATGAATTATTTTATATATTTCTAATTCTTTATCTCTAAAACTATAGAATATTTAATAAAAATGTTTAATGTATCGGATAGAGAATTTTATATTCTTTAATATTTGTAATAACACAAATTTCCAAAAAATAATATTTAGAAATTTTTTTTGAATAAACTATTACTTCCGGTTTTTCAATTTTTACCAAAACATTTTTAGCTCTTCCCATTAATATCAGATTAAGGAATACGTAGTTAAATTGGTGTATATATAGAATTTGAAATACCGCACCTCCTACAACCAGACACACACATATTGTAAAAATATTAAAATCGGATTTTAGTATCCTTAAAACGTGCTTATTCACTAAAATTTGGATATGCGATTTTTAGCATTAATCCAATACCTCTCTTAGTGAGAGGTTAAAATAAACTTATATTTTTGATAAACTATTATAAATACATTTGCCATATTTCACAAGATTTCAACATTTGTAAAATGACCGAGAGATTGATTCAGATGCTGAAATCTTGTAAACCATGACGAGTATTTTTCTAATACTTCATTAGACATTGTTTCATCTAGAGTTCGCTATTGTATTTATTCTTGTTACCATATTTTTGATTTTGATTGTACAACGCTATGGATTTCAGTATTAACATATTGCTTCACATAGGTACGAAATATTTACATATTAAAAGGATTTTTTTACTATTTTTATCTGATTTGAATAGTACAGAAGATGAATGCGTATGTTCATTTAAATTGCAAAAGAAGCAAAAAGAAAATTTACGATGAGAAAAATGTTCACGTATTCACAGATTTTTTAATGAAAATATATCTGTACCGTTAAGCCGCCCCTCTCCAAGCGGGGGTGTAAGGGGTGCTCAGCACCCGGGGGGTAGGGCTCGAGGGACGCCAAATAGTTTAAAATTATTATTTTGATACCTACTAAATTTATCACGATGCGCCGTAATAATGTTTACATTAAAGATAGACATGTATCTATAATGGGGGATTCCAGCTCAATCGAATTAAAGGAAAATAGTAAAAAAATGCGAATGTATATGCTGAATAACGAATATTAATAAAAAAATGAAATGGTATAATTGAGATATTTCGGAAATAAGGGGTTTTTTTGTTATAGCGCTTTGACACTAATATAGAATCTATATATAATATTTTTACAAATAGCGTGTTAGGAGGTAGGGATTGCTACCAATAGAAGTTAAGAAATTCAAATTCGAAAGGAGGGGCTAACATTCGTGCACTGCAGTTTCCAAACAGTTTTTATTTTAACATAAATTTCTTGCATTAAACTTAATAATTTAAATACACCTGTAATTATAAAGTATGTAGACTTATACAGTGTTTCAATATTCATTTATTTTTATGCAAATATAACTTAAAATAGCATATATTTCAAGAACATTTAGGTCCGTCACGTCAATCTTTTCAAAATTCGGGAGACCATAACTCGCTTATTAATAGGAATTTTTTCACCGGATTTTCATCAATAGTCTTAGTTTTCCTAATATTTTCAGATGAAATTATAAAAAAAAAAAAAAATGGTGGAATCCCCCATTGTGGAGAAATCAGGCAAAAGCAGATAAATCCATTTTTATTAGTTTAGAGATATTAACGAAAAACGTATATCTATAAATCCGTAATATGAAAAAAAACCCTAGGTAAGGGAGGTATAGGGATCGTGCTAAAAATCGCATATAGAGATTTTACTGAATAAGCACGTTTTGATGTTCCCTGAATCCGATTTTAACATTTTTACAATGATGTCTGTGGGTATGTATGTGTGTGTATGTGTGTGCGGATCCTGTGGGCACAATTACTCAAATACTATCAATCAAAAAATTTTGAAATTTTGTATACCCATTCTACACTAATGTGGGAATAGCTCTTTAGTTTTTAGTGTATATCGGATAACTGGAAGTATCATTTATACAAGCTTTTAACAGTTTTTCTTGTAAAAAAATTCATTGAATATAATTTTTTAGCAACTTTTACTAATTAAAACTAAATATAATGGTACAATCTTCAATTCTACGATAATAATATTTAGCAAATAACTCTAAATAACTTTAAATATGAATATATAATATTTTAAATTTTAAATTTTAAAATTAATAATGAAACCATGTTAAGAAGAATATAATAGTAAAATATTTAATTCTAATAAAATTAAGGTTTGTAAAAATAATATATTTTCCATCATACATAAATGTTAGATGTACAGGATGATCTGATTTAAATTTGCTATTTTTGCAGCACTATAAATTAATATTAATTTACAACTACACATTCACGAAATGGATCATGTAAGGCGAAGAATTTACAAAGATTGCGTTTCAGAGCACCAAGAAATTGATGCTGATTTTTATTAGAATGTGTGTGTGACGATTTGTCCTAAAAGTCTATTAAAATATGATCCAAAACTTCTCAAATTTGGTATTTAAAACTCATATATAATTTGAAACAACATATTAGATATTGACCATATATGATAAATCGGATGTAGTACTTAATTTGGAGCTCTAACAGATTTTTGAGGAAAAATAATAAAACATAATCCAAAATTTCGTATTACAGACTTTTCTACTTATTGGACAACAAATTAGATTTTATTTACAAACGATCAACCGGAAGTGATACTTTACTTAAAGCTCACTGCTATTTTAAACATGAAATTGGCGGCAGGTCATGTGCTGGCCACATCAGATTTTTTTATCTTACAGGGTCTACTGTTTACAAAAATAAAATGCATTTATCTAGTTTTGTTTGATTGTAATGGATATATCTGTTTTTGTTTGAAATAAAAGAGGGGTTGTTAGTCTTAAATACATTCTTAAAAAGAAAATTAAAAACTGATATTTTTCTCAGAATTTTTGTTATGCACCCCTTATGATTTATTTGCATGATCATAAAGGGAAGAAAAATCACCATCGCATTCCACTACTAAAAATCTATGTTGTGATTTAAATTTTTTTGTGATGACGTCATAACTGAAACACAAATGAAAGTCGGAAGATGAATCGCACATATTAATACGTATTTTTAAAAACTAAAATCGACGTGTTTTCGCATTTTTAAAAAACCGACTGAGTTCGGTTTTTTACCTCCCGCTACCCTAGGTAACGGAGGTATAGGGATCGTGCTAAAAATCGGATATAGAGATTTTAGTGAATAAACACGTTTTGGTGTCCCCAGAATCCGATTTTAACATTTTTCCAATGATGTCTGTATGTATGTGTGTGTGTCTGTGTGTGTGTATGTGTGGATCTTGTGGACACGATTACTTAAATACTATCAATCAGAAAAATTTGAAATTTTGTATATCCATTCTATACTAATGTGGGAAGAGCTCATTAGTTTTTAGTGTATATCAGATAACCGGAAGTATCATTTATACAAGCTTTTAACAGTTTTTCTTGTAAAAAATTCATTGAATATAATTTTTTAGCAGCTTTTACCAATACAAATTGAATATAATGGCACAATCTTCAATTCTACGATAATAGCATTTAGTAAATAACTTGAAATAACTTTATATTATATTATAAAAGAATTTATTTTTGTACATCACTTTGCCTCTGCGTCAAACAAAAACAATACTTTAATAACAAATTTGACATATTTAAACAAATGTCACTGTCACGAAGCAATTTTCTTTAAAATTAATAATGAAACCGTGCTAAGAAGAATTTAGTAGTTTAAATATGATTCTAATGAAATTAAGGTTTGTAAAAATAATATATTTTCCATCATACATAAATATTAGATATACAGGATAATTCGATTTAAGTTTGATGTTTGCAGCATTATATATCAAACGGCTCTCAAAAGAACGTGATTTCTAAGTGTTAAATAATAGTTTGCAACTACACATTTACGAAATGGGTAATGTACGGCGAAAAATTTACACAGATTGCGTTTTAGAGCATAAGGAAGTTGGTGATAATTTTGACAATAATGTGTGTGACGATTTTTCCTTAAAATATAATAATGATCCAAAAGTACGCTAAGTTGGTATTTAATACTCTTATATAATTTGAAACAACATATTAGATTTTGACTATATATTATAAACCGGATGTAGTACTTAATTTGAAGCTCTACCAGATTTTTTAGGAAAAACAATAAAATATAATCCAAAATTTCGTATTACAAACTTTTCTATTTATTGGAACAACAAAGTAGATTTTGTTTACAAACGTTCAATCGGAAGTGAAACTCTACTAAAAGATCATTGCTGTTTTAAACATGGAATTGGCGGGAGGTCATGTGCTGTCCACATCAGATTTTTTTTTATATTCCATACTTTAATTCCACAATCATATGTATAAATAAATCATTACTTACTTTTATATATAGGTATGTATGTCTCACTTTTAGTAGCCCTGCACTTATATACACAAATAATGACTATAACATTCAATTTTTGTAAATAGCACCTACGCTACTCGAATTTTTCCGACACCGCGTACCAAGTACCATATCACACTACAATAAGGGCCTGTTGTTGATTCTAAACAAATGAAGGTTGCGATGATGTGCGTTGGACATGCACAATACGATCGCACCTATACTTCCGGTCGCATTCATCTGTTTTGTCTACCATTTCCGATTTTCTGCCGTACTAGTTGTATAGAAAATTATTTTTTGTTTCCAGGTAATAAAGAGTATATTTTTGTATTTGTATGTGTGCATGTATGAGTATGTGTGCTAATTTGTATGTATGTGTGTATGTATGAGGTATGTAACATATAATAAAAACGTTGGTATGTGTGTATGTGTGTACATTGATTTCGAAAAGGTCAATATACTACAAATAAAATAAATTTTTATCTCATTTTAGTGTAATAAATAATATGAATAGTACATACAATTATGAAAAAATAATATACATATAAATAAATAAATATATCATCACGGCATATTACCCATTTCTGGGTGTGCCAGTATATACAACACATGTAGACATCGATAATGATGACGATATATTTTACCGTGTGGGCGCTTACCAGGCGTCACCTCACGGGCACTCATAGCTGGTGTGGAGAGTGCACCACAGGAGTCACTTGTGCCATTTAAAATTGGAAATATTTAGCGTCTGTCGGGATCGAACCCGGTTCCCCCGGGTTCGCGACCAGACACTCAGGCACGCGGCCACGGGACCCCATATACATATTTAAATACAGGGTATCTCTTAAATAGGGGGACATGGCTTAACCACAGATTCCTGAGGCTAAAATAAGACGATTTAACCAAACTTGCTTCTACCAGAAAGGGTACCATTTAGCCAGAATTCTGCTTCAAAGTTCTTCGAAAAAAAATTAATTTTGCTTATAATAACCGGACGCTTTATTCGATTTGGATGAAATTTGGTATGACAGTTTATATGATTATAAGTCATCTTTTAAGATGATACTTGTTATTATTAGTGAACCACTAGTGTATGAAATTTAGGTGTCCCAACATGGATTAGACCATAACTTTTTAATGGCTACGCCGATAACGTGAAATTATTTTTTTTCAGAAAGATACATTTAATAGTAAACTTTTCTCTCTCTGTTTATTTTATGATATCTGTTACAATTCAGGCAGAAAAAAATAAAACCTGAGTGACTGCACCGTGAATTTTTTAAAAATAAATTTAATCTAGCAATCTATCCAAATGTCAAACAACGAATTTCTAATGACAGTAACAATTGTTTTTGGGTTGTCAAAAAATTCCTTCGCAATATTCAGAAACTAGTAACATCTATTTGTTCAGCCTTAATTAATTAATAGTATTTTACTACCATTATTATAAATAACTCGAATAAATATGTTAGCTTACTCCTAAACAAGTTGAGAAGATTGACAACTCGTTACTGTCATTAAAAATTAATTGTTTGACATTTGGATAGGCTGCTAGATTAAATTTATTTTTAAAAAATTCACGATGCAGTCACTCAGATTTTATTTTTTCTGTCTGAACCGTAACAGATATCACAAATTACACAGAGAGAGAAAAGTTTACTATTGAATGTATCTTTCTGAAAAAAAAATAAATTCTCGTTATCGGCGTGGCCATTAAAAAGTTATGGTCTAATCAATGTTGGGACACCAAAGTTTCATACACTAGTGGTTCACTAATAATAACAAGTATCATCTTAAAAGATTACTTATAATTATATAAACTGTCATTCCAAATTTCATCCAAATCGAATAAAGCGTCCGGTTATTATAAGTAAAATTAATTTTTTTTCGAAGAACTTTGAAGCAGAATTCTGGCTAAATGGTACACTTTCTGGTAGAAGCAAGTTTGGTTAAATCGTCTTATTTTAGCCTCAGGAATCTGTGGTTAAGCCATGTCCCCCTATTTAAGAGACACCCTGTATATATTATAATAAGGTCTTAAACATTTATTTTTGTTGTCATCAGTGCTCAAAAATCGTCATTAAAAGTTCAGAAATCGGAACTAAAGTAATAATAGGATATTCCACGACATTTTTTAAATTTTTTTTTTTTTAATACATAAAAATATAAGACCACATGTGAAAGTCCGAGTGAAAAATTCCTCCAAATAAGCGAGATATTAAGGTCCGAATTTTAAATCTGCTTTGTGACGTAGGTAATGTGGATATACCAGCAGTAAACAAACAGTGGTTCACAAACCACGAAAAATTGTTAAACAAATTACAAAATAATGTATATTTAAATTGTAATATTATAATTCATTATTATGACATAAAATAAATTATTTCACTTTTTTTCTCATTTTATAAAAATAAAGAAATTAGAACGTCACCCGAACAGCAACCGAACAGATCCGACACACCCGAAGAAGTATATTCTTAGTTAGGGCGGGGCTTCTCAAAATCGGAGGTCATACTTGGATCCTATTTGCTCAAACATTCGTGCACATGTCCTGCATCATCAAAAGCAAAACTCTCCGTGTCTTCTAGAAGGAATAATTTATAATAAAAGAAATATGGTTTTCCTTATCCTTTAGCTATTATCATTCTTATTTTCAATTAACTTTTACTATTTTTGATTACTGTGAAATAGCCTATTCATTATACGACGATTTCATGCAACTTTGATAATTATTATACAGGGTTAAGGGCCGTTTTCATAATAAAAATTATCTTCACTTTAACACTTCAAATTAAAATTAAAGTTGTGTTCGTTTTCATAATATAACTTCAGCACTTTAGAGAGCACTGTAGCATTACTTTAAATTAAAGATAAAGTCTTAAAGTAATTTTAATTAAAGTCTTAAAGTGAGCCTAATTATGAAAATGGCCCTTAAATCGAAAAGTAAAACATAGGCGTTTAACATGGGAATTCAATTTTTCTATGCGCAACAGTTACCTAATTATTTTAGACAAACATACTTCAAATTAAAGTTATAGATATTTAAATTTTGCATCTAAATCATGTGAAACGATTATTCTATCTCTTCATATAAACGTTTAAATTAATTATAAAGTTACAGTTTTTCTGAGGTTTTAATTTAGGCTGCCATGGATTTATGACAAAAAATAAACAAATGCATTGTTTTTATCTATCATTTAGAATTAATAGTTATTTGCATCACTAGGCCAGAAACTGAACATTTGCGAGAGCGAGCTGTAATTACGAAATGTCGCAAAACAGTTTCTGGTTGTGTGATGCACAAGATTTTTGTGCCTACGACATTTTTAATTTTTAAAGAAATATTACTACTTCAAATATTAAATAAATAAAAATAAATATATCATCACGGCATATTACCCATTACTGGGTGTGCCAGTATCTACAACACATGTAGACATCGGTAATGATGACGATATATTTTACCGTGTGAGCGCTTACCAGGCGTCACCTCACGGGCACTCATAGCTGGTGTGGAGAGTGCACCACAGGGGTCACTTTTGTGCCAGTTAAAATTGGAAATATTTGACGTCTGTCGGGATCGAACCCAGTTCCCCCAAGGTTCGCGACCAGACACTTAGGCACGCGGCCACGGGACCCCATACTTCAAATATTATATTCTATAAAAATTTTATGTTGGTAACATTTTCGATTTACATGGTTTTATCAACAATTTATTTGTTTTATTGAAATAGGTAATATGCCGTGATGATTTATTTATTTATTTTATTTATCATTTTTTTTTTTCTATTTTGGGGAATAAGTCGAAATCTGGTAGATTCATAAAAAGTCCTAAATTCTACTAATACGTCCCTGTATGAAAATCGTGTACTTATTGATTTTATTTTGCGAACTACTGAATTTCAGTACCGTGTCCCTATAAATAGTTTATAGATTTTTTTCTTTGCTACGTTCATTCATAGAACATTTGTTTTAGAATTTTTATATGATATTTATTGAAATCTACATTTATTAAAGTAAGACAAGACGTGTGCTAATTGGAGATTAATAATCTCAACCATAAATCTCTCAATTATAAATCGCTCTTATTAAGACAAATTAATATATCACTTATTTTGGCATTACCGAAATCTGTGTCAAAGCAGATTGGCACACCCAGAAATAGGTAATATGCAGTGATGATATACAGGGTGTTTACGGTCTTTTTGTTTTATTTTTAATGGGTCAAAAGAAGGCGAAAAACATTAAAACACTTTAGTAAAATATTTATAATAAAAGAGATACGAATTTTTTTTAGTTTTTATGTTTATGGAATTAAAACAGAACGATAAGCGCTTTTATAACAGATGTTCAAAGTTATCACCCTGCTGCTGTATGCAAAGTCTTGCTCGGCGTATCCATGAATTAACGTACGTTGCAAGGCCCATGCCTTGTCGAATTTCCGCCGCTGCTGCTTCCACTCGGTTACGGAGGTCTTCAGCGTCGATAATTTCGGTGGTGTATACCATGTCTTTCATATTTCCCCACAAATAAAAGTCCAATGGTGTTAAGTCAGGTGACCGCGGAGGCCAAGAAACAGGACCGCCCCGACCAATCCACTTATTTCCAAATGCATGGTTCAAGTGATGATGTACGAGACGACTGAAATGCGCCGGTGCACCGTCGTGGAGAAACCACATATCTTGACGCACATTTAAGGGAACATCGTCTAAAAGTTCTGCCTATTTGGAAATCGCTCTATGTAAAGACGACTTGCTGCAGCTGAATTTTGATGCACTTCCCCATAAATGAGCATCATGTCAACTAATTCCGTATTAGAATACCGATGGTACATTGTTCACCTTTTACACAATTAATAACAATAATCAATTAGAAACTGACGGTGCAAAATTAAATAGTAACAAACTGCAACTGACATATAAACAAATTAAAAAACAAAAGAGTGAAATTTGTCATTACATAGGTTACTACAACTTTTTTCAACATTAATTTACCGCCCCTTTATAAAAACTAAAAAAATTCATATCTCTTTTATTATAAATATTTTACTAAGGTGTTTTAATATTTTTCGCCTTCTTTTGACCTGTAGTATCACCCATTAAAAATAAAACAAAAAGACCGTAAACACCCTGTATTATTATTATTTATTTATTTATTTTGGCATTTCAAATTTGTATAAATATTAAACTAGTTATTGCTAATAATATACATTATTGATAATTTTTTTAATTTATCTTATCTTCATAAACTTAAATTGAAGATTGTTATATGTATATAATATAAAAAAATGAAATTTGTTACGAAACAAATGAAAAAATCAATTACAAATCATCATTTTTTTTATTTTGATTATATATCTAATAATGGGCTACTTGCGTGGTACTGAAAATCCGATTTCTGTCACTATATACGTAATGTTATATTGAAAACATATATAAAAATATAAATTTTATTTTAAAATAATTATTTGTTTTTTACTAAATTAAGAAAGAAATTTTTCTGTGACGTCTTTATATTGAACTGGGGGAGGGGAAGCATGTTTAAGTATGTTATCAATAGATGGTATGGCGTGCGAGAAAGTTTTAATTTGAATTTGACATTAGTTCATTTTTCTCTCTCTCTGGTCTCTCAGATTAATTAATTACTTAATAAATAAACACATAGGCTCGGAGTATGATCACGGTTTTAACTAAAACGCTGTTTTAAGAAATGTCAAATTTCATTATTTAATAACAATAATAAATAATATCAAATTTATCTAAATATGATTTTAAAGCAGAACATAGTTTGTATTCAAACAAATATTTTTTAAAAATCATTCTTCACATGTAAAGGTGAAATTAAATATTGAAATTTGAATTTGACATTTCTTAAAACAGTGTTTTAGTTAAAACCGTGATCATACTACGAGCCATAGGTAGTTACTTGTAATTTAAAATATCGATACCAAAAAGATAAACTAAAATAATAACCTTCAAACTATTATTGAAACGTCAAACAGGTGATCTACATTACCCGCACATACCATTACTATGGGACGGCACCACGCTGTGATTTTACGACTATTCATTGGTACAGCGTAATTCTACGTCATACATGGCGGGAATTCAAATAATCAAATTTCATTATTTTTTTCTGGCTAATTAATAAAAATTTTGTCAAAAGAAAAAATATGGGTAACAAGTTTTTACCTTCTCTTCAAAAATATTAAATAAAAAAGGTACGCAAGTAGCCCATTATATTCTAAAAATTCTTTTTAGTTAATTATTTTCGGATTAGTCAATTTATTTTTTATCGACGTTGTAGTTGGCTTTGACACGATTTCAAAAATGTGGAAAATATGCTCTCTAAAGTACATAAATTAAGAAAATGAGTAAAAATAATGAAAATAACATTGAATTTCCTATATTCGAAAAAAAGAAGACAGCCGGTATATACTTGCCGTCAAATAAATAAGGACTGCAGATTTCTCTACTGTTGCCAGTTCCATTGGTCAGAAGAGAGAAGAAAAAAAATTGGGCATCAGTCCATATTTATTTGACGGCGAATAAAATAGTTTTAATTTAGAAAAATTTGAAAATTTTGTTGAAAATGGGTTTATTTGGATATTGGATAATATTAATATTATAACAATATTATAACTAGGGCTGTGCGATCTTAGAAATGTAAAATCATCTTTTGATAAAATCTATTTGTCGCGAATGATCGATTAATCGTAAATAAATAAATATATCATCACGGCATATTACCCATTACTGGGTGTGCCAGTATCTACAACACATGTAGACATCGGTGATGATGACGATATATTTTACCGTGTGGGCGCTTACCAGGCGTCACCTCACGGGCACTCATAGCTGGTGTGGAGAGTGCACCACAGGGGCCACTTTTGTGTAAAATTGGAAATATTTGGCGTCTGTCGGGATCGAACCCGGTTCCCCCAGGCTCGCGACCAGACACTTAGGCACGCGGCCACGGGACCCCATCAATTAAATCGTAAAACATCGATTTGGTATTGGAATCATGCTAAAATTCGGATATCCAGTTTTTAGTGGATAAGCACGTTTTAAGGTCCCTATAATCCGATTATAACATTTTTACGTGTGTGTTGTGTGTGTGTATGTGTGTGTGGATGTGTGGATGTTTGAACCACGGTTTCTCAAATACTATAAGACTTAAAAAATATTTAACTGCAGTTTCCTCAATCTGACATTCCTGGGAAGAGCTGATTAGATTTTGGTAACAATTGGACAACCGGAAGTAATAATTTCTTTAAAAAAAAATTCTAAATATTATTTTTTGAAAATTTCTGTTACTAATATTGAACATAAAATTCTACATCAAAAATTTTATTATATCTTGTATAGATTTAGAGATAAAGGCACTGTAATATATAGAATAATCTAATCGCAGAGGCCAAGGCCCTAAGGAAACCAGTTGACAAATTCAAGTGTTTATAACATAGTTTGTAAATGATAAATGTCAGTGTCAAAAATCAACAGTTTTAGTGACATTCTGAAAGCTTTTTCTGGGAAGTACATTTATTTTTTTTTATTGTTTTAATAATGAAATATTTAAAATTGTAGGTAAAATGTCCATAAGAAATACCGCCAATCTTGCTAATGAAATGGAAGAATCTCTGACATCTAGGAACTTCCTCATACAATGAAAAATAGATATAATTAGAATTGTATGTGTGCAGAAAACATGTTAAATACAATAAAAACAATATTTGGGGATAGTTCTGTAATATTTTTGTTGTAAAACGACGGTTCGATAGCGAAGTGGAATACAATACTTTTATAACACAAAATGAGAATGGCGACGGCGAGAGGTATTGTGCTGGCCACAACAGATTTTTTTTTTTTAATAGAAATCGTAATACTATATCAACAAATCGATTCTGATAAAGAATCAAAAAATCAATTTTAATAATAGATCAGAAAACCGATTTTAGTAAAAGATCAAAACATCGATCTTTATTGATAAGACGTTTCTACTATGCATTCGCACATGAAATCACGAAACACAATTCACAAATTAACATCTAACCCCCATCAAATGCCAAATACTGCTGAAATTAAGAGATTTTTTATCAATCTTGGAATAAATCTATTTTTTAGAAAAACCGATCTTTCAGAATCTAATAGTAATAGATCGATATCTTTTAGAAATATCTTTTTTTTCGAAATCCAGATAAATAATATTTTAATTGATTGATCTTTTTGAAAAGAAATCTATTTTTCTTCTCGATTGATCGATTTTTTCTAAAAAGAAGATCAATCCAATTTTTAAAAGCAGATCTATCAAAATCTATCATTTGATCTTTTTCGCAGCACTAATTATAACATATTTTATTAACTAATATTTTAGTAGTTATATTTAAAGAAACTAACGCAAATTGTTACCAAATTTGTAACTTTTCTTTGTACCTATATTTTCAAAATTTTACGAATATGTCGATATTATATTTGTTTGTTCTATAATATATTATCAAAGGAAAAATTTGTTGTAATGTCAAAATATTGTTCCAAGGTTAAAGATGTATTTTAATTCAGATTTATTTTGACTTGAAATCACGTGCGGGCAAAGTCTAAATTAGAATCTTTCGGCAACATGCATATCATTACGCTTCGAATAACTGTTGTTTCTATGGTCAATAATAGTCTA
Source organism: Ophonus ardosiacus (assembly GCA_943142095.1). Taxonomy (NCBI): domain Eukaryota; kingdom Metazoa; phylum Arthropoda; class Insecta; order Coleoptera; family Carabidae; genus Ophonus; species Ophonus ardosiacus. The sequence continues at coordinate 37,436,282 of OW964835.1, forward strand.
TCTAAATCTAAATGAACTATAAAGTTTATAGTCTATAAACAAAAAGTATGAAATTTTAATTTATATTAACATTTTTTTTTCAGATAAATCATATCGACAGTTATTTTTTTTTGTTGTAAATAGCTGAAAAAAATTGTTGTTCTTATTGTCATAACTTTAAATTTTCTGTATGTATACATACATTTTTGCGATAAATAAATAATTATAATTTTAACAGACATGGATATTGTTTCAAATAGTTATACATATTTATTTTATTGTTTACACTAATAATAATTAGCTATATTTGCCGTCAAATAAATATGGACTGGAGATTTCTACACTGTTGCCAATTCCGATGGTCATGTTGAATATATTAAGTTATGAAGAAGCGGCAACACCGCAGAGCAAAGGACAAGGTGGGAAGAAGGAAAAAAATGAGTATCAGTCCAGTCCATATTTATTTGACGGCGAGTACAGGCGAATGGGATATTCCGACATTTTTAAAAAATTTTTTTTACATTAGTACAGACCAGTAGGACTCTGAATATCTAACTTTGAGTAAGAAAATGTATGCATCACATGAGATATGAATTTTAAAAAATTCCATCGCAATTCAAATTTTCTTATCATGGCGCGCTTATGACGTCAACTCGATGGTGACATCTGCAACGAACTTCAGCGCCTAAATTCACATGTTCATGACAGCCATTTGCTTGTTTACATATGATTTTAGTAGCAACGTGTAATTCGCTGTTTGTCCTGTTTTTGTTTATGGTAAAAATAGGAGTAATAATTATAAAGTGGACGAAATGTCAAACAAGAAATATACCCACGCGTGTTAACTACTGGCACCATCACCATCTGTGTTTTAAACGAAAATATTTACTTTGAAATGAGCAAGAGATTATCAAGTTGACGTCCCAAATTTCAAGGACGTTTCTAGAGCTGTAAAAATTCCAATTTTGTAACATTAAATTATGAATTAAAACTTTTTATTAAACATGTTTCATTATATTTTTCTAATATATGAAGATGGAAACTATAGAAAAAAGTTATTATTTTGCATTAATTCCATATCACCGGAATACCCCATTGTAAACTAATAAGTTTTGGATTTAATTAACTTTTAACTTAACATAACTTAAAGTACAAAACTCGCCCTAAATTTTCCAGGCGTGAATTTTGTGCAATAGGTTAGATATGTTTAGAAAAAAGTTAAAATGTCCAAATATTCATATTACATTACAATATGGCCGTAACAACGTAAGATATTTGTTGTTTTATAAAAAGTCTATACTTCATTTCACGTAAGAAAATAGCGTTGGTTTAGATAGGGATATAAAATCTGACCTTTGATTGGTCAGAAACCTAGTTCACAAAAACGAAAAAAAAAATATATCATCTGTCAGTTGTCAGTATTGAAATAAAATCTACAGAATTAAGTGGTGTTTAACCATCTTTTGTTGTATTTTTACCTCCCGCTACCCTTGGTAAGGGAGGTATAGGGATCGTGCTAAAAATTACATATCGAGATTTTAGTAGATGACCATGTTTTAAGGTCCCTAGAATCCAATTTTAACATTTTCACGATGATGTCTGTATGTGTGTATGTGTACGAATTTTGTTTGCACTCTAACTCAAATACTATCATTCAGAAAATTCTGAAACCTTGTATTTCTGCCCTATTCTAATAGGAATATATGCTATTAGATTTTGGTGTAAATTGGATAACCGGAAATGGCACTTTACTTGAAACTCATAATGGTTTTTCTTATACCATTAAATGCCATTTTTTCGCATTTAATGTCATTGTAAAATTATAGATTATTAAATTTTGTACAGGTATACATTAATACTTTTATATATATTTTACAGATAAATTTAAAAATCATTTTTCTTTTTTTAATCCCACACAGTTTATTTTTCAAATGAATGTAACTGACAGGTAAACATCATTGTCAAAAAACTAATCACTTCAAATTAATAATAGTGACATATTAAATAATAAAGAAAATCGTAAATAAAGCAATAGTTATATGCAATGGAACATAATATAGTTTGAAGCATTACTAAATACGTAGGTATGTATTTAAATTAATAAAAATTAAATAGCGGGAGGTTTTGTGTTGGCCACATCAGATTTTTTAATATTCAAGTCTTGTAAATTTTTACACATAATATATAAATTATTGATAAAGTTTGGTTTCACCAATTTAAATTATTTATTTAATGCTTATAAAAACGATCGACTCTAAAGCACAATCTGCTATTTTCTTACATGAAATGAAGTATAGCATGTCAAACATTGTTATTTTATTAAAAAAATTTGTATAAAATGTTGCAATACAGTTGTAAAAAAATGTAACATTGAAAATGTTAGGACATTATTTTGCTATTTTAAGAAATTACAGACACGCAATTCTTTATAATCATTAAATTGTTTTAAATTATCTAAAAATGAAAAATAATAAGTGCTTTTATCATAATTTAAATAAAAATGTTATATATTATTATATAAAACAAATTTCAAACAGTAAAATCGCTAAATAATTAAAAATTCACATCACAAAAATGTGCTAAATTCGTGTGCCAAATACTTTGTCATTTTATTAAAAGAAAAAGTTATAATTTTATATACTACAACATTAATTTATACGAATACAATAAAAAACTATATTATTGAAGTACTAAACACATTTTTTTCTCAAAATTGTTGTGTAAATACTATCAAAACAACTTGAAAATAAAAATGTGTATTTGCGCGCGCAAATATTCTCAACTCTAGTATTCCCCCTCGCAGGTTGGCAGCCTTGCGCCACAACGTTGGCAACGCACATTGTTTAGTGTAGCCTTAGATCTCAGCTAGTCAGCTGATTGTCCATGCTTAGCTCTTCATTATTAAATCTTAGTTAAAGTGTAAATTGTGTGTGCCATGTGACCAAAAAGCAAAATGCATACTCTGTGGCTTACTGGCCGTCTACTATCCAGAGCCTTGTGGAATGGCATCTCAAATTATTCGACTTCAGCTGATCCCAATGTGTTGAAGAAGACAGATCCGTATATTGTGTCTGCAGTGTGTGGTTTTCCTAAGGAAAAAGTGTTTAAACGACTCATTAAAGGACAGTTTGGTGATGATGCGTGGTTCTCCGCGAAAAGCAAGTCGGCTGACGTACTAGGTACATAACCTTTGATACTATGTTATGTAATTGTTACGTAAATGGGGTTAAATGTTGATAAATCGACTTAAAATCCTTTAAACTGCATGAAAATACGAAAAGTTTGTGTAGTTTGATACATAACCTAGCTTTTCAAATTGGACTTTCGAATATGAATGTGTTCATGCATAATTCATAATTTTTTTGATTTGTATGGCCACCACTTCATAATACGTACCAAATATTTATTGTTTAGGCCATAATTTACCGTTTACATTAAATATTTTAACTGTATACATGCGGTTTAAGAACAATAAAACATAAATTTATATTTTTTGTTATGTAAATAAACAAATATAAAATTACATATTAAAACAATAATTTATTTGTAGTCTATAAATGCATGAATTTGGGGTTCGTATTAACACACAATATGAGCAACCTATTATTTATTTATTAACCACTCTACAGGATATGTAATCCCAATTACAGAGGGTATATAAACAAAAACATAAAATTATCAATGTGAAAAAGAGTAGACATACAAAAAATGTACAATATAATCTGATAATTCACAATATACATATAAGACAATTTTGAAAATATATTCTCGTATACTAAATATTTAATAAATGAATAAGTTCTAAGTCATAAAACTGGTAACTAATTTACATTTAAATACATTCATTCTATCAAAAAATAAATCAAATTCTATATTTAAGTCATTTATCGTTTTACACATGCGAACAGTCGGTGAGTTCAGTTCATAATTTGTTTGAAAACGCTGAATGAAAAATACTGAATTACATCAAGAAGATAGTCTTGTGGTGTACAAAAATTCAAACGTGCTAATATGTTACTATCATCTATCATGTTATTCAGTAGTTTATAAATAAAAAGTGCACACATAATGTTTCTTCGATTTTCAAGAGATATCAAGTTAAAAGTAGATAATGCAGTATTATAATTAAAATTTCGTATATATTCCTTATTTATAATCAATTATATTTGATAATAAAATTAACAATTGTCCATAACCTTAAAATTAAATGGAAATTAAAACTAAACACGTATTTTGTGAACAATGTTCTCATCTTTAGTAGTACATTTTACTCGAAACCATATTGAGGATAAAAAGAAATTAGCATTGCTCAACATGTCAACCATGCCAGAGGTCATAAACAACCCTTTTTCCCTAGAGTGCTTAACATGTTGAGTAATCTTAATTTTTTTTTAAGAAAAAGGCTTTTAAATTTGTTGAAATATTAATTTCTGTTTATACTCTTAATACGGTTCGGCGTAAAATATACAACTTATTAAAGGTGATTAGCGAGCAGTTGACTAGCATTATTTTTACCTCCCGCCAACCTACATTCACAGGTAGGGGAGGTAATTTTTTCGGTCCAAAAATTTAATAATACGTTTCCAGTGAATAAGTATGAATTAGGGTCACCTCAACATGTTTTCACTATTTTTACAATGATGTCTGTCTGTGTGTATGTGTGTGACGATTTTGTCGTCCACAATAACTCATATCAAACTTTCAAAAAAATTATTTTCTGTATTAAGTCTTGTGCATTCATATAAAGAGTTGATTAGATTTTGGGTGAAATTGAACAACCGGAAGTGATACTTTACTTGAAGACTATTTAAGCTATTCTTCATTTTTTTATTGGGTAGCGAATTCCACCCTAATTTTGACAGTTTATATTATTATTATTATTATTATTGTTGTTATTCTTAAAACATAGTCTAATCTATTCCTAGTATCTACATACCTTTTTTGATAATATTTTGAAGATTAAATTTTAAATACCGGAATAGAATAAAATGTACTAATCCAAAAATGACGATTATCTTAAACTTTTTTGAGAATCGGGTTGTTCAGTTTTAGTATTTAAAACTTTTATATCAATGGGATTTGGGAACAACGTATTAGATTTTGGCTGAAATTGATAAACCGAAAGTGGTACTTTGCTTAAAGCTCAGAACAGATTTTCTTGATAAAATAGACTATGATTCAAAGCTTCTCAAATTTGGTATTTTAAACTCATGTAAGAATGGAAACAACATATTTACATATTAGATTTTGACTATATGTGATAAACCGGAAGTGGTACTTAACTTGGAGATCGTAACAGATTTTCGAGGAAAAAATAAAATATAATCCAAAATTTCGTATTACGTAGTTTTCTATTTATTGGAACAACAAATTAGATTTTTGTTTGCAAACGATCAGCCGGAAGAGATATTTTACTTAAGCTCATAAGCTATTAATAGGTTATGGATTATTTTAGAAAAAATACTTCAAATGAAATATGTGTACAATTAATTTGTCTATAACTGTTATTTGAAGTATTTCTCTATAAAATAATCCATAAACGATTAACAGAGATAAAACACTGATAGTCAACTGCTCGTTAATCACTTTTAATCAGTTGTTCATGCTACCAGCCAATCAAAATACCAGGGTTGGCAAATATCATGATATTTATATAAATATCAAAATATCATAATATCGGATATATATCCGATATATATGAGGAATTTCGTTCTTAGGCTATATGCAAAAAAAAACATGAAACGTAAAATACCTTTATTTTGGTAAACAACAAAAATCAAACTTTAGTTTAAAATAACAAAAAACAAGACAAAAATTATTATTATTTAAGTAACAAAAAATAACATTTTTCCTAAATATATTATATAAATAGTAAATACCTAAATGAGTAAATACTATTGTAGTTTGACATATGATATAAAATATTCATATTTTTATTTAAGTAACAAAAAATAACATTTTCCTAAATACTGTTGCCACGTTTTTATTTTTATTCAAAATATCAAGAATTTTTCACTCTGGGTATTTATTTTGTAAAAAATTAATAAGTGATATATATATCATGATATATATCAATCAATAAATATCGGATATATATCAAGATATATATCATGATATATATCACTTGATATATATCTGCCAACCCTGCAAAATACGTATTTAGTCTTTATTTTCTATTATTTTTTTTTACAGTGTTTAAAAATAAAACATGGTATTAATTTTTATCATGAAAATAAACAATAATTTATGAATATTGTAATTTATTTAAACAAAATTTGTTACATTTTACAGTATTTGATGAATACGAAGGATATATGTATACATAATTTTAAATGTATTAATGCTGGATTTTAGAATACCCACCTTCTTTTAAATTCCAATTTTTTGTTGCAATGTGCAACTGTTGTCAAGATCCCCATGTTGGACAAGTTATCCTGGGCATTCTGCATACTGTATTTAAATTTATATTAGCAGTGACCTGATCTTCAACGAAATAATTTAATACTGCACTTATAAAACACACTTGTAAAATAGTAATTTCTTTCCTTTTGTACAGTTAAACCTGAGTTAAAACAAAAATATTAGGGAAAATTGTGAATATATTCACCTCAATAAGACAAACATTATCCTACACGTGATTGTAATGATGACTGTAGCTGATTATAGTGTGATTGTATATGATTATAAGGATTATAACTCATTGTAACGTGATTATAAGGTTTGAAAATGACTGTAATGAATATATACTGCGATTGTAAAGAATGTATCTTTGAATGTAAGCGATTTGTACAATGATTGTAGGAGTGATTCACCCCTCGGGGGTGGGTATACTAGACTTTAGCCATATTTGAATTTATTTAAATAAAATTTTTATATTTTATATCATTTCATGAATACGAAAGATATACAGGTGTCCTCGCAGGTGTCTCTTAAATAGGGGGACATGGCTTAACCACAGATTCCTGAGGCTAAAATAAGACGATTTAACCAAACTTGCTTCTTCCGGAAAGTGTACCATTTAGCCAGAAATCTGCTTCAAAGTTCTTCGAAAAAAAAAAATTTTGCTTATAATAATCGGACGCTTTATTCGATTTGGATGAAATTTGGTATGACAGTTTATATGGTTATGTCATCTTTTAAGGTGATACTTATTATTATTAGTGAACCACTAGTGTATGAAATTTAGGTCTCCCAACATTAATTAGACCGTAACTTTTTAATGGCAATGCCGAAAACGTGAAATTATTTTTCTTCAGAAAGATACATTCAATAGTAAACTTTTCTCTCTCTGTGTAATTTGTGATATCTGTTACGGTTCACACAGAAAAAAATAAAATCTGAGTGTTTGCACTTTTAAAATAAATTTAATCTAGCAGTCTATCCAAAAGTCAAACAAGTAATTTTTTATGACAGTAACAATTGTTTTATGGGCTGTCAAAAATTTTCTTTGAAATATTCTAAAATTAGTAACATCCGTTTGTTCGGCCTAATAGTATTTTACTACTATTGTTATAAATAAGACTATTACATATCTGAGCTTACTCCTAAACAAGTTGTGAAGATTGACAACTCGTTACTGTCATTAAAAATTACTTGTTTGACATTTGGATAGACTGCTAGATTAAATTTATTTTAAAAATTTAGCAGTACAGACACTCAGATTTTATTTTTTTCTGGGTGAACCGTAACAGATATCACAAATTACACAGAGAGAGAAAAGTTTACTATTGAATGTATCTTTCTGAAGAAAAATAATTTCGCGTTTTCGGCATTGCCATTAAAAAGTTACGGTCTAGTGGTTCACTAATAATAACAAGTATCACCATAAAAGATGACTTATAACCATATAAACTGTCATACCAAATTTCATCCAAATCGAATAAAGCGTCCGATTATTATAAGCAAAATTAATTTTTTTTCGAAGAACTTTGAAGCAGATTTCTAGCTAAATGGTACACTTTCCGGTAGAAGCAAGTTTGGTTAAAACGTCATATTTTAGCCTCAGGAATCTGTTGTTAAGCCATGTCCCCCTATTTAAGAGACACCTGTATACCTAGTTTTAAATAAATGCATTAATTTGGAGTTCGTATCAATTCTTATAAGCAGCGTTGCAAATGCTAACAGATTTCAATTGGAATCTTATAAGAATCCATTACACATCCTTGTGTTTGGCATTCAAGGGTTGATATTTTTTCTGTGCAGGAGTGGCCGATGGAGTAGGCGGCTGGAGAGCCTATGGCATTGATCCTGGCGAGTTCTCAATGCAGTTAATGAGAACGTGTGAACGATTAGTCAAATTAGGAAGATTTTCAACCACGAATCCTTCGGATCTTTTAGCCAGTAGTTATAATGAGTTGCTGCACCACAAGAAAGCAATATTAGGTGAGCTAAATCAACATTTTTAAAGCTATATTTGTGTCTCTTTGTCGCTTTCTTTTTATGTGCATAGCACAGATGACGTGTATTATACAAACAGTCCAGGTTTTTATTGCCACTGGCAGCCTATATCATTCAACATATCTTTCATTTCCATACAAATATACGTGGTTTTATTTGAAGTGACATCATAAATTCAAACAAATATTTTTTTATTATTAATTGATTTATTTTTGTTATTTTTTATCGTCATTTACTTGAGAATATATATTCCGAATTTGAAAAACTTTATCTAAACTGAAAAGATTATACAGAATGTCTCACAACTCGCGCCCCAGACGAAACTGACACTTGCCGACAACAATAGGTTGCCGACAAATAGAAGAAAATAATTTGCGGCTGCTTGCATAACGGAGTTACAAGACTTTAATCCACCAATCCCGGAAGGATATCTTGAGGTGTGATGATATTATTACAAAATAAAACTGGTTGCTAGGTTTCAAAAATACTACTAGTGAGTTACAAAATTTGTTCGACTTACTGTAATTTTGACACTTTAGAGTTGACTTTTCACTGTCAACAAATTTAGGTTAGCGAAGGTGTCATCCGAGATCATCATTTATATCGTACAGTGCAACGTGTTGTAGCAGCTGTGTAAAATGTGTTAAACGAAAATATTATTGTCATTTGAATTCTTTAAGATTAAAACAACAAATGGTGGTTCTAAAAAGAACCGTAAGATTTGATTTTTATAAAACCATAGTAACGTAAAATTACGGCAAATACACGTTAAAGATGTAGGTTTCTGATTGGTCAATTTTAAGACGTCTCTCTTCTAATATCTTTTAAGCTAGATTTTTTTTCTTCGAAATTTCACATCCGAGTGCAGTCTCGTGTTTCCTCATTCGCTCTGGGGCGCGAGTTGTGACACACCCTGTGTACAATTTAACATGTGACAAAGTGTTGCCTACTTTTATTTATATAAATAATGTAAACTGTTTTCTTATTGGCTATGAATGACGTTTTGTATGTACTCCGACGTCACTGGGGTGGGGTGTTGTTTTTCATGACTATTTCTGGTGCCAATCTTTTTATTTAATTATTTACGAAAATAATAAGTTATTATTTTTGTTACTAAAAAAAATATTGCAAAAACTTTAATTGAAAATACTTTTAAAAAATGTGACACAGTTTCATTACTTGTAAAACGTAATTTAATTTTTTTATTCAGTATCTACTATTATTATTGTTGGAAAATTTAAAAAGGATGTTAAAATTAACATGACAAGTTACGGAATATACCCCATTTTCGGTATTTTCAAATTTGAATTTTAGAAGGCATAGAAAAATTCTTGCAACAACTCTATTGCTAAAACGTAGAATTTCTTTTTACAAATAAGGAAAAACAATTGGAACTATTTATTCTGTGACCTCACTCAACAATGACGCAAAAGATATTTCTAGGTCTGTCATATGATGAATTACAAAACAATTCTAACTATAACCGCAAAAATATTTGTAAGAACAAAATTAAACATTTAACAATAAAAAATCAAAATCAGTTTTATTCATTCTGAGAAAAAATATTACCAGATTGTTGTACAAATATTCAAATTAAGTATGTTTTTCATTTTAAATTTAACTCGACCGTAAAAAAAGTGTAAACAAAAATGAACAGAACTTGGCACAGAAAAACACATTTATGTTATTGAGGAAAAAGAAACGAATATTATTGTGTTTTGCCCATATTTCCAATGTCAGTTTGGAAGTTTTGTTAATAGGCATATCTCTGTAGATGCAGATGATATATTTTATTGTTAGAGTAATAGCAGATCTGAGGTATGATTCAAGGCCATTAACAGATGATAATGTGAAAATATTTTCGGTTGCATTTATGAAAAGCGAATAAAACCAGATTCAATCTACCTCAATTTGTATTATAATTATTTCTTCCTGTCATTTTGACATGCAACGTTTAACTCTTTATTTATTTAATGTAAAAGAGGTCACGAAATTTGAGGTATTTTTAATATCAATTATTAATTATATACAGTGTTTTCTTTATTCCTAGCGTAGGGATTTCGATGATAAAATCTTACAGCCCGATTTTCAAAAAAGTTTAAGCTAATCCTCATTTTTTGATTAGTGAATTCTATTCTATTCCGGTATTTAAAATTTAATTTTCATGATTTTATCAATAAAGGTAGATACTAGGAATAGATTAGACTATATTTTAAGATATAAACTGTTAAAATTAGAGTAGAATTCGCTAATCCAAAAATGAGGATTAGCTTAAATTTTTTTGTGAATCGGGCTGTTAATACGTAGATATTTACTCCTCTAATTATTTTAGATGAAAAAGTTTCATATGAAAGTTGTAGAACTTAAAATTCTGCATCAGAACCAATAAGTAAAATTTATTATTGATGCTTTGTAACGGCAGTAATTAGGAATGAAAATGTCGAAAAACACCTCAAAAGTAGCGATAGCCTTGCAATTGAAACAAATAAAGTAACAAATGTTTAACCATTTATCTGTCACTCTAACGCCAACTAACAATAAAAAAATAATAATAAATATATAACATTACCATATGATAATGCTACCAAAAGTTTAAATATTTTTTTTCCCGTGGCCGCGTGCCTGGAGTCTAGTCGTGAACCGGGGGAACTTAGTTTGATCCCGACAGACGCCAAATATTTCCAATTTTAAATGGCACAAAGGTGACCCCTGTATTGCACTCTCCACACCAGCTATGAGTGTCCGTGAGGACGCCTGGTAAGCGCCCACACGGTAAAATATATCGTCATCATTACCGATGTCTACATGTGTTGTAGATAATGGCACACCCAAAAATGGGTAATATGCCGTGATGATATATTTCTTTATTATTTTAAATCAAATAACACTACTACATCATTATTAGGTAACCCTAAAGATAAAATAGATAATAATAAAAAATCCTGTTTTTATAAAATTCAGGGTAAAGATTGTAATAAATTTTACAGCGGGCAAATAAAAGACAAATTGATAATCGGCTTAAAGAACATTTCTATCATTTAAAAACCGGTAATCCTGATAAATCTAGCGTAGTACAATATAAATGTATATTAACAATCATAAAATCGATAATTCTAATATACAATTAGTAAATCATGTTGATAATAATAGATATTTAGACGCAAACGAGGGTTTGATAATGCATAAATTTAAATATAAATTTATGAACGCGGACCTAGGTTCCACCCCTAATTCTAAATTTTATTTTAGTTAATATAAGACAGGAACTTTGTTTAATCTTAGCAACCCAATTACCTAGGTCTCCACTCACCTTTGACTCCTCTCCCTATATAATCCGAGTTCTCTCCCTTATTCCTCAGGGCTGTTTTGACCTCTGGCATGGTTTACATGTTGAGTAATGTTAACTTCTCTGTCTTATTATTTTGTAGTTTCTACTGATGATGAGAACGTAGTTCTCAAAATACTTTAGGTATATAGTTTTTTAAAAAATATTGTTATGGTTAAGGGATTTTTCTTTTTTAGTTATAATTTAACATTAATGGCCAATTGCGCCAACGTATATTAAATATTAAACATGGTTTAAATTGACAATATTGTATCGAAGTGAAATGTCAAATGAATTATAATATATTGCTGTCAGATTTCGATTTGCATTTTTTTGTTAACCGTAGATTAAAATTTAAGTCTTGTTTAATTAGTTTTTAATTATTTATCTGCCAATTTAGGTTAGTTTATTTTATTTGGAATTAAATAACTGAACAACATTTAGGGCCAGTTTTACAATCTCTGGTAAAATTTTTAACTGTCAGTTAAATAAACAAAATTGAAATGAAATGAAATGTTAAATGACAAGTTGATCATTGCTGTCAATAATCCGATTCAATATTGTTTATTTAACTTACAGTTTAAATTCTAACGGGAGATGTAAAACTGGTCCTTAATTTAATAAAATTACATATACTTCATTTCACGTATGAAAATATTGACCAATCAAACAAGATGAATGCATCTATCTTCCCATCACTATTTTCTTACGTGAAATGAAGTATACACAGAGATATATTTTCGAGCTGTCATCTATTAATATTTTCCTTAAACTACACGTGATTCAGCTACTATAATCCAAACAAATCGTTGTCAGGAAGGCAGTTGAAACAAAATAGTGCCAAATTTAAAAAATGAAGTGGGTGTGGGGTCTTTAAGTCTTTAAATGAATTATGTAGAACTCAAATAACAAAACACAAGTGACAGAAAATAGAACTTTAAAAATAGCGATGGTTTGTTTGATTTATGATCTTCTATCTCAACTTTTCTTGCGTGTGACGTCAAAAGTATAATCCTCTATTAAAATAAGCGCCGGTATCCGTATTAATCCCGGTTTTGTAATACGAATAACTTACAGCCACATTGTAATATGGCTATTATTTTCGCTTGTAATTTCTCTAAATGTAACAACAAATCACTCTTGGAATACTCGTGGCAAGTTTTGTGCATTAGGTGAGGTTATTATTATATTTAGAGAAATATACAAGCAAAATCTAAACGACTATACTCGCCGTCTAATAAATATGAACTTATGCTCAATTTTTCCCTTTTTTCCCCATCCATTCCCTTGCCCTGCGGTGTTGCCGCTTCTTCATAACTTAGCATCTTCAACATAACCAATGGAATTGACAACAGTGTAAATCATTGCCAAGTAAACGAAGATTTAACAATCTGGCTACGACATACGTCCGCTCTTATGTGACTATTTTAAATAATGTAATTTTCTCCCTTTGCAGGAAGTAGCACAGCATGCGTAATAATTTTAAACCGTGAAACGTCGACTTTATACACGGCAAACATCGGCGACAGCGGTTTCATGATCGTCAGACACGGAAAAATTATACACAAATCTGAAGAGCAGCAGCACTATTTCAACACGCCTTTCCAGCTATCGCTACCACCCCCAGGTAAGTTCGAAACAAATAATTTAAGAGAAATATTAAAAAATAAAATGTTATAGGCTATCCAGCCAATCAAGCGGTTTACGTCATAAATACAATATCACTAGAAACAATGACGTCGTGTGTTAAAAAGTTTACATGAGCATGTAAAACGAATTAAAATATCTGTGGGTTGCCTTCATAAATCCAAATCTTTCTTGAAAAGGTAACACGTCTGGTATCATTTTTTTTCAGCGAAATCCAATTTTATTTAAAATATTCTGAACGATACTGCTTACGCCGTTATAAATACTTCATTCTTGTAGTATACGCAACAAACTATCTAGTATTATGTGAGATCCTTAAAAAAAAAAAATACAGAATACTACATAATACTATACAATTTCGCATTGTTTCTGTATATTGCGTATAGCGTTTGCCACACGCTGTACATATAGATTTAATTTTCAAATTATTACTAACAAATAGAACAAAATATTACCTCAGTATTACAATTCAGTGAAAGTAAGAGCCCACCAATCTATTTTTCATTTTCAAAATAAGTCAATAAATTAACTACAAGCTCTTGAATTTGACATGACAGAGCATTTGACATTTTGTCAATGAACAACGAAACAAAAAAACAAAATGAAATCACAATACAGGTTGAAAAGTATAATGTGGGCATATACATGTACAGAATTACCAATATTAAAAAAATATAATCAAACGTTAATTTGCAAAAATGGGGTCCTATACTATTTTTCTTTTATTTTTTTTCCTGTAAGAACAGGATAAAATAAGAACTTCAGTGCAAACACGACTTAAAAATTTTACGTAATAAGCGAGATATGAATTTTTAAAGTTTAAGAATTTGTGCGTGACGTAGCAGATACTAACAAGTGATCGACAAACAATGGGACAAGCTGTTAGTTATACTGGAAACAATTTTTTTCATGTTTGCATAGCTGAAATGTTTGTATATAAAAACTTATACGTTATATTTACGAAGAAATTATTATTAAGTATAAATAGCATAAATAATAAGCATTTAACAAGGATTTCTTCCTAATAAATTACAGAACATTGAAACAGTTTGACAATATTATTACACAAAGTATGACGACGGGTGGCGCTAATATTTGCCTGTTTTGAAGTTTCAATATTAATTTAATTAATATTATTATTAATTTAATTCATATTACAAATTGATTTAATTATAAATACATGATTATTGTTAATATTACTAGATGTTATAATTAAACAAATTCATCAAACACAAAATTGTTAAATGTTTTGTTAGGTTATAGAACATCATGACATTTCATATTCTTTCAAAGGTGACCGCTACAGACGCGCGAATCTTCTTTTTAAAATCAGGCGACCAATCAAATTCTTAGTACCTAACGCGTCATACCCAATTAGTAATCAGCTTCAATCGCTTGTAGTTTGTGACCTAGTTAATATTTAAAGAAAATTTTTTCACTAATTCTCATTAATTTATGTATATTTTCGTCTTCTTATTTAAGATAGTTAAAATATGACTATGGTATAGGACCCTATTAACAAAATTTTACAAAATACCATTAATAAAATATATTTAAAAATACAAAGAAAATTTCAAAAATCCCTAAACGATGACATAAACCGCTTGATTCGATGGATAGCCCATAGGTTCTTTTTAAAATTTTGTTATTTCTATTGTAATCAAGTATCACTTACTGCGGCCTTCTTCAGGGGAAAAGAATACAAATAACAAATAAATAATTACAAAACAAAAGCAAGTGTAATTATTTATTTATGATTTACATTCTTTTCCCCTGAAGAAGACCGCAGTGTATGCGGTCGAAACGTAGGTATTAAATAAAGATACAGAACTTAAACCAAAAAGGTAGTATTATTCTAATTATTAAAATGAGTTTGGAAGATATTTTAATAAATAACTATCTTTTAGGCTACCAAGCAAGCGTGTTGAGTGACCAGCCCTCCTCCGCCATCACCTCCACATTGGCCGTCGAAGACGGCGACGTAATCCTGATGGCTACAGACGGCGTCTTCGACAACTTACCCCACCAGGTCCTTCTGGAAGCCATGGCGAAGGTCCAGGGCGAAAGGAACGCCTCTAGGCTACAAACCGTGGCGAATTCTATAGCATGGATGGCCAGAAGTTTAAGTTTTGATGAAACGTATGTGAGCCCGTTTAGTCGAAGTGCGTTTCAGAATGGTATCAACGCAATAGGTGAGTCACAAATTTATTAATTTAAAGTTTATTCCTGTGGGATTGCTGCAAGAATATTTATACGCATTTTAAATTTGAAAACATCACGAAATATCCATTAGATATTTTATAATTAATTATTAAAAGTCATGTGATCAGTAACAGAATGTGACAAGCCTCTGTACTGGCATCAAGCACTTTAGAATTCTATCATACCAAAAGGCGAATGAGATTTTACTTATACTCGCTTTTTTTCTATTAAAATAGAAAATATTGTGACAGTTGAATATAATAAATATATAAATTATTATATAAATCGGGTTTGAATTGAATTGTGACAAAATAATGACGTTAGTTTGGTACTTTCGCCTTTAGTCGTTCGCTTACAGGCAAATATTTTGAGACATACATGCTACGGTATAGTGAAAATGAAATGGCAGAAGACCTACGTCACAGAATACATTTATACAGAAGCGACACTCCTTGCCGGCACCATTGTTGTTGCGATTTTACGTTTATGACCTTGAACTTTAAATTTGTTGGCAAATTTACGCGCGAAATTTAAATTATTTTAAATGGTAAAAGAAAAATTAGAACATAAAAGTACTAAAATTTTAATTTTATTAACGAATTAAAAAGAAATCATTTAAAATAATCACATAATTATATTTTTATTAAACAAATACCTGAATTTTACAAATTTATTACAATGCAGAATTTTCTATGTCTTTGATGTGGGAAACAAACGTCAGACTCGATGAATATGTCCCATATATCCATCTCTATCAAATCTTCTCTTCCACAGGCCTTGAGCCACATTTTACACCTATATTTATTAAATGAATATACATTTTCCATGATACGGTAGTCGTTTTACATAACTTACATTTCTGGATCTTTCGGAAACGAAAAAAACTTACATATCCCTTTCTCCATTTTTTAAATCTATTTATACAGTCTTTATATGAACAAACAAGTCCTCCCGATTCTACTTTCTTCATTTTATCCATTTAATTAGAAATTAACACCACTTCTAAAATTCACAAACAGTTCACAAAATGACATGTCAAAAGTGAGAAGACGTGTTTGGTTTGTTTGAATTAGCCATAACTCTAAAATACATGGGCGTAACAAACTGAGACAACAGCTCTTTCATAATGCGTAAAATATAATGTTTTTCCTTATGATAATGATTTTTCCTATCGTTTGTTGAAAAAATAACATATTTGTTCTTATTAGAAATCAATTTGTATTTCTCAATATACTTTTATTATTGACCCCTAACAGAAAATGTTCACGTCGAGATAATGAAAAGAACAAAGAATCGTAAAATACGAAGATATGCCGAAACAATCCGATTTTATCCGATTAGCCCTTTAAATTTGTTGGCATACTCTTTCTCTCTCTAATTTTCGTTTCTCTCTCTGACTGTCGCTTCTGTATAGATGTTTATTCTGTGCCTACGTCATAGATCTGAAAAAAACTTTATAAAATCAAATATAACTTGTAAAAATGATTTATTTTTAAATACAGCAGAAAGAAAAATACTAGTATTAAGAAACGTATATATTAATGAAATTTACAAGTATTTTTAAGTTAATCTCTTTTTCTTTTGCGCACTTTGAAATTATTTGAAATAATTGTATTTCATTTTTATACCGGTACGTTGGCATGACAATGTTTACATTAAATTTTATATCGATCGAATATCTATCCTGTCACTATTGTCACTTGGTTGTCAGTTTACATTCATATAAAGCTTAAAAAAACAATTTCAGAAACTAACCTTGTCATGAACTATTTCGAATGGGAATTGTGGGCCATTAATTCCGTTGAAAGCCGTTCAAAAGGTATTTTTTTTTTCAAATATTTCTCTTGTTATCAATGTTTAAACTATATATTTTTAGAGAGGAGCAAATAAGCAAACTTGAGAAGCAGATATGGGCACCCGTTTCAGAATGACAGCTAGTAATCATGTACATAACTTACAAATGTCATAAATTTTAATTCAAAATATCAAGATTTTGTAAGTTCACGTGGTTTCTTTGTCACCAGGTGCGTGGACTTTACTTGGCGAGTTACACATGAAATTTGGAATGAAAAATATTGACATTTGACATCTATGTATGTACATAATTACTATTACTGTTCTAAATAATTTTCATTCTTTGACCTCGGATTTTCGCCAAACATTTCCAGATTGTCTTCATCACTAGAAGAAAATTCCCCCGATTCATACGACACTTCAGATGAAAATTCGTCAATCATATATATAACAGAAAATGACGCCAAATTACAAGGTTAATTTTTAACAAAACAGCTGACCAAAATCGTATAACTGTGCAAACTCGAATCATTAGTAAGAAGAAAAACCACCTGAAATTGGAAAATCATGAAATTTGGAATGAAAAATGATGACATTTGTCATTTATATTATTAGCTGTCATTCTGTCACGAGTCCCCATATCTGCTTGTCAACACAGAACACTAACCTAAACTTTTCAAGAAAGACCAACAAAGTAACATGACTGCTCGCGCCTTATAAATTAGTATCCTATGTAAACTTAGTAGTCTATGACGTCATTACTTTAGGGATATTTTTTGATGACGTAAGTCTTCTGCCATTTTATTTCTACCATACAACTATTTCAAATAATTTCAAATTCCGTAAAAAGAATAGAGATTAATTTAGAAATACTTGTAAATTTCATTAATATATACGTTTCTCAATACTAGTATTTTTCTTTCTTCTGTATTTAAAAATTTTATAAGTTTTTCTTCAGGTTATGACGTGTCTTATGCCCATTCATTTTCATTTTTCACTGTACCAAAATTTCGCTTCGTGGCGAAAAGCGAAAACAAATTTGTTAGAATTCTAAAGTGTTATTCCCGGACGTCACTCTTGACGCCCTGCATACAAATGATTGATCTAATGTTTTGATTTTTCTTCTAGGTGGTAAACCTGATGACATCACCGTTCTTTTAGCAACGGTAGCTATATAAAATCATTTTGTAGTCTATTATTTTTTCATTGCTATTTTACCATCAACGCATTTTTCAAACGAATTCATGTCTTATTGATTGAATTCGTAGCTCAATAGCAAATCTTTCATTTAGGATTAGATTTCGTGATACATACATACATATGTCAGTATAATAGGCTCAAACAAAAATAAAATTATATAAATTAATAATTTAATAAATAAATGTGTTTTAATGTATATATTTTTTAAAAAATTGCTACATATATGATTTAAGGTATGCAGTGATATAATTGAAATATGTCACACCCATTCGTGGGTGACATCTTAAAATTAAACATACGCACTTGTTATGAGCAAATATTTATTTTGTTTTATTATTTTTGAGCCTTTTATACATATTTATTGGCAAATTCATTTAACTTAGAATTAAATATTTAAAATATTTACAATATGTAAAATCAGAAAAATATTATAATGATGATGTGTCTGACATATTTTTGGTGCAATATAATTTTATCGGTCATGAAGACTGATTAATAGGTGCTGTACAAGTCGCCGGGGACCGTTAGGCACTACTTTACTTACAGTAGAGCCATCTAAATATTAGAAGTTAAAGTAAATTTCCACGATTTTTTGATTTTTTAATTATTAAACTTGATAAAAAATTAAACCCTAATTTGAGAGATGCTACTTGCCCGCGAAAATACAGTGTAAAGTACAAGCGCAAAAACAGTGGCGTAGCAATTCTACAAGCCAAAGGGGGCCATGGGATTCAAGCATTAATTTTTTAAGACAGGATCGAAAATATTTAGTTTCTCAAAAGTTGTAAATTCAATGATTTAGAAATACATTTACGTGATTAAGAAAACAATTAAATTTGTTACATTAGTCAACGTTTAATCACCTCTGTTTGTTTAAGAGTAAATACTATCGTCAATGATGTTTTTTTTTTATTGTTTTGCACCCAGTCCCATTTATTTCTCGCTACGCCACTGCGTAAAGTGAATATCAAGTATAGGCGCGTAGACAGTGGCGTAGTATAATTTAAGACTTAAAACGAAAATATTAATGATTTACAAAATGTTATAGATTCAATGATTTTTTTTTTATTTGCTCCCGATCCCATTTGTTTCTTGATACGCCACTGCATAAAATGAACATATATCAAGCAGAGGCGTATTGACAGTGACGTAGTATTCATTTATTTCAACACTTAAAAACGAAAATATTAATTATTTACAAATAATTATAGATACAATGACATTTTTTGTTTATTTTTGGTTTGTACCCGAGCCCAATTACTTCTTGCTACGCCACTGCGTAAAGTGAACATACGTCAAGTAGAAGCGCGTAGGCAGTGGCGTAGTATTAATTTTTTTTTAGACGAACGAAAATAATTTACAAAAAGTTATAGACATTTTTTTTTTTTTTTGTTTTTGGTTTGCTTCTGAGCTCATTTACTTTTTGCTACGCTACTGTGAGTAAAATCAAACATAACAAAAGCTTTCGAGCAGGTTCTAAGAATATTAATTTAGTACAATTGGGGCTATGACGTCACAATTTTTCCGCTCTCGATATCGTAAGTATTTTGTTTATTCCTATAATTTATAATTTTGAATTTAATTTCTTTCAAATTGTCCTCATTTCATAAATATTTCCATATAAAAATTACAACTGACTTGTCATATGTGACAAATGACATTTTAATATAATATTGGTCCACCAAAAATGCGTCACGCGTCCATTATAGTTCTAAGTTAAATGAATGGCCAAAAATTTCGTTACCTACGTAAGACCAGTCACTGTTAAAGTTATTTATAATCACGACGATACGATATCTATTATGATATTATTGTGGATGAATGAACGATATTATGTTGTATTAAATACAACCAGAATTTGGGTTCGATTCTGGTTTGAGTTTATAAGACGTTCACAATTGAAGTAACTTCGAAAAATAAAAACTTTTGTTAGAAATATGCTGTATATTATTTTTATTTTGAAATCCCAATGTTTTAATATGATGATACATATCATCACTTTGATGATTTATTTTTGTTTTTATATAAAAATATTTCTATTTGCAAATCTGTACGATTATCTTAGTTAGGATTGGTACAGAATTAAAAATTGTAATATTTATTTATAAAAACATTAATTATGAACTTTCCATTAGAATTGAGAGTGCCTCAATTATTTAAAAATGTGTGTGGTGATTTTCTGTGGCTTAATGCAAGAACAACCAGACTAATTCTTAAAAATCCAATAGAAATAGCACCCGTTTGTCAAATTATAAATTATTAACTGTGCTTTTCGTAATTTTTCATTCTTGTGGTTTCCACTCCGCCTTCTCCACTGTATAAAAGCTAGCGGCCGCCATCTTACAATTATATTGCATAAGTGACTCATCGCGTAAACTATACGTCACATTGTTCTTGTATTAATTCACAGATTTGTGATTTATATATTGATTTTTTTATATCAGCAGTGGGATTTTTTTATGTCACAATTGTCAAATAAAATGTAATTTTCAGTGTAACCAATCAATATCGATTATTATCAGACGAGTTACAGTTACAGAAAATCTATGTATTGGTCTGTACGGCGTTTCAGTTACGAAATAATAGATGGCGTTTGTGAGTCGTCTGTTTTTACATAAATTATGATTACAATTTGTAACTTAAACGAAGTAAATAATTTTTTTGTAATATTTTTCGAAGTTACTTCCCAATAAGATCTATATAAGTCTTATAAAGGCCTTATTTTGTGTATAGTGTATCCTGTAATCAACAATGCAATTTTAGTACCTGGTAAGACGTTTCTCGATACTTGACTAAATAAATAATGTTGGATAAAAGTACTACATAAGTGCATATAATAAATAAAATATACGAAAGTCATTTCCAATTTTTGACAGTAATATATGAAAATTTCTTGAGATCTTAAGCCTTTTTTTTAAGAAAAAAAAATTGATTAGTAACATGTAAATATCGGAAAAATTAATAAAAAAATAAGTGTGCCCATATTATATTTATACAAAACTAATACTTTTCTTTGATTACAACAATGATATATATTTTCTTTGTTGTAATCATTGCTTTTTTAAAAAGTGCAGCGAAAACGTGCACGATATTATTTTATAAGATTGACCTTCGAAAATGTCTAAAATTTTTAAAGAAGTTAATTTTGTTTTGATTACAATGGAATAACAGTGAATGCAGTTTCATTGTTGTAATCAAGACAGTAATTGAATTAATGTTGGGTTGTTCACTTAAATTTAACCCCTCCCTTCTCCACTGTCTAAAAGCTGGCGCCCGCACACCAAACCAGCTAGGGTGCGTTACGTAACTATTGCGTCATTGCTAATAAGCATTACACGTTACAAGATGTCCAAAATTGTTCAAGAAGTTTATTTAAGTCTTGATTACAACAGTGTAAAAGCAATCAATAAAGTTTCATTGTTGTATTCGAGATAGTAATTGAATTAATTTTAGGTTTACTTAAATTTAACCTCTCCCTTCTTCACTGACTAAAAGCTGGCGGCCGCACACCAAACCAGCTAGGGTGCGTTACGTAATTGTTGCGTCATTGTTAATTCGCATTACACGTTACAAGATGTCCAAAATTGCTCAAGAAGTTTATTTAAGTCTTGATTACAACAATGGAAAAGAAATCAATACAGTTTCATTGTTGTATTCGAGATAGTAATTGAATTAATTTTGGATTTAACTTAAATTTAACCTCTCCCTTCGTCACTGACTAAAAGCTGGCGGCCGCATACCAAACCAGCTAGGGTGCGTTACGTAACTATTGCGTCATTGCTAATTCGCATTACACGTTACAAGATGTTCAAAATTGCTCACGAAGTTTATTTAAGTCTTGATTACAACAATAGAAAAGCAATCAATACAGTTTCAATTATTGCATTTGAGAAATTAATTGAATTAAAAAATAATTCTGCCATGATTACAACAATGAAAATCAAGAAAGGAATGAAATCTGCAAAAGAAAATAAAACGTGATAATATAAAAGTTAAAGAGGGATAAAATTCATGGAGTAATTGTATTTCCATTGTTGTAATCAAGACAAAAATAACTTCGTTAGCAATTTTGGACATCTTCATGCAATTCGTGCAACGCGAATAAACGATGACGCGATAGCTACGTAATAGTTATTTACATTCGAGTGCGTGTAAGTTGTATTTTACAGCGCGACAGCTTTCTTTAAGGCACGAGCCCTTAAGGCGAGTGTCTTATTAGCTGGAGCGCTGCAAAATACTTCACGCACGAGAATTGAATCAAATTTTTTGGCCGACAATAATGAAAATCCCTTTTTTTAATGAGATAGATTATACTTCCGAAAAGGGTTAGTTTAAAATACTGGGGTTAAGTCAATTTGCAAATTTGATTTTACTTACCTTCATTAGAGTACTTCTTCTAGCGAAAATTTATTTGTAATAATAGACGTTGTTTATGACTGATGAAATATTTATTTGCTCATGTTTTCTTCGTAATAAATAATAGGTAGGTATCGAAATTTGACATTTCAGCAATTTTCGCCTCGCGTATTTGACAGGTAATGTCGATCGGTGACTATGTCGGTAACGGCGGATTTTTACAATAATGACAGATGTCGCTGCCGTGATTTTGGTTTATATAAATTAATTTTAAATATAGGAAATGTTAAAGTAAAAAAATAACTTAAGTAGGTAGTACTTTTTTACATGAACTTTATTATAGTAAAGATGATTTCTTTTCTAAATGCCCATAAACGTCCAGTGTATTTAGATTATTTTACCGCATAGTTAGACAAGTTACAAAACAGTAAGCGTAAAATGTAGGTTACACTTGCTGTGTATACAATTGTAAAGTTCCCATTACACTTCAGGAGGGCAAAAAGCATTTTAGCTGGTTTGGTGTGCGGCCGCAAGCTTTTAGGCAGTGGAGAAGGGAGGGGTTCAATTTAAGTGAACCCCTCAAAAGGCTTGAATGGGCGCCACGTAATATAACAACCTTCAATTGTCAGTTTTGTAAAATAATATCGTGTACTTTTTGAAAATTTTTTGAGATCTTATGCCCTCTGTTAGTTCTGGCCCGAACTTTTCAAATCACCCTAATATGTAACTTACCTGTGAAACATTTTGAAAACTGAAATAGAAAACAAAATATGGCACACTTAAAAATGGGTAAAGGTCGTAACCATAGAGAAGGGAAATGCGCAGTTCATTCGAGTCTAATTCGAAAAAAGGGGTAAACGAAATAGTTAGTAGTGTGTTTTTGGTACGCGAAATTTGTGAAAAATTCAACGACCTCACTAGAATTTGAATCCAGGGCCTTCCTACTAGAAGTAGGAAAGTCCTGGGTTCGAAAATTAAAATTTCCTTGATCATTAAGACTTTCTAAGATTTAGCAATCATATTTGATCACAATATTAGCAACATTTTTAAATTTGGTAGCTCTTATTTGCCCTTCTCTTTTGGCACGAGCTATAAGGAAATGAAAAATTGATTTACATATGTTTCCATTTTTACAGGTAGCATTTTTAGCTCAAGAGCCAAAAGAAATTACTACGGTTTGTGACAAAAATAAAGAAGAAAATTGATTTTTTTAAACAAAATTAAAAATTGTTACGTAATAATAAAAAGTATAATGATAATTTATTGAACAAAGTAAAAGTTATACAAATAATAATAAAATTATGTTCAAGTATCGGCGAAAATGAGACGCATTTAAATTCAAAAGATGTAGGCCCATATTTCGGGCGCACTTTTGTAAAAAAAGCGCTTTTATAGAGCACACTCTTCATAAAAAAAATCATGTAAAAGCATGCTCCATAAAAGCACTTTACTTATAAAAGCACAATAATTATTGTCCCAACTATATAACCTTGTGGTACTCCACAACTTTTTCCTCATAAAATGAGTCTTTATACCTTTTCTTGTGAATTTAACTGCGGCAATTGTCCTTGGTGACTATAAAATGATCAACCAGGTGCTCCTCGTTTTAATTTCTGTATATGTAATAATTACATAAGCTAAACTGCGTTTATTTAAGTGTTTTATTACAACAAAATACACGTTTTTTAACAAAAGTGGCGTGCTGATCACAAACATATCAAATGTATCACCTGCGGTTTATTTTTTATTTTGTGTGTGTGGGCGCTGCTATTGCTCTGGTGGTTGTTGGGCCCCTCGGGCACCGTCGCCCCATTCGAAGCCCCCCGGGCGCTCCTCAGGCAGGGGGTTGTAGTCTGGGTCTTCCGCCATCGGGTCGAACAGGACTTTTCTGAAAAAAATAAGTTTTTTTCTTTAGTTAGGCACTTCTAATGGACCGATTTTGGTGATTTTTTTAAATGAAAGCTGCGACTATGGATGTGTCCGGTTTAGCATTTTTGCATTTAGGTCTACTACCATTATATTTGCCGTCAAATATGCAAAATGCATATATCTATTAACTAATATATTGCGGATCCCTTGCTTTTCTTGAAGGAAACACTGTGAAATGGAAATATCATTTCTGCATAAGTCTATCTCACACAAACACCCAACCGCGAATTATGCGCATGCTTGGAAACCGCGACTACTATTGGCTAACGAGGAAATCATGATCACTTTTTGCGAATCACAGAGTTCTGTTTATTAACGACTAGCGCGAGAAATTTTAAATTTAAATTTGAGTAATTAAACAATGTACCTACTATTTATTTTGTATGTAAATTCTTGAATATAAATATTAGTAATAATAAAAAACATTGACATATTCTAGTGCTAAATTTGAATTAAATAATTTACTTTGTTGTACTATAAAAATAATAGGAATACAATCTGGTCAGGATTAATTTATTTAGGTGACAATAAATTACTGTATGAAACACAAAGCAAATGCTTTCGAAGTGCAACTACAAACAGAAATGAAATCAAACGTCAAAGTCAAACCATGTGCTCGCTGCATCACCAGGGAAGCGTTCGAAAACCAAGAATACCGAGTTTTTGGAACGAATGAGAGTTTTGTTGAAGTAAAAAATTGAAACTAAATTAAAAATAATTTTATAAAACTAACAAAACTACTTATAATTACAACTTTAATGTCAAGCCCGTAATAAGAGCGCTTTTATGGAGCACTCTCCTCAATATAATGTGAAAGTACGCTCCATAAAAGCGCTTTTATTATAGAAGTATGCTCGTAATACACGCCAACGTATTTACTTATTTTTATTTTCAACCAAAAGCATGTTTTCTTCCTCAAGAAGGCAAATTACTTCCATATGTAGAGAATCGTGAGCATCTACGTTTGAAGATATTGTGGAGTAATTTCTATAACCTCCTCGTTAGTAGAGTAAGTAGAACATCACTTTAGAGTAAACTCTGGCTGTTTTGGAACAGGTTGAGTAAACTCTGAGAGTCGTTATTAGTTTTGAAACGATTTTGAATAATTTCGTACTCTAAGAGTAGGATTTTGGAACGCAGCCCAGCCAGCGATGCTGTCAGCGTTAGCCAATAGTAGTCAAGGTATCCGAGCATGCGCATAATTGCCGGTTGGGTGTTTGTGAGAGATAGACTTATGCAGAAATGTTATTTCCATTTCACAGTGTTTCCTTCACCTACTCTTATGGCAAAGATACGAGCATTAGCAATATATTAGTTAATAGGTATATGTGAAAATGTTAAGTTATGAAGAAACGGCAACACCGCAGGGCAAGGAACACGATGGAAAGAAGGGAAAAAATATAGCATCAGTCCATATTTATTTGACTGGGAGTATAGTGTATTTTGTGATATTTAAGGGTGGTTTATCAATACACATTCTTACATAAAAGAGACAATAGTGTGACTTACAGAAAATGTGGTGTTTTGAGCAGCTTGAATCCGCCTCTTTGATTAGGAAAAACATCTTCAATGAAATAATACATATGTCCAACTGCTATGCCCATCATGTCCACATAAATGGCATTTCCTAAGAGAACTGAGAACCCTAACAGCACCCAGGGTAAGTATGGGGCCTTAAATATACGAGAATCTTATTGGAAACAAATATAAACATACGTAACACAAAATAAATATTTACTGATTATGAATATACTACATTACAAATCGTATGTAATGCCTTTTGGTTCAAATTTTCCGTAAATAAGAAGTTACAGATAAAAAATATAGAGTAGTCAAAAAGAAATGATGCAGTTGACAATACAATAGGCTCTTCAACCACATTAAAATTTAGCATATTTGGTACTAATTTTCAATAATACGCTTAAAAACAATGTCGAAAAATATAACACTTTATTTAAAAAATATGTATTACGCCTGTAATTAATTATTAAAAGTAGATTTTTACCTCTCGCTAAGAGAGGTATTGGATTCATGCTAAAAATCACATATCGAGATTTAAGTGAATAAGCACGATTTAAGGTCCATATAAACCGATTTTAACATTTTTACGATGATGTCTGTGTGTGTGTGTGGATGTGTGTATGTGTGTGTGTGTGTGTGTGTGTGTGTATGTATGGATGTTGGAGGGACGATTCCTCAAAAACTATAAGACTTAAAAAATATTTAACTGCAGTTTCTTCAATCTGATATTCCTGGGAAGAGCTGAAAAGGTTTTGGTAACAATTGAACAACCGGAAGTAGTAGTTTTTTAAAAAAAATCTTCTAAATATTATTTTTTGCAAATTTTTGATATTACGCCTTTTAAAGAACAAAATTCTACATCTGATACATTTAAATTTTTTATTATATCTTCTATAAATTTAGAGATAAAGACACTATAAAGACACTATAATAATAAGTCGAGTAGGCGAAACTACATTAAGGAAACCAGTTGACAAATTCAAATGTTTATAACATAATTTGTAAATGACAGATATCAGTGTCAAAAATCAAAAGTTTAATTATATTCTGAAAGCTTTTTCTGGGAAGTAAATTTAATCTTTCTTATGGTTTTATTAATTAAATATTTAAAATTATAGGTAACCTGCATGTATCCATTACAAATACCGCCAATCTTGTTAATGAATTGGAAGAATCACTGACATAGGAACTTCCTCATACAATGAAAAGAAGATATAATTAGAATTGTAAGTGTGCAGAAGACATGTGAAATACAATAAAATACAATATTTGGGTAAAGTTCTGTAATTTTTATGTTACAAAACGACGGTTCGGTAGCGAAGTGCAATACATTATTTATATAACATAAAATGGAAATGGCGAGAGGTCTTGTGCTGGCCACAACAGATTTTTTTTACCTCCAATTCGACTGTGACGTCATACCGACTTGTGACTGAGAGAGATTGCGCGCGCATAATATTGGCGTTTGCATTTAGTCATTTGTTCTGTCACTATTTCTTAATATTATATTAGAATATTTAAATACAACTTTACACATAAATACAAATATCAAACAATTCACAACGTAAAAACATCAGCTTTCATGTGTC
Source organism: Ophonus ardosiacus (assembly GCA_943142095.1). Taxonomy (NCBI): domain Eukaryota; kingdom Metazoa; phylum Arthropoda; class Insecta; order Coleoptera; family Carabidae; genus Ophonus; species Ophonus ardosiacus. Next base: position 37,464,221 of record OW964835.1, read on the forward strand.
AACTTGTTTAAATGTTTAAAAGTTTGACTGAATAGTTCCGCAATTCTACACGGGCGACGTTGTTCTGTCATTAGGCGGTATGACGTCACATCGTAAATTTCAATTTTGTATAGAATCTTTTCCAATTAATTACAAGCTTAATTATATCACAATACAGATGAAAATATGAAAAAATATTCATATGTTAACGTCTATTTTCGAAAAATAAATTTTAAAAAAATTGGTTGAAGAGCCTATTCTGCAAAGATCCCAAAAATTTCTGGGGATCTTTTTATTCCACAGTTAACACAATACCAGGTGAAAGCAGAAATACTGTGACTTGTCATTTTGACAATAAATACAAATAGGTTAGGTATGTCAGAGCAGGGACCTGACAGCTAATAGGATTTTGAGTGATTGAAATGCTTTGTTTAGATTATTGCTCTATGGGTAATGTACGTGGGTAAAGGAAAACAACAACCATTTTGTTAATATGCCCAAATTTAAATTTTCAATTTTATCACTGTCAACAATAGGAAATAAATTAAGTATACCCAAATTATTCAAGCAGCCAATGCACGTCATCACTTAGTGTAAAAACCTTAATGCATTAAAATCACTAAAAGTGAAAAATGAAATAAAATTTTAATCATTTTTAACCGTCAAAAAGTGTTTAACCTTATATAATTATTATTAAGATGAATAGTAGAGTTCGTTGCTTATAGTATATGACATGAATAATATATAAATAATGTACATCAACGTCATATTATTCGTTTAATTGTTGCTATAGTTGACAACATTGATAATTTGTATGTTCATACTGTCAAAGTTATTATTTAAAAAATATTTGTATCGTGTTTGAAACATTTTTGTGCATTGTAAAGGCCTATTTATAATAAAGTAATGTTAAACGCAACGCAACGACGCAACGTGACCGTTAACGCAAACACAAAATCCGTGAATCTTCCAAAGGCAGCACTTCTAATCAACCAGAAGAATTCGGTATATTTCTTTGAAATTCGGCTCACTTTTATTTATTGTCTTTAAATGGCATACATAAGTATAAATAAGGTTAGTATTATAAAATAAATTAAATAGAAATGGATAGTGACGAAAATATAGTATTTATTTTGTAGATGTGACAGTTCATGACCATGTCGATAATACAGATTGCAATCTGTATAATTCTTTTCATAAAGATTCTAAAACCTCTGCAAACGTACCAGTACATGACGTCATACATCTAGTTTTATTCAATTTTTATTAATGACGTGCATTGGCTGCTTGAATGATTTGGGTATAATAAAGTAATTTTTTGTTATTGCCAACTGAATCAGTACTTTTTAATCTGTATTTTATGTAAGTTTAAATAGGCTATACCATTGTCAAATTTTAACTATCTTCAATAAAAAAGTAAAAATATACATAAATTCATGAATATTATACTCTGTTTGAAATATCGAAAGAATTTTGACAGTTAATTAGGGAGTGAAATGTGAAAAAAGTGCCGTAACGTCTCACGCGTTTGCGTTTAAAAAAGTGCACTTTTTTCACACTTTTATTGTGGTAAAAAAGACAAATCCATTTTAATGAAAAAAGTGTGCTTTCTTAACAGACGTAAAAAATATTTCAGTTATACGAACATGAAAAATTTGAACCCTCTCGAACTAACAGTTTGTTGGCCACTAGTGAGAATATACTACGTTACACGTCAAATTCTGAACTTTAAAAATGCATATCTCGCTTATTACGTAAAAACTTTAAGTTGCGTTTGCGAAAAAATTGGTAGAGAACTCCACTGCTGGTGTTTCACAAAATAGGGATGTAAAGGGAGCTACTTATATCCCGCAATCAATATAAATCGATACCTTGTCGAATGAAATTTGATGAGACTAAATCAGGAATAAAAGCGGGATGGGGCATTTTTTTAACCAAAAGGCAATACATATAATATGTGTAGTATTTTTACATACCTGGAAGTTTAATAATCCAAAAAAGTTCATACGTACAAAAGGATTTCTTCTAGACCATACATACACTAACATAATTGTGAAGGCTTGCCCCAAAAATAATAGATTTACAAAAAAGGCAAACATCTAATTATAGTTAAGGACTTTTTTCCCAAAAATATGACAGCACGGTATATAAATAGAAGGTGTGACAATTTTTCATGACATATTGATGTTGGCTATTAGTAGACTAAGATTCTAACCTTACACGCAGCGCTCTACAAATGTGCTCTACCACAAAACATTCTGGAACAAACAGGACAAATGACAAGTTAAATGCCATTGCATAATCCGGGACTATGTACATAACTGTATCAAAATTGCATCTAATTTAATCAATATATTGCCTAATGTGTTACTGCGGTTTATTTGCATAATAATTGTTATAGTTATTGATGTCATTAGGCCGATATGAGCCAAATAACGGACGCGGCTGAGGTTTATAATCCGCCGAGTTCGTTATTTGTATATCGGCATGCGATTTTCAAGATTTTTCGTAATAACATAAAATTTAAACATTTATTCTGTCATACTGAACAACTTTTTTGTTAATTTATAAATTCTCCTTGCCAACGGTTCCCCAAGATGATATGATTTTTCTAGGAACACTTGATCCTTAATTGTAGGCGACTTTTATAAAAAATAACGGCCGCCGGTCATTATTTTTATCTTTTCACTTTTGTTTTTAGTCCTGTTAACATAGTAACAGTATGGTATTACGAAAAATAATACTTAAAACATACAGTGTGTTCAAAAACATAATTCGGAGTAGGCTATGAACAAAAAAACGTATACAATTTGAAAGTATTTAATTAAAAGTCAACTTGACAAGAGAAATCCTCAAAAATGTTATCTAAAGAAATCAAAGCTTTTCTTCTTGAATTATTACTTTAAAAATAGCAATAAATTAAAAAATGGTGAATGGCAATTTTCTGCATCCTTCTTTATTATCTTTTCTCCTTAAAATTACACTTCACGATCAATTTTGACAATTTGTCTTTTGAATTGAATAACGATCAGACATACCTGTGTTTATAGCCTACTCTCAATTAAGTTTTTTTTTTTTTTTTGAACACACTGTATATGGAAAAATAAAATTAGGAAATATTCAAGAATTTATTTATACTTGATATAATAGATAATTATACACCAAGTGAGCTAAGATAATGTTTATTCATGAGAAGAATATTTAATTTAGTTAATTTCTTCGAGTGAATAAACATTCTTAGCTCATGTGGTTTATACAATATTTTATTCAATTTGGACGAAATAATAATAAAAACCATTATAATATTTAATTTTGACAAAATAAAAAACTGATCAGTTAGTAGGCTGTGCATGACCATCGTCGATGATAGACGTCAAGTCATCTATTTAAAATGCTTTATTGGCTGTAATGTATGTCGTAAAAAATAATGAAAAGGGCTCATAATGTCTGATAAATACTATGGTAAGTGTTAATTTCGTTCTTGATGTTATTTTTAAATGTATTTTTTGTTGCAGAGTGAGTTAAAATTTTGTAAGAGTGATTTAAAACAATTTAATTATTAATTAATTAAATTTAATTAAATCTACGAATAAGAGAAAAATATCGCATCGAAACTATAACACAAATGGCAGTATTTATTCTAGTTGTCATATTTTGATGCGATATTTTTCACTTATTCGACGAATAAGCTATTTGAAGATTTATTTGATATTGGTGAAACCAGGCATTAATAAAATAATAATAAGAATAAGAATGTTATGTGGTGGAGCACATTTGTAGAGGCGCTGCGTGTAAGGTTAGAATCTCGTCTTACTGATCGCCAACATCTATATGTCATGAAAAATTGAGTTGTCACAACGTGTAAGACAGTCAGTGAAATATAAACCAGACATTTTAGTTTAAAATAATATAGTTTAATTGTTTTAAATAATTCGTTTAAGGGGCAATTCGGAGGGATTTATAACTTTTTTGAAAAGAAATAATATCCGATTTTTATTTGACTGACAGTAATATATATTAAAATATATTAAGGATACAATCATACATATACCCCCAAATAAGAACATCATTACAAAATCGGCTGTTCGGCCCCTAAAAGAACCTTCTTCCAACATTCGACAATATCGATATGTAAAAATCATGTTGAAAAAAAAGTTGAAACCAAAGGTTCCAAAGAATAAAAATGATGTTATTAGTCTCCATACTTGGCCTTGTTTTAATATTAGAATAGGGTTAAAATATAATTGAAAAGGTGACGCTAAATCCAGTTGCTAAAAAGATATAAAATAGACAGTAAGAAAAAGAAGGAATTTTAATGGAATCTTATTGGGATCTTATTGGAAAAAGTATATAGGATTTTTTTCTTATTACGTTTGCGGTCCACAAATTCGATTGTGAGTTTTCAGTGAATTAACACGAATTGGGGTCCCCACACTATTTACTACTACTATTTACAATAATGTCTGTCTGTGAATGTGTGTGACGATTTTTTTCGTCCACAATAACATACCAAACTTCCAAAACTTTATATTTTCCGTGTTTAAGCTTTCTAAATTCATATAAAAAGTTGATTAGATTTTGGGTAAAAATGAACAACCGGAAATGGTACTTTACTTGAAGCCCATAACTATTTTTATAAGAAATTATATTAAAATATAATCCAAAACTTTTAAATTTTAGTATTCAATTATATCAATGGGGACAATATTATATTATGGCTAAAACTGATACACCGGAAGTGATACTTTACTTGAAGCTCTGAACAGATTTTCGAGGAAAAACATAATATAATCCAAAATTTCGTAATGCAGACTTTTCTATTTATTGGAACAACTTATTAGAATTTGTTTACAAACGATCAACCGGAAGTGATGCTTTACTTCAGCTCACTGCTATTTTAAACAGAGTTGGCGGGAAGTCATGTGCTGGACACATCAGATTTTTATAAATACTTTTACTTAGAGAAAATTTTGAAATAAACAGTTATGAAAAAACCACTTAGTATATTTTATAAAGTTAATTGTACGTTTAAACTAAATAATTTACTTATTTTTCATATTAAAGATTAATTTTAAACAAGTAGATAGTGTTTTGAAAAGTAAAACTTGTAAATAAGAATGATTCAATACTTTAAATTAATATTTCATGATTTTTAAATAATTTTTGAACGTAATATTACAAAGTTTTTAGACACGTAATCCATATTTATCTCTAAATACGAACCCATATTACACGTCGCAATATCAATCAAAATTTACTGTTTTTAAATATAATACCGCACTTTGTACACTCAATAAATGTTTCTTAGTAGTTTGTATATTATTTGGGATATATTTCAAGGGTATAAAGGATAAATTAAGGGAGATATAATGAAAAACATAACACCTACCACAGCTATCGTAGTGATAACACAAGCCGTTGTATATGCCCTAGTAACTGGTGGCATTTGCAGATATTCTTGTCGCACAACGTAAGCCATTTTCGTAATATTTTGTTGTTGAAACTGTCATAAACTCACCATGTCAGTAAAATATTTACAAGTTTATTTAAATTAGAATTTTGCTGGTATCATCTCGTAGGTTGACACTTTCACATAGGTTAAGTAGACATATTTATACCGAAATTTCCCTAGGATATGATATAATAATACAAATAAATTATTTTAAGGGTTTGTTAAGACACAATATTTGTAATTTAGATGAAAATATATGATAATTTTAATGAACAAATGATTTAAAATTATTTTTAAGTCGGACGAAAATTTAACCAATAAACCGACTGTTGGCAGCAGTGTTTTGTTTGACAATTGACAGTTTGTTGTCACATGTCATTCGTCATTAAACCGTAGCTTTGCAGCACGAAATTTCATTTTATGCACATTTTTAATAGTTTAATTTACAATTAAACTATTTATTAACTCCGTACAAGAATGGTTTTAACTAAAGAATATAGAATATGCATGCCTCTAACTGTAGAAGAGGTAATTAATAGCTGTTATATATAAAATACAAGTTATTGATCATATTTTGTAATTAGTACCGTATCGGGCAATTATATATGATTGCCAGGCATAGTTTAGAACAGTCCGATAAAGGAGAAGGTGTAGAAGTCATAGAAAACAAAGAATGTGTAGATCCAGTCCATGGAAAGGGACAATTTACCGAAAAACGAATTCATCTTTCTAGGTTAGTATTATTACACAATCATTAATTTGAGTTATTTACTAATGCTTTATAGTAAATTACCATATTGGGTACAAGCTATGTGTCCAAAAATATTCTACGTTACGGAAAAAGCATGGAATTATTACCCATACACCATAACAGAATACACAGTCAGTATGCTTATTCAAGTATATTTTTTTGTGAAATGAAAACTTTAAAACTAATTTTTAATGTGTTATAGTGTTCTTTTATTCCTAAATTTAATATTCACATCGAAACTCGGTACGAAAACGATAACGGGTGCACAGAAAATGTAAGTTTTAATTTTTAAGGTTATGTTTTATATGAAATTGTGAATATTAATTTCCCTAGTTAGTTTGTGGGTTAGAAGACACACCAGAAAGTATAGTGGATTTTATAGATATAGCTTACGATGAATTAAGTCCTAAGCATTATAAAGAAGAAGAAGATTTGAAGTATTTTAAATCGAAAAAGACCAATCGTGGGCCACTAGTCGATGGTTGGAGGTCGAATTCGAATCCTATAATGTGTTCCTATAAAAAAGTCGACGTTAGTTTTGAAGTGTGGGGACTGCAGACTAGGGTTGAAGAATTTGTTCATAGTGTAAGTAATTTTTTTTTTGTTGTAATTTGTATGACGCTTTTATACAATAATTATACGATATAATTATGGGTTATTTTATGAAAGAAATGATAAAATATAATTAGTATCGATAGCCAGCATTGTTTATGAATAAATTTCGGCTTAATAGATGGGCCCATAACCTGATTAATTATAACTTATTTTATTCAACGGGGTCCTATACCATTTTTCTTTTATTTTTTTGTCTGTAAGAACAGGATAAAAAAAAGAATTTTAGTGCAAACGTGACTTAAAAATTTTACGTAATAAGCGAGGTATGAATTTTTAAAGTTTTAAGAATTTGTGCGTGACGTAGCAGGTACTAACAAGTGATCGACAAACAATGGGATAAACTGTTAGTTATAGAAGGAACATTTTTTTTCATGTTTGCATAGCTGAAAAATTTGTATATAAAAACTTATACGTTATATTCATGAAGAAATTATTATTAAGTATAAATAACGTAAATAATAAGCATTTTTTTCCTAATAAATTATAGAACATTGAAACAGTTTGACAATATTATTACACAAAGTATGACGACGGATGGCGCTAATGTTGGCCTGTTTTGAAGTTTCAATATTAATTTCATTAATATTATTATTAATTTAATGAATATTACAAATTGATTTAATTATAAATATATTATTATTGTTAATATTACTAGATGTTATAATTAAACAAATTCATCAAACACAAACTTGTTAAATGTTTTGTTAGGTTATAGAACAACATGACATATCACACATATCATATTCCTTTAAAGGTGACCGCTACAGACGCGCGAATCTCCTTTTTAAAATCAGGCAACCAATCAAATTCTTAGTACCTAACGCGTCATACCCAATTAGTAATCATCTTCAATCGCTTATAGTTTGTGACCTAGTCAATATTTAAAGAAAAAATTTTCACTTATACTCATTAATTTATGTATATTTTCGTCTTCTTATTTAAGATAGTTAAAATATGACTATGGTATCGGACCCTATTTTGACGTTTTAAATTGTCATTATTAACTCCATAGCAACAACTATAAGTAACATTTTATTCACAAGTGAATTAAAAATTTTCAAAAACTCTCTCTGCAACAAATAAAGCATTTAAAATAACATCAGGAGTGGGATCACGTAAAAGTGAAAACGATATTGCGATTTTCGAGAAGTGAAAACGATATTCGTTTCCTTAGCGATCACGTAAAATTAGTCACTCACCACGTTTTCAACTTCGGTTATTTCCGTAAAGTGACTACGTTTTGCGAAAACGATATCGTTTATAGACTAATGTAGTTTTGACAGATAATTTATATGAATGTCATTAAAATTTTTAATTTAATATCAAAACGTATTATTCTGGCCTTTCGTTCATAATAGCAATGCTATAAGAATTGAAGATGGATAAAAGTTAAATTATCAATTAGTTACAGATGCTATTTGTCATCTAATTTTGTTCCTTTTCATATTCCAGAAGAAAAATTTATGAAGTAAACAAAAATATTTCTAAATGTATAATTAAAACTTTAACAGCCCGATTCACAAAAAAGTTTAAGCTAATCCTCATTTTTGGATTAGTGAATTCTATTCTATTCCGGTATTTAAAATTTAATTTTCATAATATTATCAATAAAGGTAGATACTAGGAATAGATTAGACTATATTTTAAGATATAAACTGTCAAAATTAGAGTAGAATTCGCTAATCCAAAAATGAAGATTAGCTTAAACTCTTTTGTGAATCGGGCTGTAAGAGACCATTTAAGACTGCAAGTAGACAAGATAGTAATTTTAAAGTAATCTAGTTTTAATTACGTTTTGTATTTCAAGAAAGTAAAGTTGGGCTACATTTAAATAACGGCGCGTAACCTTCGGACAGGTTGCGGAAAATGATCAATTCATAAATTTTAATTTTGTGTAAAAACTACAAAACATTAATCACAAAACACAAGCTAGAATCGTTATCTTAGTTGCTTCGCAGAATGCAATAGTTATTAAAATTTCCTTTCTTGGATTTATTCTTGTAATCAATATTCTTGGGCTGGAATCAAAATATGCTTTGTTGTAATCAACACTTTTACATTTACTAGAATATCAACAATGGCAGAAAATATTTCTTTTAGGTAGTTCTTTCTACTAACTAAGAAAATATCTAATCAACAAGATTTGAATTTTCTATCATAATTTTCAAAAGAGTAAAAATATAGTTATAGTAAATCATACGCATTTGATTCTTTGTTAGTATTAAAACATTCATGAATTTTTCGTAAATTCATTCTTGTAATCAATATTCGTTTTATAATTATCGTATTTCATTATAATTATTTTATTTTCGCTGTGCTAAAAAGAATACCTTTCAAATTTGATATATTAATTTAATGACATTTCTTTCCAAAACGTCAAATTTAATTCACTGCTCACTACATTCTTTTACTTAAATGTAAGTAAATTAGAAAAAGATGTACCTATACCCAAATGTATGAAATAAAAAGGGACGTAAGATACGACTATCGTTTTCACATGCTTTGAGAGTGTCGACTAGAATTCACATTTTTTCGGTCCAAAACGATATCGTTTTCGGTTTTCACTATTTACGTGATCACATTTTCACTTGTCGACAGTCGCAATATCGTTTTCATAGTTACATGATCCCACTCCTGGCACGAAAATAACACACACCACAGTATTTATTAGATATCAGCCATTTTCATTATTTTTCACGACACATATGACAGACAATAATGCTTTTTAAATAGATGACTTGACGTCTATCATCGACGATTGTCATGCACAGCCTACTAACTGATTAGTTTTTTTATTTTGTCAAAATTAAATATTATAATGGTTTTTATTATTTCGTCAAAATTGAATAAAATATTGTTTAAACCACGTGAGCTAAGAATGTTTTTTCCCTCGAAGAATTTAACTAAACTTTCTCCTCATAAATAAACATTACCTTAGCTCACTTGGTGTATAAATATCTATTAATATTAATCTTCAAATTTAAATAGGATAATAAACAAAGGCGCTGAGAATTTTTAAAGTTTACTGTTTTGAACCAAAAAATTAAAAACTTTGATTATTTATTAACCCTAGTGCATCCGAGAAGTGTTACTTCTCGGCCACCGGCAGGCCTTCGCGTGGATCGACGAATGGATAACCATGTCCTTAGAAGACGTCCGGGAATACGAAAAACATCTCCAAACTCAAACCAACATTTTGGTGGGTTCTGGTGAGCCTAATACCGACTCTCCTGTAGATGTTGGTACCCCTGAAAGTCCTGCTACCCCTGGGGCTTCGACGGGTGGTAGCCCTGGGGCACAAGGGGATTCCCCACATACGCCATCAACTCCGAAAAGCCCTGATAGCAAGAAAGGGTTTTTTGGAAGTTGGTGGAATTAAAAGAGGTTATGAAACTTAGAAAAGTAAAATTTTTGAACGTAATTATAAATGTAAATTCTCGAATCTGTTTTTTTTATTATTATTATTATTTAGTAAAATTGTAAATGTAAATGTATTGAAACTTATTGAATGTTGTCTGTTGTCCATTGGTGTTCGGATTTCTTCTGAATGTTAACTTTTTTAGCACAATATATTGTTATATTTTCCTATTTATGTTATAAGTAGTCAAATTATTTATGCTAAATAAATATTTATTTAAAATAAATATTTGTTATACATGTTTGCAAAATGTTTTCTTTATAAATAAAAATAAGAACATGTTTTCCATTTTCTGTATTTTTTTCAGTAATTTAAATTTGTATGTCAATTCATCAATTGAAAGTAAGTATTGTAATGTTATTTATTAATTTATTGTATTCATATTTCATAAAATGGGGTATTCCGGTGATATGGAATTAATGAAAAATAATCACTTTTTTCTATAGTTTCCATCTTCATATACAGTGTGTCCCAATTAGAGGTGCCACCATTGGGATCTCGGGAACTATAAGAGATACGATGTCGGTTAAATGGAACTTTTTGTGCGCCTTTGGGAGGCCATCTCAGATGTGCTTTTGTTTTTCCAAAAATTCTCATAGGGCACTAGATAATGACGAAAAACTGAATATTGTTGATTTTTTCTTTTTCAAATAACTTCTAAACTATTAGTAATTGAGAAAAACGTTTCAAATACAAAAGATAGATATTTTTATTAACTAACCAGTGGCGTACGAAATAAATTTTTATATCCGTAAATTTTCGAGATATAACACAAACTTATATTTTTTTAAATAGAACCCATATCTGATTTTAATCTCAAAAAAATCATTATTTTTTTCTCTTTTCAACGATGTAAGTGTTACTATGTTTTATTTTTGTTTTGTCTTCCAATTTTTTTATTTTTTCCTTATTTTGTTTTAAATTTATAATTATTTTGAAAATATTGGTAGATTTCTATTTAGAAATACTCCTTGTATTTAATAAATTTTGCTCAAAACTCGTATCAAACTAATTTTTATAATATTTGGTATCTGGTCGCCCTTGGCACATTAGTGTAATTTGTAATTATGAGTCTAGAATGAAAATATTAAGTTATAAATGCATAAAACAAATTATTTCGATCAAATACAATATAATTAATAAAAATAATAGTATTTTTTTGGGAAATAATAAGAAAGTTCAGGAAAATAAAGAGAAAAATTAAATTTTAGGAACAAAACAAATATAAAATATAATAACCCTTACATCATTGAAAAGAGAAAAAAATAATGATTTTTTTGAGACTAAAATCAGATATGGGTTCCATTTAAAAAAAATATAAGTTTGTGTTATATCTCGAAAATTAACGGATATAAAAATTTATTTCATACGCCACTGGTTAGTTAATAAAAATATATATCTTTTATATTTGAAACGTTTTTCTTAATTACTAATAGTTTAGACGTTATATGAAAAAGAAAAAATCAACAATATTCAGTTTTTCGTCATTATCTAGTGCCCTGTGAGAATTTTTGGAAAAACAAAAGCACATCTGAGATGGCCTCCCAAAGGCGCACAAAAAGTTCCATTTAACCGACATCGTATCTCTTATAGTTCCCGAGATCCCAATGGTGGCACCTCTAATTGGGACACACTGTAGTAGAAAAATATGAAAAAACATGTTTAATAAAAAGTTTTAATTCATAATTTAATGCTACAAAATTGGAATTTTTACAGCTCTAAAAACGTCCTTGAAATTTGTGACGTCAAGTTGATAATCTGTTGCTCATTTCAAAGTAAATATTTTCGTTTAAAAACACAGATGGTGCAAGTAGTTAACACGCGCGGGTATATTTCTTGTTTGATATTTCGTCCACTTTATAACTACTCCTATTTTTACTATAAACAAACACCGAAATACACGCTGCTACTAAAATGTAAACAAGCAAATGGCTGTCATGAATATGTGGATTTAGGCGCTGAAGTTCGTTGCAGATGTCACCATCGAGTTGACGTCATAAGCGCGCCATGATAAGAAAATTTGAATTGCGATGAAATTTTTTAAAATTCATATCTCATGTGATGCATACATTTTCTTACTCAAAGTTAGATATTCAGAGTCCTACTGGTCTGTACTAATGTAAAAAAATATAGACTTTCATTGTCCGTTATTGTATCTTTAACCATGTATGAATGGTGAATGAAAATATAAAATATGAACTAAATAATTTAGTTCATTTTTTATATTTTTATGCACCGCTCATACACGGTTAAAAATAAAATAACGGACAATGAAAGTCTATATTCAGCATGAAATTCTCTTTCTTTTCATGTCAGGCATGATTTTTTTACTTCATCAGATCTTGAGTTACAGACGTTTGAAGTTACATTCACCGAAATTTTGTGTATTTTCAATAATACAAAATTTCGATGAAAAATTATGTAACTGTCATATATATCATCCAATATTTCTCAAAAATATTATACTTGTCATTCATAAGTTTGTTAATAATGTTCGTAGCATGAATTTGTAACGTAGATACGTGTACCAGTATCCTTTTTAAATGTACAATTAAAAATAGATATGAGAAAATAATTTATATTTCGCATATCAAAACCACAAATATATGTATACATAATTGATAACAGTAAAATTTATATATTATTGTTCTATTTATACTAAATGCATTTGACCACAAATACATATTTTAATGAATTATATTTCGATATAATAATAATCAATTATTTTAAAAAAATTATGCAGGTATACAGGATGTTTCAAAGAGAATGTAAAAATTTTTAAGGGCTTATATTACTGACCAAATTGAGTAAAAAAGGCAACCAATATGGATCCGATCTTCAATAGTTTCCGAGATATGAGACAGTGAAAAAGGAGTTTTTACGGAGTTGACCTATACTATCTTGAAAACTATAAGAGTTACGGCTTTAATTAAGCAAGACTTTTTGTTTACCTTTTAGAAGTCATCTTAGAAGTGCTTTTGTTTTTTAAATCAAACAATTGTACTAAGTTAAACGTTGTGGCGACCTTAGCCAATATTTATTATTCATATAACTTCGTAATTATTAGAAATTGAAAAAAACGTTTCATATAAAATTTTATTGTTTTTTTTTACCTGCCGTCACCTTTAGGGAAGGAAGATATTGTCTTTGGTCAAAAATTTCATTGGTGAGTTATTAATTAATAAGCACGTTTGATGGTCCCTAGAATATGAATTTACTATTTTTAAGATGATGTCAGTATGTGTGTCCGTGTGAGATAAATTTATCTCCGACGATAACTCCAATACTACAATTCTAAAAATTATAATTCTTTCGTATTCCTCTTCTTTACATCCATATGAAGAGCTGATTAAAATTTGGTTACAATTGATTTACCGGAAGTACCCGTATTTGAAGTTTTTAACAATTTTTCTTTAAAAAAAACCCAGTTAAATATTATTTTTTGACGTTTTATGTTTTATAAATATTAAAGAAAATGCTCTTCTCTTAATTTTCAAAAATCAGTTAGCTTTGCTATTTATCATGGAAACATCTGATATATGCAAAAATTTCTAATTGACAGATGTCAGTGCCAAGTGCAAAATCAAATATGGCAAGTATAGGATGAGAATGTTGGGAGTACGAGGAAAGTGAAAGAGAAGATGGAAGGATTGTATCGCAGAAGACTTGAGAGAGGAAGAACAGTGTATGTTCATGTTATAATTTTATTGGATTTATAGAATCCTTTCAAAGGAACTTTTGGTATGGAATTTGTAAAAAATAATATGTGTTCGTGTTATAATTTTACTGGATATATAGAATCTATTCCAAGAAACTTTTTAATAGCATTTATCCATTTTTATTGCAATACTTTTATTTCTAAAAATTCACACAGTTGTTCAAATACTCTAAATATGCGTACACTTACGTAACATTCTCTTTTCAATCAAATAATATTACTACTAAGTTTATATCTCTACCCATTTTTGAATTATTGCCCCAAAAGTCAATATACCCCATATTTAGATAAAAACTTCAAAATTTTAAAAAATCTAATTTTTATGTATCTAGATACTTCTCAATGCGCTGATTCCAAATTTTGAAACCGCAGGTCGATATCTCTTTTCGTTCTCGAGATATTTAGATTCAAAGTTTTGCTCAAAACTGCCCATTTTGGGGTAATAACCCAAAAATGGGTCGAGATATGAATTTGGCGACATCACCATTCGATTCTACGGACAAAAATACATAAGTACAGCAATTTTCATAATTTTTGTTCAACCGGTTCATTTTTTATGAACAAAAGTTTGAAAACCCCTGAAAATGGCCAAAATCTGAAAAAATCGTAAGGGGTACACCTTAGATTTTTGCGATTTTTGGCCATTTTTAGTTATTTTGCTTTAGATATTGTATGCGGTGTTCAAAAATTTTGAAAATTGGTGTACTTATGTAATTTTGCCCGTAGAATCAAATGGTGTTGTCGCCAAATTCATATCTCGACCCATTTTTGGGTTATTACCCAAAAATGGGAAGTTTTGAGTAAAATTTTAAATCTAAATATTTCGAGAACGAAACGAGATATCGACCTGCGGTTTCAAAATTTGGAATTAGCGCATTGAGAAGTATCTAGATACATAAAAACTAGATTTTTGAAAATTTTAAAGATTTTATCTAAATGTGGGGTATATTAACTTTTGGGGCAATAATTCAAAAATGGGTAGAGATATAAACTTGGTAGTGACATTATTTGATTGTAAAAATAATGTTACGTAACTGTACCCATTTTTAGAGTATTTATATATGAGTATACACAATGTATATTCATGTGATAATTTTATTGGATTTATATAATATTTTTTAAGGAACTTTCTGTATGGAATTCTACTAGATATATAGAATCTTTTCCAATGAAATTTTTGTATAGGATTTGTACAAAATACGTCATATTAACGGAAGGTGTTAGCTGGCCATAACAGATTTTTTTATAGTCTATTTACTGACATAGACAACATTTTGTTCGATCACTACCATTGTCAGTTTTTCTTCAATTTTTCATTTATCTCGGAAATAGTTGAAGATCAGACCTATGTTAAGCTCTTTTTAGTCATTTTTGTTAGTAGGTACTAGATGTCCTTAATATTTTTTGCACTTTCTTTGAAACAGCCTATATTACAATAAAAACATTATTTGTTACTACTAATTGCTAATCTATCAGTCTCAAATAAAATATATTATATTAAAATAATTGGTCTAGTCTAGTTATTTTTATATTTAAAATTGTAACAATTTCATAAATTTAATTAAGTAATGCTACATAATAACACAAAATACCGGATACAAAAATAATAAATGTGATAGGTTTTTTTTTGATAATAAAGGAAATGAAAAATGTGAATTTGAAAGTAAAATTATTTATCAATTAACATAATTTTGTTTTTAAGCTTTGAAGGCTACAGTTTTCAAAATAAATATTTACTAAATATACAAATTAAATAAAATATTTCAATATTTAATATTTATGTAGGTTAAATAAATATTTTTGCCGCCGTCAAATGAATATGGACTGATGCTCAACTTTTTCCCTTCCCGCATCCTGTCCTTTGCCCTGCAGTGTTGCCGCTTCTTCATATCGTAGCATTTTCAACATGCTCACTGAATTGGCAACAGTGTAGATATCTCCAGTGTATCTAGTGATCAAAAATGGCCGAAGCGTGCAGGTCCATACGATTTTGACATTTGCCACTTACTTAGTATGACAGCATTACTATTTCCACGAACGTACCTATTGAATTTTGCTAGCTTTCATAAGAATAATTCAAAGAACCGTTTTCTTTAAGTTCGCCCGAACGAAAATATGCTTCAAGAAGAAATTTGTCACGCTCCGTATTAAAAGTCATAATGGAAAGATTTTATGAAGGTATGAGAAACAAATATCAAATGAATCAACGGACGGCACTAGTAATTATTATGAAAAATTGAAATATAATTTTGACATTATTTTCGAACAAAAGATTACGTCCTTTAACCATTTTTACCTCCTGCTACCCTTGGTAAGGGAGGTGTAGGGATCGTGCTAAAAATTGCATGTCGAGATTTTGGTAAATGAACACGTTTTAAGGTCCCTACAATCCGATTTTAACATTTCGACGATGTGTGTATGTGTGTGTATGTGTATGGATAATGTCTACGCTCTAAAAGAAAATACTGAAACCTTGTATTTCGGAACCTTGTTGGGTTCCGTGGCTGCGTGCCTGAGTGTCTGGTCGTGCATCTGGGGAACCGGGTTCGTTCCCGACCGACGCCAAATATTTCGAATTTTAAATGGCACAAAAGTGACCCATGTGGTGCACTCTCCACGCCAGCTATGAGTGCCCGTGAGGTGACTTCTGGTAAGTGCCCGCACGGTACAAATATGTCATCATTACTAGGAATGACGATGGGTACCCGGGTACTCGGAACCTACCAGACAATAATGTACCCGGGTATAAAATTTCTTACCCGATTACCCGAAATATACCCGCTGCCCGTTAATTACACAATACCCTTTAATTAACCGAACAGTTTTCAGCTGCCGGAAAGATTGTATCTAAAAAAAGAGCTTTTTATTACCTTGCCATAGGTAATTAATATAATTTATGTGGTTTTTATAGAGGTACAGTATATTATTTATTTGTATTACTTTTTATTTAATAAATATATGTAAACAATAATTATGAATTTTATTAAAAAATAAAAAAAAGGGTAACTGGTAATAATAAATTAACGAATTGTGTATATGTACTTAAAGGATAACGGGTAATTAAAGGGTATCGGGTAATTAACGGGTAAAGGGTACTATCCGGGTAGTTGTTTCGGGTACCAAAATTATCGGAATTCGTCATTCCTAATCATTACCGATATCTGTGATAAAGCAGATTGTGGCACACTCAGAAATGGGTAATATGCCGTGAACATATATATTTATTTATTTATTTTGTATTTCGGCCCTATTCTAATATGGCAACTAACCATTAGATTTTGGTGTAAATCGGATAACTGGAAATGACATTTTACTTGAAGCCCATACTGGTTTTTCATCAAAAAATACCATTAAATGTCATTTTTTCTCATTTTCATCATTATTAAAATTAATGATTATTGTATTTTCTACATTAATACTTTTTCTATATATTTTACAGATAAATTTAAAAAATAATCCTTTTTATAAATCCCGGTGCCTATGTTTTAAAGATAAACACAATTCCTTTGTTACACAGTTCATATTTCAAATGTATGTAACTGACACATAAATGTCACTGACAAAAAACTAATCATTTCAAATTAATAATGGTGACATTTTAAAAAGAAAATAGTAAATAAAGCAATAGTTATATGCAAAGGAACTTAATATAATTTGCAGCATTAGTAAATAAAATATGTAGGTATGTATTTAAATTTTAAATTAATAAATATTAAATAGCGGGAGGTATTGTGTTGGCCACATCAGATTTTTACACATCTTTACACACGGGCACTCATTTCTGATTTGGAGAATGCACCCCATCATTTACAAAAAATATTGTTTAGTATGATTTTGTACATCAAAAATAATTTGATGGCTTAAAATTGCGATTATATTATAGTACAAGTTTGATTACCACTAATAGCCTATATCATTCAACATATCTTTCATATCCATACAAACGCACGTGGTTATTATCTGACGTAGCATCATAAATTCAAACAAATATCATTTAGTTTATGGCCGGTTTTATAAAGAAATTTAATCTTCAATTAAAACTGATTTCCACAGTTTTAATGAAATGAAAAATGCAACGCGTTTTTCTGACAATAATGATATAAATTTCATAAAAAAACAGAGAAATTTCGAATTTATTCATTTTATTAAATTTACTTGACAACTAAATTTTGAGTGAAGTTTAATATTTTTTACGCACAACTGCATTAAAATTGTTTGTTTACATCCTATTAAAAAGGGAGGAAAATTGAACATTACGCCCGCCGGGCTTTTTGCCAGTTTTACTGCCCGCCTGGCTGTAAAAAAGCCAAAACGTCCTACAATGATATTAACCTTTATTTAATTATATGAATTTTGGAAGTATTTCTTTAATGGGCTACTTGCGTGGTATTGAAAATCCAATTTCTATCACTTAATACATAATGTTATGTTGAAAACATGTATAAAAATATAAATTTTATTTAAAAAAAATTATTTGTTTTTTAGTAAATTAAGAAATAAAATTTTCTGTGACGTCATTATATTGAACTGACGAAGAGAACCATGTTTAAGAATGTAACTTATAGATGGCATTGCGTGCGAGAAAGTTTTAATTTGAATTTGACATTTTTGTCTCTCTGGGCTCGCAAATATATTAATTACTTCACAAATAAACACATATGTAGTTACATGTAATTTAAAATATCAATATCAAAAAGTCAAACTAAAATACTAACCTTCAAACTATTGTTGAAACGTCAAACAGGAGATCTACATTACCCGTACAAACAAACGCTATGGCTTTACGGCCACTCATTGGTGCGGCGTAATTCTACGTCATACATGGCGGTAATTCAAAAAATCAAATTTCATTATTTTTTTTCTGGCTAATTAATAAAAATTTTGTCAAAAGAAAAAATATGGGTAGCAAGTTTTTATCTGCTCTTCAAAAATATGAAATAAAAAATCTGTTGTGGCCAGCACAAGACCTTCCGTCAATTCCATGTATTTTGTACAAATCCCATACCAAAAGGTCCTTGGAACAGATTCTATATAATATCATGTAAAATCGAACACGAACACATACTATTTTTTACAAATTCCATACCAAAAGTTCATTTGACAAGGTTCTATAAATCCAATAAAATTATAACACAAACTACACTAAGTAATGTCCTTCCATCTTCTCTTTGGCCTTTCTCTGCGGGTCACTTGCGAGCAACACTATGACATACCAATTTTAGATCCTATACTTTTTTCCATATTTGGTTTTGCACTTGCAACTGACATCTGTCAATTAAATTTTTTTGAATAATTATGTCAGCTGTTTCCATGATAAATAGCAAAGCTGACTAATTTTTGAAAATTAATTTCTTTATAATGCTTTAACTCTACATCTATTGAATATGAAGGAAAATGAATAATCAAACCATATAGAGAAGAGTATTTTCTTTAATAAATATAATAACAAAATGCCAAAAAATAATATTTAACTGCGTTTTTTTTTAAGAAAAACTGTTAAAAACTTCAAATAAGGGTACTTCCGGTGGATCAATTATAACCAAAATCTAATCAACTCTTCATATGGATGTACAGAAGAGGAATACGAAAGAATTATAATTTTTAGAATTATAGTATTGGAGTTATCGTCGGAGAAAAATTTGTCACACACGGACACACACATACATACAGACATCATCTTAAAAATATTAAATTCGTATTGTAGGGACCCTAAAACGTGCTTATTCATTAAAAACTCACCACCGAATTTTTTGCCCAAAGACAATACCTTCCTTACCTAAAGGTGACGGAAGGTAAAAAAAGGTACGCAAGTAGCCCATTATTTATAATATAACGATAAAGTAAGATTAACCTGGCCACGTAATATTTTTACGTAGCAACAAGCTTTGCATGTATTTAAAAAAATAATTTAAAAACATTTCATTTAATTGCAGTTTACACCCTTGGACGAATAAAAGTCTTCCGCTACGCGTCGGGCTTCAAATTTTGTAGAATTTTCTTGAAAATAAATACCATTTTGGAAAAAAAGCGATAGCAGTAGTAAGAATTTGGAATAATGGTATTAAAAATTCTAATATTTTAAAAACTAATAACTTTTTAAACTTTGATAGACCTTAGACATATAATTGCACAAAGTTTTGCTTAACATTGTAACAAAATTCAAACAATTTTAAATACAAATCGATTCGTTAATATTTTTACATACCTTAAAACAAATATTATCAACAATTTTTTATCAAAAGTATTTATTTAACAGCCCAAATAATCTTGAAACATAAATCATAAAACTTATATTTCTTCTCTCCAACATAAACATAAAACATATCGTCCTCTAGAGATATACCCTCAAATTCAATTATAACAAAAACAATTAATCCCCAAATACATCTTTCAATTTCGCAAGAAGTATTGCAAAATTTAAAAGAAGTGAAATATGTTTTATTATCATAAAAATCCATATTTACCGGTTGGTTACTACGCATGCGCAGCGCTTAAAAGCAGTCTGCTCTGTTTCTCAGATCTCAGTTCAGTTGTGGTTTTCGTTGTGTGATGGTGTTACGTTCCTTGTCATGTGACAAGTAGTGTGTGTCAAATACGAAAACGAGTGAAGAATTACTGAAAAGGTAGGAAAATTTTATCAAATATTAGTTAGATATGTTTGTTTAATGTTTTACTTATCATATTTTTATCTGGCTTTGTTATTTTTACATTTTACACGTGTTCTTAGGTTGTTATGGTTACAACTTGTTTTGTCAATAATTGGCGGTGTTTTTTGCAAAAATATAACACATATTATTGCAATTTTCTTATTTATGAAAGATTAATATATTGTTGAATGTGTACGCGACAAAAATAAGTCGTTTTTATTGTTTGTTTACATTGCTCATTGTAATAATTGTATGCTACATTTAAAGTATTTTTGTGATTTACTACCGGGAAAAACCAAATTTACGTTTATATTAAACATATGTTTACAAATATAATCTACAGAATACAACTGTAAATACAAGTATATATGTTTTATTTAAAAAATGCAGATTTAAACATGATTGTTGTATGTGGTACATATTACAAAATATTCGTGTTTTTCTGGATATGTTGAAATAGATGTAATTATTTTTATAATTTGTATGTTATATGCACATGAACATGAAATAATATGAGATTAAATCTTTAATTTAAATTTTATATAAATTTTAAACAATATTTCATGGTACACATTCTCTTATAATTTTGAATGCCTGTGTAAAAGTACAAATAGGTATATGTATTATTTTGAAGTACCAAATTCAAAGGTATCTAAGTGCCATTTTTATTCTTTTTTAAATGAACTTTTTCAAATAGTAGGTGTAGTATATAAAATTGCTAAAATAATTCTTGTGGTCAGTCAATAATTTGAAATATTTGTGGATATTAAGTAATTTAGGGCCAGTTTTACAATCTACGGTTAGAATCAGGGCATCGAACCCGCCAAAAACTGGGTTCGGTTTAGGTTCAGGTTAAGTTATTTTTTGAAAGATGGGTTCGGGTCCTGTTCTGGTTCAAGCATTAATAAAATTTGCGGTTTTGTTCGCGGTTCAGGTTCGAAATAATGTAAAATGAGAGCCGGAATTTCCGCAAAACGCAACAAGACTCGAACACAATTTTCACGAAAAGTCAGCCCAGACAGCAACGCAAACGCCTAAGACGTCGATTATCGGCTGTATTTACCTTTCGAACTAAAAATTAACCTGAACCGGAGTTGAACCCCGAACCTGAATATTAATACTCGGTTCGGTTTCGACTCAGGTTCAATTAAAAATATATCTGAGGTTCGGTTCTCGATTTGGGTTCCCTAAAATGTTACGGTTTGCTTCCGGTTTTGGTTCGGTTCAGGTTCGGGTTCGATGCCCTGGTTAGAATTTTAACTACAAGTTAAATAAACAATATTGAACCGTATTATTGGCAGCAATGATCAATGTGTCATTTGACAGATTATTTCGTTTCAATTTTGTTTATTTAACTAAGAGTTAAAATTTTAACCAGAGATTGTAAAATTGGCCCTTAATAAAATGATTGATATATAGAAAAATATTACCTAATGCATACTTGTAGAAAATTCAATAATTTTCGTAATATCATAAATTGCCAAATTAAAAATCTGATGTGGCCAACTTAATACCTTCCGCCATTTAATTTTTATTAATTTAAATACATACCTACTTATTTACTAATGCTGCAAACTATATTAAGTTCCTTTGCATATAACTATTGCTTTATTTACTATTTTCTTTTTAAAATGTTACCGTTATTAATTTGAAATGATTAGTTTTTTGATAGTGACATTTATCTGTGAGTTACTTACATTTGAAATATGAACTGTGTAACAAAGGAATTGTGTTTATCTTTAAAACATAGACACCGGGATTTATAAAATAGATTATTTTATAAATTTATCTGCAAATTATATAGAAAAATCTGTTGTAGCCAGCACAAGACCTCTCGTCATTTCCATATTAGGCTATATAAGTATTGTATTGCACTTCGCTTTCGAACCGTCGTTTTATAACAAAATATTACAGAACTTTACCCAAATATTGTTTTTTATTGTATTTAACATGTCTTCTGCACACATATAATTCTAATCTAAATCTATTTTTCATTGTATGAGGAAGTTTCTAAATGTCAGAGATTTTTCCAATTCATTAACCAGATTGGCGGTATTTCTGATGGATATATGTATTTTACCACAAATTTACCTATAATTTCAAATATTTAATTAATAAAACAATAAGGAAGATTAAATATACTTCCCAGAAAAAGCTACCAGAATGTCACTAAAACTGTTGATTTTTGACACTGGCATGTGTCATTTACAAACTATGTTGCATTGGAATTTGTCAACTGGTTTCCTTAGTGCCTTAGCCTCTGCGATTAAATGACTCTATATATTATAGTGTCTTTATCTCTAAATCTATACAAGATATAATAAAAATTTTAAGTGTATTAGATGGAGAATTTTATGTTCTTCAATATTTAATAACAAAAATTTCCAAAAAATTATATTTAGAAGAATTTTTCTCAGAAACTACTACTTCCGGTTGTTCAATTGTTACCAAAACCTTTTCAGCTCTTCCCAGGAATGTCAGATTGAGGAATCCATAGTTAAACAATTTTTAAGTCTTATGATTTTTGAGGAATCGTGTCTACAACATCCAGACATACACACATCCACACACACACACAGACATCATTTTAAAAATGTTATAATCGGATTCTAGGGACCTTAACTCGTGCTTATTCACTGAAATCTGGATATGCGAATTTTAGCATGAATCCAATACCTCTGTTAGCGAGAGGTAAAAAGTATTAATGCATACCTGTAAAAAAATCAATAATTTGTAATTTTTATATTGACATGAAATGCGAAAAAATGACATTTAATGGTATATTTTGAAGAAAAACCATTATGGGCTTCAAGTAAAGTGCCATTTCCGGTTATCCGATTTACACCAATCTAATGGTTTCTTTCCATATTAGAATAGGGCTGAAATACAAGGTTTCAAAATTTTTCGATTGATAGTAGAGCGTTGACAAAATCCATACACACACACGCATACAGACATCATCGTGCAAATGTCAAAATCCTATTCTAGGGACCTTAAAACTTGGCCATTTACCAAAATCTCGACATCCGATTTTTTGCACGACCCCTGTACCACCATTACAAAGGGTAGCGGGAGGTAAAAAGAATAAATATTATTTCGCCTCATATAATTTTTTCTGTATTTCTACAACATACAGCGTGTTCAAAAAATAGAGGTTACGGATTTAATGGTGGATAATTCATCTCAAAACAATAAAAAAAATCTGTTGTGGCCAGCACAAGACCTCTCGCCATTTCCATATTAGGTTATATACTTAAGTATTGTTTTATAACAAAATATTAGAGAACTTTTTCTGCACATATATATCTGTATCTATTTTTCATTGTATGAGAAAGTTCCTAAATGTCACAGATTCTTCCAATTCATTAACTCGATTGGCGGTATTTCTGATGGATATATGTATGAATATTACCTATAATTTCAAATATTTAATTAATAAAACAATAAGAAAGATTAAATGTACTTCCCAGAAAAGCTAACAAAATGTCACTAAAACTATTGATTTTCGACACTGAAATCTGTCATTTTCATATTATGTTATAAATTTGTCAACTGGTTTCCTTAGTGTAGTTTCGCCTACTCGACTTGTTATATCCCGATATTCTATATATTATAGCGTCTTTATATCTAAATTTATAGAAGATATAATAAAAAATTTAAATGTATCAGGTGTAGAATTTTGTTCTTCAAAATTAGTAATATCAAAAATTTTCAAAAATTAATATTTGGAAGAATTTCTTTTAAAAATTACTACTTCCGGTTGTTCAATTGTTACCAAAACCTTTTCAGCTCTTCCTAGGAATGTCAGATTGAGGAATTCATAGTTAAATAGGTCATCATTGTAAAAATGTTAAAATCGGATTCTAGTGACCTTGAAACGTGCTTATTCATTAAAATCTGGATATGTGATTTTTATCATGATTCCAATACCTCTCTTAGCGAGAGGAAAAAAGTTCAAATAAACATATACCAGGAAATGTCTAGTTTCAGAGCTATAGCGATTTTAATATTTTATTTCTGTCATATACAACTCATACTTTTAACATTACTATAACATCATAGTGGCCGTTTACAATGGAAAACAATTGGTGACGATTAATTGACCCGAAGAATGTTCCATTTGGTATCCTCCGATTTGGAAAATTCTCCTCATATAAATGTCTAGCTTCTACCGGATCACCGTGAGCACGACCGAACATTACTCGTAAATGCATCTGCTAATTCGGAGAAAGTGAAATTATTCATGATAAAATTGTGTTTGTAACAAACAATAACAATAATTATGACAAATAAGGAAAAACAAAAGACTGTCTTCAATTGTTTTTCATCGTAAACGGCCACTATGATTTTATTGTAATGTTAAAAGTATGAGTTGTATACGACAAAGTATTAAAATCGCTATAACTCTGAAACTAGGCATTTCCAAACACACACACACACACAAAATGTTAAAATTGGATTCTAGGGTCCTTAAAACGTGGTCATTTAGTAAAACTAGAGATGCATTCGGGCCGGGCCGGGCCGGGCTTTGAGGTTTGGATCGACTCGGCCCGAAAATAAAAATTACCGTCCCGACTCGAAGATCGACTCGACAAAAAAATTAACTAGCCCGGCTCGAAAATTGACTCGAAATCGGGCCGGGCCAAAGCTCGAAATTGGGTGCATCCGGCATTCCTAATGTTGATTTTTATGTTAAGGCGAAATGTTTAACTTTTTTCGTGTCAAACTTATAAAAAACCTCTACATTCTTATAACTTTCAACATTAGTTAACATAAGTAGTTAAAAAAGAGACCCTTCTAGTGTAAGTTTGTTATAAAAATTACAGACCTACGAGTATTTAACACTTTTATTTAAGTATACGAGTAATAATAATAATAGCAACATTACAATATAATTATTATGCTTTAATGAATAACCTTGAATTCTTGAAGTAAAATAATACATTTTTATTTATTAATAAGTGAAGTGTGTTGTTATTAAATCATTTTGATCCTTTTTAACTTCATCCATTTTCATTAAAATATTATGGAAACTGTGCATTTGATTGAACTATAAGATTTTTCGGGCCGGCCCGAAAAGCTCGAATTTTCGGGCCGGGCCAAAATCAAAA
The DNA here is from genome assembly GCA_943142095.1 of Ophonus ardosiacus. Lineage (NCBI taxonomy): Eukaryota > Metazoa > Arthropoda > Insecta > Coleoptera > Carabidae > Ophonus > Ophonus ardosiacus. Next base: position 37,489,912 of record OW964835.1, read on the forward strand.
GTCTGACTCGCATCGATTTTTGAAAATGATTAATCCGATTCGGCCCGATAAAAAATATCTTCGGCTCGGCTTGATGATCGACTCGAAATCGAGCCGTGCTTCGGGCCGGGCCGGGCCAAAGCTCGAAATCGAGTGCATCTCTAAGTAAAACCTCGATATACGATTTTTAGCACGATCCCTATACCTCGCTCACCGAGGGTAGCGGGAGGTAAAAAGTCATAACAAATTATCATTGTGTTTACTGTAATACAACAAACTTTGTGACCTAAATAAATATTTTTATTGCAAGTGTATTTAACTCTATTAATCCCCATTTTAAACCTTCGTGGCTGCCTCCATAGAAATTCGGCTATACGGCGTTTCCGGGTCACTAGAGTTGCAGATCCTGCATCCGGTCCCTACAGGACTTCCGGTCCCTTTTGACCACAAAGTCCCTCAGGATAAGTACGGCCAAGCTCTGGATAAATGGTAGAGTGAAAGGAATAATTGATATTGCCCAAGATTAAACACTATGAATAAATATATTTTCCGTTGACTGTTTATTAATTGGTTATGTTAATATATACAAAATCATTCATTAATGACCCCTATTAATACATGATTTTTTATTAATAAACGATTTTAGTGGGTAAACTAAATAGATACATACTGCATAATATTGTTGAAGAACCGAATGTAGAAAATAGTATATGTTCGTATCGTATTACAATTTTACTGAATATATACAGTATGTCCCATTTAGAGGTGCCACCATTGGGATTTCGAGAACTATAAGAGATACGATGTCGGTTAAATGGAACTTTTTGTGCGCCTTTGGGAGACCATCTCAGATGTGCTTTTGTTTTTCCAAAAATTCTTATAGGGCACTAGATAATGTCGAAAAACTGAATATTGTTGATTTTTTCTTTCTCAAATAACTTCTAAACTATTAGTAATTGAGAAAAACGTTTCAAATATAAAAGATAGATATTTTTATTAACTAACCAGTGGCGTACGAAATAAATTTTTATATCCTTAAATTTTCGAGATATAACACAAACTTATATTTTTTTAAATGGAACCCATATCTTATTTTAGTCTAAAAAAAATGATATTTTTTTTCTCTTTTCAATGATGTAGGGGTTATTATGTTTTATATTTGTTTTGCTCCTAAAATTTATTTTTTTTCTTTATTTTTGCGAATTTTCTTATTTCTCAAAAAAAATTATTATTTTTATTAATTGTATTGTAATTGATCAATATAATTTATTTTATGCCTTTATTACTTAATATTTTATTCTAGACTCATAATTACAAATTACACTATAATGTGCCAACGGCGACCTGATACAAAATATTATAAAAATTTATTTGATACGAGTTTTGAGTAAATTTTTCTAACGAAATAAATTATTTAAATACTAGGAGTATTTCTAAATAGAAATCTACCAATATTTTCAAAATAATTGTAAATTTAATACAAAATAAGGAAAAAATAATAATTTTGAAGGCAAAACAAATATAAAACATAATAACCCTTACAACATTGAAAAGAGAAAAAAATAGTTATTTTTTTGAGACTAAAATCAGATATGGGTTCCATTTAAAAAAATATAAGTTTGTATTATATCTCGAAATTTTACGGATATAAAAATTTATTTCGTACGCCACTGGTTAGTTAATAAAAATATCTATCTTTTACATTTGAAACGTTTTCCTCAATTACTAATAGTTGAGAAGTTATTTGAAAAAGAAAAAATCAACAATAATCAGTTTTTCGTCATTATCTAGTGCCCTATGAGAATTTTTGGAAAAACAAAAGCACATATGAGATAGCCTCCCAAAGGCGCACAAAAAGTTTCATTTAACCGACATCGTATCTCTTATAGTTCTCGAGATCCCAATGGTGGCACTTCTAAATGGGACACACTGTATATTTACTCTTTTCCAAGGAACTTTTGGTATGGTATTTGTATAAAATACATAGAATTGACGAGAGGTAATGTGCTGGCCACATCAGATTTTTTAAATTTGTTATTAAATCCTGATTTATATTCACTCCTAACTGCCACCATCCAGTTATAATATACCTACAGTTCAATTTCAATTTTCCATAGCCTCGTATGATATAATAAAACGTAGAACCTCTTCAACTAATGAAATAATTATCAGCTGTCGTAGCCATCTACCGCAAAAATAGGAAATTAAAATTCTATCGGCGATTCCTTCCTTCAGTGCACATTAACGAATGAGGACGAAATTATTTCTGAACACTTCTAAGATTATTAGAATATCAAACGAAATAAGGGTAATTAAATTACAAAGGCGAGGAAATCACTTCAGAATTGATTAGAAATATTAATTAATTTAGGAAGAAGAATACTAACTTAATGTTTATTAAATGTATGACTGCGTCATTTGTTGAAAATGGGAGCAGGCGAGCAAGGCTCAACGTAGATGGCAGCATCATAGCTATGAACTGTTGCCGCCGATAATTTTGAATGATTTCACTCAGTTACAGTTTTACCTCTCGCTAAGAGAGGTATTGGATTCATGCTAAAATTCGCATATCCAGATTTTATTGAATAAGCACGATTTAAGGTCCCTAGAATCCAATTATAACATTTTTAAAATGAAGTCTGTGTGTGTGTATGTATGTGTGTGTGTGTGGATGTGTGTATGTGTGTGTGTGTATGTCTGGATGTTGTAGAACTATAAGACTTAAAAAATACTTAAAAAATATTTAACTGCAGATTCCTCAATCTGACATTCCTGGGAAGAGCTGAAAAGGTTTTGGTAACAATTGAACAACCGGAAGTAGTAGTTTCTTAGAAAAATTCTTCTAAGTATAATTTTTTGGGAGTTAAATATTGAAGAACATAAAATTCTCCATGTAATACACTTAAAAATTTTATTATATCTTGCATAGATTTAGAGATAAAGACACTATAATTTATAGAGTAAACTAATCGCAGAGGCTAAGACACTAAGGAAACCAGTTGACAAATTCCAATGTTTATAACATGACACATGTCATTGTCAAATATCAACAGTTTTAGTGACATTCTGATAGCTTTTTCTGGGAAGTATATTTAATTTTTCTTATTGTTTTATTAATTAAATATTTGAAATTATAAGTAAAATTGTGGTAAAATGCATATATCCATCAGAAATACCGCCAATCTGGTTAATGAATTGGAAGAATCTCTGACATGTAGAAACTTCCTCATACAATGAAAAATAGATATAATTAGAATTATATGTGTGCAGAAGACATGTTAAATACAATATAAAACAATATTTGGGTAAAGTTCTGTAATTTTTTGTATTAAAACGACGGTTCGAAAGCGAAGTGCAATACAATACTTATATAGCCTAATATGGAAATGGAGAGAGGTCTTGTGCTGGCCACAACAGATATTTTTTTGCATCTGAGTGTAGATTTAGTGCAGATTTATTGGGTCAGGATCAATTTTGTGCTAATAGGTCGTGAACATCTTAAATAACCTTCGTATTAATTCTTTTAACTTCAACTCCAACTTCATCATTTAAACAGTAGATATAAAATTAAAAAGAAAATAATCATTTGACTCTATTTTTAGAATTTTACCAACCACTCTATTTGTAAATATTTATAAACACGAAAATTTTGTCGTGCAAACTTTTAATTCCCAAAAAATTCATCACCCTACGAGCTTAATCCTGTACATTTCACGCTATGTACTTGTTTAAAATTCTTTTTGTTTACTGAAAACATCAGAATTAGGCTGGTGACAGTAATGCAAACATTACAAACTGAAAATGAAAATTCAATTAAATTTGTTTTACAAATGAAATTTTCCTGAGTTTAATTCACAGGCACGTATTCAGTTTTATTTGCAAGGCTGTAATTGCTGCAAGATTACTGACTTTTCGATGAAATTATTTGATGAAAAATTTCACACAAATTGTCCAATGTTAATTAGGAATATTAGTTACGGATATAATTTTTAAAACTAAATTTACACTCCTTGCGTACGTAAATTGTAACAACTGTGTTAATTTAGGCTAACACATTACTATTTTATTTTTACTGTTATATGGCTTATGGCCGGTTGCACCAACGTAACTTAAATTTTAAGCGTTCCTTAAATTGACAATTTTGCATCGAATTGAAATGTCAAATGAATTATTTTACATTGCTATCAAAATTTTTATTTGTTTTCTTTTTGTTTAAGGAGCGCTTAAAATTTAAGCCTTTATGGTGTAACTGGGCATTAATGCTAGAATTTAGGTTTCGTAAATAACATACCTAATTTACGATGTACATGTCAAATGCTAGTTTTAGTTAAAATTAGAAGATCAATTTAACTTAAAATATGGCTCAATAAATAATAGCTGAAACAATGGAAATATTTTTTAAATAATTACTTTACGAGATATTTCACACTTGCTAAAAGGGGAAATTGACGTCATACAATGGGGAAGTTTAGCGATTTTTTTAAATTTTTTTATTCCATGGGAAATTACTTGAAAATTGATGTAACATGTTTTATTTTTTTCAAAAATGCCCAGATTTTCCGGAAAAGCCGATTTTAAGCTGTGATGACGTCGGTAGAGGCTTAGCGCAACGTATGTCGCTTATACACTGACGTACGCGGTTGCGGTTACCAGTCACTTGAGACTGAGGTGTTGTTACGACCTACGTTCAAGTGGTTCGATTTCACCGTTCTGTCTGAGTTTGCGCCTAACTGACTTGTGACGTACTTACAGTTTACCCAAAAAATATTAATTATAAATAAATGGGGCAATAATTTTAATTTGTAATTTCAATTTCAGCAGTCATTTGTGGTTATATTTGTGAGAAAATAGTATATTATGTAGAATTTTTACCATGCTAAACTTCCCCATTGTTATCTTTCTCTCGTAGCGTACTCAGTGCACAAACAAAATAGCACTTTACTTGAAGCTCGTAACGGTTGTTCTTCAAAAAATGCCATTAAAAGCAATTTTTTCGCATTTTGTCATTATAACAATTAAATTTTCCACAGGTCTGCATTAATACTTTTTCTATATATTGTACAGGTAAATTTAATAGATATTTACACACCAACTGAGCTAAGGTAATGTTTATTCATGAGTAGAGTTAATTTCTTCGAATGAATAAATATGCGTAGCTCACGTAGTTTGTACAATATTTTATTCAATTTGGATGAAATAATAATAAAAACCATTATATTTAATATAGACAAAATAAAAAAGTGATCAGTTAGTAGGCTGAGCATGACAATCGTCGATGCTCTATTGTCTGTCATTTGTGCCGTAAAAAATAATGAAAATGGCTGATAAATATTATGGTGTTATTTTCGTACCTGATATTATTTTAAATGCATTATTTGTTGCAGAGTGAGTTCAAATTTTGTGAGTGATTTAAATTTTTTTATGCACGGACGTATCATAATTTGACAAATATACACGAATTTCCTTGACATAAACGTCATTTTATAGCCCGTGGGCCTCATTATAGCCCGCCGGGTTATAATGAAACGTCAAACCAAATTATAACCTACAATATAAACAATTTAAACAGGCAACATGAAAAGTTTTTATTATAAATCAAAAATTTTTATATTTTTTAATGAAAAATAGAAATTAGATTTGTGATATTTATATGGAAAGCACGGAGATACACAAAATAAAATTCAAATGACATAACTAATAAACAAACAATAAACTGTTGTTCTCCGCTTTCATAGCAACACTAGATACTGGATGTACGAGGACAAATTCTTTTCGATACAATTTTTCTAACACTCATAATTTGAAAATTTTCGTCCGTGCATAAAGTTTTGTATGTACCACGAGCGTAACTTGCTTTTATGGCCTTTGACGTGTTTTTATTCCTCGGCTTACGCCTCGGGCTGAAAATCCCGCCGCAGGCCATAAAAGCCTCCTTACGCTCTTAATACATAAATAACTATTATTAAATATTGTTTCACCTAGAATTCGCTATTGTACTATTATTATGATACTTTTGTTTGAAATAATTCTTGAAACTGCAGATTTCATTCCCATAAGAATTATTTGAGGTAAAAAAGTAATAATAATTTCTTCTCCATATGAAATCTGTGACTGCACCGCGAGCATCTGCTTAGTCTGATATTTTTTCTCTCTGTTCTGTTCTTCGGCGTCTGATATTGGTCGGATGTGGTTTTAATATTTCACGCTTACTATTCCACGCAGGTCGCAAAAACAGCAATATGTTCGATCATTCTTTCATACTCGAACATCGGGTTTTTTTCTCTTGTCTGCTGGTCATAGCCAACTAATATCACAACTTCCCGCAACGAATTAGTTCCTGATCAAAGACAGCCGTGACGTATTAAAAACTACAAGACAAAAAGAAACAAGAAAGGTTTTGTTTTCATATGCGGCAAGATTGGGATTTTTTTTTTGTTTATTGTTGTTTTTATAAAAGATGGTGTATAAGTTGTGAATTTCTATTTTCATTTTCGAAATAAGTCAATAAATTAACTAAAAGCTCTTGAATTTGACATGACAGAGCATTTGACATTTTGTCAATGAACAACGAAATAAAATATCTCATGTGGACACCACATGACTTCCTTGTACGCCTGTTACACTATAAATATTTTGTTAATAATTAAAATATGTATAATAACAGACCCAATCATAAAATTGCACGTATTTGACATTGACATTAAATTCTTTATTTTTTTGTTATTTCTTGTCCTAATTCATAGCAAACTTAATTACAGAAACCAAAAAGTACATAATGTTTAAATTTACATATCTCGCTTATACAAAGAACTAATTTAATCATACTTGACGTTTTCGACGCAAAATTCAATTCTCTAAAACTTTTATTTGAAGCATATGTTGTTAAATTCAAAATAACACCATTTTTTTCAAGAAAAACTGATAATAGCTTCAAGTAAAGTATCACTTCCGGTTAGACTATTTTAACCAAAGTCTATTATGTTATTTCCATTGATATAAAAGTTTTGGATTATATTTTAATAGTTTTCCAATAAAATCTATTATAGGTTTCAAGTAAAGTACCACTTCCGGGTATACGATTTTAACTAAAATCTATTATGTTACTCCCCTTGATAAAAAAGTATTATATACCAAATTTGGAAAGTTTTGGATTATATTTTAATATAGTTTTTCATTAAAATCTACTATAGGCTTCAAGTAAAGTACCACTTCCGGGTAGACCATTTTTACTAAAATCTATTATGTTATTCCCATTGATATAAAAGTCTTATATACCAAATTTTAACTTTCTACGGCTTCCCGTTTTTCAGTTATGCGAGATACGTACGTACAGACGTCACGACGAAATTAGTCAAAATGGATTCAGGGATGGTCAAAATGGATATTTCCGTTGAAATCTGGAAACCGAATTTTTTCGCGATTACAATACTTCCTTTACTTCGTACAAGGAAGTAAAAACACAATGAAATCATAATACAAGTTGAAAAGTATAATGCAGACATATAATATTTAGTAATATGTATGTTCAAATTATCAATAATAAAAAATCTGATGTGGCCAACACAAAACCTCCCGCTATTTAATTTTTATTAATATAAATATATACTTACGTATTTACTAACGCTGCAAACTGTTCCATTGCATAAAACTATTGATTTATTTACTATTTTCTTTTTAAAATGTCACTATTATTAATTTGAAGTGATTAGTTATTTGACAGTGACATTTACTGTCAGTTACATTCATTTGAAATATGAACTGTGTAACAAAGGGATTGTGTTTATCTTAGGCTTCGGGACTAATAAAAAAATCTGTTGTGGCCAGCACAAGACCTCTCGCCATTTCCATATTAGGCTATATAAGTATTGTATTGCACTTCGCTTTTGAACCGTCGTTTTATAACAAAATATTATAGAATATTACCCAAAAATTGTTTTTTATTATATTTAACATGTCTTCTGCACACATATAATTCTATCTATTTTTCATTGTATGAGGAAGTTTCTAAATGTCAGAGATTGTTCCAATTCATTAACCAGATTGGCGGTATTTCTGATAGATATATGCATTTTACCACAATTTTACCTATAATTTCAAATATTTAATTAATAAAACAACAAGAAAAATTAAATATACTTCCCAGTAAAAGCTATCAGAATGTCACTAAAACTGTTGATTTTTGACACTGACATGTGTCATTTACAAATTATGTTATAAACATTGAAATTTGTCAACTGGTGTCCTTAGTGCCGTAGCCTCTGCGATTAGTTCACTCTATTAATTTTTTTATTTATTTATCTCGAAATCTATACAAGATATAAAAAAAATTTTAAGTGCATTAGGTGGAGAATTTTATGTTCTTCAATATTTAATAAAAACACCTCCCAAAAAATTATATTTAGAAGAATTTTTCTAAGAAACTACTACTTCCGGTTATTCAGTTATTACCAAAACCTTTTCAGCTCTTCCCAGGAATGTCAGATTGAGGAAACTGCAGTTAAATATTTTTTAAGTCTTATAGTTTTTGAGAAATCGTGACAACATCCAGACATACAAACACACACACACACACACATCCACACACACACACACACACACATCCACACACACACACACACACACCACACACACACACACACACACACACACACACACACACACACACACACACAGATACCATTGTAAAAATGTTTTAATCAGATTCTAGGGACCTTAAATCGTGCTTGGTCAATAAAATCTGGATATGCGAATTTTAGCATGAATCCAATACCTCTCTTAGCGTAGCGAGAGGTAAAAACGAAAAAAAATTATGTTTAAATTTATCTGTAAAATATATAGAAAAAGTATTAATGTATTCCTGTAGAAAATTCAATAATCTTTAATTTTCATAAGACAAAATGCGAAAAAATGGCATCTAATTATATTTTTTGAAGAAAAACCATTATGAGCTTCAGGTAAAGTGCCATTTCCGGTTATCCGATTTACACCAAAATCTAATGGCTTCTTTTAATATTAGAATAGGATAGAAATACAAGGTTTCAGAATTTTCTGAATGATAGTATTTGAGTTAGAGCTAGTGTTGCCACAAGACCAAGACCAGTCTTGGTCTTGGTCTCGTCTCGTCTTGGTCTTGGCGAGACGAGACCATCATTTGGTCTCGACTAGAAAAGTCGAGACGAGACGAGACTAGCATCAAGTCTTGTCGAGAAAGTCTTGAGTCTCGACAAGACTCTCGACTTCAGATCAAAGGTATTTTTTTAAACATATACCTATTCTAAAAGTCCTTCAAAAACTGAGAGTATTGCTGTAAATACTGATTGAAAATTCGAATAAATAAGAGAGATATTAATTTTTCAAATTTTGTATTTCTACTTTCATAATTGTGTCCCAGAAACATTAATTTATGTAAATATGATGTATTCCTTATTCATCTAAATAATCCAAATATAAGTTTTAAATGAATTTAAATTACAATGTAAGTGGGATGAAATGAAAGAAGTATCAATTTAGAATTCTTATGTTATTTTAATGCACCAATATTTTTTATTAAATTAAGATCAACCTTTATGTTATACTACACATGTTGATTTTAATTTAATTTTTGTTTAATTCTCAATTAATATATTGGTACAACTGGGTATGTGAAATACTGACTACATCTTCAAAAATATTTCCAATTTTCAAATAGCACACAAAAGTTACATCTGTGGTGCATTCTGCAAGTTAGCAATGTACTTCAGTTTTTTTTATTAAATTAATATATTATAACAAAAGTAACGTTCCCTTCAAATATATATTATTTTTCTTTTATTTTTTAAAGAATCTATTGTGATTCTTAGAATTTTACGAAAATGCACACAAAGATTTTACGATCTTAGGGAAATTCCCGTTTTAAAATAACTATATTCTACATTTTCAACGGATGTACTTCTTCTTCACCTAAATAATTCTTCCATTGAAACATGAATAAAATCGCATGTAGAAATAGGAATATATTAATTGCAAATAATGTAAACTATTAATACTAACAAATCAGTTACATAATTATTTTGTAAAGAAACAGTAAAAATGAAAATAAAAAATTTTCTAGTGTTATCATTAAAAACTAACAAAAAAATCATAATGTATCGCGCTCCCTGAGAAAATTAAAATACATTGTATAAATTCATTCATATGAAAAAATTGAAAACAATAATCAACGTTTACTTAAAGCCTTAAAGAAAATAGAAATATAAAAGACGTAATGTACAAGCCCTTCTTAGACAATTTTCTTAAAACTTTGTATGCACAAATGTGTAAAACAAACTGTTTTTCCAATTCCCTAATACAATATAATTTTTAAAAAATGGGTAAAAAATAACACAACATTTCTTTTCTTGTAAAAATCCAATAATAGAACAATAAATTTTACAACGGCCTGTGTTATAAATGCTGAATATTACCAGACAATAACAACCACTTTTAGACATCTGCTAGTAATAAAAGTAGGTAGGTTTGCCCAACCCAAATCCAAATATTTCCGAATACAATACTTTAGTCAATCTAACAATTTTGCATCCTAAAAATATAAAACCATGTAATAAAGAAAAGTATAAACGTATGATAAAGAATTAAATGAAACATAACATAGACAATTTTTATGAGGAATCATTATTATGGTTTCATAAGTGGAAAGAGGAACCTCTTGAGAAAGAAATACCATATGAAGAATTATTAGATATCTCCAAAAAATTCTATCCATTTTTACTCCATGGCTTGATTTTATTTTTAACTCTACCTTCTACAACATGTAAAAGAAGTTTTAGTAGGTACATAAAAAATCTGTTGTGGCTAGCACAAGACCTTCCGTCAATTTGATGTATATTGTACCAATCTCACATTAAAAATTCCCTAGAAAAGATTCTATATATTCAATAAAATTATAACACGAACATATACTATTTTTTACAAATTCCATACCGAACGTTCTTTAGAAAAAATATAAATCCAATACAATTATAACACGAACAATCATTATGTATATTGCACTTGAAACTGACATCTGTCAATTACAATTTTTTTAATATATCAGCTGTTTCTATGATTATAGTAAAGCTGACTGATTTTGGAAAGTTAATCTATTTATAATTCGTTAAACCGTAGAACTGTTATTATTAAAGTTTCTTAGTTACTAATTTTTTTTACTAATTTTATAAATTTAAGCACGTTTATTATAATTTATTTGTTTTTCAAATAAGTGTTTTTTTTTGTTAGAGAATTGTGTTTATGTAACTACCTACAGTTTTTATTGAATATACCATTATTATTCTAAATACGTTTTTGGAATAAGTGTATTTTTTTGGCAAATAAATAACATAAATATATGACTAACTATATTTTTATTTGTCAAAATTTTGATATAAAGCTGAAGTTTTCAACCTGTGGTACGCGTACTAGGGGATACGCGAAAGGTTAAGTTTTAGTTATCTGCTTATTTAACATTTATTTAGAAAAATATAAAAAAAATAGCGAAAGAAGTTTTTTTTTTTGGGGATTTTTGTCCATTTACTTACTGCTTCATTTAAACATATACATACCTATTTAACTATTGCTAATAATAGAAATGCATTGCTGTGATTTATTCTGTAGCTAAGGAATTGAAATTATATATTTTATGTTTATTAATAAGAAACAACACTCGGTATGTAGGTATGTATATTTTCATATTAATTATTTCAAGAGCTCAAGTATCAAATTGATGATATTTACAGAAAAAATAATAAATATCTCAAATATTATTTGGAATTTTTGAATCGCGATTGTACTGCTATTCTTAGAATTTTATGTACTATTAGATGGGATTATAAAAAAAATGTTAATGGAAGCAAAGTCGAGAGTCTTGTCGAGACTCGAGACGAGACGAGACTGACATCAAGTCTCGTCTCGACAAGACCAAGACGAGACCACTCTAGTCGAGACCAAGTCAAGACCAAGACAAGACCGGCCCCAAGTCTCGTCTCGTCTCGACTTCTGGCAACACTAGTTAGAGCGCCAACAAAATCCGTACACATACACACACACACACATACACATACACACATACGGACATCATCGTGCAAATGTTAAAATTGGATTCTAGGTACCTTAAAACGTGGTCATTTACTAAAATCTCGATATGTGATTTTTAGCACAATCCCTATACCTCCCTTACCTAGGGTTAGCGGGAGGTAAAAATAACCAAACGTATTTTTTTTAAATCGTTATTTAAACATAAGGGTGAAACTAAATATTGAAATTTGAATTTGATATTTTTTAAAACAGCGTTTTAGTTAAAACAAGGCTTGTGCTACCAGCCATTGTTCTATGACAGCTCTGTAAATAGACAGATCACTCTCCAATGGGAACATTCATAAACAATAACAGCCCGATTCACAAAAAAAGCTAATCCTCATTTTTTGATTAGCGAATTCTACTCTAATTTTGAAGTTTATATATCAAAATATAGTCTAATCTATTCCTAGTATCTACCTTTATTGATAATATCATGAAAATTAAATTTTAAATACCGGAATAGAATAAAATTCATTAATCTAAAAATGAGGATTAGCTTAAACTTTTTTGTGAATCGGGCTGTTAATTTTTATTTCGAATTGTAGTGGCTATACGCTATACATATGTACAGAGCTACTACATCCAATATTTTATAAGAACAAGACGTGATACTTATTAAAAGGGCAGAGATTATGAATAAGCTTGTCATAAGTTTTAGAAATTAATGTAATACAACTGCTGCGCAATATATCCAAGCAACTACGTTGATAAAATACCTTCTAACCACTGAGATATAACGGTAGAAATATTAAATTCTAGCGTAATATTACGCGAAGTTAATAAGGTTAAGAAGATGAAGCATTGTCTTAACATTTAATACAACTCAATTAAATATACATAATTTGTTTTAATCTCCTGAGTCAAATCCCAAAAATAAGAATGTCACTTTTCAAACACTTTGTATACTTTAATAAACATATACGGTGTCTGGTCGCGAACCTAGGGAACCGGGTTCGATCCTGACCGACGCCAAATATTTAGAATTTTAAATGTCACAAAAATTGACCCCTGTGGTACACTATCCACGCCAGCAATGAGTGCCCGTGAGGTGACGCGTGGTAAGCGCCCACACGGTACAAATATGTCATCATCATTACCGATATCTGCGATAAAGCAGATTGTGGCACACTCAGAAATGGGTGATGATATATTTATTTATGATATCTTGAAAAATGCATTGCAAATATTTAAAAAGATAATACATTTTATTCACAATCAGTATAGAAATATATCGATTTCTAACCTGCATGTTGGGCAATACGTCATTCCTAACTTTAATGACAATCTCTTGGATTGGAAATAACAGATTTCACTTCCAGCTCTTGGGTTGGAAATGTTTATGTAGGGGTTGCCTAGCAACATTGCCATAGATCCCTATAATTAAATAGGCTAAACAAATTTTAAGAGAGCTGTTAAAAATATTAATAAAATTAAAGGTTATAACTCATTAATTTATTTTGGAAATTATTGATTTAAAATGAGTGATTGTGAATAAAATAGTATACATAACCTCGGTGAGAGTTTCATCGCAGCCTCGCGCTTTATCTCACCTCGAGGCTGTAATGAAACATCTCCCACCTCGCATATAATATACTGATTCTCAATAATTTACTATTGTTATCTTGTTAATAAACAAAAAAAAAGCAGTAATAAATCAATATACAGGCTGTCCCTGAAATAGGGAGACGTGGCTTAATCACAGATTCTTTGTCCCACAATAAAATGATTTAAGTAAACTTATCTGTATCCGAAAGCGCACCATTCTGCTTCAAAATTCTTCTAGAAAAATTAATTTTGCTTATTCAACATTCTCTTTACAATCAAATAATATTACTACCAAGTTTATATCTGTACCCATTTTTGAATTATTGCCTCAAAAGTCAATATACCCCATATTTAGATAAAAACTTCAAAATTTTCAAAAATCTAATTTTATGTATGTAGATACTCAATGCGCTGATTCCAAATTTTGAAACCGCAGGTCGATATCTCTTTTCATTCTCGAGATATTTAGATTCAAAGTTATGCTCAAAACTGCCCATTTTTTGGTAATAACCCAAAATTGGGTCGAGATATGAAATTGACGGCAACACCATTCGATTCAACGGGCAAGTTACATAAGTACACCAATTTTCAGAATTTTTGAACACCGCAAACAATCTCTAAAGCAAAATAACTGAAAATGGCCAAAAATCGCAAAAATCTAAGGTGTACCCCTTACGATTTTTTCAGATTTTGACCATTTTCAGGGGTTTTCAAGCTTTTATTCATAATACATGAACCGGTTGGACAAAAATGATGAAAATTGCTATACTTATGTATTTTTGCCCGGAGAATCGAATGATGATGTCGCCAGATTCATATCTCGACCCATTTTTGGGTTAATACCCAAAAATGGGCAGTGTTGGACAAAACTTTAAATCTAAATATCTCGAGAACGAAAAGAGATATCGACCTGCGCTATCAAAATTTGCAATCGGGGCATTGAGAAGTATCTAGATATATAAAAATTAGATTTTTGAAAATTTCGAAATTTTTATCTAAATGTGGGATATATTGACTTTTGGAGCAATAATTCAAAAATGGGTAGAGATATAAACTTGGTAGTAATATTATTTGGTTGTAAAGAGAGTGTTAAGTAAGTGTACGCATTTTTAGAGTATTTGAACTGTGTGAATTTTAAAAAATAAAAGTATTGAAATAAAAATGGATAAATGCTATTAAAAAGTTCCTTGGAAAAGATTCTATATATTCAATAAAATTATAACACGAACACATACTATTTATACTATTTTTACAAATTCCATACCAAAAGTTTTTGAAAATTTTGAAGTTTTTATCTAAATGTGGGGTAATAATTCAATAATGGGAAGAGATATAAACTTGTTAGTAAGATCATTTGATTGTACCGAGACTGTTGGGTAAGTGTACGCTATTATCATAAGGTTGGCAACACTGCTATTGCATGAAATCGTCGTATAATGGATTTTACTTTAGTGCCGATTTCTGAGCTTTTAATGACGATTTTTGTGCACTTTAATGACGTGTCAAATAAAATAAGTTATTTGATATTTGGAAAAACTGCTGGATTCAATTTATTTTAGAAATTACACGGCGTAGTCATTTTCATTTTATTAATTTTTGTCTAAATCGTTACAGATATCACAATTACGCAGAGACAGAAAAGTTTACTATTGATTATATGATTAATTATTATTATAAAGGTAAATTCAATATTTAGTGTAAATTAAATAGTTTATCTTAGTAATAGCTCAAGAAATAATGTGTTACCTATGTGTAACAAGTTGTCTTTCGAAAGAAATACAACTAAAACTAGACCTCATAGATAACATATACTAGAACCAGTACTAGTATAAGTCGTATAGTAGGTTCATTCATATTCATAAGCTTTTTCAGAGTATAAAACATTCTTTGCCGTGTTGACCGTGTTAATGAATTTATTAGGAACGAGTGTAAAGAAAATTTTTCTTATATAAATACGGTTCAATTATTACTTTTTTATTTCATAATGCCCACTGTGTACTACTTTATGTTTTTATTTTGCGTCCGGCAAATGGTACGTTACAGTACCGGGCCCGGGAAATGTTTTTTGGAAACATTTTCCGGACTGTTTATTTTTAACAAAAAGAAGCGTCAAACTAAATTTCATTATGTAGTATTCGGCGTGTACTATCCAAGCTGTATGATACCATTTTTTTACCTCTCGCTAAGAGAGGTATTGGATTCATGCTAAAAATCACATATTCAGATTTTATTGAATAAACACGATTTAAGGTTCCTAGAATCCGATTATAACATTTTTAAAATTATGTCTGTGTGTGTGGATGTGTGTATGTGTGTGTGTATGTATGGCTGTTGGAGGGACGATTACTGAAAAACTATAAGACATAAGACCAGTTAAACTATGAATTCCTCAATCTGACATTCATGGGAAGAGCTGAAATGGTTTTGGTAACAATTGGACAACCGGAAGTAGTAGTTTCTAAAAAAAATTCTTCTAAATATTGTTTTTTGAAAATTTTTGGTATTGAAGAACATAAAATTCTACATGTGATACATTTAAAATTTTTATTATGTCTTTTATAAATTTAGAGATAAAGACTATAATATACAGGGTGTCCCATTTAAGGTACGAATGCATTGGTATCTCGAGAACCGTAAGAGCTACGAGGTTGGTTAAATTAGACAAAAGTTGCCCCATTAGGAGGCTATTTTAATGGTGTTTTGTTATTCGCGAAAAAATGCATAGGTCACTAGATACAGGGGAAAATGTAGATTTCGCGATTTTCTTTTTTTGCTTATAACTTTGTTATATGAAATAATACGAGATTCTGGTTTGCACTTTCTTAAGGCACTTTTGTATGGTGAATTTGCAGAAGTACTCAATTTTTTTTTATATATAACCATTTACGAGTTACTGATAGCAACTTTTATTTTTCATTTGGAGGTCATATTAAGCTATGGCATTTTTAAATAGAGATTTTTTTTAGCTTTACAATGATATAAAACAATAATAATTTATTTTTATAATTAACAGAAAAATTAATAAAAATTGTTATTTATACTAAAATTAAATTGAAAAAGTAAATCGAAGGCTGCTATGGAAACAACAAACAACAAAAAAGTGCAACAATTGAATTTCTGAATTTTACTTGACAATACTCGTAATAATCTACTATTGTAGAAATTTACATTTTCACCTGTATCTAGTGACCTATGCATTTTTTCGCAAATAACAAAACAACATTAAAATAGCCTCCTAATGGGGCAACTTTTGTCTAACTCAACCAACCTCGTAGCTCTTACGGTTCTCGAGATACCAATGCATTCGTACCTTAAATGGGACACCCTGTATAGAATAACGGGTTGTAATTAGTCGAGTAGGCTAAAATACACTAAGGAAACCAGTTGACAAATTCAATGTTTATAACATAATTTGTAAATGACAGAGGTCAGTGTCAAAAATCGAGAGTTTTAGTTACATTCTGAAAGCTTTTTCTGGGAAGTACATTTAATCTTTCTTATTGTTTTATTAATTAAATATTTAAAATTATAGGTAACATGCATATATCCATTAGAAATACCGCCAATCTTTTGGAGTTATTATAATCCACTTTGAAACCTATTATAAATTCATAATCCATACACAAACCCACTACTACGTGTTTGTTATGTATATCAGCATATTGCCAATGAGAGTACGAGTGTGCAACATCTGCTATGTGGAGGAAATATAGGGCTCAGAAACCGGAAATGGTAGATAAGCTGCGCGCGGCAGAGCGACGACTTCCGATTACAAGACATGCCCTAGAATTTACTGCCAACAGATACGTATATAGGTACACAAAAACTCCCTACTAAACTAAAAAAAAAATCTTTTAGTTTTTATTGTTTTACAGGTGACTCAAAACTTTGTGCACAAACTTTAAAGGCATATACGACTGAATAAAATGAGTAAATAAAGTATAATCAACATGGGTCTTATATTCCACTGTTTGCGAGATATAAGGTAGTGAAAAATGAGTTTTTCCATAATCGTTAGGAAAATTCACTATTATTCAACTTAAAATAGTGAGCAAAGTAGCATGTTGTATCACAAATGAGCAAAGTAAATAACTTTCTTCACAAGTGAGCAAAATACACAAGCCTATAATAATCTACATCAGGAGTCTTAAATATTGATGGAATTACAAATTGTACAATAAATATTTACCATTCTACATAAAAGAACAATAATCTTTTGTAGTTAACTTTACATTAAATTCAGTTATAAACATATGTACTGTTGAGTTTTTCATTAATAAAAAATCTGTTGTGGCCAGCACAAAACTTTCCGTCAATTCAATGTATTTCGTACAAATCCGATACCAAAAGTTCCTTGGAAAAGATTCTATATATCCTGTAAAATTGTAACACGAACACACTATTTTTTACAAATTCCACATTGCAAGTTCCTTTGAAAAGATTCTATAAATCCAATATAATTATAACGCGAATGTACATTCTGTAAATTGCACTTCACACTTCCTCATTCCTATCCAACGCATCTTCTTCACACAGTTATTCCTCTCTCAAATCTTCTGCTACACGGTCCTTCCATCTTCTCTTTGGTCTTCCTCGTACTCCTGACATTAAAACTGTAAGTCACTTGCGAGGGACACTCTGTCACTTTTGTTACTTTCTGATCCTATACTTTCCACTTTGGTTTTGCATTTGACACTGACATCTGTCAATTAGCATTTTTTGAATATATCCGCTGTTTCCATAATTTTTACAAAGCTGACTGATTTTTGAAAGTTAACCTCTCTTAATCTCTCTATAACTCTATATCTACTGAATATGAAGGAAAATGTACAATCAAATCGTATAGAGAATAAGATTTTCTTTCATATTAATGATCATAAAATGTCGAAAATTGATATTTAACTACATTTTTGCCAGAAAAACTGTTAAGAACTTCAAATAAGGGTACTTCCGGTTGATCAATTATAACCAAAATATAATCAGCTCTTCATATGGTTGTAAAGAAGAGGAATACGAAAAAATCATAATTTTTAGAATTTTAGTTTGCGAGTTATCGTCGGAGAAAAATTTGTCACACGCACACACACACACACGGACACACACACACTCATACAGACATCAATGTAAAATTAGTAATATCGTATTCTAGGGATCTTAAAACGTGCTTATTCATTAAAAACTCACCACCGAATTTTTTGACCAAAGACAATACCTTCCTTAGCTAAGGGTGACGGAAGGTAAAAAAATACTTACGCCTACACACGTAATATGTACGTAAAGTATAACGTTATTATTTATAAATTATAATTCTAAGAATAACATATTTTCTTGGCAGTAATTACAAAGTTTTGAAATGTTGGTAGACATGAAAATGAACACAGAAAATAATTTGAAATAATGCGACAGTGAAAACAGAAAAAATGAGATTTTAAATTAAATTTTTAATGTAATATTAAATATAGACTTAAATATTATTTAAGTATATCTGTTTTTACCTCTCGCTATCCTTGATAAGGGAGGTATAGGGATCGTGTTAAATATCCATTTCGAGATTTTGATAAATGTAAACGTTTTAAGGTCCCTAGAATCCGATTTTAACATTTTCACGATGATGTTTGTAGAAATGTATGTATGTGTACTTTACTAAATTCCAAAAAAAATCGTATTCCTCTTCTTTACATCCATATGAAGAGCTGATTAGTATTGGTTATAATTGGTCAACCGGGAGTTCTCTTATTTGAAGTTCGTAACAGTTTTTCTTGAAAAAAACGCAGTTAAATATCATTTTTTGATATTTTATGTGATTATTAATATGAAAGAATATGTTATTGTCCATAAGGTTTGATTATACGTTTTCCTTCATATTCTATAGATATAGAGTTCAAGAATTTTAAAGAGATTAACTTTCATAAATCAGCTAGCTTTGGTATAATCATGGAAACAGCTGATATATTCAAACAATTCTATTAGACACTTACAAAATTGCAATTTGCACGAGCGCCTCTAACGGCAAAGCATATAGAACTCAAGGTTGCTATGGTTACCACGTCCAAACAAAGACCTGTCATCAGCCGTAGACTCTACACTCTAGCCATCGAATGATCTTCAATATTATCAAACAAAAAAGTTGCCCCAGACACATCTTGTGGTTTTAAACTCATTTTTATTAAACACAACGTACAAATCACAATAAAGAATTAGGTTTAACACTGAATAACAGATGCGAACACAATGACAGATAGGAACAGGGAACGGGACGCAAGACAACGAGGGGAGGTTTGTTTGGATGCATGATCTTCTATCTCTCTCTTGCAGTGACGTCAATTTTGTAAGTGTCTATTGACAGATGTCAGCGTCAAGTGCAATTTACATAATGTAGGTAGGTGTTATGATTTTATTGGATTTATAGAACTTTTTCCATGGAACTTTTGATAGGAATTTGTGGAAAGTAGTATATGTTCGTGTTATAATTTTACTGGATATATAGAATCTTTTCCAAGGAACTTTTGGTATGGAATTTGCACAAATATTTGTATTACCTTTTTTACAAAATTATGACTAATTTCTGATTTTGAAATTTGTTAATCACGTTTATTTCCAATAAATTTCATTCTCGTTACTCTTACGCCATTATTAGCACGAAACCTAAAAGTTAGACTTTGCTTAATATATTATTTGTAAAAAAAAACCCTTTAACACCTTTACACATGAAACAAAATATCCTTACTTTCTTTGTATTTTTCAATACAATTTGACATATTCTGAGATATACTCACAAACTACACGCAAAAAATAACGTTGTTACAATAAAATGACAAGTAGTGACATATGACACAACAAAACACTGCCCACAATACACCATGACTTCCAGCCCCCCGCCAATATATCTTCCGATCACAACATCCTATTCATTGGTATAGGGAATTACTTCTCTAGTCAGAATATGCTCGAAGTCATGTTTTTTTTTTTGACAATTGTAGAAAAAATAATATTATGTAGTAGAAGACATTAAAATTTATGAATTACAGACATGTCTAAAATTAGTATTAAAAAAATTCTATTTGTTCCTATTTTTGTATCACTCTGTATTTAAAAATAGCTTCAAAGCGCTAGTAGCATGTTACCATCAATTTTATTTTTAATAAAAAAAGTCATTACTCCCTTAATAATTCCGTTTGGTTAATCCACGAGATCCATGGGGATCCCTCTCCATCTCTCTCTTTCTGTGATGTCTTCTCTCTTTCTCCCTGGGGACCATAGCTCTTCCTGTGTGCCGATGCTCGTCTGCTTGTGATATTTTATTCAGAAGAGTGGAGAGGTGACCCTTGGACTTTGGGGACACCTTTTTATCCTGGACAGCTTTGAATCATTCCCACAGGAACATGAATTTACTTTAGAAGGATAAATAAATATATGGGACGGGTTGGGCCGGTTTCACATTTTTTAAAATGTGTTTTAAATGAAAGTTTATGTGATATATTTCGTAGTAATAAGAAAAATAATAATAATTTGTTATTTTCGTAAATAATTAAATAATAATCTGTTGGGACCAGCACAATACCTCTCGCCATTTCCATTTTATGTTATATAAGTATTGTATTGCACTTCGCTATCGAACCGTCGTTTTATAACAAAAAAATTATAGA
Source organism: Ophonus ardosiacus (assembly GCA_943142095.1). Taxonomy (NCBI): domain Eukaryota; kingdom Metazoa; phylum Arthropoda; class Insecta; order Coleoptera; family Carabidae; genus Ophonus; species Ophonus ardosiacus. The sequence continues at coordinate 37,511,172 of OW964835.1, forward strand.
ACTTTACCCAAATATTGTTTAACATGTTTTCTGCACACATACAATTCTTATTATATTTATTTTTCATTATATGAAGAAATTCCTAAATGTCAGAGATTCTTCCAATTCATTAGCAAGATTGGCGGTATTTCTTATAGATATATGCATTTTACCTACAATTTTAAATATTTAATTAATAAAACAATAAGAAAGATTAAATTTACTTCCCAGAAAAAGCTTTCAGAATCTCACTAAAACTGTTGATTGTCATTTACAAACTGTTATAAACATTTTAATTTGTCAACTGGTTTCTTTAGTGCCTTCGCCTCTGGGATTAGATTATTCTATATATTACAGTGCCTTTAAATGTATCGGATGTAGAATTTTATGTTCTTCAATAATAGTAATAACAGAATTTTTCAAAAAATAATATTTAGAAGATTTTTTAAGAAACTATTACGTCAGGTTGTCCAATTGTTACCAAAATCTAATCAGCTCTTCCCAGTAATGTCAGATTGAGGAACCTGCAATTAAATATTTTTTAAGTCGTATAGTATTTGAGAAACCGTGGTTCCAATATCCACACAGACACACACACATACACGCACAGACACACACACGGACATCATCGTAAAAATGTTATAATCGCATTCTAGGGACCTTAAATCGTGCTTATTCAATAACATCTGGATATGCGAATTTTAGCATGATTCCAGTACCTCTCCTAGCGAGAGATAAAAAACTAAAAACTGGCTCCAGAAGTACCTAGTTATGAAAAACAACCCCCCACTCCTGTAACGTTGGAGTATATATGTTACGTCATTCATAGCCAATAGGAAAACAATTTGGGTTATTTATATAAATAAAAGTAGGCGATAGTTTATCACATATTAAACTGTATGTAGGTACTCTGACGTTACATTCTGTTTCAGATCAGGTGATTTTTTATACATAATTTCATTTATAAAATATCTAATGGATATTTCGTGATATCTTCAAATTTGAGGCTCTTTAAGATTTTAAAATTTAGTATTTAGAAGTCATATAAAAATTCTTGCAACAGCCCTGTTATTGCTATGGCTGTGTCCGATGTTGTACTTTTGTCACCCTAATATCTAAATCCTAAATTCATATGCCCTAAAACTAGTGATTATTTAGGATTTTAGGAATTAGATTTTAGGGTTTTGCAGGAGCGCACTATGCCTTGAAGTTGACGCGCACTAATCAAACAAATTATATTCGTTGCTATAATTTGTACAGAACGTCAAATTTACTGTCAAAGAATAGCTTCTTAGCTTCTATTTTATGAAATACAATATTAACATTTACTCTTAAGCATCAAATTGAATCGAATTGTATAATTCATTTTTCTACAGTCACTATAGAAAGTAGCCATTTGTGCTCTCTTTTGTCAACGCAAAATGTCACTTTGCCGCTCATGCGCGACAAAGTAGAAAAGACGCTCGCTGTCCATATTTCTAAGTATACAATGTTGAGAAATGTCACTTGTCTACATTCTTAATGAAATGTTTAGTTAGGAACTAATGGCACTGTAATTACCCATTTATCTCGTTCACAAGTCAATTTGACATATGTTCTGTCGGTATTTAACATAACCTAACAAAATGCCACACTGCTGTGAAAATGAAATAGGGCATTCATTCACAAAAACGAAAGTATAAAATGCTTAGATTAGATTGAATAAAAACTCAAGAAAAATGGAACATAACGATAATATAAAATTAAACATAAAATAAATTGTGTGAACAGGTATGTTAGTAATAGGAATGATTGTACACAGATGGCGGTAGGATAGTTGCGAGTCGTACTGACATCTGATCTCTAGTTAACTATTTATTTTGATTACAATAAAGTTATTAGTTATTTCGTTACTTAAATAATTCCGAGAAGTCAGTCAATGCACATACATGTTTATATAATCACAAATTCCTTGAAATATTTGTTATTTTTTTCAGTGTGACAGGCATGACAACTAACCACACATTTTGCTACAAAAACTCATCAAATCATCACAAATCCTTGCTTCCACGCTCTAATTTTGGTTTTTTTTTTTATGGAATAGATGGCTAATGTAACGATATAATCATTTAAAAGCCTTTTTAAGTTTAAACCGTATCTTTTGTATTAGCCAATCGTTATTTATTGAGCAGTACTGTAGGTAAGTATAAAGTGTACATTTTATTATTTTTTGTTATGGAGGAGGATCCCATTGTGGCGACTGTAGAAAAAATCTTGTGTGTGTTTCGAGCGCAAATGGACAATGTCGCATTTTGCGCTCTTAATACACAAATAGCTATTTTGTTGTTCTAAAGTGTTGCCATACAAACAAATGGATACCACTAGTGCCATTCGGAGTTGTATTTATGTGAAGAAGACCTAAATCCTAAATACCAAAATGCGACATCGGACACAGCGCCACAGCCTAAATGTGATGACTCAGGATAATGTTTAAATATTAGAAAAATATTTACTGGATGTGATCAAAAACAATTGATTACAAGGAAGTAAAAATGAGTAAAACTGAAACAAATAATACTAGAAATGTCGTTGTATGTAACTAATATGTACAATATTTGGACTATGATTGTTTTTGCCGAGAGCTCTTCAACTGTTCCCGGAATTGTTTTTAATCATTTATATGTAATACGAGCTACTGTAAACACAGCGATTGTTTTATCGTTATAGTAACTAATCGTGTTATATTTCCTGTGGTTTATTAAATGCATTTGATACTACTATACCACAAAACGATTAAATTAATTTGGAAATTTAATACGTGTAAATAAATGTACCAATCTGAATTTTATCTATTTATAACACAATCAAAATGAAATTGATTGTGTAATATTGGAATAAAAAGGAGGTTAATTATTTTGATACTATTATAAACCTTATTTTTTGGCATTTTGCTTTAAATTTGTTTTAAAATATCGAGGTAATCTTTTCTATTTTCGATTGTTGCTACAATTACTAATTTTCGTACTTCCGCTGACTAAATATAACCCCGCAAAACATAATGCTGTCAAGTATATACTTTTATGCAACCATCAACTGAAAATTATTTTATTTAAAATGTTTTCCAAAGAATAAAAATAAAAATAAAATAAGAAATATTAAATATACTTTCCAGAAAAAGCCTTCAGTAATGTATCTGGATTCTTGAGACTGACATTTTTCTGTCATAAACATTTTAATTTTTCAACTAGTTTCCATTGAGTTATTTGGGCTGTGAGATTCATTATAATGGATTATTATATATATATATATATATATATATATATATATATATATATATATATATATATATATATATATAGGGTGTTCCACTTAAGTGTGCCACCATTGCTATCTCGAGAACTATAAGAGCTACGAGGTTGGTTAAATTAGCAAAGAACCACCAATTTACAAGACTATTACAATGAGCAAATAAATTTTTTTTTTCGACCAGTGGTTCTCAAAATACAGGACACAGCTTTCTTATTTTAAATGGGAACATTTTTTTTAGGTTATTCGATAGAGTATTTTTTCTGAATTCAACGATATAAACATATCATATAATAATATAAAATAAATAATAATAATAATTCTCTATATCTAAATGATAGGATAAAAATGTTCATTGTATCGGATGGTATGTTTTATATTCATTAATATTTGTATTAACACAGAAGAAACTACTACTTCCGGTGGTCCAATGGGACACCATTTTTTAAAATAAATTTAAATAAAAGTTCTTTTAATTTTGAAGCAATTCGTGGTATCAAAAACAAAAAGTCATAATTGTTTTTTTGTATAGCTGCATTTGATTTTTAAAGAAACCTATAGCTATCTTTCACACCAGTTTCTGTAGTAGGCTGTGCGAGTAAGATACCAATAGTGTGACGTCATCTGTGGCCCTGGAAATAAATTCAAATATCTCACAAAGTAATTATTAAAAAAATGTTTCTTTTTATCCTAATCGTTATTTATTGAGTATTACTTTAAGGATAAAGTGTACATTTTATTATTTTTTGTTATGGTTTACCCATTGTTATCAAAACCTTTTCAGTTCTTCCGATTATGTTAGATTAAAAAATACCTTAAAACGTGCTTATTCACTCAAATCTGGATATGCGATTTTTAGCATGAATCCAATATCTTTCTTAGCGAGAGGTAAAAATATGTTCATAATAAATTCTACATTATAAATTGTTTTTATTTTATTTTTAATTGGCTGTAAAATTAATCTTCGAACAGGTACATATTTTTAAAATAATGTCAGTTTATTCAAAATAACTATATTTTTTTTCTTGAGTGACGTATTCATTAAAAGTTTTTCTTATAATTATTATAAAATATGTAGCTATTATTTGTAAATAATTATTTAATAGAAAAACTCAAGGACTATCAAAAAACTAATACAGTATTAGTTAATGTATGTGATGTGCTCTATATTTTATTTATGTCGTGTAGTAATAAATTATGAACATTGCTATAGATCGCATTTTAATTGATAGTCCTTGACATTGTTAATTTTCAATCCTGCGAAACTAGTTAAATATACCCATAATATATAAGCATTTTATAATTCGTTGAAATTTGAAATATTTGGGTTATTACGTTTTAAATAAATTCATTCATGCACAGAGTTCTATAGAACAGATATGTATGTATATTTTATGTGTAGTGTTGGAATAATACATATATTTCAATCTCAGACATTAAATTCAGAATCTAATTTCTTTAAGCAAATACTAATTTTTGAAGAGAAAATTCAAATATCTAAAATAATAGAACCTGTGTTTGCACAAGTTAATGACAAAAGAAAACCGTTTCCGTTACTCCAATGAAATACACGTTGCTTTAATTCATACATACAGAAGTATACATCTTATAGAATTATAATAGTTTTTTTTTACTCCGATGTGTAAAGTTAATACTTTATGTACTAGTACACTCCAGATAGTGTGTAAAGTAAACGATGTTCGTATTAGAGATGCATTCAGGCCGAGCCGGACCGGGCTTTGAGGGTTGGATCGACTCGGCCCGAAATAAAAATTGCCGGCCCGATTCGAAGATCGACTCGACAAAAAATTAGTTGGCCTGGCTCGAAAATTGACTCGTAATCGGGCCGGGCCAAAACTTGAAATTAAGTGCATCTAGAGATGCATTCGGGCCGGGCCGGACCGGGCTTTGAGGTTTGGATCGACTCGGCCCGAAAATAAAAATTGCCGGCCCGATTTGAAGATCGACTCGACAAAAAATTAGCTGGCCTGTCTCGAAAATTGACTCGTAATCGGGCCGGGCTTCGGGTCGGACCGGGCCAAAGCTCGAAATTGGGTGCATCCGACATTCCTAATTTTGATTTTTATGTGAGGCGAAATGTTTAACTTTTTTTCGTGCCCAATTTATAAAAAATCTCTATATCCTTATAACTTTCGACATTAGTTAACATAAGTTGTTAAAAAAAGAGACACTTCTAGTGTAAGTTTGTTATAAAAATTACAGACTTACGAGTATTTATCACTTTGTTTTCCTAAGGCACTCGAAAATTTAAACTGTTTCACAAATCTTATACAAAAAGAAATTATTTACATAAGAATTTTTTTTATCTAACTTTATTTCTACTCAGAAATGAGACAAGAAATCATTATAGTAGAAATAAAAATCACTTTTATTTAAGTATACGAATAGTAACAATGTAATAACAACAACATGACAATAGCATTATTATGCTTGGATGAATAACCTTGAATTTTTGAAGTAAAATAACATTTTTATTATTAAGATGTGAAGTATGTTGTCATTAAATCATTTTGACTCTTTTCCACTTTATCCATTTTAGTAAAATATTAAGGAAACTGTGCATTTGATTGAACTATAAGATTTTTCGGGCCGGCCCGAAAAGCTTGAATTTTCGGGTCGGGCCAAAATCAAAAGTCCGACTCGCCTCAACTTTTACAAATGATTAGCTCGATTCGGCCCGATAAAAAATATCTTCGGCCCGGCTCGATTATCGACTCGAAATCAAGGCGGGCTTCGGGCCGAGCCGGGCCAAAGCTCGAGATCGAGTGCATCTCTAGTTCGTATTTTATTTACTTTACACATTACAGAGCTTAGAGCTCCCACCATCAATACACGTATGACATTTAAGTTGTCTTACCTAAATTTAGTTTTTTCAGTACATTCTTGTTGGTAATACTGATTGACAACAGTAATAGCCGAGACAGACGACACAAATTGATGATCATTAACGGTTATTTATAGTATGCGTACCTTAAGGTGATACTGTTGACAGATGTCAAAATTGCGTCTATTAACGAACCAAAAAATATTTAATGTAGTAAGCACGTACTACTTATTGTATTGTACTAGTACAGTACAAAATAATAAGTAGCACCTTGAACTACAGTCAATATTTTCTGGTTTGTTAATAGACTCAATTTTGACATCTGTCAGCAGTATCACCTTAAGGTACGCATACTATAACTAACCGTTAATGATCATTAATTTTTGTCGTCTGTCTCGGCTATAAGAATTGCAGTATCCAACATCAGATCTGTTATCTGTCAAAAGTGAACTCGAGCAGGAAATATCTAAAAATTCGATGTTAAATTCTTATGTTCAGTTTTAATCGCCACCACCCTGTTGTGGCCAGCGCCAGCACAAGACCTCTTGCCATTTTATGTTATTATATAAGTATTGTATAGCACTTCGCTATCGAACCATCGTTTTGTAACAAAAAAAACCCAAATATTTTATTTTATTGTATTTAACATGTCTTTTCCAAACATGCAATTTTAATTATATCTATTTTTCATTGTATGAGGAAGTTCCTAAATGTCAGAGATTCTTCCAATTCATTAACCAGATTGGCGGTATTTCTAATGGATATATACAGGTTACCTATAATTTTAAATATTAATAAAACAATAAGAAAGATTAAATGTACTTCCTAGAAAAAGCTTTCAGAATGTAACTAAAACTTTTAATTTTTGACACTGACATTTGTCATTTACAAATTATGTTATAAACATTTGAATTTGTGAACTGGTTTCCTTAGTGTAGTTTAACTCGACTTATTACATCCCGTTATTCTATATATTATAGCGTCTTTATCTCTAAATTTATACAAGATATAATACAATTTTTAAATGTATCAGATGTAGAATTTTATGTTCTTCAATATTAGTTATATCAAAAAATTTCAAAAAATAATATTTAGAATATTTTTTTGTAGAAACTACTACTTCCGGTTGTCCAAATGTTACCAAAAACTTTTCAGCTCTTCCCAGGAATGTCAGATTGAGGAATTCATAGGTAAACAGGTCTTATAGTTTTTGAGGAATCGTCCCTCCAACATCCAGACACACACACAAACACACACACACACCCACACACCCATCCACACACACATCATTGTAAAAATGTTTAAATTGGATTCTAGTGACCTTGAAACGTGCTTATTCATTAAATTCTGGATATGTGATTTTTGCAGGATTCCAATACCTCTCTTAGCGAGAGGTAAAAATTTAAATGTATCAGATGTAGAATTTTATGTTCTTCAATATTAATGATATCAAAAATTTTCAAAAAATAATATTTAGAAGATTTTTTTTAGAAACTATGTACTACTTCCGGTGTCCAATTGTTACCAAAACCTTTTCAGCTGTTCCCAGGAATGTCAGATTGAGGAATTCATAGACAGGTTTTATAGCTTTTGAGGAATTGACCCTCCAACATCCAGACATACACACACACACACCCACACACACACCCACATACCCATCCACACACACATCATTGTAAAAATGTTAAAATTGGATTCTAGTGACCTTGAAACGTGCTTATTCATTAAATTCTGGATATGTGATTTTTGCAGGATTCCAATACCTTTCTTAGCGAGAGGTAAAAATTTAAATGTATCAGATGTAGAATTTTATGTTCTTAAATATTAGTAATTTCAAAAATTTTCAAAAAATAATATTTAGAAGAATTTTTTTAGAAACTAGGTACTACTTCCGGTTGTCTAATTGTTACCAAAACCTTTTCAGCTCTTCCCAGGAATGTCAGATTGAGGAATTGATAGTTAAACAGGTCTTAAGTGTTATAGTATTTGAGGAATCGTCCCTCCAACATCCAGACATACAAACACACACACACACACATCCATACACCCACACACGGACATCATTGTAAAAATGTTAAAATCGGATTCTAGTGACCTTGAAACGTGCTTATTCATTAACACGTTCACTGCCTATGACACACACGTTGTGTCATCTAATATTTTGCGTGCTATGCCGATGACACAACGTCTGTGCCATCATTATATACATTCTTCTATGCTTCAGTATCTCACAGGCATTAGTAACTTACACTTGTGCTCTTATAGTCATCTCAGGTACGCTTTATACAGGTACATAGTTGGTTTTGGGTTTTGGGCACTCTGAGTTCTACAATGGACAATCAATTGCCGGGACCATCGGTGCAAAAGATAGTACGTTCTTGTCGTGTCAAAAAGCTTATATCAAATGCAGAATTACAGAACAAAAAATTTGGAGAAGTATTAGAAAACCAAAAGCGATAATATAATATAATCAGTATATGTCGGTAGTAAATTACCAGGACTAAATGCTGACATGCCAGTGAAAGGTAAACCATGAGCTGGTATAAAAAAACTCATAATACATCTCACATCACTAATTTCTAGAGTCCCATTACCAAAAATGTAATGACACAAGTGTTCTGTCATATGGCATAGTAAAAATAATAGTGATATAGTTAGTTTCCACAACTAAGACCCGGCATAAAAGGCAGTAACAGGGCAGATGATCGCCAGTGAACGTGTCAAAATCTGGATATGTGATTTTTAGCATAATTCCAATACCTCTCTTAGCGAGAGGTAAAAATAAAATGAAGTGTAGCAATAATAGTATGCATTATATTCTTGTGAAAAGAGACTAAACAACCACCGTGAATCTTGGGTAAATCACAGCAAACCAAAGCACTAACCACCGTAATGTGCAATAAATAACCATCAACCATAAATCAAGTGAACGTCTGACCGCCGGAAGCTTTCGTGAGTTCTTTTTTTTCGTCTGTGCAACTAGCTCCGTTCGACCTAGATTTATTTCCAACCTAGGGCTAAAGGTCTTACCTTCAGATCTTTACAATAGAGTATTGAACGTTCCAATAATGATTAAAGGTATAATTTTTATTCAAAATTATATACGAGGTGGTTGATTTTTCATTGTCCAACTTATATCTTCTGAAATATTAAAGATACAAGAAAAAGTTATGTAGAAGAGTTACTTTAAAATCTGCTATAAAAAAAAATTATTTAAGAACAATTTGAAAATCTCAGTAGCGTGGTAGTTATAGAATTTGTTTGAAAACAATTTCATTTTATTCATGTTTATACAATTGAAGTTATATATAATACTAGCTGATCTGCCTCGGCTTCGCACGGGTAAAGCTAGAATAACGATTAGCTACACGTGTACCAGTAATTTTTCACATTTACTTCGGAAACAGGGCGCCGGCAACCTGCCTCGCATCGTACATGTAACAGGCTCCGCCCACTGCCCTCCCGATCCCCGCACCGCACCTAACAGGGCCCTTTTCTAAACATGTCTTGGGTACATTTGCTTATGTACATATGACGTAAGATATCTCTCCGACAAATATCGAAATATCTGCTAACGGTTATAACTTAACTATAGATACGAAGATAAAAAAAAATAATTGAAATCATCCCCTATTGTACTGCCTTGAAGAATTATTTTTCAAAACCGCTAAAACATGCTTTATTTCTTACCAAAAGCATAAATAAGAATTTGTATATCCCTAACTTGAGAAATGATGAGTTCTCCATATAAATTTTGAATCGCTACTCACCCCCTTCAAGTTTTATTTTCGCGACAAAAAGTAGCCTATGTGCTTCTCCATGATCTAATCTATCTCTATACCAAAATTCATCAAAATTGGTTCAACGGAAGAAATGATGGGTTCTCCATACTAACTTTCATCCCCTATTTCACCCCTTTAAGTTTTATTTTATGGATTTAATATTAACAATTAAATAAAGAAAAAATCAAAATCACAATTATTTTTTTTTATTACAATAATCAATATAGTTAACAATGATGACAATAATTTGTGTGATAGTTATTTGTATTATTGCAATCAGATTTAGTCTACTGTAAGTGAAAATTGTTGTAAACAAATAAAACTACATTGTTATTAACTGTAAAACTTTTCATCGTTGTAATCAAATTTAATCTTTTGTATTTGAAAGTTTATTTGTTCTAATCAAATAAAACTACACTGTAATAAACTGTAAAAGTAATAAATGTGAGAAAGAATATGAGAAATACCTGGAAATCAAAATTTTCAATTTTGTTCTTTCTCGGGGAATTTAATTTTGATTCTGGATTATTTAAATTTCTTTTTGTTTTCAGCTAGAATCCTTTTTACTATACTTTGTGAAATATTTATTGTAGAACCTTGCTTATGCTTTCGATTCATTTTGATTATTAAATTTTGATAATTCTATTTTTTTCACGAAAGTTTTATCTTGCGCTACAATCCAATGACAAAAATTTTATTGTCCAATTAACCAAAGAATTACTCATCATGCGTCAGTGACGTTCAATTCATTATTTACTTGTACAACTGTACTAATAGAGCGGGACAAACTTTCATCCCTATTTCACCCCTTTAAGTTTTATTTTCGCGATAAAAAGTATCCTATGTCCTTCTCCAAGGTCCAATCTATCTCTATACCAAAATTCATCAAAATTGGTTCAGCGGTTTAGGCGTGAAAACGTATCAGACAGACAGACAGAGTTACTTTCGCATTTATTATATTAGTATGGATGAATCGCCAAAATGTATACCTAATGTGTTTTTATTTAAATAAAAATTAAAGTTCTTTATCTACCCTTGCTGTTAAAGTATTATTTTATCTACCCTTGCGGTTAAAATGTCACTTAGTCAACTATTTCGAGTTGAACAAAGCACACTTTAAAATCTGCTATAGAAAAAAGAGAATTACCTATTACACTGTGCGCCGAATTATTAACAACAGAGTTACACCAAGAAAACGTAGGTGTGACGCCAGTAAATTACGAGTGGTCAGTGAATTTGAAGCTGATATTATCCTCCGGAAAGTTTACAAAATGTACGAGGAAAAACTACTTCCGCCTGTTAGTTAATATTTGTAAAATGTAAAATATAAACATATTATTTAATAATAAATTGCAGTAACTTTATTATAAATTTTAGTACCTAATGGGCTACTTGCGTGGTACTGAAAATCCGATTTCTCTCACTATATACGTAATGTTATATTGAAAACATATATAAAAATATAAATTTTATTTTAAAATAATTATTTGTTTTTTACTAAATTAAGAAAGAAAATTTTCTGTGACGTCTTTATCTTGAACTGGGGCAGGGGAAGCATGTTTAAGAATGTTATCAATAGATGGCATGGCGTGCGAGAAAGTTTTAATTTGAATTTGACATTATTTCATTTTTCTCTCTCTCTGGTCTCTCAAATATATTAATTACTTAATAAATAAACACATAGGTAGTTACTTGTAATTTAAAATATCGATACCAAAAAGATAAACTAAAATACTAACCTCCAAACTATTATTGAAACGTCAAACGGGTGATCTACATTACCCGCATAAACATACCATTACTATGGGACGGCACCACGCTATGACTTTACGACTATTCATTGGTGCGGCGTAATTCTACGTCATACATGGTGGGAATTCAAATAATCAAATTTCATTATTTTTTTTCTGGCTAATTAATAAAAATTTTGTCAAAAGAAAAAATATGGGTAGCAAGTTTTTACCTTCTCTTCAGAAATATTAAATAAAAAAAGGTACGCAAGTAGCCCATTTGTGCTGTTTTAAATTTAGTAATTAGAAAAAAAAGTGATTACCTCTCTTTTGCAAATCGCTTAAGCAAAGCAAATATATGGTGAGATATGCAAAAAAGCCAATGTGCATTTTGACACAAACTATGTATAACAAAATTTAATTCAATATGTACAGAACAGCTCATGAAAAAAAAAACTTCAATTGGTTTATAATACTTTAAAACCCGTAGTGTAAAATCAATTAGTTTCTCCATTTCAGTACATGGCAAAAAGGCTTAAAAACGCATTTAACGCTAGCTTTTCCTAGACAAATAACAGAAATTGCTACGAATAGTTATTCAAATAAATGAATTCTGGATGGCAGTTTAATTTCATTGGCTTATATTTCCTATTTCTACACAACACTAGAAATTTCAATTGTTGTAATCAATGGTTTCATTGTTGTTATCAATTGCAATCAATGGTTTAAATAGGGTAGTTGCGAAAAAAATAAATGTTATTTTATCCTATTAATTATGAAATATAAACTAATTCTAAACATATTAATGTAAAAATTATTAGAAAATATAAAACTTTTCATTCATAATTTCCGTAAAGTTCGCGGTGGAATTCTTGTGACGTAGACTTTTAATAATTAAATAGTTCGACCAAGTCTGTATGACTCATAGAAGCTTATTAGAATACCACGACAAAGCGAAGATGTTGAATTATATTTAATTGTATCATACAAATATTTACAGTATAATTCTAAAAGAAAAATAACAGATACAAAAGTATTATTTAATAGTACGTATATTTTATAATTATTTACTTGAATACCAGATATTTAATTCTTATATAGACAACTTCATAATTTCGCCACCAGGTGGCTGCACACTCCAGTGAATGTACATGTCATTTTTAGTGACGTAACCTATGTTTTACATGTTAAAACACTGTTAAAATCATATTTTATTTTTCTTTTCTATATCAGCAGATTTAAAACAAGGTAATGAAACTAATGAATTTGTGTGAAAATGAATAATTTCTTTTGAAATAGTGCTTCTCTCAACCATATAAATCGTTTCAAATAAAAATGGTAGTATTGTGTACAGAGTGTACAACCGAGAGTGTACCGCTAGGGCAAGAAAGACTGCGACTGGTATTAATAAAACACGTCACCACGCGAAAATTTGAAATAAGAATTTTGTTTTAAAAAATTATATTTTGAAAAATATACAGTTCTCAGACATAAAATATGTATTAAAGTGAATAACTTGAACAATTCTTTCAGAAAAAAAAAATAAATAAATAAATTGGAAAATGCGCAACTACCCTATTGTGTCGTCTTTTGGACGACCCTGGTTCGAATCAGACAGATGTCAAAATTCATACGACAAAGTTTAATGTCATGATACATATTTTTTAAAAAATTATATAACTTTGCAAGTGTAATATTTCTTTCTGTAATTATTGTAAGATAAACGTTTGTTCTGAGGTTTGTAACATAATAAAAGTTGCAAGCAAATTTAACATAGTGAACCCTATCAATCAGGCGTTTTGTAGGCGTATGCTGTAAGAATATCATGCGGAAAATATGTAAATCAGACCTTTATCGCCTTCATGGATATTATTCTTTGAATGAACCTTATGATGTTCTACAAATTTGCTCACATTTTTCACACAAATCATCTCAAAAAAATGGGGAGGAATTTTAGAAGAGTAAATAAAAGATTCAAAACATTATAACCAACTTTTATTCGCGATTCAAGTTAAGAAAACTCAATCTGGTAGACAAAGTTTGAACTAAAAAATGTCTAAAATATATTATTTTCTTTCCTTCACAGAAACTGTCTGGTGATTGTAGGCTATTTAAAACAACTTTTAACACAAGTTTAGTGTTTTTAAACTTTGTCAAAAAGCGTAAAATTCAGTATATCAGGAACAGATTGACAGCTCGTGTGTCTCTAAAATGGGGGAACATGGCTTAACCACAGATTCCTGAGGCTAAATAAGACGATTTAACTAAACTTGCTTCACCGGAAAGTGTACCATTTAGCCAGTATTCTGCTTCAAAGTTCTTCGAAAAGAAATAAATTTAGAAATATGCTTTCAGAACTCATTATTAATAAAATTAAACAATATTTGGGTATAGTTCTGTATCTATGATTCTATATACTTGTAGTCTTGACTACATATTTATTTATGTTATTATTATAAAAAGCTGAAGAAGACAGCATCTTGCTGTCGAAACGTTGTTTAATTTTATTAAATAAATTTAGCTTATAATAACAGAACGTTTTATTTGATTTGGATGAAATTTGGAATGACAATTTATATGGTTGTAAGTCATCATTTAAGATGATACTTGATTAGTGAACCACTAGTGAATAAAACTTAGGTGTCCCAACATTGATTGGACCGTAACTTTTTAATGGCCACGACGATAACGTAGAATTATTTTTTTAAAGATAGATACATTCAATAGTAAACTTTTCTCTCTTTGTATAATTTGTGATATCTCTGTTACGGTTTACACAGAAAAAAAAAATAAAACCTGAGTGTCTGCACCGCGCAATTTTTAAAATAAATTTAATCTAGCAGTCTATCCAAATGTCAAACATCTAATTTTTAATGACAGTAACGAGTTGTCAATCTTCTCAACATGTTTAGAAGTAAGCTGACATTATTTATTCGTCTATTTATAATAGTAGTAAAATACTAGTAGGCCGAACAAATAGATGCAACTAATTTTAGAATATTGCGAAGGAAATTTTTGACAACTCATAAACAATTGGTACTGCCATTAAAAATTAGTTGTTTGACATTTGGATAGACTGCTAGATAAAATTTATTTTAAAAAATTTTACGGTGCAGTCACTCAGGTTTTATTTTTTTTTCTGTGCGAACCGTAACAGATAGCACAAATTACACAGAGAGAGAAAAGTTGACTATTGAATGTATCTTTCTGGAAAAAAATAATTTTGAGTTATCGGCGTGGCCATTAAAAACTTACGGTTTAATCAATGTTGGGACACCTAAGTTTCATACACTTGTGGTTCACTAATAATAGTGTAACATCTTAAAAGATGACATTCAACCATATGAACTGTCAAAGCAAATTTAATCTAAATCGAATAAAGCGTTCTGTTATTATAAACAAAATTATTTTTTTTCGAAGAACTTTAAAGCAGTATACTTGCTAAATGGTACACTTTCCGGTAGAAATCGTCTTAATGGGGTATTCCGACATTTTTTAAAAAAAAATTTTACATTAGTACCTACAGACCAGTAGGACTCTGAATATCTAACTTTGAGTAAGAAAATGTATGCATTACATGAGATATGAATTTTAAAAAATTTCATCGCAATTCAAATTTTATTATCATGGCGCGCTTATGACGTCAACTCTATGGTGACATCTGCAACAAACTTCAGCGCATATTTTTTAGTAGCATCATGTATTCGGTGTTTGTCCTGTGTTTGTTTATGGTAAAAATAGGTGTAATAATTATAAAGTGGACGAAATGTCAAACAAGAAATATACTCGCGCGTGTTAACTACTGGCTCCATCTGTGTTTTTAAACGAAAATATTTACTTTGAAATGAGCAATGGATTATCAACTTGACGTCACAAATTTCAAGGACGTTTCTAGAGCTGTAAAAATTCCAATTTTGTAACATTAAATTATGAATTAAAACTTTTTATGAAACATGTTTTATTATATTTTTCTACTATATGAAGATGGAAACTATAGAAAAAAGTTATTATTTTGCATTAATTCCATATCACCGGAATACCCCATTTAGAATCAGGAATCTGTGGTTAAGCCATGTCCCCCTATTTTAGAGACACCTGTATAATGGCGGGAAAAGTTATTTTGAATCGCCATATTGGTCCAGTTATTAGGGGCTAACTCTGTTGCAGTTTTTATTTTTAAGGCTTGAGTTTGATTCCGTCTTTCGTTAAACTTTGTGAACTTAAATATTTTATTTTTCTGGATATGCAGAATCTTTTCCTCCTAGGATCTTTTGGTATGGGATTTATACAAAATACATAGAAATGACGGAATGGCCGGGTTTTTATTTCGAATCCAACTATAGGCGTTTTTTCGGACTTTCTAAATAATGATTTGTTCAATAATGATTCCTTCGAATCTTGATTAAATTTAATTCCAAAGAAACAACAAATTTAACTCGATTATTATTATATTTAATTTAAATTATATATCTTCACGTATACTCAAATAATTATAAATTTAACTCGGTTGACGCGAAACCTACACAACATCGAACGAATTAGCGGCAAACGTCAAATGATAAATCAGCTATTTTGATTGAAGTAATATCCAAATCGAAAATAGTTTAAAGATGGATTGTGTTAAAGCAGAAATAATATTTTTGATATGGAATGTGAAGTAAAATATGAAAACAAGTTTCTTTAACTTGTTTTTGTACATGCAGAATCGAATATTAGAAAAATCGAAACTAATAATGAATGTTGAAACTACTGACTCAAGTTCTAGTAGTTCGGATGATTCTGATGTAGACATAAATTTGCACATTCCAATATTTCATTGTTTTCCTCCATTTTCAAATCTCTTGTTATTTCAATCACAGTGATCATGCGAAAAGACTGATTTAGGGCCGGTCTTATAAACAATAAATTAATCCTTAGTTAGTTACTGCACAAGTAAATTAAATAGACCATTAAAAGAGAAACGGATATTATAAAACTAATCTCACTATCAAATAACTAACGGGGGATTTAATTAAATTTTAGTTGTGTGTTTGTGGTTTTGTGAAAAGTTTCTATATTCACATTCGTTATAAACGTAAATCAGTTGATTTGACAGTAAGTTTAGTTATCGTGGTTATATGTAGTTTGAAAATGTAAAAGAAACGTGATTGTGGGAAAAATCATATTGATATTGAAAAATATAACCTATTGGATATTGTTGAAGATTATTTTCATATAATTTGGAACGACCCGGTTGCGTAAAATCGTAAGGTTATTACTAGCTGATTCATTACGGAAATTGACATATTTCTTAATGTTAGTGGTATTATATTTCCTTCAATCTGCCCCAATATGTGTAACACACATTGTTTTGACAATCGAAATCTCTTTTTAAACTCATTGGCTCGTACCATGATCATGGTTTTAACAAAAACGCTGTTTTAAGAAATGTCAAATTCAAATTTCAAAATGTTATTTCACCCTTATGTTAGAAGAACAATTTATTTAAAAATATTTGTTTGAATACAAACTATGTTCTGCTTTAAAATCATATTTTGATAAATTTGATAGTATTTATTATTATAATTAAATAATGAAAATTGACATTTCTTAAAACAGTGTTTTAGTTACAACCGTGATCGTGGTACGAGCCATTGTCATCATATATTTCATATGGATTTGTCCTGTTTCGGAACAATTTTGGTAGCCTATCTCGTGCAAATATAAATGCATCATCATTATCTGTTTATGAATCCGAGGACACAGACTCTAAAGATGACATACTCGACACAGACATTTCTTAAAAAAATATTTAAAAAGTAAATAGTTCCCTGTTTCAAGTTGTTTTAAAATAAACATAAACAAAAAAAAATACAGTTTGACGTTTCTTTAACAACTGATTTAAATCTAATAGCATGAAATTCCGCAGTTACTTTAATAGGTCGATTTATTTGTCATTAAACTTTTATAATACCCAAATCTTCAGTTAAATTAGTTTAGTAGCTAACTAAATTTTAACTGTTGATTAAATAGTTTTATAAGACCGGCCCTTAGAAGGGAAAGGAGAATGGCGTGTTGTGATCACAAAATGAAAGAGTAGGGATAACGAATAACGAACGAAGAAACAATTTTCTTTTTGATCATGTTCACTTTGTTCAATTTTATCACGAATCGCAGTCCGAAAAAACACGCCTTATGTAAGCTCTTGAAGTAACTTTACAACATAATTTTTTAAAATATCAGATGTAACTCTATACAGTAGCCAAAGGAAATCTGATAATAAATAAGAGAGTGCACGAGAAACAAAACCAAATGAAATGATAGAAATTTAACTTGGTAAAGGGGTATATTAAAGTAATTTAGCTTTCGAAATGGCATACGAAAATTACATACTTCGTAATGATATAAAATAAGTGGCCTGTACTGCCAGTATACTCTGTATTCGACTGCAGTCATTTATGAAATATGTTTCAAGGCAAATGTAAAAAGACGGTCTTTAAGAATAAGAAGAATCAAATTATAGGTCAAAATGATTACTTTTCATACAGTGTGGCAGATTTATACATTATGGGGAATATATGAGTTATTTTGAGAACTAAAAGAGCAAAGAAGATTAAATTGTTATATAATTGAGGATCTTTTAACAAAAACAACCTTATGGGCGATTGCACCAACGTATCTTAAATATTAAACGTCGTTTAAATTAAGAATATTGCATCGAAATGAAATGTTTAATGAATTATAATACATTGCAGTCAAAATTTCGATTTGCATTTATTTGTTTAGACATAGATTAAAATTTAAATTTTGTTGGTACAACTGGACATTAGTCTTTTTACCTTCCGTCCCCTTTAGGTAAAGAAGGTATTGTCTTTGGTCAATAAATTCAATGGTGAGTTTTTAACGCTTACGCACGATTTAGGGTCCCTAGAATATGATTTACTAGTTTTACGATGATGTCTGTCTGTATGTGTGTCTGTGTGTTCGTGTTTGTGTGACAATAATTTCTCCGACAATAACTCTAACACTACAATTCCAAAAATTGTAATTGTTTCGTATTTCTCTTCTTTACATCTACTTATATAACGAGCTGATTAGATTTTGGTTATAATAGGGTAGTTGCGAAAAAAATAAATGTTATTTTTCCTATTAATTATGAAATATAAACTAATTCTAAACATATTAATGTAAAAATTATTAGAAAATATAAAACTTTTCATTCATAATTTCCATAAATAAAGTTCACGGTGTCTGTATGACTCATATAAACTTGTTAGAATACCACGACAAAGCGAAGATGTTGAATTATATTTAATTCTAAAAGAAAAATAACAGATACAAAAGTATTATTCAATAGTACGTATGTTTTATAATTATTTACTTGAATACCAGATATTTTCAAGATATTTAATTCTTCATAATTTTGCTACCAGGTGGCTGCACACTCCAGTGAATATACATGTCATTTTTAGTGACATAACCTATGTTTTACGTGTTAAAATCATATTTTATTTTTCTTTTCTATATCAGCAGATTTAAAACAAGGTAATGAAACTGATGAATTTGTGTGAAAATGAATAATTTCTTTTCTGCTTCTCTCAAACATATAAATCGTTTCAAATAAAAATGGTAGTATTGTGTACAGAGTGTACAACCGAAAGTGTACCGCTAGGGTAAGAAAGACTGTGATTGGTATTAATAGAACATGTCACCACGCACCACGGGAAAATTTGAAATAAGAATTTTTTTTTTTAAATAATATTTTGAAAAATATAAGTTGCCAGACATAAAATATATATTAAAGTGAATAACTTGAACAATTCTTTCAGAAAAAAAAAAATAAATTGGAAAATACGCAACTACCCGATTGGTCTACTGGTCAACCGAAAGTTCCCTTATTTGAAGTTCTTAACAGTTTTTCCTGAAAAGTTTCAGTTAAATACCATTTTTTGATTTTTTATGTGATTATCAATATATAATCTTATAGGCCCGTAGTATGATCACGGTTTTAAGAAATGTCAAATTTCATTATTTTATAACAATAATAAATAATATCAAATTTATCAAAATATGGTTTTAAAGCAGAACATAGTTTGTATTCAAACAAATATTTTTAAAAAAATCGTTCTTCAAACATACGGGTAAAATAAAATATTTAAAATTGAATTTGACATTTCTAAAAACAGTGTTTTAGTTAAAACCGTGATCATACTACGAGCCATTGGCTATACGGTTTCATGTTAGGAGCAAGTAACGCAGTACTTGTTGATAAATAAAATGTAGGTATTAACTGATTTCTCAGTGGTCATTGTAAGGCATAAAGCAATATTTCGGTGCACATTTTGTAACTTCATCAGGGAAAACTAAAATGTACATAATTCTATAAACAGGTAAGTTATATAAATGAGTTTGTTTTACTTACAAATAGTTTTAACTGTTGTAATCACTTGACAAATTGTTAAATTCGGAAACATTCAATTTTAAATTGTTTTTGTTTATAAACTTTATTGATTTACATATTATAATTTTGACTAGATACGTAAAACATGTTAGTTACATTAAAGGAATATTAAAAAGTTTTAAGAATTACTATGTGATCGTCACATTTTGGCAGAAAAGTGTGAGAATATTCTAGAAATTTAGGGTTAGGACAGCGGTAAATTTTAAAATAGTTTATGATTTTCTATTAGTAGTTTTCGGGTAAATAGGAATAAACTGCACCTAAAATTTGTGTGTCAGTTTTGTAGTTAACTGTGTTGTTACTTTTAATGTGGCACATTTCTAAAAATAATCTTTTCTTGTAGTTATTTTGAAATTCTAATATAGTATTATCTTCTCTCCTTGTTTGTGTTGGGACCTAGTTTTTAATATCATATTCTAGATATAGAGTTAAAGAATTATAAAGGGATTAACTTTCATAAATCAGCCAGCTTTGCTATTTATCATGGAAACATCTGATATATGCAAATAATTCTAATTGACAGATGTCAGTGTTAAGTGCAATTTACACAGTGAATGTTTGTATTATAATTTTATTGGATTTGTAGAATTTTTTCTAAGCTACTTTCGGTATGAAATTTATAGAAAATAGTATATGTTCGTGCTACAATTTTCCTGGATAGATAGAATTTTTCTAGGGAACTTTTGGTATGGGATTTGTACAAGATACAAAGAATGGGGTATTCCGACATTTTTAAAAATATTTTTTTACTTTAGTACAGACCAGTAGGACTAATATCTAACGTTGAGTAAGAAAATGTGTGCATCACATGAGATATGAATTTTAAAAAATTTCATCGCAATTCAAATTTTCTTATCATGGCGCGCTTATGACGTCAACTCGATGGTGACATCTGCAACGAACTTCAGCGCCTAAATCCACATGTTTATGACAGCCATTTTCTTTTTTTAAATATGATTTTAGTAGCAGCGTGTATTTCGGTGTTTGTCCTGTGTTTGTTTATGGTAAAAATAGGAGTAATAATTATAAAGTGGACGAAATGTCAAATAAGAAATATACCCGCGCGTGTTAACTACTGGCTCCATCTGTGTTTTTAAACGAAAATATTTACTTTGAAATGAGCAATAGATTATCAACTTGACGTCACAAATTTCAAGGACGTTTCTAGAGCTGTAAAAATTCAAATTTTGTAACATTAAATTATGAATTAAAACTTTTTATTAAACATGTTTTATTATATTTTTCTACTATATGAAGATGGAAACTATAGAAAAAATCTGATGTGGCCAACACAAAACCTTCCGCTATTTAATTTTTATTAATTTAAATACATACCTACCTACGTATTTACTAACGCTGTAAACTGTTCCATTGCAGAAAACTATTGCTTTATTTACTATTTTCTTTTTAAAATGTCACTATTATTAATTTGAAGTGATAAGTTTTTTGACAGTGACATTTACTGTCAGTTACATTCATTTGAAAAATGAACTGTGTAACAAAGGAATAGTTTTTATTTAGGCTTCGCGACTAATAAAAAAAATTATTTTAAAATTTATGTGTAAAATATATAGAAAAAGTATTAATGTATTCCTGTAGAAAATTCAATAATCTTTAATTTTCATATGACATAAAATTCGAAAAAATGGCATTTAATGGTATTTTTTGAAGAGAAACCACTATGAGCTTCAGGTAAAGTGTCATTTCTGGTTATCCGATTTACACCAAAATCTAATGGTTTCAATTCCTATTAGAATAGGGTAAAAATACAAGGTTTAAGAATTTTCTGAATGATAGTATTTGAGTTAGAGTACAAACAAAATTCGTACACATACACACATACACACACACACGCATACAGACATCATCGTGAAAATGTTAAAAATGGATTCTAGGGACCTTAAAACGTGGTCATTTACTAAAATCTCGATATTAGATTTTTAGCACGATCCCTATTCCTCCCTTACCAAGGGTAGCGGGAGGTAAAAAGTTATTATTTTGTATTAATTCCATATCACCGGAATACCCCATTGACGGAAGGTAATGCAATTTAAAATTTAAATCTTTATATCCCTATAAAGCAAGATTTTCAAATATGAATTTAAGAATAATTTTATAAAATCTACCAGTACAAACACTCTACCACTTTTGTATTTCTGTAGGTCCTTTTTTAAAATATTATAAATGTTCTCTAATTTGCATATTATCTGTATGTATATTTAGCAGAGCGGTATCTAATCTAGATAAATTGTGATTTATCTGCGAGTTGTCCAGATAAAAGTTATTTGGAACGCGACCGCAATAAAAAACAAACATATACAGTGTCTGCTATCTTCATTAATATGAGAAATGCGAGTACATTTGTTTATTAAGGCTAATAAACTTAACACATACATAATCTGTTAAATTACCAACTTTTCTTTTAGTAATGTAATTCATTCATTTCAGTTTCTTCTATCGTCTGTTGCTATTGCTGTATTTACTCGTCCACGTATTGAAAAATCGATTTTATCAAAGAAATGTTTTACTTTCTGTCGTTGAGTTATTTATTTATAGCGTTCTGGACTTGGAATTCTCAAGGGTGGGAAGAACGGCTGTATGTGAATGTGTGACTGTGTATGTGATGTGTAACAGGTCACTTAGAAGCTGGCCCTAAGGTCATGACGCATTCTTCTTTATTTTCTGGGGCTAAGTTCCTTAAGTATTCTGAAAAAATCTGTTGTGGCCAACACAAGACCTTCCGTTAATTTGATGTATTTTGTACAAATCCCATACCAAAAGTTCATTGGAAAAGGTTCTATATATCCAGTAAAATTGTAACACGAACATAATACAATTTCTTACAAATTCCATACAGAAAGTTCTTTGGAAAATATTCTATAAATCCAATAAAATTATGACATGAATATGCATAATGTATACTCATATAAATACTCTAAAAACGCGTACAATAGACACTTACAAAATTGACGTCACTGCAAGAGAGAGATAGAAAATCATGCATCCAAACAAACCTCCCCTCGTTGTCTTGCGTCCCGTTCCCTGTTTCTATCTGTCATTGTGTTCGCATCTGTTATTCAGTGTTAAACCTAATTCTTTATTGTGATTTGCACGTTGCGTTTAATAAAAATGAGTTTAAAACCAGAAGATGTGTCTGGGGCAACTTTTTTGTTTGATAATATTGAAGATCATTCGATTATTCAACTAAAACGATGGCTAGAGTGTAGAGTCTACGACAGACAGGTCTTTGGACCTTGGCCCTTGGACGGGGTAACCATAGCAACCTTGATTTCTATGCTGTGCCGTTAGAGGCGCTCGTGCAAATTGCAATTTTGTAAGTGTCTATTACGTAACATTCTCTTTACTATCAAATAATATTACTACCAAGTTTATATCTTTACCCATTTTTGAATTATTGCCCCAAAAGTCAATATACCCCACATTTAGATAAAATCTTCAAAATTTTCAAAAATCTAGTTTTTTTGTATCTAGATACTTCTTAATGCGCTGATTCCAAATTTTGAAACCCCAGGTCGATATCTCTTTTCGTTCACGAGATATTTATTTTCAAAGTTTTGCTCAAAACTGCCCATTTTTGGGTAATAACCCAAAAATGGGTCGATGTATGAATTCGGCGACATCACCATTCGATTCTACGGGCAAAATTACATAAGTACACCAATTTCCAGAATTTATGAACACCGCATATAAACTCTAAAGCAAAATAACTGAAAATGGCCAAAAATCGCAAAAATCCAAGGTGTACCCCTTACGATTTTTTCAGATTTTGGCCATTTTCAGGGGTTTTCAAGCTTTTATTCATAAAAAATGAACCGATTGTACAAAAATTATGAAAATTGGTTCACTTATGTAATTTTGCCCGTAGAATCGAATGGTGATGTCGCCAAATTCATATCTTGACCCATTTTTGGGTTAATACCCAAAAATGGGCAGTTTTTAAGAAAAGTTTAAATCTAAATATCTCGAGAACGAAACGAGATATCGACCTGCGGTTTCAAAATTTGGAATCAGCGCATTGAGAAGTATCTAGATACATAAAAATTAGATTTTTGGAAATTTTGAAGTTTTTATCTAAATGTGGGGTATATTGACTTTTGGGGCAATAATTCAAAAATGGGTAAAGATATAAACTTGGTAGTAATATTATGTGATTGTAAAGAGAATGTTACGTAAGTGTACGCATTTTTAGAGTATTTGATTAACTGTGTGAATTTTTAAAAATAAAAGTATTGAAATAAAAATGGATTAATGATATAAAAAAGTTCTATATATCCAATAAAATTATAACACGAACACATACTATTTTTTACAAATTCCATACCAAAAGTTCCTCTGAAAAGATTCTATAAATCCAATAAAATTATAACATGAACAAACACTATGTAAATTGCACTTGACATATCTTTCTTTCTTCTTCAACTTTCTCCAATTTTATT
Source organism: Ophonus ardosiacus (assembly GCA_943142095.1). Taxonomy (NCBI): domain Eukaryota; kingdom Metazoa; phylum Arthropoda; class Insecta; order Coleoptera; family Carabidae; genus Ophonus; species Ophonus ardosiacus. The sequence continues at coordinate 37,535,690 of OW964835.1, forward strand.
AGGGGTCACTGTTTCTTACTCTTCTCTTCTACTCATTCTTGTCCAGCGCATTTTCATCACACAGTTCTTCCTCTCTCAAGTCTTCTGCGATACAGTCCTTCCATCTTCTCTTTCGCCTTCCACGTACTCCCGGCATTCTGATCCTATACTTTCCATATTTGGTTTATCACTTGACACTGATATCTGTCAATTAGAATTTTTTTTCATATATCAGATGTTTCCGTGATAAATAGCAAAGTTGACTGATTTTTGAAAGTTAATCTCTTTATAATGCTTTAACTCTCTATCTATTGAATATGAAGGAAAATGTATAATCAAACCGTATAGAGAAGAGCATTTTCTTTAATATTTGTAATAACAAAATGACAAAAAATAATAT